>JAJJWX010000127.1:1200000-2400000 GCA_023529315.1 Papaver bracteatum
ACGTTTATTAATGCATGAGGTGTCTGGCTTGGCGCTATCACCTTGCACGACCTAGAGGTCAGCACCGCCACGGCTACAACAACACGACAGATGAAAACCCATCTATAGCAGTCCACCAGTTTGACGTTTAGGTCTCTGGGAACTTGATTTCAGCTTCTGCGATTGCTTATAATAAGCATTTAGGCAAGGTGTAAAATGAGTGTAAGTAATATGGGTATTTACACACTCCATCGATGAGTTCGCTCAGATTTCTCCACTCTCTCTCTCCTAGGGAAGCTCTCGAACAAAACCAGAAACGATTTTTCATCAAACAATAGAAAGAACAAATCAGATCAAATTCGAGTTGCAGCTACTTCATTCTTTCGTGAATAACAAAACTGGGGTTTGACTCTCACTGAAAAAACCGTAACTCGTTCCTTCTGCCGATTCATTCCAAAGACGTCAACCAATAACCTAAAACTTAAACTAATTCCACCGGTTTCACTCATTCTCATTTCACTCTCCAGCATCAATTTCATCAGGTTTAATTACATATTGAAATTTTTGCTTTTTTGTTCAGAATTTAATTTGGGGTTTTATTTATTCATCTTTCAATTGATCTTCTGTATTGGGTCTTTAAAGAAGAATTAGAGAAGAAGAAATTTGGGTTGTCTGGATTCTAAATTTACTTTCTCTCATTTAATTTCCACAGGTTTGGGAGATCTGGTGACCTGTAATTTATCATTTGATTAGGGGGTAAGTTTCTTGAATCCCGATGAACAAGTTCTTTTTCTATGCTTGCGTAATAATTTGGTTTACTCTAGGAGCATACCCTAGGATTTTCATTGTGTGTATTCTGAAGTATAAATTACTCAGAAAATATGCATTTCATAGAAATTTAAATCTGGAGCTTTGGTTACTTCTGGAGGGACCTCGTTAAAACATTATGGGGAAATCTAGCTATCTATCATAGGACGACACTTACAACATACATTTAACTTGCTGGTCTTCAGAATACGTCAGGTAACAATTATCTGTGTGTTTGTCAACATGGTGACCGTGATCACATTTCTAATGGCTCCTGAAAAACCAGTGATGAAATAATTTAATCTTGTGTGTTCATCTGGAGTAGTAAAGCAAATCATGTCCATTACAATGGTTTTGAGGTTGAGGTGACCAATGCAGGACATTGATGTTACAGACATAACTAATATTCTAAAATTATTTTTTATGAAATTGTCAAAATTATGAATCATTCTTCTGTTGACACACAAATTTCTTAACTCTCTCGGCAGTTACAAAACAAAATGCTCCATGTGTGGAAATATATCATGCCTTGCCAGTTTATGGTTGGGTCCATAAACTATCTGCGGGTAGGATCACATTTGAAAAAATACCAATATAAAGGCTGTAGGTCCACCTATTTGAATCTATAGTTGAGTGCTTTAGTTGCAAGTTCAATGAGTAGCAGATAGATTATACTATTTTAAAGCTTAATTTTTTTACAAGATTGCAGATTAATCTTATTGCTTCATGGTTCATGTTGGAGACTTATTCTCAATGCTGATATCAAATTAGTATATCGTATGGTTAGCTAAATTAGCGTCGATTTGCTTGGCTGTTCTTATGTCTTTAGTGTATAAAAATTTATTCACTGAATCTATATGTTGCGATGCATCATTTATATGTGTGCAGTCTCTTAGTTCGACTTCCATTCATCAATTGTTGACTTCTTTTATTTATTCATGGGAATTGTAGCAATTGAAGATAATAAGGTTTCGAATCTTCATGTATTCTTAGATATACATTTGTCATCCAATCTTTGTTTCCCATGTTAATGCATGAATTACCCCGTTGTTTGTTTCTATTCGGGCAGTATGTTAATAGATGGCTCCACTCGGAGAACTGATGGGTATGGGAAATATGAGGGTGTTGATGTCAAACAGTCCCATGTCAAAGTGCACCTCAATTATGGGACTCTTTGTGCATAAGCTTAGGTATGTGCGATCGTTGGTTCAAATTGGCAGGCGCATCGCGCATGCAGTTTCACTAGTATACTATAATGAATCTGTAGTACCATGTTGTTTGGTCAGTTTGGGTTTCAATGGATTCTTATTCGTCCTCTCTCTCTAATCTAGAAGTCATGAATCATTTTAGCTCTAGTCAACTGATCACTAATGATATAAGAGCCAAATCAGTTCTTAGCAGGGTAAAGTTCTGATTGTGAATGACTTGAGCTAGTCTCATCTTCTTGCTTTTTCTTCGGTACACATTTATGTTCTTTGATGTCTGGATATATAGTTAGTGTTTTACTTTTGCCGATATAAATTGTGTGGTCAGTTTTATTGAGCTCAATTGGTATTTGACTTTTATGGATGTCCTTTTGGATTGTTTTAGGCATTTATAAGCTTTCAAATGGTCTTATCCTATTATTCTGAAACTTATTGGTGTGTTGATGCAGACTAATTGTAAGGAGTATAGCTCAGTATCTTTGTGCTTCCATAAACTGAAGTGAAATAGATCTGTAAGTTCTTCCCAGTTACCTCAGTACTCAAATTTTAAAATTAGAAATCTAATGTTCTGATTTCACTGGCTTTGTCTTCTTCTTTGAACAGTCTGATTACGTAATCCATCGGTTCATATTTCACTGCTAAGCTCTTTCTCACAGTTCTCAAACAAAACCAATGATGGCAAGTTCAAATAAAACTAGAAACAACTTTTCGTCAAATAATCATCCAGTATGTACAAAAACAAATCAAATCCTTGCCTTAATTCTAATTACAACTACATTTTTTCTTACAAGAACCTTTAATCAATATTGCCCTAACAATTACTCCTCCTCTTTCATCAACAAATCTTCATCACAAGATCTTTATTTCATTAACAATGGTTGGCCTAATAGAGGTTTTGGAAATCAACTTTCTTTAAAGATCTATGTTTATGAAGAAAATGAAATTGATGGTCTTAAAGAGTTGATGTATGGCAGAGATGGTCAAATTACAGTTGATTCTTGCTTGAAAGGCCAATGGGGAACTCAGGTAATGTAAAAACATAATTAGTGTTTCATTTTTTTATTTCTTGCAAATTCTGATCTCTTGACCCCACCAAAAAGTCCTCATAATCTTGAGAGTCTTGCTACCACAGTTTTTGGGATTATAAAAGAAAGGAGGAATGAGGGCTAGCACACTCTGAATTAATAATTACCCGTGCTATGAGGCCATATGCATATGTTGCAAAGTAATCTTTTGCTGTTCAATAGGTTTCGGTTGAAAATGTTTGATTTGTTTCACTTTATTATCTTGTAGGTTAAAATCCATCAAATGCTCCTTAAGTCGAGGTTTCGTACATTGAAGAAAGAGGAAGCAGATTTGTTCTTCGTCCCGGCTTATGTCAAATGTGTTAGGATGTTGGGTGGTCTGACTGATAAGGAAATAAACTCAACATATGTGAAGGTAACATTATATCTTTGAAGTCTGAACCACTCTGTTGAGATGTTAAATTTAGTTTAGATTAGGAACTTCTGTTAAAAAAATCTTGAAAGAGGAGATTGGATTCACATTTTTTTCGTACTGCAGGAGTTTTATAATCCTGAGCTCAGTTCAAGAATCCCTGCTGCTTTTGACTAGAGGTTCTCTTTCTTATTCAGGTTTTAAGTCAAATGCCATATTTTCGATTATCAGGTGGGCGCGACCACATATTTGTTTTCCCCAGGTAGCTTTTATTTCTATTGATTTCAAATTATCTTTTTTCTTTTCTGGGTTTTTTAAGAAGTAAAATGAGGATGTTGTAGTATGACAATGTGGACCAGTGAAACTAAAAATCTAACGAGGAATATCACACTTATTTATGAATAATGAATCAATTCTTTCATTTTAGGAAAAACTAACCAAAGCAAGAGCCTAGGAATTAACTAAAGCTGATTTATCTCTGAGGTCTCGGTCATTAATCATGTAAAATTTGAAAAATGCTGGGTGCATATTTGTTGGTGGTTTGTTTTCCCGTGCCATGTTCAGTTTTTTTTTTTTTGGTGCATTGATGCATGCTTTCTTCTTTTGAATAATACAGTGGTGCTGGAGCTCACATTTTCCGTTCTTGGCCGAAATTCTTAAATCGATCCATCATTCTTACTCCCGAGGTAATTTTGCGTATTTACTAGTACGTTCTTCTTTATGCTTTTAGAATCATAAAGGGTTAATATTTACCGGTGAACATTAGCTAAGGTGGAAGAATAGTCCAGAAGTAGTTGTTTATAGAAAATAAGCTTCTTTTGAGTGTCTCAGTTTTTTCTTTACTTTATTACATTGTCTTTACTAGCTTAGTAAAAAAAGAAGTTTAAATAAGGTAATTAAGATGATTATGATTTTCTTTTTCTATCCTAGATTCATTGCTGTCTATATTTTAATCTTTTAACAGCTGTAACATTCTTCTTACGGACTTTATATCCAATTATGTTTTCAGCACTTCAAAACAAACAGTTACTGTTTTTACAAGTGAGATTCCAGCATATAAACAGTTAAATTAAGCACACTGTCAGGTCTCGTCGTTTCGCAATCAAATTAGATTCCCCAGCGGCCCAGCCTTATTAGTATTCTTTAGTTCTGGACCTGGAAGAAGCCTTCGGGTATTAACATGTAGAATTGTAAATTTTATTTTAAATTCCACTAGGTTATATATCACAGTTATTTTGCATTAAATTCCTAACTATTGTTCTTTAGTTTTGCACTTTGGAGAAGCGTCCAATTATTAGCAGAATTGTAAGTTTTGTTTCTATGGGTTCATGCAACGTGGTTATTTATAATTATCAATACCGTTTTATGTTCTGATACAGGGGGATCGCACGGATAAGAGAGACACAAGTGCTTTTAATACATGGAAAGATATTATTATCCCTGGAAATGTTGATGATGGTATGACAAGATATGGAGCTAGATTAGTCGAACCTCTGCTTTTATCAAAGAGGAAATTTTTGGCGAACTTCTTAGGTCGAGTTCAAGGAAAAGTTGGCCGTGTTAAACTGGTCGAGCTTGCAAAGAATTTCCCAGATAAGGTATGTCTGCATCTATGATTTCATGATTCTGTCAATGTTTCTGCTTACGGGTGAACTTTTTTACATATCAAAAAAATTTGCTGTTTTTGGCGAACATTGATATCTGTAATGAGATCATTTAAGTCATCAAGATTTTGACTTGTAAACTTACCAAAAATTAAATTTAAGTTGGAGTGTTCTGATTGCACTTCGCTTAGGGCCAACTTCGAGTTACTTAATAGCCTCACAATGACACCCCAAGTCTAGGTGATGTATCTTCATGTTGAGGAGTTCTGAATTGGTAGTTGTATCAGAAATAGAGATCATATTTCTAGGCATTCTAAATTCTTTGCTTTCCCATGGTTCAATTACCTTGTGAAGTTGTGATATGGATAACGTCGTAAAATGATTGAATAATTTAAGTGATGATTAATGATTTAATTGTTAGGTCTCAGCTATGGGAAAAAGATTAAAAAAATGTTTAGGCAGTCATTCAGCTACCCCTCACCCTACGAACTTATTCTGTAGATACAGTTTAATCAGCTCTCTTGAACAAGTAACTATGTTTCATGCTTGTAAACAAACAGGATAAAGTGTAAAAGTTACTTAAATCCAGTACTCAGTAGATCACACAAATCATGTTACTTTTAGGTTTGCATGTTTAACAAAAGGTGTAAACTGACCATCTGAGATGTGGAGCAAGTCCTTTAACCCCTAGCCTGAACTTAATTTTCTGGCTGTGTACGTTTAATGTCTAAGATAGTGATGTAGAATCAGAGCTTCTGAGGGATGGCTGGGTTCCACCCATGAAAATTTTAGGAAGTATGGAATCTTATCAATCTGGTATAAAACAGTATTAAGCCTTTTCTCTATTGAGAAGTATTAACTTACTAATTGTGCATACTTATATATTAATGGATGAGAGATACTTTACTTTGTTTGGGGTTTTCTGTTACTGTAATCTTCCCTTGCAAACTATGTATGCTGAATTTATAAACAGTTGGAATCTCCAGAGTTGAAGTTAAGTGGCCCTGAGAAACTCGGTCGTAAAGAGTACTTTGAGCACTTGAGGAATGCAAAGTTCTGCCTAGCCCCACGTGGGGAATCATCATGGACTCTTCGGTTTTACGAATCTTTCTTTGTGGTCTCTCTCCCTCCCTCTCCCTCTCCATCCATAAATTTTAACTTGACGTGTTTGCTAAATTTGCTCTTTGTATTCTATCAGGAATGTGTCCCTGTGATCTTATCAGACCAGGTAGAACTGCCTTTTCAGGATGTTGTTGATTACAGCCAGATATCAATCAAGTGGCCATCTACACATATTGGTCCGCAATTCCTAGATTACCTAGAATCAATTCCAGGTGAGTTTTCAGTTCTACCCTTCTACTTATCGGCTTAATTCTGGATTCACCTTTGAACTAAAAGACTAATTCTATTATTTGGTTGGGTTTCCACAGATAAAGAGATAGATGCCATGATTGCCCGTGGTAGACGGGTTAGGTGCCTATATGCTTATGCTCCAGAAACAGAACCATGTTCAGCATTTGTTGGGATCTTGTGGGAACTTCAAAGAAAAGTGAGACAGTTTCACCAATCCGCGGAAACATTTTGGTTCCACAATGGGTCTATCATAAACAGAGATTTCGTGCAGTTTCATAAGTGGAAACCTCCCATGCCTTTGCCATAAATTTTCCTTGCAATTTCACTTTAGTTTATCTGTAATTCTCTCAAATGGAAAAGTAAATGGAAGGCGTCAAAATGATCATCTAATGCAGTTTGCTGCAGCATTAAACCAGCAGTCCCGAGTCCATTCATTGGTCCAATTCTTTGTGATTCTCTGCCATGGTAAGTTTGAGTCGAAGGATAAGCAAGCTTCACATGTTGTGCAGTCAGACACCAGAGTTTTTTTATCGAGAAATTGGATCTCCCGTTGTCTCGTGGGTCTACCACTGGGATTGTCACTTCACTTGAATCCCCCTTAAATCTCGTTTTCTCTTTTGTAATTGGTGTAATTTTCTCTGTTGTATTTTTATCTGTTTTAAGGTTAGAGATCTCTCTTCCTTTTTTTCGGCTTTTCTTTCTTTTTTTTAGCGAAATCTCATCCTCAAAAAAATAAAATATAAAAATGTTTAACCAGATAGTTACTACTTGACATAGCATGTCATTTCCTGGCTATTGTCAAGGCACTAACCTATAAGGGGTGAAAAGCCAGCAGGTGGCAAACCCAGTTTTGGGTTCAAGTAATATAAATTGGCCTGACACATCTACATATTGCAGCATGCCTGTTTATTTTTAGAATCAAATTTTCTCACGTATTGCTGTTTCAGAGAATACATTGTTCAGTGTTTTCTTAAGAAGGTTATTATTGGGGCGTCACATTCCAATAGAGGGGCTTCACATGGATTCCTAGTGACTAAAAAGTTGGCTATGGGGTATTTTGATGCAATATCAAATGTCTAGGTTACCCTTCATCTAAAATAAAAACCTAAGAAACTAAAATCAAAACCTAATTCAAACTAAAAAAATCTGCTCCTCTTCTTCTCTAAACTTCGTCTCTACCATCAGCCGTAAATCCCTTCTCTTTTTTCTTTTTTTCAATTTGAATCATTTTATTATTTTTGATTAATTGGTGATCCGAAAACTTATAATTAGTGATTGAAATCTCTGTTTAAGATGTGGAAGAAACAAATTAATAGAAGTCATAGAAATCAACATACCAATTTTATTTGAAATTGTTAGATTGATTTAAATCAGTGAAAAATTAGGTTTGCAAAACCAGTTACGGTTAAGTTTGCAAAGTTTGTAACCGTAAGTCAATTTACGGTTGGATTCGACTCTCACAAACATAACCGTAAGATATCCTGTATTATAACAAAATTTCAATTAGGTAAGACTTTTTTTTTACGGTTGGCTAGACAACCTAACCTAGCCGTAAAAATTTTCGTCCATGTATTTATCTTTGAAAGTTTATTTAGGTTTGGTCGAAGGAGGATATACGGTTAGTCAACGAATATGTCTTATCACTCAAGTTTGGATTAGGATATAGCATAGCCAATCCTAAAACACAACAGGATCCCAGTACTTCGCATTAAAACTCTTCTTACAAACTGCCTTGATGGCAGTTGTTACCAAACGAATGAATAAGTTAGTGCTTATTACTTGGAACATTTCAGGAATTTCAAGCTCTTGAAATCTGCTCTTTGGTTACAATGAAATTGTAACCCCGTTCGAATATCTCTTAAGCTTTTTGAGAGAAAGAGGAAGAAGAGATGGAATGCTGGCTGATGGGATTTAAGGGAACTCCGCAAGATGGTTTGGGAACAAAGCAGGCAAGATGAAGCTCGTAGAGACGTAGTTAGGGGATGGTAGAGTGTTGATTTGTTTGTATTATTTTATATCTTGTTCATTATGTGAAACTTCATTACCTCGAACACAAATATGGAGAGTACTACGGTAAGTCAACTATTGAGGAGAATTTGCCTTGATTTGCAGTGGGAATATGCAATCTTTCGGCGGTTTAAACACCATAACAATATGAAAGTTGATACGACCCATTAGTTTCTTTTCAGCGTCTTTGGTTCTTGGTTTATCGACTTCTTTTTTCTTTTACATTTAAAATCGCATAGCACCAAAAATGTTTTGTCCACAAAGAAAAGTGGCGTCATTTATGCACCAGCTTCCTTCTCATATCCACCATCGTCAGCACACAGAAATGTGTATCACCTGGACATTTAACTTTTACTAATTGAAAACAATCTGTGATACACAGTTTAGTCACTCAGTTGATTTGAAACAAGTAAACTAAAACTAAAACTAGAATGATCAATGTAACATAAACAAGTCCCACGACATCTATGTTCAATCGTATCATTTAACCATGGACGATTGGGTTTGATTTTTAAGAAGCCAACTGTAATGTTTATATGGTTAGTTTCAAGTTCATAAAGCTGCCCGTAACGACCTTTTCTTTTCCTTTTTCTCCATGGAATGGTAACGACTTTGTTGCATGGATAGAGATGTATTCACGTAAGGCTTGAAAATAGGGAAGAAAATCTTCATTTACGGTTAGAAATTCCTAACCGTAATAAATCTTAAAACCTGTTACGGTTGGAAGCTGCTTATTCCTAGCCGTGGATAGTAAGAAAATATATATCTATGGCTAGAAAATTCGTAAACCTAGCCGTAATCCAAAAAATAAATAATGTTTCGGACAATTATAAATCATAATCACTAATTTAATCTAAAAATTAAATTATCTAACCTAATTAAATAATTAATACTAATTAAACCTAACTTGATTAATACTAATTAATTAAGGAATGTTTAGTCATTATGAAAATATTTCATATAAGGGGCTTTTGTATTTACTTATGAGTGACCCTTTTTGTCATATTAGGTGACGCCCCTCTATTGGAATGTGACGCCCCAATAATAACCTTCTTTCTTAATAATGTCTAGGCAGCAACATGAGCATGATAAGAAGACGAGAAAAATGCTCCTATGCAGACAGATTAGAAAGCGCGGAACAAGCTGAGAGTGAGGGACAGGGACAGCTGCAAGCCATGGAGTGCGCTGAGGAGTTTAAGCTACAAACAACGCCAAAAAAAAACAGCAAAAGGCAGGTAGCGAACAACGCCACAGCAGGCGTAGGGGGCACGGCCGAGCATCAGCACAGCAACACCTGCTACTAGCGAACCAACACCACAGCTCCTGTACATGTGATTCACTATTGAGCCGCCAAACTGGAAGATTATAAACCTAACAAAACCTCTCATCTGCCCTATGTGGGACAAAACTTTAAGCTAAAATTCACACCATCGAAAATAAGCCTTCTTTTTTATTCCTGAGGTCCCCCCGTTCGAATCCGCATGAAAACAAACAACTCCTTCCCTTTTTCTTTTAAGTAACAGGATCTCTCACTCTAACTCTGTTGATCTTAAAGATTTCAATTCAAGTAACTGAGAAAATGAAATTGGGTCTAACACAGCTGCAGCTTCATCCTACTAGAGGTAATCATTCATTTCTGCATCATCATCATATGACTGTGAGAAGTTATTATGCTTCAAGAGGAGGTTATCATAGAGCAACAAAACTTGAGAGTTTTGTAAGGGATGAGTGTAAGTCTGGAAGGATTAAAAAGCTTGATGATGGTTTGAGATACTTTGACCAGTTGATTTTGGAAAGGCCATTACCATCTGTTGTTACATTTAATCATGTACTTGGATCATTATCAAAGATCAAGTGTGATTCAAATGTCATTGGTTTGTATAAGAAGATGAATTTGGTTGGAGTTGAACCAGATATTGTTACACTGAACATCTTGATTAATTGCTTCTGTCAATTGGACCAACTGAATCATGGGCTTTGTTTGCTTGGAGAGATTATAAAGAGAGGTCATCATCCTACTGTTATCACTATCAATACACTGATTAAAGGCTTGTGTATCAAGGATGAGATCGAACCAACCTTTCAACTGTTTGCTAAAATGACTCAAACAGGTACTCAACCTACTACCGTTACGTGTAATACTCTTATACAAGGGCTTTGTAGAATTGGTGAAGTGGGTCGTGCTCTTCAGCTTAAAAACAACATGGTGAAATGGAACTGCAGACCTGATGTTGTTTCATATTCTGCCATTATAGATACTCTTTGTAAAGGAGGTCTACTTGACCAAGCTTTGGCTCTCTTCTCCGAAATGCACAGTGATTCAAATGTGGTACCTGATGTAGTTGTTTACTCTTCTTTGATCAATGGACTTTGCAATTCAGGCCGGTTGAATGAGGGAAAGAGAGTCTTTGACGAGATGGTTAGTACAGGAATCTCTGCGGATGTAACGACTTATACTACTCTGATTCATGGTTATTGCCTACATGGTCAATGGGAAGAAGCAACAAGATACTTTGATGAAATGATGGATCTTGGGATTTCACCTGATACAATAACCTTCAGTATATTAATAGATGCACATTGTAAAGATGGGATGACGGAAGATGCTTGGGGATTATTTAAATTGATGGACAAGATAAACATAAAACCTAATGAGATTACTTATAACTCAATGATTGACGGTCTGTGTTTGGCTGGTCGGTTGAAAGATGCGGTAGATCTGTTTGACTCGATGGTGGATAAGGGACTTCAACCGGATGTTGTCAGTTGCAATACATTAATCGATGGCTATTGCAAGGATCGTAAGGTGGATGAAGCTATCCACCTATTCAAGAAAATGAAACGAAATGGATTGATACCCACAACAGTTACTTGCAATATTCTATTAAGGGGACTATACCGGGATGGAAGAATGAAGACTGCACAAAGGTTTCTTAATGAGATGCAATCTTTTGGTTTATTTCCAAATGAAGTGACATACACAACCATGTTGGATGGTCTCTGCAAGAATGGAAAAATGGAGGAGGCAATAAAATTGTTTGAATTCATGGAAAGTGCAGGAATCTTAGCTAATAATTACAGGTATAGCATTCTTATTCATGGTTTGTGTCAGGTTGGCCGGTTGGAAGATGCAAGAAAATTGTTTGATGAGGTTCTGAACAAAGGATTTGTTCCTAATGTAGTAACATATAACACAATGATCAACGGCCTCTGTGGTAACAAGATGTTATTGGAGGCTGAAAAGCTAATCATGGAAATGGAAGAGAAAGGTTGTTTACCAGATGTTCGAACATATAATAGTATCATTCAGGCTTTACTTATAGCAAAGGAGACTGACAAGGCATTGCATTTTCTTCACAAGATGCGTGAAAAAACAATTTGTACCGAATGATTCTGTTACTTCCTTGTTGATGTACACTCTCTCAGCAGATGAGCTAAGAAATCTTTAGTTTTTTTTT
This sequence comes from Papaver bracteatum, assembly GCA_023529315.1. NCBI lineage: Eukaryota > Viridiplantae > Streptophyta > Magnoliopsida > Ranunculales > Papaveraceae > Papaver > Papaver bracteatum. Next base: position 1,211,851 of record JAJJWX010000127.1, read on the forward strand.
TTTTTTTTTTTTTTTTTATGTTGGCCTAACAGCGATAATTTGAATCTTAATTATGAGAAGATCAATGCATAAAGCTTTTGTCCACTGCATTCATTAACACCTCTTGCAGGGTACATTCTTCCAAAGAGGTTGATGATTTTTTATGATGAACTTCGAAGGTCAGGGATATTGATGAGCTTTTCACAGCGAATTCGGAGGTAATGTTTCTTGATGTACTTGATTACATACTTACAGTAGTCGTGTTCTTTTTAAAGGAAGTTAACTTATCCATTAAACATGAAGACCTGAGACAACTGTAATTTATTTCTTTTCCATTTCGTCTTCGAACTCTATGCAATTGTGTTGAGTAGTTAGATATTGCTACAGAATCCAAATGCTTGTGCAGTGTCCGTTTTCCATAATTACTCTGTAACCTTCCTGTGTCTGGTTACTTGGTAAATTATGTTCCAAGCAGATAACTAATAAAGTTTTCCTGGGTATTGTTAATGCACCCAACTTATAGAGGTGAAAAGCCAGCAGGTGCGAAACCCAGTTTTGGGTTCAAGTAATATAAATTGGCCCGACACATCTACATATTGCGCATGGCTGTTTATTTTCAGAATCAAAATTTTCTGACGTTGTTATTTCAGAGATAACATTGTTCAGTGTCTGGCTAAGTTTCTATGATTTGGTCCTCTCTTGCTTTCTTACTGAGAATGGCGCATCTTTATTTAGTTATGAACCACTGCTGCTGGAATTTGCGGACATACCTAAAAAAAACAAAAAAACGTTACAGTCAGGTAACATTGGGACTTATTCCCTTCACATTCTGGTACAATTTCTCATGATACCCCTAGTTCTGATGGAAGCCTATTTACAGGCTCATAGGTTTCTCTTACAGGATTCTAGAGTTTAGGTTGTTGTAAAACTACCAGTGACGAGTAGTTGCTCCTGCAAATCAAACCCTCAGTGAGTGGTCAAACCAATGCCATTCTTTATTAACTCAAAACTTAAAACAAAATATGTCCACTGTAAAACTCGGAAAGACGAATACAAAAAGAGGATATACAGGACTTTTGGGAGAGGTGATCTCAGGAAGTTCATAACTACAATACTAAATGTCATTCGCAATGGAATACAGATAATTGATACACAAGGACTAATGAGGGGATCGACAATTGTGATCGTGGATAATGTCTCAGGTCATTGGCCTTCTGTTTAATAAGCACTGGATATTTTGGAATCGTTTACTCCTGTGAATATCTTTTATCTACTCCACTTGGAGTAGTAATCTTAAATCTTTTGGATCAATGAAGTCCACTATGCTAAAAAGCAGCTCGGAAACCACATGTAATCTATTGATATCAACTAAGATTAAATTAATTTGTGTGAGAACATATTACGTAGGCAGATTTGGAGTGCCATTAGCTCTGGTATATCACACAATGCTACCCAATTCCAGGATAAATTAATAAATGAAGAGCTTTTGCAGACAGATGACATCCAACAAAAATAAAATATCTAATAATGTGTCCAGAAGTTAATCAGTTCCAAACCAGATTGCATGGATTCATTCCACATATTTGTGATGTCGTATATATGCTTCCTCGAGAACTAAAAGTTAGCAAACACATCCTCGTGATATACACAGCAACCAACAGGATAACACCAAGGAAAAACTATGGGTAAGATGATGAAAGTGGCAAGTCTTGTTATTTTCCAATGCAGACATTAAAAAGGGAAGAAAGCCAATCCTTCCTATCAGCCAAAAAGCATACATGATAGATCATCTGTTGTAACATACGTACATCAATAATATTGGATTACCTATAAACCATATACAAACATGTTTAGAATTTGCTGGTCCGTGCTAACGAGGAATGAAAATAACAAGTGACGGGAAATCGTGTCTTTTTCTAAGGAGACATAAAATTGTGTCGAATCCTAATCTAGTGATGAAATTCAAACCATTTTGAGTTACTGGGGCACCTATCCAGTGAACAATACGGTCGGATCTCTGTTTAAAGCTTTGACTGCAAGCGCAAATGAAATCGGAAAGCAAGCAAACAAACCATTACAAGAACTTATCAATTCAATTATTAAAATATGTAAAGATTTGAATGGGTGAGAATTTACTTTAAGCTCAAATCCCGACCAAAAACTTAAAACTGCATTACGATATAAAGCTGGTATGTGGCCAAAAGGAACCACAAGTGATCCAAAATTATTAAGATTAAAGATAAAATTTCTCATGTGATTCACAATCCTACACCCAAATGAGTCTGTCACCCATTATAGTTGCAGGAAATCCCACAACTACATCCTGATGAGATTATACAAATGTTTACTCAAATTTCAAGAATTACTATCAAAGTTTTACTAAATTTTCTTAAAGATCTTACAAGGAAAATAAGAGCACAAGGAAATCAAAATAACTCTAGACTTTCTCTCTCCTATTTGCTCTCTAACTTTCGTCAAAAAGATCTCTCATTTTCTCAAGTTTACTTGGCTCTATATATAGGGTATTACATAGTGGATGACAACTAAGTCAACCTTTATTTTCGGATCTAATTTGCGATATTTTCGCAAGCTTACAAGGGTTTTCTTCGCAATCTTCTTTAATCTCGCAAGATCTTCACACCTTCCTCATGATTAGGCCGATGTCACTTGCTACGTCACTCTTCAGATATTCTGCAATGATCTTCGCACACACTTATCAGTATAATCTCGCAGAGACATTACTGTTGTGAGATTCTGCTCCTACATCTTGCCTCTTCTCATGTCTTCTCTGCGAATAAGAGAATGATATGAGAATCTCTACTTCAAATGTCGCAACCGTTCATCTTTCCATTATCTTCTCTGCTGACAGGATTCCGTAATTCACGCGGAATCGACTACACGTGTTTCTTCCTCCATCCAACTCTTGACACTTCTTTTATAACCGCCACTTATCAACCGCTCACGTCTACTCTTCGCATTAATTGAGTTTATCTTTTAGAGATCCCCTTCTCTCTCTATATATCCTTCTTACTCTTTTACTTCTTTCTTTTTACTTTCTTCTCACTTTCTCTGAAATTTTTCATCACTGTTCTTCCGTAAATTCCGCTCCTGCTACTGTAATTTTTCTAGTTTCTTCTCCTTTTGATCTTCACTTCTTCATTCCCATACTCAAAGATGCCTCCAAGCGGCCGTAAATATGAAACATCTTTTGAAGGAATTCAAAAAGATTTCAAAGAGAGAGGTTTTACCCTGTCCACTATTCCTGATCAAAGTTCAACATCCGTTCTTTCTCCTAAATATTTTTCTGGTCACCATTGTAACAATGAAGAAATCATAATCTCGCTCGTCCAGCTTCTCGCTGGTCTCCCCATACCTCTTTACAACCTTGATCTCCCTTTTTTTTACGAGATCCTTTCTCATGAGAGTTTTTCGCGGGCCATCTACCAATTGAGTGGATATTGTATTTGTCTTATGCTTGAGTTCGCCCGTCGTGGTGCAGGTTTGGGATCTCTTTACCCTCGCGGAGTTAGATATCCTAAATTCGCTGACCTAGAGATCATCCCTAAGAAATATACCGTGGAGAGTTTCTTTGAAAATTATGAAGTTATCACCATGAAGAAGGATAATACTCGTTGGGGTGTCCGCTTGAAGAAGGAAGAAAATGTCGCCAGTGACAAAATATTCATGCAAGACATTGACATGCATTCTGGTAAGAATAATACTCCACGTCAATCTAAAGATGATAAATGGTGCGTCTTTCCATTGATTCTGAAGGGATATTATATCACCGGTCCTCATGCTTTGCCCGAAAATCTCGCTACATATCAACCATGGGTATTCAATTGGCATGAAAAGGAGACAAAGGTATGTTTTCAAGTTTCGCTCAACTTATAATCTGTCATATATCCTTACACTCCATTTTCTTCTAATTCTTGCAAATTTTTTAGATTTCAAGGTTGAGAACAAGCTACAACAAAACTAAGAAGGCTAGCATCCTATCAGCACTGCGTTCGATCACGGATGAAGTAAGAAATACTCTTTTTATTATTTTTAACAATATTGTTGCCTCTATTTCTTATCTTCATCTGTGTGCGAAGGTGGAAGTTGAAGAATATGAAGTTGAAGAGCTTGTCAAAGTTGCGAATACTAAAGGCATTATTCGCAAGGAAAAGGAAACTTCCCCTTCTTCAAAGAAACGAAGAATTATCTCTCCTTCTACTTCAAATCTCCATTCTGAAGAAAGCTCTGATAATGATGCTTACTTCGCAAAGGAAAGCGCTCCAGCTGAATCTTCCATGGCACAATTATCCTGCGAATTCTCTGTATCTTTAATTACAAGGAGTGAACAATGTTCCTCTCGCTAATACTTGCAAAGCTATTGCGAAGATTTGTGATGCCTCCCTTCTAGATGATAATGAGTCTCTTTGCGGGGTTTCTAGATCAGTTTCTCCAAGCTTTCTAAATTCGCTTAATATTTTGGTAACCTTCATAACTATACTTCGATTACAATTCAAAATTATAGTTTTTTTTTTACAAGTATTTATATTCTTTCGCAGGATGGAAAAGCTTCATACGCAGTTACCTTTGATTTAGTTAAGAGGTGTGAGAGCTTTGAGAATAAGAACCTCCAGCTTCACAGGAAGAGTGAAGAGTTAGAAACTGAATCTGCGACCTTCACCAAAAGAACAAACAATTGGAAATTGACACCTCCACCCAACGAAAAAAATAGTTAGTTTTCAGAAGGCTGATGACCAACTTTATGGTATGTGATTTTTCTTCTCTCCCTCTACTCTTTTTTTCCCCACTATTTTCCCTTATCTGATTGATCATTTTTGCAGACATTTATGGTATTTATGATGAAGTCACAACTCTTCGCTCCTTTCCCAATTCTATGGATGATGATACCCTTCTCGAGCATCTTAATATTTCTTTAAATAATTTCACCAATGACAAAATAAAATCTCTTTCCTTAAATAAACTCATATCTAAACTCCACCTTTTAGAAATTGACTATAGATCCAGTTTGAACTTAGCTAACCGTTTTAAGCGTCTTTATCTTGATTCTAAAGATGAAATTAATAAATTAAGAACCAAGATCAACAATCTTATAGATGATAAATATCGCATCACTAATCAAGGTGCTCAAGCTTTAGAAAAATTTCATAAAACCCTTCTTGAAACCCAACTTGAGCGAGATGAAGTTAACCGTGAAAATGTCATTCTTATCGAAAGAGAGAATCAAGTTCGCTCCCGTCTCCTCAGAAATAATGATGATGAATTCGCTTGGGCTGCAAAAATTTTAGATGATGTTATAAATAACTTAGGTGTAAATGTTAACCTTCAAGTTGATCACTCAGCCTTGGTTAGAGATATGATTTCTGACAGAGAAGGTTTTTAACCTCGTTTCCTTATTCCCAATAACTTTAACCAAGTTGTTAACTTGCTATTATATATTCACATATTTTGATAAGGAGCTTCGCAAGAACATTGAAGAGTTGGAAACTCAGAACAGGGAGATTGATGCTGCAAAAGTGAAACTCGCGGATGATTTCTCTGTTTGCAATGATAAATGTCGCAGACTCAAGAATCAACTGAAGCTAACTATCTCAAATTTTGAGAATGGCGTTCTTCATTTTCGTAATCAAACCATCATGAGGTCTGCGATGATAACAATATTCCTCGTTCTATATATCCTTGTCTGGAAGAGAAAATCCCAGAGAATGAATCCCTCCCGGCTATTTCCGATAGTGATGAAAGTGAGGGAGAAGAGAATGAAGAATAAATGGAGGAAAAAGCTGAGAGAGAAGAAGAAGATGACACAGAAGAAAGAGAAGAAGAAGAAACTAATGAAGAAGAGGATGAATCACGCAAGAAATAGTTTCTCCTTTTGAAATACTTGCATATTTGTTCTTTTATCTTTTGATCTTTATGTAAATCCATTGTTGCGAACTCCTTTGTTTTCAAAAATCTCTGAATATAAGCTCTACCTCTTTTGTTTTACCTGCACGTGTTAGTAAAGCAATTCTTTTTCACAATATCAATCATTTACATATAATTTTTAGTCCATGCACAAATCTGTCAGATGGTGGAAAATAACACATATTTAAGTTTGTTATTTGCATTCCCATACTTGCCTCTGCTACTTGCATCCAATTGAAAGATTTACCATATTAACTCTTAATGATATCATTTTTCGTCACATGCTCATTGCTGCAATATTCGCAGACTTGTTTTCATTTCTTTGCCATGTATGGTATTAGATATGTCTTAAATTTTTTCAAGATATATATTGGAATTTCGAAATCGTTTTTGCATTGTTATTTTCTTGTATGGTCTTATTTTTCCTTCCTAAGTAAAGGTCTTAATTTTCCATCTCTTGTCTTTGAGACAAAATCGCAGGACGTCTTTACACTTTCGTGTAATGACCCATTGATCTTGTCTTATCACTTTCTTGTATTATTGCCTCATCAGGATATTTTTCATGCGACAATATGACAGGCCTGAACATTCTTGCGAACATAAAGCCCCATGACATTTCCGTCTTGCGACGAAATCGCATGACGTCATTACACTTTCGTGTACTAACCCATTGATCTCGTCTTATCTTTCTCCAGTATTATTGCCTCTTCAGGATCATTGCACAAATATGACAAGCCTTGATACTCCTGTGAGTAAAAAGCCTCATGAAATTTGTGTCTTTGACACTTATCAGCTCCTTAATGGAGGGTTCCGTCCTTATCATCCCCCTGGTTTCCCCTTCAAGGAGGCGTACCTCTACCATACAAGGTTGGCTCCTCCCATCTGGTCTTAACAACAACCAGTTATTTTCGCGGCCTCTTATCCCTTCGCTGATATGGCTCATGGTTACAAGAACACACCCTAAGTGGGGTTTTCTTCGGACCGAGTGCATCATAGCCAAGACTTGACAAGAATGTCCAGGTACGCTCCAGATGCCCCAGGCACTATTGGCTCAACCGTGTACCTCGACGCGTTGATAGAGTTCTGCACTCCTTAGGAGAGACCCTTAGTCGTCCAATCTAAACCATAAGCTTAGGTTGAAAATCCAAGGCACATTTCCTGGATGGGCTTTATTGACCCCAAATCTCCATGACCCAAGTTTCGGGGGCGGTGTAACATTTCCCTAAGCCATGAAATAGGTTCTCCCCTTCTATGACGCACTTTAGGTCTTACATTTGCCTCTTGCGAAATTTTATTTCGCGAACTAGGGTGTACGACATAGTTGGGTGCCTCTGTCTTTGTGTTTCTTTTGTAAAAGTAATAATTTTTGCAAAATTTTCATATGTTTGCATTCTATTATGACAGATACAGCTTCTGCGAAGTTATCGCATGTTTCCATTCTATTTTGATAAATATAATTTCTGCAAAATTATTGCATATCTTCATTCTCATTTCCGCAATTTCTTATTCTTCTTTAATTAATAAAAGATATTTTCCAAATTCATTGTTACAAATTTTTCATTTTCTGTCTCTTCTCAATTTCATTCTTATTTCACATTTTAAGTTTCTTACCTTTGTTACCTGGTGTTTGTGCCTCTTTGAGTTCTCGCACACTATTGATGATCTCGCTTCGCAGAATACCCTTTGAATTCTCATGTTCAGCAGTCATTACTTTCGAAACATTCCCTTCTCCTCCACATTCTATTGCATCTACCATCAGTCTTTTGCTTCTTTGCTTTTCTATGATATTATGCTTCCAATTGATTTTCTTAGTTGCTCTTTCTTCACATTTCTCTATATCAATTTCATGACACTTTCTCCCTTCAACCCAATCTCCTCTTATGATTCCAACGCCACTAGCTAGGATGAGGAAACTTGATGCACTGATGGAAGGTTGATGCTACTCCCATAATTCCATGCAACCAAGGTCGACCAATAATTAGAGAATTGTATGGTGACTCCATGTCAACAACACATAATTGAATTTCAGAAGACAACCCCTTCAAAGGAATTCTCATAGTAATCTCTCATTTGGTTTATTCGCAGTTCCATTAAACCCGTAGATCTTGTAAGTCGAAGGTATCAAATCCTCGTCCTTTCCTCCCATAGTTTTGTAAGTATGATAAAATATAATATCTACAGAACTTCCAGTATCAATCAATATTCTATTGATCGCCCACGAATCCCCAGCTTCATCATCTTCATCATCACTAGGTTTTGAGTTGATTTCTAGCTTTGCCACCAAAGGATTATCATGCATTTCTCCACCTTATGGAATCTCTTCTGCTGTAAAGAAAATATGTTATTTTTGCCATTCTTTTAGTGGCAAAACCTTCGCAATGTTCATAATTTCTTTTCCATCAATATCCCTTGCGAAAACTCTGCTCAAAACATTATCGTGAAAATCTTCTATTATTTTGTACGAATTTACAATTGAATTGCAGAATATATTTTTTTTGCCTTTGCACCAACTTCAATTAGAAATGTGTCTCCTCTTTTTGCTATATTTGCTCTGCGATCTTCTGGTGGTGGTGGTAATGGTAAAAGTTGCGGCTGCCTTATCAAAAAATGGTTCAATTTACCTTGATCTATCATTCTAAGAATAATTCTCTTAATATTTCTGCAATCATTTATTGTATGTCCATGGAAGTGATGATATGAACAAAATTCATGACTTTTATGGGTCGAGGGTGGCTCACTCCCCATATTCCAAGGTGATGGCATGTTCTCCATCAATATTATGGCTTCCCATATCTTTTCCACACTAGTATTTAGAGGTGGCATTTTTATTTCTTCCCAAACTACCTTGTTAGTTCCTTGTCCCCTATAATAATTGTGTTTGTGATCCCCATAAGTTTCTTGTGGTTGGTCAATTCGCTAAATCTTACTATTTCCTCCTCGATTATAAAATCTTCTTTTTCTCTCAATATCTTCTTGATCACAGCTTCCCATTGCTACCAACTTCTGTTGATTTTCGACCACCATCTTTCCTTGTTAACTTGGGTAGTAAGCTTGCATTCGCTACCTTTGAGCTTGCATTCACAACTTGGTATGCCTCTATCTCTCCTTTCTTTTCCTTAAGAGAAATGTACTCCTCTTGATACTCTCGCAACTCAGTAATTGTGATAGTATTCTTGATCCTGAAGATTTGAATATATAACAAATTTGTTGCGAACATTGCATTAATGAATAATAAAATAAGGTATCTTTCATCCACACGACCAGCCATGTTACTACACATTGTCTTCCACCTCATAGTTAGATGCTTCAAACTTTTGCCAACTCTTTCTTTCAATCCAAATACATCTTCAATACCCGGACGCGATAAGTTGTTACTTATATAAGCTCCCAAGAACACCGTTTGTAATTGATTAAAAGATGCTATAGTATTCCTTGGTATACCTTCGAACCATTTTAACGCTTCACTTGTTAATCTTAACGCGAAATATTTGCACAACACAGCGTCATGGTTTTCCCATTGTAACATGCATCTTACGTAAGCTTTGATATATTGGATTGTGCAAGTTGTACCATCGAAGTTGCTAGTTAAGGCAAGCAGATTGCAATTTGGTGGTATTCCCCTTAACTGTACTTCTTGTGTAAAAGGTATTTTTGCAGCATCCTTTATTGCATAATCCAACTGTCTTCTGCATCCCTCTCTTCTATTGTTGAACATCCCTATCATCCCCGCCAATTCCCTTAAAATTTGTTTATTCGCAGCTGACCCTTGGTCTCTTTAACGCTTATTCTATTCTCCTTCGTTCATGCCTATTTTTCCATGCGAAATCTTGTTCTTCTTCCTCATCATCCTCTTCTTGTCCTCTCATGCGATTCTCTCTTTCATCCCTTGCGTGTGTTCGCATATGATTTCTCCTCTCATTTTCTCCTCTGCGACCTTGCTCATTCCTAGCTACTTCTATTTATTTCCTTTCAATCCTTCTTTGTGTTCTTTCAGTTTCTTCATTAATGTTATCATTGTTGCGGTAACGTTCACGCCTTCTTTCTCGATTATCATAATTGTTCTGACATATAGCCTCTTGGAACTCTTGTTCTTCAACTTCCGCTCTCATCCTTATTTGTCCCTTTCGCAATCTATGCGTGCTTGTGCGGCATTATGCCTCTCAATTTCATCTTCGATTTCTTGTTGATTTCTTTGCACTTCTCTCCCATATAGTATCCTTCTTGCTTCATCCCGATTTTCTTCGCTACTTTGATGATTTCGTTCGCAATGTTGTTCATTCTCTTGATCTCTATTATTTTGTTTATTATGATAATTTTCTCCATGTTGAACATAATGATCTTCAATTATTCCTCTTTCTTCGCGAATTCCTCCATTATGGTTTTATACATCTTCTTGAATATCCTCAGCAATATCCTCCAAAGGTGAATCTCGTCACTCACCTCTTCTAACTGATCTTGATTTGATCTTGTGGTACTCATTGACCTTGTATTTTGCAACCTTATATTTTCCATTCTCAACTCATGATTTTGTCGTGTTAAGTTTGCATGTTCTCCTGCCTCTAATATTCTTTCTTCAAATAACCGTTGTCTTAACGCCTCTAGTATTTCACTCTCCTCATCTCCACGGATTATTCCCTCTTCCACTTCTATGTTCCTCTCCATTCGTCTTAATCGCTGTCTTTCTTACATTTCCTCTGTTGAATCCGTTTGTGAAGTGTGTACACTGACTCTATCATAGTCGATGATTCTATCTCGTTTTGTTGTACGCTGAATTGGTGGTTGAATTTGTTCTTCTTCATTGTTTCTTGCTCCCATCCTTGAAGATTCCCCAATTTCATTTCTTCTTCATCCAGCAATTCTCTTACTTCTCCACTTTTTGCAATCTGTTAAAAATTACACAAATTCTTCGCTGTTTATTCCAAACCTTTTTAAATCTCAATAATAATTCTTTTTCTTCAAATCCCTGTTTCTAGCACCATTATGTAGTTGTAGGAAATCCCACAACTACACCCTGATGAGATTATACAAATGTTTACTCAAATTTCAAGAATTACTATCAAAGTTTTAATAAAATTTCTTAAAAATCTTACAAGGAAAATAAGAGCACAAGGAAATCAAAATAACTCTAGACTTTCTCTCTAATACTTGGCTATATATATATGGTATTACATAGTGGATGATAGCTAACCCAACCTTTATTTTTGGATTTGACTTGCGACATTTTCGCAAGCTTACAAGGGTTTTCTTCACAATCCTCTTTAATCTCGCAAGATCTTCACACCTTCCTCATGATTAGGCTGATGTCACTTGCTACGTCACTATTCAGCTATTCTGCGATGATCTTCGCACACACTTATCAGTATAATCTCGCAGATACATTACTGTTGCGAGATTCTGCTCCTACACCTATAGTTTGCAAGGTGTTATTTATATTCATGCATGTATGCATTTGCATAGAGAGCCAGCTTCCTGAATGTAGAAGGATGATTCTAAATTCACTGGGAGAGATATCAAACATACTCACTTCAAGATTTTGGGTTAACTAAGCGCTAGTTCTTTCTCGTTCTTGTTGGGGAAAGTTTATCCATTACCTTATTCCACCAACGTGAGAACTGGCATTTGAATGAATACTATTGTAGACTTTCTCAAGTTTGCTCTAAAGTTATGGAGAAACAAATATTGTTATTGGATCTAGGAGAATATCCTCTTACTTTCATATTCTCGACTAAGTAATGTAACTACTGCTAGAGTATCTCAAACTGGTGGATCGATTTGAAATCAACCAGATTAAGGCCTATTCCTATGCACATGCCAAAACATGCTATTTGGAATATATGCACCCACTACGGGTATGCCAAACTTCCAAACTCATATGCCAATATGGTATTCCTGGCATATAGGCATACACGACAGAGTTTCCAGCGAGCGATAGAGTCTCGGTCGCTCGATGGTCTTGCAATCGCCAGCGACAGTCAAGCTAACGCTCGATACTATGATAATAGCTCATCAGATCTTCATCTAATGGCTACCATTTCCCCTTATAAGTACCTGTTTTATACCAATTCCAACCCAACTTCAACTTCATTTCACCATGCCTAGTGCTCGCATAACCGAAGTGGATTTTACTTCAGAGGAAGATGTTTCTCTAATTCTATGTTGGGTTTTAGTTGCAAGCGATAAAGATTTCACTTTAGAGACTTTTAACTTATGAGACACTGTGTTTCAAAGGTTTACGGCGTTAAGTCATGTAAATCCAACAAGAACAAATGAGTGTCTTCGAAATCGTTATTGTTTCATCAATGACAATGTTAGGAAGTATCAGCAAATTATGTGGTTTATAAAAGGGGATAATCCTGGGTTATCAAATGAAAAACTAAAAATTAGAGATCGTACCAAATTCGTCGAAGACAATGGAAGTTGGTTTAGTCGTGACGAATGTTATGAACTGTACAATATTCATGTGCATGGATTCAAATTATAAGTATCGTGTTATGCAATCAAGGTTAATTTTTAATGAAATGTAAAATTAGTTTCAATTTGAATATTAATTTAAAATATAGTTTCATTAATTAAAAAAAACAAAATTACAACTTCATTTCCTTGTCCATTTAAAAGAAAACATTTAAACTACTCATTTCCTTGTCCATTTCCTCCCAGACCAAAGATCTAATTGCCTGCATTTTCTGGATCCATAGAGTTGTTCAAAAAATTAGTTATGCTGCCGGTTTGAGACTCGGTTTGTGCTTGAGTCTCATCAGAATCACCATAACCTTGATAAGCAATGGGAGTATGGGGTGTGGGAACACGATACAAATCTTGAAATGGGTGTGGTTGATAATATTGCTGGAATGGTTGAAATGATGATGAGGTTGAGGCAATTTGGGTATACAGATTCGTTTTCCTAACTACTTCCATGTTCACACCACCACCTGGAGTCAGTATGTCAGTTTGCGAATGACTAAACATACGTGTATGAGTTGTATCTAAGCCAATGTTTTATTCACCGCCACGTACTCCTTGAGTATCTAACACCATGTGTGGGGTTGAACTTTCTGGTACCTCCTCCATAGGACGGCGTCTTTCACTTATTTCACGACTTTGCTGACTTCCACGACTTTGCTGACTTCCAGTTGGACTCATTCCTCTACCATCTCCTGTAACACTGGGACTCAAATGAGTCATTCCTCTACCAGCTCCTGTAACACCAGGATTCATTCCCCTACTACTACCTGAACCATCATTACCCTCAAGTCCGTGACTCATCTCAAACATCATGTTTACCCTCGCTTTTTGTTGCTCATCGAAGTGCATATTCTGAAGTCTCTGAAATAGAGCATCATAATCGTTTAACCGGGTCTGATACTGCAACTCTGTAGCATTGACAACCAAGTATGGATAAGTCCGAGTAGGTGCATTATAAAAAATTGGGTAAGTAACAATCTCCCCAGATGTGCTGGATATAGTCTTTACTTCCCAAGAAAATGGTGGCATGTTTGACGATGAACTTTGAGTAGGATATGCAAATGCATCACCCGTCTTTGGTGGAGGTTGGGAAGGAAGAAATTCATTATCAAGTGACAACCTACCTAAAGCATGGAAATCCATCTGACCCAAACTTTGCGGTTGCATAACAATATTTGGCTTGAAAATAGTGTTATACCAAGATAGGTACTCATTTCTGTCCATCGGCTCCTTGATCAATGCATCAGCTTCTTTCCAATTATGACCTTCCCTTATCAATTTGAAGTAATCATCTGTTGAAACATCTGAACTGGGATAAGGGTTGACAGCTATCACTGATCTTCCTTGCAACAGAAGAAGATGTCTTTCACCATAATACCAAACACCCTTCTCATAAATAGGGTTGTATAACACCATCCTTGTAAGGATTAACTATACCATTCTCTGACCTAGTTCTTCTTGGAACTCAGGTACTGCTTCATATGGATGGTAGACAAGGTTATGGCTTGTTCCACTCAACTGTTGAATCTTATGAACAATAACATCATGTTGACCATCTTCAATTTGTGCAGCTTCCCAATTCTCGGAATCATACTTCCGTATGATCGGAAATACATTGGTATTATTCTTAAGACAAGGTTCCGAAACATGGAAATATGTATACCACCAATACTGAAAATAATAGGTGCCAGAAACTCAAACGATGGCGATATTAATTATATCGTTAGCGATAGAGTAAATTTCGAGCGATATTAAGGATATCTCCGGCGATAAGTCGCTCGCTAGAAATTCGATCGCTTCGTGGTTTTCCCATAATGGCATAAATGGTTTGCCATGTCACATGGGATGCCAAACACCATTTTTTTGGCATGTGCATAGGAATAGGCCTAATATCCAGAAATCACTTCCTACAGTGTAACGACATGTTATAGATATCTTATGTGTCAGTCAAAAACAACTTCTTTAATATAAAATGCACCTATATAGTACTCTGTGTAATGATTAAGAGTACATGGGGTCGTGTCTATAGTGGTGCTATATACTGAGTACCAACTCTAAACACTAACCACTATCTCTAACTAATTATTCTAATAGAAAAACATAATGATGAAAATGGAAATGGAGAATCTTATTGATATTATCTTTCTTTGGGTGTGTTTGTTCAATTACAAAGTGGGAGACTACTTGGCTATTTATAGCCTGGAGTATTAAGGTGGTAATAAAGCAAAACCCACGCGTTTCATTATAAGGATTATCATTAATCCTTAATGTGTATCCTTATCTTGACATTAAGACGAGTCCGGTGAATACTAAAAGGTTCTTGGACAACTGGTGAAAATGGTGGGCCAAGCTAACAAAACTTGTTTACATAATACTCCCCCTTGGACCACCATTTCTAAGAACGTTTCCTTGTTAAAATTTTGTCAGTGAAGTCCTAATGGGGAAAATCCAGAGAAGAAATTTTGTATTGCCTCATCAAAACCTTGCTAGAAAAATCCAATTGGGACAAAAACTGGTCGAAGAAAAAAAAGTACAACATCAGTAGTTTTAAAGTGATGATGGTAGTCAAACATTTTCTCACGTCGTCGAAACTGTGTCAGGAAAACCATTTAGGAAAAACCTGAACTTGGAGTGAGATTGGTCACTACCATGAAATGCTTCTTCTGTCAAAGTTACATCAGGAAAACCATTTAGGACAAAACCTGAGTGCCACATCTCTAGAACCTATATGGATATGCATTTCGTTATATGGTGATCACCGTTCTAAGATTGTTATCTCTTTAAAAACCTCGCCAGGAAAACCCAGAGGGACAAAACCTGAACGTAGGAAAACATGAGTTCTCAGAACTATGATAAATCCGCAGATATTGCCTCGTTAAAACCTTACTCGGAAAAACCCAGAGGGATAAAAACTAGGACGAAGGAAAAAGAGTACAATACGTCGAACTGCGGATAGCAGTGGACTCGCATGCCTCATTAAAACCTTGACAAGGAAAACACAGTGGGAATAAACCTTGACTAAGGAAAAAGAGTACACGATGTAATGACCAATATGCCCATATCCATAGTCTTCCATGGCTCTACTCCCCCTGATGAGAAGCCTTATCGGCTGATCATTATGCCCGGTAGTACTTCTTAGAGTTCCAAACCTCCATTTAAAGTCTTTAGCAGCTCCAAATTTCTTTAGTTGAGAAGACCAGCCTGATTTTCTTCTGTGCAATTTCTTGATGATCGTCTGGTTGAGCCAACCTTTTATATATATTCTCTACTAGCTTAGTCTGAACAATCATAATTTCCCGGAGGATAAAAATCTCATCTTTTACGAGACCTTTAGCTAGGAAAATATTTAGATGCTTCAACGACCCTGCCAAAAATCAAAACTTCAACAGTCTGATTAACTTTTCTCTGTAGGAGACATTCAACGATCTTTTATGCAAAAAGTCAAGCTTAATGGTACCACGAAGATGAGGGGAGACTTTCTTCGGACCAATGTCTCGATATTGGTGTTGGACAGAGCTAGACTTACATGTTTACTACAAACCCAATATCAGGTATTTATAGTGTATTTCAGCTAATATACCACTTACACATCTTTGTGTAATATAAACCACAGAGTGATACATCTCTATTGTTGAGATGAAAATCGATCAATCTTGTAAGAGATTGAATGACTAAAACCATGTCATCTTGTCCATTTAAACATGTCTAAACCCTTAAGGTTGACGAAATTAATGGACTTCCATTTACAATGCTCAACCAACAGATTGTGACCTTGTTTTACCGAGAGTCTCATCTCGAATTCCTGCTTTAAGCATTTTTGTGATTTGGGGAATTCTTCATAAGTTCCAACAAAGTAGATGTTGTATACATCAAATCTAGTAGCTGCATAGTTTATGAGCACATAATATGGTTCACATATCCATGGATAATATAATAATTCACCCAAACGATTGACCACTTTCGTCCTTATTGAGCAAATGGATATGACGTGGTAATTTCTACTGATAGGTAAAAAACCTTCATGAATTTGTATGCAATTTTTTGTATCTAGTCTTTCATACAGATTTGCAGTGATCACATTTACTAGATGCATGTCGAGTCCTTAAAAAACTTCCAGACAAATACCAAAGAGGTAGTTGCATCCATAATAGGGAATATGTTATAAAGAAATCCATCTCAGGTTCCTATAAAAGACTTTGTGCCATTAGTTGACTTTATTTTTCTTACTATGCACATACACCCACCTGTAGCTAGTAGGAGTTACATTATCGGGTGTCGGAACTTCAAACACCTGTCTGTGGACAAGAGTAGCTCACATTATCGAGTGTTCTGGTTGCAGTACCAAACCATGCATTTTATGAGAAATTATTATTCTGCTTGAATCTCTCCTTTCCCGTTTAACCAATCATTCCTTTGATGACAATCTTATAGAGAGTGGTTCAACACCAATATCATCTATGTCAGTATCAGTGGATACTTTGACTATATCATCAACAATCATTGGATTACTATCACAAATTTCTCTATTTTATGCAAGCCTTAAGGAAATCCTCTCATTTTGAGGTTCCACGGCCTTTGCAGAGACATTCTCTTGTCAAGAGAACTATACTAAGAGAAATTAGATCTTCCACTAATAGTCTCTTTAAGAGCACTATCTTTCAATGATTGTGATCGGTTCTTCCGTTTAGGAGGCACATGATATTTTAAATCAACTAGTTATCCACGCTCAAGGTGTGTTTTAAGTGACACACTTACTACTACATACACATCTTCTCATGGAGAAACTTGATTTTCAATTCCTGAAGATATCAAATCTTCTTCATGTCTTTCATTGCTGAAAACATTCAGATGAGATGCATCCTGATTTATCTTTGTCCAAACCAGGATACTTCACGTCGTTTTTCAGGCGATAACCTTTCCTCCCCCAAACGGTGGGAAAACTTTCTCATCAAATTTGTAAATCTTGTAGTAGAATAGTAACAGCAGTGGAATATATCATGTCTCAAACAGAAAAAATGACAATGGTTTCATAAGTAATAAGTTCAAAATGCACAAGAACATCAAACCATCAATGCCCAAAGCATCACTAGGATGATACAACATCAATGATCGACAAACAAGAGTTTATTTTTAAAATCTATACGAGTATAGATACACGGTTACCATCCAGGTGATATGTCGAGTCATGCATGACTACCAGACCATACTCCCATGAACCTGGTTAGTGTCTGTAGAAACTCGTTGTCAAGGTTATCGATATATAACAAGCGACCTTAATTCTCTCATTGTGCTTTCTTATAAGCATCAGCTTTCGAACTAAAATTCGTGGATGCTAGAACTGAGATCCTGAAAGAAAACACAAATGAGAGAACAACTCAATATGGACTGAGATCCATATCTGCCAATCATATGAACTTTTTCGATAATTTCTTTGCAAAGGGGATATCTATCCACAATGATTTAAGTAGCTACTCTGATCATTATCGACAACCAAGTTATTAATCAGTTAATAAAAGATCTTACATCATTCTCCAGAGTATGAGGATATCATAATCCATTGGTACCAAGTTTCAACATGCGGATATTCCTTGTCATTAGATATCAACGCAATGTTTATGGATGTGCTCCTCGTCAGGAGGGATATCAACTCATCACTCAAAGAGAATATGGACGTTATCTGATTAGATTGGCATACCTCGAACTAGAGGTTTTCGTCTATTCATCAAAACACTTTCAGACGAAACTATCGCTGCGATTCCATGGCATGCCTTTGCAAGGAATTTTAATTTATGCCGAATCAAGCAAGCGTACTCTTGCTAAACCTAGCAACAGAGTAATCTTGAACACCTCATGCATTACTCAGTGTGAGAATTTAGATGAGACATAATTGGAATTAACCAATATTGTCGACGATTCTCCCCCTGATCCTTAGGCGGGAATGTCTCATCAACAGAACATCCAGTTCCGCATTACTCTACCTATCAAGGGAGCAACTGGGTGCAGAAAAATAACAATAACATGCAGCCCAGGAGAGGTGACTGATCAGGTTTCCTCTCTCGTTTACTGTCCAGCTGGAATAAATTAAATAATTTACATATTCATGTAAAATTAACAGTAAACTGTAAACGAATTTTGTGACCATAGACATTATCTCAATATCAGTTCTAGTCCTGCCAAGATGACCGATAGAGATCAACAACAATAAACAACATTTCAAATGCACGTTTCGTGTCTTTTATGTCACAACGATAGCATCGCTTTTCCAGGCTCAAAGATGGCTTATTCAAACCAATCATTATGCTACCGTCCCGTATTTCTCCACTCCTGGTGGTACGGTGCTCATCAGGTTCTTAAAACCGAGAACTATTATGGTTTCTATATTCAAAAATAAGCCTACCACAATTGTATTTTCCTTCTTTGCCAAAGATTTTAAACTTATTTGCATATGTACTGTTGCAAATTTAATTCACAAAATTCAGGATTTTAGGTAATAGCTCAGGCGACGAGAAGACATGATATTAACTTTAAATATCATTTAAAAAAATGCAACACTCATTATCGCTCGACGTTTGTATATCTACGAGGCGCAGTTAACATTTGCAGCACTCGATGTTGTTGACACAACATATACAAAGTGCAAATTAAGCACTAGAACTTTAAAGATCGCTGATGCATATAATGCATGCCGTAAAACTAGCAGGAACACATAAGGGCGCAAAATATGCAGCTCTCCTTATTGCTCACCACTATATTATATACAGTGCATATATCTTCTCTAAAATCAAGCCGAACTATTTTCCACAAATATCAATGGTGAAATGGTTCTAACATAATACCGATAAATCTCCGATTTCGTCCATTAGGCTCGACGAAATATTAATTTATCAAAGTTGAAATATGAACACATTCTTTATTTCTTAAAAGAAATTGTCTCAATATCAATTGCAGCTCATTTCAAGTACCACTGATAGAGACTGGATAACCGTGTTAACCCGGTGTCCATTTTTTATCACGTTCCGACCTTAAGTGGAACGACTTTGAATTCCAGAGATTATTATAGCAAAGGAATATTAAAATTTTGCTATCCCCAAGGATGCAATAATTCCTTGCTATGTCGATATTAAAACCGTTAACACCAAAAATCATTGGTGTACCAACAAAGGTAATTTTATTCTCTATGATGTCCAAGAGGACGCGGAAAAACCTTCCGTTGGTTGGCTAAGGAGAAAAATAATAAAACGCTGCAAAACTCAAATATTTGGCTAAATTAGGAAATCGAATAGCATCACAAATATGAGTCATTGCCAATACGTACCTATTATGGATATCTCTTCATATACCGTGTATTTCAAGTGCTCTAAATAGCACATACAAATATGGTAATATGTCTAACTCTCTCTTTAACAAGTCCTAATTAAAATAGGAAACAAAGTTAGACATAATAAAAATTGTATGCATAAAACTACTTTAGAAATAGTTAAATTAAATATGCAAGAGTTGGAGAGAATTATCATTTTCCGTATCGTCAGCCCCATGCCGATCACCACAGAGCAATTTGTGCTGATAACGTAATATAAAATGCACCTATATAGTACTCTGTGTAATGATTAAGAGTACATGGGTCGTGTCTATAGTGGTGCTATATATTGAGTACCAACTCTAAACACTAACCACTATCTCTAACTAATTATTCTAATAGAAAAACATAATGATGAAAATGGAAATGGAGAATCTTATTGCTATTCTCTTTCTTTGGGTGTGTTCGTTCAATTACAAAGTGGGAGAATACTTGGCTATTTATAGCCTGGAGTATTAAGGTGGTAATAAAGCAAAACCCACGCGTGTCATTATAAGGATTATCATTAATCCTTAATGTTTATCCTTATCTTGACCCACCCAAACCCATCCCCGTGGGGACCCGCCCCTACGGGTTAGGGTTTTACCCGTATAAATGGGGAACGGGGCGGGGTATGGGGAATCCCCGAAAATAGTGATGCGGGGATGGGGTGGGGATGAGATTCAATGTCTGAACGAGGAATTTTTTTGGAAGATAACGAAGAAGATCATGATGAAATGATTAACGAAGATCATGATGAAATGATTAACGAAGATCATGATGAAATGATTAACATGGAGGAAGATGGTTAATAATAAGGAATTAAAAAGTAAAAGGAATCATAATACTCAATTGTGGATCAATTGTTTCCTTTATTTTTCAGTTTTAGTTGGTTATTATAAACTTAAAATTTTAAAATGCACGCTTATTATTATTGTTTGAACCATTATAATTATTTTTAAATTATAATTATTTACAAAATTTTAAATATTTATTGTAATGTTATGGTAATCCATGGGAAACACATCCCCTACGGGGATTCCCCATACCCGTCCCCGCCCCATTCTTATGGGTAATGGGTAGGGGATGGGTTATGGTTTTTTGAACAGGGTAGGGGATGAAATTCAAGGTCCCCGCCCCATACCCGCCCCATTGCCATTCCTACTTGACATTAAGTCTAGTCCGATGAATACTAGAAGGTTCTTGGACAGCCGGTGAAAATGGTGGGCCACACTGACAAAACGTGTTTACATAATATTCTTTAAAATTTTCAAAAAAACCAAGGACAAACTTGACTGTACCTCTCACTCAAGGGTTGAAATGTAAATTTAGCTAGTTTTTAATAGTTTCTTCATTTTAAGCCATTTCTTATCTTACATGCTTACTCGAAGGAGCCAGATAAAATCACGTCTTATTTTACCTAGTATTGCAGTTGTTCTCAGTGTGTGCATCAGAGAGCGGAAGAATCTATATGTACCTCTTTCTAATTTTGATTGGTCTTACACTCTTGCTCACACTTTTTTACTCCTTATGTAAAAGTCAAGTATACGTTGTTCTGAAATACGAAATTGCTATGGAAAGTAAAATCAAACGGTGATATCCCAAATCATAGTTTGGGATACTCTGAGACTTTGTGGCTTGCTCCATGATTTGCTAGAGCATCCACACTTGATTTACCTCTTGATTGACGCCGTATGTTCTCCAATTTGACAGTGTTTACTTCGTTCTTATACTTGGATTTAATCTCTAGTGGTAAGCCCATGTACGGTGCTCAACTAGTCCACTTTTTTTTTTTTTTTCTTTTGATTTTGATTTTGAATTGAATGCGATCAAGGAGAGACATCCCCTCATCCATTTCTATTCGAGTATCCTGCATGCAAGACGAAGATTCAGGCATTGGGAGAACTGAACTAGGAAATTTATGCATGTATAGAGCAAGCCAGCTCTGTTTCTTCATCTTCCCATGTCATTGGGAAGTGAAAAGTCCCTTAATATGCATGGGAAATTACAGAAATGAATGTAGATTAATAAAGTGGAGATGACCATCCATTCAGTTGAAGAGCCATCTCTATATATATCCAAGTGTCTGGATAGTGTATTTTCATGCATTTTGTTGGGAGTTGGAAGAATAGAGGAAGATAAGAGGGGTGTGACCAGCCATCTGTTCGTGCTTGAAAATGGGCAACCTTGTCTCAAATGTTAGTGATACATTAGAGGTTTTGTCAGAAGATCATCCAATGATTTCAACCTCTAATCCAGGTATTAGTAATAACGAGGGTGAACCAGTACTACTCATGCATCCATTTGTTAGAAGTCTACTAATTGATGATGCAAATCACGAAGACGAAGTCAAGAAACGAATTGTTTTGGGCACGTCATCATTTGATATTCCAAAATCAGTACTACAGTACTCCTGCCAAAAAGAAGAAGATCATAAAGCAAACCTTAGAGATCACGACAGGGTAGATGAATTAACAAGAGTGAGAAAAAGAGAACTTCTTGACAATGATGGTAATAATAATCTCGATACTAAAGAAGATATGAAATATGTGGTTTCAGGAACAATCTCATCCTCGTCCGACATGAATATGAATAATTCGCAGTCACTGCCCTGCATTATCGGAAATGAATGTCTCAATCATAGCGGAGAAGATTTGTTTGTAAGTTCACCAGACAAACAAAATGGATCAACTGCAGACGTCGAAGAGCTACTAGCAATACCAGAAAAAGAAGATGAGGAGCAGAAGAAAAGAAATAGTTCTACTAGCAGTACTACTACATCTATGCGATGGATAACACACTACAATAGCTCTCAAAAGATACTACTAGTTGGGGAAGGGGATTTTTCATTTGCATCTTGTTTAGCACATGCTTTTGGCTCTGCTTCCAATATGGTTGCCACCTCATTGGATTCCAAAGGTGATTTTTAATTTCTTCTTCATTTGCTTGTATGTATCTTTGTATAATTACCAAGTGATTTGGGCATTTGGCGGATTAAACTAAACAAATTTGTGCATATTTCACTTGATACAAGTTGATAGTCCTTAATCTGTCTAACCCATAAATTCTCAGTAACACTAGACAGAAGGTTACCAAGTTCTAAGCTACACATTTTTGACCTCCGGCGCCTTGGATGCTTGGTTTTGCATGAAATTGATGTTCATTTCATGGCATCAGCAAACTCAAAAGTAGTCAGCATGAAGTTTGACCGCATCATCTACAACTTTCCGCATGCAGGGCACTGGCGCAAGTTACGCGAAGAAGATTTTGAGCTCATCCGGTAAGTACAAGATTTATGTAAGGATCATATATGTAAATTTAGATAGGCTGAGTAGCTATAGTGAGTCAGTAGCGAGTACAGTCGCCTTTGTGTGATGTGATTCAATTGTACAGGAGGCACAAGGAACTCTTATCAGGATTTTTCAAGAACTCCAGAAAGTTGCTGAAGGAAGATGGTGAAGTACATGTTGCACACAGGGATGATTACCCTTACAATACATGGGATATTGAGAAACTTGCCAAGAAAGCTGGTCTTTTTTTGATCGAGAAAGTTAAGTTTCGTCCTGAAGACTATCCATCGTACAGTAATAAGAGAGGCAGTCGCATCAAGAGCTGGGATTCATTTGGTTTTGGAGACTTCCCAATGACCTTCAAATTCTCACCAGTTAAGAAATAGTTGAACTTGAACCAACAAAGACGGGCATAATGGAGAATGCCAATCTCTATATTGAATGTGACCCCTTGAGGCCTACTTGTACGTGTATTAAGTGTTTTATTTATTTGATCAGCTAAATGTATTAATTAACTGTTGAGAATCTTATCAACTGAATGCCTTTTGGTCCCATTTCATAATTCATAGTATCAAGTCGGAAGGTTCTAAAATATAGTATTAGTATATATCATTAAAAAAAAACAAAAACAAAAAAAACCAACAGTATATGCTTTGATTTTTGTCAATTCCAAATACTTAACATTTTCTATGAGCTGCTCCTGAAAGCTGCTGTAAAATGGAATTTAATGGGTTAGTGTTTTGAAATACGCTATCATTTTACAGTGCCAAACACTTTTACGCTCAACCATTATGTTGATGCAGGGAAATTTAAATAGAGACACTTGGGATTTCGTCTTGCAATGTGTATAACTGTATATGCATGCATGATGCACACAGCTCGCTAGCTTTGCTTCTTCAGTTTCTCCTCCTCTCTCGGTAAGTGAGAAGTCTTTTAATCCATTCTTATGGAAACTTATGAAAATTAATTGATGGAAGAAGTGGAAAAGGTAGTGAAGACCATTGACCCAATAAGTGACTAATCACCCATATAAGATATTTTTTTTAGGAGAAAGGTTAATATATTATGAAAAACGAAAAGTAAAAACATACAAGTCCCATGAGCCAAGGACAATTCCAACAGGAAAATTAGAAAACATAAGCAAGAAAGCAACACCAAACTTGTTAGGCTCCTCCTTCGAGCCTAGTTTTCCAAGCTCTCTCTCTCCTTCCTAGGCTTCTGATATTTATCATCTAACTCACTAAAGATACTCATATTTGCCTGTTCTCCGCTAGGATCTCCTATCAAAGCAGAAATTTTGTGTACCCGTTGAGCAGTAGTCTTATGTATCTTGATAGGAATATCTGCCAGGGATTTTTCATGCACAATTTCCATATCATCACCCGAAGAATTAATATCTTCCTTGTCAATAGCGGCAGTAGCATGACATTCATCTTCAACCTGATCTGCCTGTTCAAAATTACCCTCTAACATGCTGAAGGAGTTCAAACAACCAACCGCCTTTTCCTTATTCTTGTCGTCGCCTTTCTTCATTGCGTTCTTATTCCTTCTGTTAAAGGTTATCCAGTTTTCCTCTATTGGAAGAGTCTCCCCCTGAAGAGCTGGTACTTCTTCATTTTCCATTTCCAAGTGTGTCACCTCAGTTGAAACAGAGGTTTAAGGTGTTCTCAATGGATGAGAAACACAAAGGAATATTTTTGTATTTATATATCAAAGATTACAATAGATATTCCTTTTGATACAAGGAATATAAGAAATACACAGTATATATAGTTTAATTACAAAATATTTCTTATTAATGCAAGATAAAACTTATTAGGAAACCATATACATACGTGACTTAATGTCTAACACTCCCCCTCGATCTAAGCGGGTTGTCTATGACATTGAGCTTAGAGCGTAGTCGACAAAAACGATCCTTTGGAGTAGACTTCGTAAAGATATCCGCAATTTGATCCTTAGACGAAACAAAACGAACAACAATCCGGCCATTGTGAACTCTCTCACGAACAAAATGATAGTCAATTTCTATGTGTTTCATACGACCATGAAACACTGGGTTCATTGTGAGATAAGTAGCTCCCAAGTTATTACACCAAAGAGTGGGAGGAAATCGAACAGAAGCCTTAAGTTCCCGAAGAATAGATTCAATCCACATTAATTCAGCAGTCGCAATAGCCAAACCACGATACTCGGATTCAGTACTAGACCTGGAAACTGTACGTTGCTTACGAGAACTCCAAGAAATAAGATTAGAACCAAGATAAATACAATAACCACTCGTAGAACGACGATCAAGATGGTCACCCGCCCAATCAGCATCAGTATAAGCCGAAAAACTAAGCTGCAAATTATTTTCCGGACGAAGAAAAATGCCAAAGGTAGAAGTATGGTGCAAATAGCGAAGTATACGCTTAACAAGAACCAAATGAGATTTCATAGGTTTATGCATAAATTGACATACCTTATTAACAGCAAAGGCAATGTCCAGTCTTGTCATAGAGAGATACTGAAGACCACCAACTAAACTCCTGTACAAAGTGACATCCGAAAGTAAAGGACTATCAACCGGATGGATATCCGTGGAGGTACTAAAAGGAGTGGTGACTGGTTTCGCTCCTTGCATGTTGGCACGAATAAGAAGATCTTCAATATAACGACGTTGTGAGAGAAACAACCCACCAGAGGCTTGCGTGACCTCTATGCCAAGAAAATATGAAAGAGAGCCAAGATCCTTGAGAGAAAACTCACTGTGAAGTGTACTTATAAGTGATTGTATACATGCCATAGAATATCCCGTTAAAATTATGTCATCCACATAAACTAAAAGAAAAGTAATACTCTCACCTGATCGTCGAATGAATAAGGAAGTATCAGAAACAGAGATAACAAAACCAATTTTCTGAAGAAAAGAGCTGAGAAGAGTATACCAAGCACGAGGAGCTTGTTTAAGACCATAAATATACCGATGTAATTTACAAACATAGTCAGGAAACTGAGGATCTATATAACCAGGTGGTTTCTTCATGTAGACTTCCTCAGTGAGAATGTCATTAAGGAAAGCATTTTGAACATCAAGTTGACGAATAGACCAGTGGTAAGACAAGGCTAGCATCAATATTATACGAATAGTACATGGCTTAATAACCGGACTAAATGTCTCACCATAACTAGACGGGCTTTCCGACGCTCAACGGTACCATCAGCTCGTCTCTTAACACGATAGACCCATTTACAACCAATAATGTTTTGATTAGGAGGAGGTGGAACTTTAGACCAAGTCCCATTTTTCAAAAGCGCCTGAATTTCCAAATCCATAGGAGGACGCCAGTTGGGATCATTTTTAGCCTGAGAATAACACGAAGGCTCAAACAAATTATCAGTGACTTTAGCATGTTTCGAAGCATCTAGAACTTTCGGTTTAAAAACACCATCATTTCCCCGTGTTACCATTGGGTGGTCATTAGTGACTGTTCGCTGCACCGGCTGTTCCCTAGAGAAGACATCATCAGTTGGCGGCAGAGAGATGGAGTGATGACTGCTGTCGTCAGCCTGGTCCATGGGGGTGTACTCATACGCTGGTGAGGTGCTGGCAGGAATTAGTGGAGTTGTAGACAGCAGCTGGTTTGACTGTGGTGCTGTCAAAATAACATCGTTAGCGGCTGTTTTCTGTGGAGTATTACGGCCTACTATCTAATTAGGTAGGTCAGGTGATGTCAGACCTATTGTCTCCTGTAGAGTAGCACTAGAAGAGTCTAGCAGTGGTTGAATGATTTGATGAGTGATGCTGTCAGAAAATGACGGTGTTGAAGTGGACCAATTACAGCTGCTAGTGGCTGTCAGTTGTTGTTGTCCGTGTCCAGGGGATGTAATAGCATGCGGCATAGTATCAGGTGGCATTATAGAGGCGGAAGCTGGTGTATGGACATCACTGTGTTGTGAAGAATTCAATTCTGCAGCCGGAGATTGTATCCCGAACAACTAAAGTGGATTAGAACCATTAATAGTAGAGTCCAAATGAGATAAAAAAAAATGGGAAATATATTGGAGGAAGATGGTGAGGAAAATACCTGTAAAGGCGACGGTGATGAAGGTAGCACAGTGGGGTAGCAGCAAAAGGGAATTTGTCTTCGACAAAGACGACATCATGAGACCAATAAACACGACCAGTGGGTAAATGAAGGCATTTATATCCTTTGTGATGATCACTATAGCCTAGGAAAACACAAGGAGAGGAACGTGGATCTAGTTTTGTGCGACCATAGGGTCTAAGATGTGGAAAACATAGACAACCAACAGTGCGTAATGATAAATAATCAGGCACATGATTAAAAAGTAATTCATAAGGAGATTTCAAACCAGTCGGAACTGAGGAAACTCTATTCATAAGAAAACCGGCTGTAAAGAATGCATCGTGCCAAAAAGATAATGGAACGGATGCTAGAGACAATAAAGTAAGACCACTTTCAACAACGTGACGATGTCTACGTTCTACTAAGCCATTTTGTACGGAAGTGTGAGGTCAAGAAAAGCGATGATGACTACCATTGGCTTGTAAAACTTTAGTAAACTTTCGATATTCACCACCATTATCAGACTGAAACACCTTAATCTTAGTGTTAAAGATATTCTCAACATGTTTAGAGAATGTAATAAAAATTTGCAATGTATTAGATTTAGAATGCATAGGGAATATCCATGTGTATCGACTAAAAGCATCAACAAATAAAATATAATAACGATAACCTTCATTGGATAAAATAGGAGCAGGTCCCCAAACATCTGACACAATAAAATCTAAAGGATGATCATAAACCATAATACTAGACTGAAAAGGCAATTTATGACTCTTATTCTCTAAACATGATGAACAAAACGAAAATTTAGAACTTGAAACTGGAAGACAATGACGAAGAACAACCGATTGAACAGTACGAAGCATTGGGTGACCTAAACGTTGATGCCAGGTTTGTATAGAGGCATGTTCACCAACAAGAGATTTTGGATTGACATGCTGAAAAGTGTATAAACCATCACAGAGTTGTCCCCGAAGTGCTACCTCCCCCGTAAGTCGATCCTTCACAAGGCAAAAATCATCACAAAATTCAAAAACCACATCATCGTCACGACAAAATTGAGATACCGAGAGAAGATTGTGAGACAAATGTGGAACATGAAGCACATTAGAAAGTACAAACTTACGGGTGGGAGTTTGTAAAACAGCATTACCGGTATGGGATATACAAAGATTTGCACCACTTGAAGTTTTAACCTGATCGGGACCGGTATATTCGTAATGAGTTTGAAGATTACCCATATTATTTGTCATGTGATTTGTTGCACCACTATCAGGAAGCCAATCATAGATATTGATAGGATTGTGGGTAGCAGTATATGAAGCACGAGGTCCAGACGATGAAGAGTGACTTCTACCACCTCTTTTAGGAACATTCTCTGGTTGTGGACGACGCGGGGGATAATAGTTCTCATCGTAACGCTTCCAAAAATTTCTTGCATCATGATAGGGTTGTATGCAAATCTGGCAGATGGTAGCTGGGGTGCCATTCTTTCTGAGAGGTGCATCACTGGGACGATTAGTACGCACAATATTTGCTTCATGTGGAGTAGGAAGCAATTTGTTTTGAGCATTAACACGAAGATCATAAGACAAAAGTATGGATTCAAATTGATCAGTGGTAATCAAACTCATAGTTGTAATCATAGAACTAACAATACTCTCATAGGCTGAATCAAGGCCTTTTAGAACATAATGACAAAATTCGGTACTAGAAATTTCATGACCGCTAGCAGCAAGAGAGTCGACGATGTTACGGACAGATTGAATATATTCAGCCATAGATAAACTTCCCTTGGTGATTGTTTGTAAAGAGGACTTCAGGTGAATCAAAGTAGCATCAGTTTTAGATGCATAAACTTCAGTAAGTTTTGTCCATATCTCTGAAGATGATTGACATGATTTCACCTTTGCCAAAATTGGTGATGTGAGTGATGATAAGATCCATCCAAGTAATAGCTTGTCCGTACGATTCCAAGTGATAAAATCAGGGTTTGCAGAGTCATCCTTGTTCTTAACCAGTGGACGGTTAGAACCATTAATAAAACCTTCAAGATCATAACCTTGTAAATAGGGTAAAAATTGAGCCTTCCAAAGAAGAAAATTGTGACCTGTGAGCTTTTCTGAAATAGCTCCATAAAGTCTGGCAAAAGGGACATTTGTCCATGAAGAAGAAGGCTCGGGAGTTGATTTCTCACCACCAGTCATTACGATCTAAAAATAAAGTAAAATCAAAAGATTTGATGAAAAAAGAGAAAAACGGGCCCTTGGAAACCAAGGTGATACCAAGTTGAAACAGAGGTTTAAGGTATTCTCAATGGATGAGAAACACAAAGAAATATTTTTGTATTTATATATCAAAGATTACAATAGATATTCCTTTTGATACAAGGAATATAAGAGATACACAGTATATATAGTTTAATTACAAAATATTTCTTATTAATGCAAGATAAAACTTATTAGGAAACCATATACATACGTGACTTAATTAGTCACGTCTGTTATATGTCTAACAACCTCCATAGAAGGGACACAGCTCTTGCAAACCCATCCTGGTTATAATACACAGATTTAATATATCCCAGAGTTAAATCTGTCAGTCTGTCATTTACAGGAGAAACAATGGAACCTTTCAAATCTCAAGTTTTTCCTTCAAATATATATCTGGTCGTCTGGGTTGTTGGGGTGTACTCTACAGGTATGCAGTTTTATTAAATTATAATGCGTCCAAATACCCACATAAATGAACTACTTTCTCTCTTTTTTGAATCCACAATTATGTCATGTAGCAGCTCGATTAGACATCCCACGGAAGGAATCCATGCATGGAAGTTGTCAGGTCACATAAAAAGGAGCAGATCACAAACAAAACCCATCAGATGCTTTTTCAATTTTCATGAACTAGAATTTTAACAAATATCGACTAAGAGAGTTATATTACAAAAAGAAACAAATGACAACTGCAAAAATAGGAAACGAATAAGAGAAAGAAATTTTAAGGACTGGTGATAATAAACTCTATTTTTCATCATCTTGTTATTCTTCTTCACGGGATTATTTAATCCTCCTCTTCTTCTTACTTGGTTCCTCTATTAATACGTTCTTCTCACCATGCGTACTCGACTTGAGCGAAACTAAGATTTCGAAATAAGGCTCTCCTTGGTACAGGAATGTCAAGCTAGAAACATCTCGCTCTCTAACACGTCTATCTTTAGGGTTATATACAACTACATCCTCTTTTCCCCTAAATATAATCTCACCACTCTTAAAAGACCACATAGGGCTCATATTAGGGTCATCAACAATTCTTCAATTCTTCACAATATGCGATTAGTCCAAGATTCTCCAACTCCATAATTCTGCATTACCCATATTTTAACATGATCCATGTAGTCTCCAATTACACAAAGGCAACCTTCCAACACTCCCAAATTATAAAAAGCGTCACCTGGTAGTTGTATTTCATTGAAAATCTCGTTGCTGATATCTAGAGAGACTAGAACATTAGAATCGTCTAATTTCCTGTAGGCCAACCAATGAAAATTTCCATTAACAAACACCCCAGATTTCTTCCAACTGTAAGGATTATAAGGTGCTTTTTCAATTCTTTTCCAAGAGTTCAATCCTAACCAGCAGACTTCGAATAAATTATTTGAACCAGCTAGTAACTTGTAATCGTTACTCTTATAATCATAACCAAATGCAACCATTCTAACACAATCGATATTTGATTTTGGTAATATCTTGAATTCCTTTGTAACTGGATTCCAAAGACAAAACAACTTCCTCTCCAAGAACCATAGGCAAACCAGACCGTCACAAGAACCCATAAGTATAACTGTATAACCTAAGGATCTGAATGGGTAATCCAACTCCTTTGGATATTCAAGAATATCATCAGTTGATGATAATGCATCATGACCAATAGAGTAGAATACGTTACAGGACATATCCGAAGAATCCTCGGACCCTTGAAGCATGAGATTCGGTTTGTTTATTTGGGTGGTAAGATTAAGTTGCATCCTAACAAAATCAGGTTTTGAAATTAGTGAATACCATGTCTAGCATACGCACTTACAAGCTAAGATGGATTTCAGTGGTAGCTTTAAAAATATTTTAAAATAAATCTCATCAGGAATACTTGACTTTGTTTCTCCTTTGTATAAAAACTTCAAATCAATTGAGTTTATATACATTCATAAATTCCCTTAAATAGACTCGTCACAACCTAAAAGTTGGACCTTACCTTACCTCTCAGTTCCCTTAAATAGACTAGTTACAACCGACCTCACGAAACTTCTAAATCTGCGACCGTGGCCCAATCGTTATCTATTCGAGTCAACGAGGGGGAACCTATTCACCGCAAGATATGCCTTAGAAATCGAAAATAGGTTGGGGATCCAAATTCCGACCAAAAACTTAAAACTGCATTGCGACTCCTAAACAAGCACTAGAACATCGGAAGAGTCTTGCGGCCTTTCAGGCAACCAATTAAGATCTCCATTAACAAGCACCCCGGATTCCTTACTGCAGATACGCAACTCATAAGGTACGATTTCAATTCTTTTCCATGAATTTGTTCCTATTTAACAGACTTCCAATAAACTCCGAAGCAACTAGTAAATTGTAATCGTTACTCTTATAATCATACCCAAATGCAACCATACTAGGATAGTTCATATTTGATTTTGGTAATACCTTGTACTCCCTTGTTGAACCATAGGAAAACCAGGCCATCACAAGAACCCATAAGTGTAGCCGAATAACGTAGGTGTAGTGTAATGTGCCTTGATACCACTAAGAGAAGTGGAACAACCACTAAGAAGTGGAACAACCACTAAGAGAAGTGGAACAACCACTAAGAAGTGGAGCTCCCATTATGTTGCTTGTGTGCTCTATGTCAACATATACACTACCTCATACAACCTATATAAGTCCTTCTAGTTTCCATTGTATAAGCATCCAAAAACAAGAGAGAAACATAAGTATACTAGAGAGAGTGTGAGGCAGGCTTTGCAGTCTTGTTCTTGAGAGGAGTTTATACTCCTGTAATTTTGTTCAAATCAAAGACACAATGTTATCGTCGTCTTCCAAAGTGGATGTAGATCATCTTGATCGAACCACTATAAATCCTTGTGTTATGTGTGCTTCTTTTACTTTTGATTTCATTTCTATTTCAATTCTTGATTGATTGTGCTTAGAAGAGCCATTGGTTATAACAAATTGGTATCAGAGCTTCGGGTGGAAGCGATCTACGATGGCGGCAAAGTATGAGATTGAGAAATTTGATGGAAGGAATGATTTCAATTTATGGAGGCTAAAGATGAGGGATGTTTTGGTGCAACAAGGTTTGGTGAAAACTTTGAAGGGGAAAACGGATCTAGAAACAACATTGAAGGATGAAGAAAAGGATGATCACTTGGAGAAAGCACATGGATTAATTCTATTGTGTTTGAGCTACGAGGTCTTGAGAGAAGTTGCGGCGGAAACTACACCGGACGGGCTATGGAACAAGTTGGAGAAGAGGTATATGACTAAATCCGTAACTAATCGTTTATATCTTAAGAAGAAATTACATATGTAGGAGCGGAATATCACAACAAATGATAACTTACGAAATTTTGGAGAGAAAAGACATCTTGCGAGCAAAGAACATTTTGCGAGCAAAGGAAATCACGAGGAAAGCAAAAGAAGTTCGCGAAATGAAGTTACGAAGGTTCGCAACATAATTATCAAATCCGAAATGGCGGGACAACACAACTGTCATATTTTGTAAGATCATATAAATAGCCATTTAGGCATGAGAAGTAGGGGGATCTTTTTTAGCAAGAGAGGGTAATTTTAGGAGGAGAGAAAAATTTTTAGAGAGAGATGTATTTTCTTTATCATCTTCTTCCCCCAAAATTCTAGAGCTCCAAATATCCATTAATGGAGTCTCAATTGTAAAATCATGTAATTACATACAATCACTAGTGAAGAACCGTGGATGTAGATCACATTGATCGAACCACGTAAAAATCTTTGTGTCACTTTTATAATTTTAGTACTTTAATTCTTAGTTTCATATCAAATTAATTAGATTTAGGAATCATTTTAATGGATTCTTATGAGGGTGTAGTTGTGAGATAATCCGCAACTACATAATTGGCGCTAGAAACAGGGACTAACCTTGTTGGTTCAAGAAAGTTAGAAAAATTGGTTATTGTTGGTGATGAATTGTACCGGATCTATGAGTTTTGAAGACAGGAATAGAAGTTCTTTTATTTGCATCTTCAAACAACAAACGCATTTTAGTAGTTCAGGAAGAGAGATGTGGATATGGAGAAATCGTCAAGCAAAATGAAATTTACACAGGCTACGTCAACAATCGCTTCCAAAAAGGACAAATTTCTTCTCACTTTTCTTATTCTTTGTTTCATTTTTCAAAATTTGGGAATTTCAAAACACAAATTGAAAAATAAATTTTTTGCGATCTAAACTTTGCTTTTTGTAGAAATTTGATTTATTATGGAAATCTTGAATTTAAAAATGTTTTGCTACGAATTTGTAGTAACGAAACTTCGTTTTACAAATTTGTTTAATGAATTTCTAAAAAGGTCAAACTTCGAGATTTTCTGTTGATTAGAAATTTACATTTCGCAAAAACAAAATTAAAAAGATTTTATTGAAAATTTTCATTCTTCGTAGGGATAAATTATTCATCTTAATACTCTACATCTTACTAACCAAATTCACTGATCGTTTTCATTCTGTGAAGTTCACTTCTGCGAATGTTAGAGTCCTTTTTCCTAGGATGGGAAAAACAACATTTATGACTAAAAATTTCTATGAGATTGACAGTGAATTGTTTCTTGCGATATTAAGCCAATTTGCGAGAGGGTATACAGGAAGGGAGTAAGTATCATCAACAATTTCTTCTACATTTCAGTTTGAGGCAATCACTTTAGTTCGCAATATCAATCAGCTAAGTCCGCGTCTCAGCCAGTTTAAATCAACGAAGAAAGATGAATTTATGTGAAGTACATTTTAGTTCTACTGTTGGATTATTGATTTGGGAAATCTTAGGAAATAATTTAGATGTTTATATACGTTTCCCACCATACGAAGAAGTCAACAATTCATACGAAGTCAACCAAATCAACAATCCACCTATCAATCTACATACGAAGACAATAAGACATTACTGGAAAATGTAGAAAAATGAAGTTATATGAAGACAGGGAAAAATCGCAGACTTAAGACATTAATGTAAATACCAGCAACACAAATGCTATGCGATATTGTAAAGGAGTTTCAAAATTTCGTCCAGGCATAATTCAGAACCAAAGAAATGGGATGGTGACATTATCCAAGGTTGCGAACAATACAAGATATGCGAATGATAAACACAAGTTGCGAACAACACAAATCCTGCGAATGATATTTCAGAAGCAAATATCAGTGCCGCTACGGCAAAGAGGAAGCTGTCACTCATATACTCGACACTGTTTCTGTAAGTGGAATATAGTTAGAGAGGCCCAAGACAAGTCGTCTGGTGTTTTCCAATCACGCTCAAATTTTGGAATCGAGTTCCGCAAGTGTATCAACACAACCGAATCCGTAGAAGAGTTTGAGTCATCCTAGAAGTTACTTCTTTATAGATACGATCTTATGGAAAACGAGTGGCTTCAATCAATGTACAATGCTCGACTGCAATGGGTCCCAGTGTACCTGCGTGACACATTCTTCGCAGAGATATCTATGAAGCAAGGAAGTATTCTTACTCTTAACTTTCTGGCTTTCACTTGTTTGATTTATGATTATGCAGTAAAGGGAAGTGGAAAGCTATAGATTTGTTCCAATATGGACTACCAAGAGCAACTTCATCCATAGTTGCTAGGAGCAGAATAAACGAAAAGGAAGCAAAAAAACTTCAACAAAAGCATAACCAAAGCAGCAATGGCAAGATATAATGGAAGCGCATGAGCTGTTAGTAATGAAGGAAGAAAGAAATTTGCTCCGATGAAATGACCTTTAAGCTGAGAAGAGAAACCCAATCACGAAGAAGAAGAAATTTCGCGAAGCTTAGTTCGTGATATCTTCAAAGGAAGGTTTGGAGACTCAAAACATAAGGAGAAGGGCTTTTGCGAAGCATACTTTATCAAAGTCTATCAAGCAGCGAAGCTTAGTTAAAGAATGAAAAGAAATATGACAAAGCAAAGAAGAGTACAACTCGAAAGAAGAACACACTATACCAACAAATCTATACCAATCACAGTTACGAATTTCTAATATAATTAGTTGGACAAGTTGATTAAAGTTCGCAGAGCAGCCCAAGCAAAAATGGTTGGAGTTGGAGAAAGGAAGCAACAAACAAAGACGAATATAACGCATGGAGTTTAACCATCTTTAGATATCGACAACCAACAGCACGAAGGTAAACTGAATGACGATGAAATAGAATAGAGGCAATAAGGAAGCTTACACTAGTAGGACGAAAACTAGGTCATTAATTACTTTGAAACGGACAGACTTACGAGCAACAAAACTAAAAGGGAAGTAAAAAACGTACAAAGAAGGGACTTAATGGATACCAAAGGAAACCAGCATAATGGAAGGGACTTAATGCATGCAAAGAAGAAGTAAAAAACGTGCAGAGCAACAAATGAAAATGTACAGAGAAAAGAAGTAATAACAAGACGAAAATATGTGTTTCTTTCACAAGCTAAAGCTAGCGCAGATGGTCAGCAGTAAATGGAAGGAGTTTGAAGACGCGGGTTCGAGTCTCCATATTCGCATAAAATTTTTGCACTTCGCAAATGTTTCCCTTGCGAACGTTCGCAGCACCAACACTTCGCAGACATTCGTTTACTTCATTCAAAGGTTTACTTCGCAAGATTTTTGGATATTTCGCAAGAAGAGAGTGGAAGATTATTTCGCAAGAAATGGCAAGTCATATACTTCGCAAAAGACAACAACAAGCCGTAAAAAGGTAGGTACCATTTCCTTTAATACTTTATTTACGGAAGATAAAAGATTTTTGAATTTATATACTCGCAAAATTTCTACAATTTCAAAGATTCCAAAACATTTTAAAGATTTTTTAGATTGGTAAAAAGCGACACAATCGTAAGATTCTAAAATTACTTCATCGCAAAATTTAAAAGATCTCAAAAATTTTCAAAGACTTCAAAATTGCAAAAAACAGAGAAAATTCAATTCCTATATTTCTATAGAATAATTTTGATTTAAAGATGTGATATGGATACTTCTCATACTTCTTATACTAAACATTTCATGAAAATATTCAACATTTTATATACATGAAAAATTTACGATGAATTTTAAAAAAAAGGCGAAAAAATACCGCCAAAAATCAATTGCGATTAAACTTTCATTAATTTGTGAATAAAAGACCGCAATCTGTGATCAGCCTCCAAAAAATAAAGAGAGCCGCAGAAAATTTTATACAGGCAAACCTTTGTGGCGTACACCCTAGTTCGCGAAGCTATATTTCGTAAGAGGCAAAGTCCTAAAGTACGTCATTTAAGGGGGTACCTATAAACGTGGCTAAGGGTAACCGGAACACCACCAAGGACCCTTAGTACATGGTAAAATTTTAGGGGTACAACCCAATAATGGGGTACCTATCCGGGTTAGACACCTTGGATTCTCACCTAATCTAGCGACATTACGCAATATAAAATGCGGTGTAAGAAGATTTAGGTTGGGCGACTAAGGCATACTGTCTTTCCCAAGAAGTGCAGAAAACGATCAAGGCGCCGAGGTACACGGTTGAGTCAAGAGTGTCGGGTGAGGTTGAACCACATCTGCCATTTTTGACAAGTCTTGGCAAATGATGCACTTGGCCCAAAGATACCCCATAGGGTGCAACCTCGTAACTATAAGCCCTATAGGCAAAAAGGATAAGGGATTGCGATCAAAAACTGGTTGTTGGCAGAACCGGATGGGAAGAGCTAACCTTGTATGGTCGATGTACGCTTCCTTGAAGGGGAAACCAGGGGGAAGATAAAGGGCAGCACCCTCCATTAGGGAGCTGATACGTTCTATAAGACGCAAATGTCACGAGGCTTCTTGTTTGCGAAAACATAAAGGCTTATCATATTTGTGCAACAATTGAACTTCTGCGAGCCTTCTTAAAAAAAAAAAAAGAGAGAGAGAACTCGCAGAACATAACAATGAAGTTAAGATGAGATCAATGGGTTATTACATGAAAGTGTAAAAACGTCCTGCGATTTCATCGCAAGACGATAATGTCACGAGGTTGTATATTCACAAGAATGTTCAGACTTGTCATATTATCGCAAATACAAAATATTATCACAAAAGAGGTGGCAAAATAAGACCTTTACTTAGGAAGGCATGATAAGACCACAGCAATTCATCAAATTTATTCCATCAAGATCATTGAAGAATTTTGAAGAGAATATATATCAAAGAAGACAATTCCATCAAGATCATTGAAGAATTTTGAAGACAATATATATCAAAGAAGACAATTCCATCAATATCATTGAAGAATTTTTACAAGAATATATATCACGAAGTCATACAAGAAGAGGCGATTTCATTCGCGAAAATACACAAGTAAACTTGCGAAGATGATTATATGAATGGAGGCAACTCAAAGATATATCAATTTTACCGCAGCAAAATGAGCTAAGTAACACAAACATTAACTATACGTCATAATAGATAAGTATTCGCATCATACAAGCATCATACTCGCATCATTCAAGCATCATATTCGCATCATAAAAGCATTGCATAAGCATTTCAAGGCATAAGCATCGCATACACATTTCATAACATAATCATTATATAAGTATTATATGCACACAAGTATTAAACAAAATTTTACAGGATAATACCGCGAAACTTCGCAAAAACATTCATAATTCGCAGGACTATTCATAGTTCGCAACAATACATTCGCAACAAAGATGTTCGCAATAAGATATTCGCAAATAAAGATATTCACAAAGACTATTCAAGACTATTCATAAGTTCAGAAATTCGCAGAAAAATTCAGAAGTTAGTAAGGTTACCACTTGAGGCAGAGGCAAGATAAGAATAGAGACGCAATTTATTTATTCAACATTTTCTTAAGGATTCTCCTTCATAGATAAAGAACAGAGGCAACTATGGATACCCAAGAAAATATTTTATGATTCTTTATCTTCTCAGCAAGAATCCTCATCAAAAATGGAATAAAAATTTCACAAGAACAGAGGCAATATTTATCACTCTCATTCAAGGACGAATACTTCTTATATATTTCGAGGATTAAGTACTTCTTATACTTCTTAAGGATACTTCATACTTCTTATATATTTCGAGGATTGAGTACTTCTTATACTTCTTCAAGGATATTTTATATTTCTTATACTTCATACTTCTTCAAGATACTTCACATACTTCATACTTCGCAAGATGATACTTCTAATTACTTTTTAAAGCTTCAGAACTTTGCAAAAGAATAGAGGCAAGTATATACTTTTTGAGTTTGATATTCTTTCGCTCGTTCCTTCATCAACAAAGATCAAAGACTACTCCAACAACCACAACAAGTGATTTTTTCTTGAAGATCACTCTTCAAGCAATATTCAAGAAAAAAGAGGCAAGATGTAGGAGCGGAATATCACAACAAATGATAACTTACAAAATTGTGGAGAGAAAAGACATCTTGCGAGCAAAGAACATTTTGCGAGCAAAGGAAATCACGAGGAAAGCAAAATAAGTTCGCGAAATGAAGTTACGAAGGTTCGCAACATAATTATCAAATCCGAAATGGCGGGACAACACAACTGTCATATTTTGTAAGATCATATAAATATCCATTTAGGCATGAGAAGTAGGGGGATCTTTTTTAGCAAGAGAGGATAATTTTAGGAGGAGAGAGAAATTTTTAGAGAGAGATGTATTTTCTTTATCATCTTCTTCCCCAAAAATTCTAGAGCTCCAAATATCCATTAATGAAGTCTCAATTGTAAAATCATGTAATTACATACAATCACTAGTGAAGAACCGTGCATGTAGATCACATTGATCGAACCACGTAAAAATCTTTGTGTCACTTTTATAATTTTAGTACTTTAATTCTTAGTTTCATATCAAATTAATTAGATTTAGGAATCATTTTAATGGATTCTTATGAGGGTGTAGTTGTGAGATAATCTGAAACTACAACATACTCTTAGAATGCATGAAGGAATGTCTATTATAGATCATATTGATGATCATAATAAAATTCTCTTGGATTTTGCAAATATTGAGGTCAAAATTGAAGATGGAGACCAAGCTTTTGGTTTTCTTTGTTCCTTACCACCATATCATGAAATTTTTGTTGATACCGTAATGTATGGAAAAACTACAATTTGCATGGAAGATGTTAAAGCGTCTTTGAACTCTAAGGAGTTAAAGAAGACGGGTATCGATGGTAAAGATAATTCGAGAGATGGGTTGTTTTCTAGAGGAAGAGGAAACCAAAAGGGCGGATTTGATAGGAGTAGATCAAAGTCAAGGTCTAAATCAAAATCCGGTAAATTCTATTGCTTTTATTGTAAGGAAAAGGGGCATTTCAAGAAGGATTGTCCAAAATTGAAGAATGTCGAGAAGAATACTAACCAAGGCACCGCAGCAAATGTTGAAGCAGAAAGTGATAATGGAACGGTTCTTACGGTTCATACCGAAAGCTCGGAGAATGGGTGGATTCTTGATTCTGGGTGTACTTTTCACATGTGTCCTCATAAAGAGTGGTTTACTACTTATCAAGCTAGATAAGGTGGTAAAGTTCTTATGGGAAACAATGTCACTTGTAAAGTGGTGGGTGTAGGTACAATTCAAATTAAGATGTATGATGGTATGGTGAGGACTCTAACTAAGGTTAGGCATGTTCCGGACCTGAGAAGAAATCTTATTTCTTTAGGTATGCTTGATTCAAATGGCTGCAAGTATCAAGGTGAAGGTGGAGTTATTCATGTCTCAAGAGGAAGTCTTACAATTATGAAGGGCGAGAGAATTAATGGTCTTTATAAGCTGCAAGGTACTACTGTGACAGGTGATGCAGCTATATGTTCTTCAAGTTCTGATGATGATACTACCAAGTTGTGGCATATGCGGATAGGGAATATGAGCGAGAGGGGGTTGGCTGTTTTGAGAAAGCAGGGATTGCTTTGTGGTCATAAAACAGGCAAGCTTGATTTCTGTGAACATTGTGTCTTTGGAAAGCAGTGTAGAGTCAAGTTTAGTACAGCTATTCATAACACCAAGGGTATTCTGGATTATATTCATTCTTCTCTTTGGGGTCCTTCTCGGGTCGATTCACATGGTGGTGGTAGATATATGTTGACGTTCATTGATGATTTCTCAAGGAAAGTATGGGTATTCATACTTAAACACAAAGATGAAACTTTTGTCAATTTCAAGCAATGGAAGACTATGGTTGAGAATCAAACCGGAAGACAAATCAAGTGCCTGAGGATAGACAATGGTTTGGAATTTTGTAGGGGTGAGTTCAATGAGTTCTGCAAGGAGAAAGGGATTGTGAGACACCGCACAGTCAGAAAAACACCACAACAAAATGGTGTTGCAGAAAGGATGAACAGAACCATAATGGAGAAGGCACGGTGCATGCTCTCCAATGCCGGGTTACCAAAGCAATTTTGGGCAGAAGCAGCAAACATATCATCTTATTTAGTGAACAGATCTCCATCGACTGCCATTGAGTGTAAGACTCCAAATGAAGTTTGGACAGGTTCGCATGCTAACTATGAAGACTTGAAGATATTCGGATGTCCATCCTATGCTCATGTGAATGAGGGGAAGCTAGATCCTAGAGAAAAGAAGTGTATATTCCTTGGGTATGCAAAGTGCGTGAAAGGCTACAGGTTATGGTGTCCTGCAAAAAGATCAAACAAGTTTCTTATCAGCAGAGATGTGAAATTTGATGAGCAATCGATGTTGAAGCCAAAGAATGAAGAACTAGATGTAAAAGCTGAAGAGGGTGTTAGTGATAAGGTGGAGCTTGGTGACAAGGTGGAACTTGAGGTGCAAGTTCAAGGAAGCAATGAGACTGTTGTTTCTGATGACGATGATGATCAAGATATTGTGCAAGAACCTACCCAGGAAGAAGAAACACAAGGTCATCAGTACAATCTTGCAAGAGACAGAGAGAGGAGGCAAGTCAGACCACCTCAGAGATATGTCCATGCTGATTTGGTTGCATATGCATTTTCATTAGGTGAGAGCATAGATAGGGATGATCCAACAACCTATGAAGAAGCAATTGGTGGTGAAGAATCAGCAGAATGGGGAGCATCTGCAATTGAAGAAATTGAGTCTCTTGACAAGAATGGAACTTGGGAGATAGTTGCAAGACCAAAAGGGCAGAAGATTGTTGGAAGCAAATAGGTCTTCAAGAAGAAACAAGGTACTTCAGATGGTGAAGGAACAAGGTACAAGGCAAGGCTTGTGGCAAAGGGGTTTACGCAAAGAGAAGGCATTGACTACAATGAGGTATTCTCTCCTGTTGTTAAACATAGTTCTATTAGAACATTGCTTGCTATAGTTGTTTTGAAAGATCTAGAATTGGAACAACTAGATGTTAAGACAGCTTTCCTTCATGGTGATTTGGAAGAGCGTATTTATATGCAACAACCAAAAGGGTTTGAAGTTCCTGGAAAAGAAGACCATGTATGTTTGTTGAAGAAATATTTGTATGGTTTGAAGCAATCTCCAAGGCAGTGGTATAAA
The DNA here is from genome assembly GCA_023529315.1 of Papaver bracteatum. NCBI lineage: Eukaryota > Viridiplantae > Streptophyta > Magnoliopsida > Ranunculales > Papaveraceae > Papaver > Papaver bracteatum. The sequence goes on from JAJJWX010000127.1 coordinate 1,253,669, forward strand.
TGTTTTGATATGTTTATGGTGGCAAATGGCTATGATAGGAATAAGTATGATAGTTTTGTATATCATAGAAAACTCCAAGATGGTTCATTTGTGTATTTACTCTTGTATGTTGATGATATGTTGATTGCTTGCAAAGACATGTCAGAGATACAGAAGCTGAAGGAGCAGTTGAGTAGTGAGTTTGAGATGAAGGATTTGGGCGCAGCAAAGAAGATATTGGGCATGGAGATTCATAGAAACCGAGCTGAAGGCAAGTTGCATTTGTACCATAAGTCTTACATCGAGAAGGTGTTGGAGCGCTTTGGTATGAAAGATGAAAAACCAGTAAGTACTCCTTTGGCAGCTCATTTTAAAATTTCTAGAAAGCAATCACCTCAAATTGCATATGAGGCAGAGTACATGTCTTGAGTTCCATATGCAAGCGCAATTGGTAGCATCATGTATGTTATGGTTTGTACAAGGCCGGATATCGCACAAGTTGTGATTGTGGTAAGTAGATACATGGGAAGTCCCGGGAAGGCTCATTGGCAAGCTGTAAAGTGGATTTTGAAGTATCTAAGGGGAAGTACAGATGTTGGTTTAGTGTTTGATAAACACTATGGTGATTCGACGAATGTTGTGGGTTATGTTGATTCTGATTATGCAGGTGATCTTGATAGAAGAAGGTCATTGACAGGTTATACTCTTACATTGTGTGGTAGTACTATCAGTTGGAGGTCGGTTTTGCAAAGCACAGTTGCATTGTCTACAACTGAGGCAGAGTACATGGAAGTCGCGTAAGCAGTGAAGGAAGGTATATGGTTGATGGGTTTGGTTGGTGATTTGGGTTTCAAGCAAGAGAATGCAACTTTATTCTGTGATAGTCAAAGTTCCATTCACTTGACCAAGAACCAGATGTATCATGAGAGAACGAAGCACATCGATGTCAGGTATAATTTTATCAAGGATGCAGTTGAGGAAGGTAGGATAGCGGTGCTAAAGGTTCCTACAGAGGATAACCCTGCGGACATGTTGACGAAGCCAATTCCAAGTATCAAGTTCAAGCACTGCTTGGACTTGGTTGGTGTCAACAGGTGTTGAGAGCCCTTGAGGGGCTGAGCAAATACGATGATGATAAGTGGTGATGGTATTCAAGTCAAGGTGGAGATTTGTAGTGTAATGTTCCTTGATACCACTAAGAGAAGTGGAACAACCACTAAGAAGTGGAACTACCACTAAGAGAAGTGAAATAACCACTAAGAAGTGGAGCTCCCATTATGTTGCTTGTTTGCTCTATGTCAACATATACACTACCTCATACAACCTATATAAGGCCTTCTAGTTTCCATTGTATAAGCATCCAAAAACAAGAGAGAAACATAAGTATACTAGAGAGAGTGTGAGGCAGGCTTTGTAGTCTTGTTCTTGAGAGGAGTTTATACTCTTGTAATCTTGTTCAAATCAAAGACACAACGTTATCGTCGTCTTCCAAAGTGGATGTAGATCATCTTGATCGAACCACTATAAATCCTTGTGTTGTGCGTGCTTCTTTTACTTTTGATTTCATTTCTATTTCAATTCTTGATTGATTGTGCTTAGAAGAGCCATTGGTCATAACAGTAAGGATTTGAATGGGTGCATAATCAAGAAATTTATCCGTCGACAATAATGACTATATGGAATCATGCTTTATGGAGTAGAAATCTTACGGCCTAGGTTTAAGCATTCGACTAGGGTTGTTTCTTTGGATAGTAAGATTAAGTTGCATCTTAACAAAATCAGGGTTAGAAATTAGTGAATACCATGTTTTGCGCGCACACTTCCAATCTAATAGAGATTTTGCTGGTACTTTATAAAGGATTTCGAAGTAAATCTCATTCGGAATGCTTGACATTGTTTCTCCTTCGTCTACGAACTTTTATCAGTTACTGTACTTTATTTAAACCCTAAAACTCTGCAAAACCTCTTATTGAACTTCTCTTATTAATCTATCCTTAGGGCCAGGGAAACACCCACGGACAAATCTCACCATTGATTTGAACATGTAGGGCCAGTGAGTGATCGATGGCATACACTGTCTTCTACATCAAGCCATATGGTTCTACCGTAAAAGCCCTGAGTTTTGCTTCATGACTGGCGTTTAAGCAGCTCATTTGGGAAAGTACACAAACTGATCTAAGAGTTGATTGGGAGGGTCTAATGGGCCGCACAACCTCGTTTACGTTTGATATATTTTGTCACCGAGAATTTACTCCATTTGTGCCGAGGAGGTGCGCTGCGAAAGAGAGTATATGTACATCCTCAAACATAAAGGCTTATTTCTGTTGAGCATTTCAAATAATGTGTCCAACAGTCCCAAACTTGATCATTTCCGTCGCCAGAATGCATTGAATCATTCCAGATATTTGTGTTGTCGGTTCCATTGCCAACTTGAAGGTTAACATACAACAGGGAAAAAAGGTATACCTACGTACACCAAGGTTAATAACAAGTTAGGGTCCAATGGTATAGACGTGTACATGACTAGATTATGTCTCAGCGCATATATGTGGACGATTTTCTTTAGAAAGTCATATAATATCTTCCCGAAAAGCAGAGGTCAATTCGAGAAATTGGAAGTAAAAGTAATTCATTTCGTAAAAAGTTTTTTTTCTTTTTTTAAATAAATTCTGAAATTATTTATAAAGACTAAATTTTAACTTTTTTATTTCTAAAAGTCGAAAATTATTTTTAAACGGTAAAATAATTTTGGTTCACGGAAATTTAACTTTTTTATTTTTAAAAATCATTTCAAATTTTGTTCCTAACCTAACTTTTAACTATTTTACTTCTGGAAGCCGAAAAATTATTTGTGAACACCCTCTGACATGTCTTGAGCTCAGTCCGTAAAAAGACTAATTTGACTTGATAAGTTTCAAGAAAAAAACTCACCATAAGCCCCATAACTCATTGACTTTAATTAATTTATTTTTTCTTATGCAAAGAGGAAAATATTATAACTCAAATAGAATGAACTACATTGTTTGTCTCTTGCAAGATTGCATGAGCAATGAAGCTTGGAGGAGAGCTAATCCATAACTTATTGACTCTAAAAATCCTTGCATGCCTAGCTAGTGAATCATCTGTCTTATTACATTTTCTGTTAAATGAATTTTCATATGCATAATGTGTTTCTGCATAGTTTTTCTCTAATTTCAAAAATAGTAGAATGATTTTCCCTGGATGCTTTGCAGTGATCATGATGAACTGCGTCCACCACAGTTTGGGCATCCAGTTCAAAACAAACAGTTTGAAGCTTTAACTCTTCAGCCCACTCCATAGACTTCAGCAGTCGTTCACTTCAGTTTGTTCTGCACTGCCTAGCTAGTCTGTCTGCATAGCTTCACTTTACATTCTCAAATCCTCCTGCAAAATTACGAAGAACTAGACCAATTCCTGAATCATGTGTAACAATTATTTTATGTGCAATATCACAACATAAGGAATAATATGGATTAGATGGTTGTTTCTAGCAGTATATATCATTACTGTTTGATATTGTTATAGCAGTAGTTTGAACAATCTTCTTTTTCATCTTTTTTCCTGTAATTGCATTGAGATGTTCGATTCGCCTTATAACAGTCACATGATTTGGACTTAGATTCTCAAAGACACAATCACATCGCGCTTTCCAAATCTCCCATACTTTATTAACCATCTTGACAACCTAGTTTTTGTAAATTTTAATCATATCATCGTCAAACTGTATACTAATCTAGCTAGTAATTGAGTTGTTATGATTTTGAGAACTTCTGGTAGCTCCAGGTGTAGCTAATAACACAGTTCTAGAAAAATGACATTCTGTGAAGATAGAGAGGTAGTCTACATTCCATGTTTCCAAACAGAACATTGCTCACCACTGTAACCCATTTGCCTTGACAGTCTTTTATTGCTTGGAACAATATCTGGAATATTTCCAAATAAAGTGTTTCATACGCGGAAGTGTATCCATACTCCAAACTCACTTGTAAAGTTTAGCAGAATCTTCATTAAAATGTTCTTCACGGTTAGTTTTGATATCCACCAATTTGTTGTATGCTGACATGACAGTAAATTGGCCATTGCGCGTCAAAGTCCACACTAGTCTATCATCACCAGTTGTAAAGATACGAATTTGAAGAATCTTCTCTATATCATCATGATTGAATAATTTTATGACAATATTTGTTTATCTAGGATCTGGAATGTGAATCAAGTCACTGATTTTGCATAGTTCTGAGGCTTTTCATTTATTATTTCTGGTACTCATGGTGTTTTCTTTTCTGGAATCCAGTTATCATTCCAAGTTTGAATCTCGTTACCCTTTTCTATAACCCAAAAACTCAATTTCTTCACAAACTCCATCATTATTTGTATACTCTACCAAGCATATGGTGAGTTCTTCTTATTTTTTGCATGCAGTGTAGAAGTAAGAGGAAAATATCTTTCTTTTAATGCAGTATCCCAAAGTTGTTGTTGTTGGTGGCACAATCTCCAAGCATCTTTTTCTACAAGAGCCTTGTTGAAATAATGTAAATCCCTGAAACCCATGCCTCCTGTTGATTTGTCCCTGCATATTCTCTTCCAAGTTGTTATGCAAAAACCTCCTCCATTTGGTTTATTCCACCAGTAGTCTCTCTGGACTTTGTCCATTTGTTTTATTGTTGTCTCGGGAATCTTGAAAACTCTCATATGATGAGATGGCAAGGCATTGAAGACATGCTTAACCATGACATACCTTCCAGTTTGGTTAAATTTTCCGTTCCACCTTTTTAGCATGTACTTCATATTGCCGACTAAAGAAGAAAATGAGCTCTCTTTTTTTCCTTTTCAGAAATAAAGGAATGCCTATATATTTCTCCTCCAAAGACATCTTCTTCATTTTTTGTCTTCTTAAAAGCATTCTATAATGTCTTGATGGAAAATGTTTGGATAAGAAAACATCAGGCTTTTGAAAGTTGTTTCGTTGCCCTGAGACCTCACTGAAATTATTGATAATCTCCAACAGATTGTTGACATTTGATAGGTGTGATAAACACCTAATTTTATATCTAGTATTTATGCTTTCTTTGCGAGTTTTAGTGTGAATTATGTATCTTATGCTTACTTTTGAGTGTATTAGGTGCTTTGGAGTTGTTTGGAGCAAAAGAAGGAGAAATTAGCCATTAGGAGCTACAAAATGCTAAAAGGAGCAAACAAGTAAAGTGTTATTGATGAAGAAGGGGCAAATACCAATTTTAACTCATTTCACTCAAGAAATTCTTATCACCATCTCGAACATAATTCAAACGCGAAAAGAACGCAAAAGAATGAGGTCATTCCGAGTTCGTATGAAGAAGTTATGAGCAAAATGGTGAAACCAATTTGGATTAGGTTTTCTGTTGGGCCTTATTGGGCCTGCGCGAAAAAAGAAAGGAGAGATGCGTTTTGGGCTTGCTATGGACGTGAAAATTAGGGTTTTTGGTGGATTTTGAAGAGGTTAAGTATCCTAATTGGATAAGGATATCATCTCTTCTACTACTTTTGTTTTCTAGGGTTTGTGAATATGATAGGCTTTATCTTTCTTCTTGTTATGAACTCCATGAACATGAGCTAGAGTTTTATTATTGGTTATGGAATAATCGGATTTCACATAATATGATTCTTTGATTCGATATGTTAGTTTTGTCTCATATTTATCGTTCACGATTCTCTGAAAATATAGTTACATGATTTGATTGATTGTTTTGTCAAGTTGCAAATTGGTAGAACTTCTAATCACATCTATTGCTAGTTTAGGGTTTATTATACGAAAAAGTGATATTCGTCGAATACAAGTAGCATAATTGTGAAGATTGCTTGTAGTGATACATCCTAATAATCACAAGTGATTCGTGACCTTGGTTAAATTGAATTAGTGTGTTTTCCACGTTCAATTGCTTTGATTGGCCTGATTTCATAGAACTTAATGCATCTAGGGAATTAAACTTGATTAGTGCTTTTACACGTTAGGTTGTTCTTTTAGATAGAACTCATACTCGTATATTTTAATGTGTTTGTTGATGACAAAAGGAGATTTGCGGGATATTCTTGCGATCAAGATATTCTAGGGCTTTTGATAAAAGTTGAGATTAAAAATCGATTCTAGTTATTGTTTTGAAAGCATGTTAGTGTATGAAGATGAATCCTTAACCAATATCTTTTCTATTTGATTTGTTTGTTTATTTATTTCTTTTCTTTTATTTTATTTCTATTTTATAAAAATCAGAAAACCCCCGGTGTTATTTATATAGGAAACCGAAACAACGAGACAACCTAGACCTCTCTGTGGGATCGATCCTTTCTTGCCCTTGCTATATTTATATTTTGAGTAGTAAGAAAGTGTAAATTATTTTTGACGCATACGACAGCGATCAACATTGTTCATATCTACCTTGATGAAAAGAAGACAGTCATCTGCAAATAAAAGATGAGTAACCTGAGGTGCATTTCTCGAAATCTTTATCCCTTATATTGATTTGTTTCCATCCTTCTTTGGATTTTGATATTTCTTTGGGCAAAGTGGAAAAATACCCCATAAAAAAGACTTATCTTGGGGACATGTTTCATTTTTTCAGATCTTAGGACAACGCCCATTCTGTCAAATTTCCAGTCAAATGTAGTCAAGTGGTAAATCAGCACAAAAAACATAAAATGCATAAGAAAAATAAATTGTTATCGCTGATAACAAGTTTACTTTTTTTTTTTATGCTCGATAAACTAGAAATTACCTATGTTGTAGTGGACCAGTGGTACTGGTTTGATCGTGTTTTTTTGGTGTTAAAGAAAATATTTGTCGCACCTAATTATAAGATGATTATCATGCAAATTTAATATCCATATATACACACACTAAAATCAACGGTCCTTAACATATACATAAGATCGTATATACTTATTATACGAATTACAAATGATCAAAGAGACTTAGGTGCAAAATCCTCGACAACAAATTAAACTATCTAATATTGCTCATGATCGGATTACTAATTTTTTTCATGAACGGATTATTCTCAAATCAAGCGGGAACTCAGTCAAAACACTAATAGCCGTATACTAATTTTTTTTCATGAACGGATTACTCCCAAACCAACCGGGAACCCACTTAAAACACCAATTGTCGTAAAGTATAATGCATAATATCTTCGTACCCATTATGATTAGCCCAATATCCCACAAACAATAGACAAAGTTAATATAATGCAATTATTACAAACCCTAAGACGTATAACGACCCAAAAGGGGAAAAACCTTTAGTATTTTTGACCAAAAGTCAAAACGTGCAATCTAGTGGATGCAAGTCCGACGCATAATCCAAGTTTTCAGCAAAAAATGATGAATGTTAAAATGAAAAGAAACTAACGGAAATAAAATACACATAATTCATTTTTAAAAATGATAGGAGATTACTATCTAAAACTTTGTATTTTCATTTATTTTTATTATGTATAGGATCCACACGGTAAACAGTGATATTCAAATCATATGAACAAATCTTTGTATCATCTATTGAGAAAAAAAAAGAAAAAAAAAGGTGGTCTTATTTTGTTTTAAATAAGAACACACTTTCATTAATAATACATTAGAGAAAATGATTACCTAAGAAGCTATCAACAAATCTAATATACCTAAAAAAAAAACTCAAAATTCAAAAAGAAGAAACTCTATTTTGAAGTTCATGAAATAGTTTAATGCAAAGAGAATGGTAAACAAACGTTTAATCACATTGGACCGTTCCACAAAAAGATCGTAATGTCTTTTGAACCTGCAAAAACATAAACAATCCAATCAAACTTAGAAGATTATACATATATGGAGAAAATAAGAGAGAATTAGATGGAATAAATGGAAATATACAATGTGAAGAAAAACAAAAGGGGTACATGAAACTTATTTCTCTCTTAATCAGAGTTAAGTCTTTCATTAACCTTAAACATAATTAGGTAATATTTTTTTTCAAAACCTTACTCCATAATAGCCTAAACAAAAATCCTTACACATCTCGTGAGAAATGGATTATAAACAAAATAAAATCCGTCAAATTTATGAGAAATTTACCTAACCGGGTAAAAAATTCATTAAAGAAATAAAAATATTAAAGAAAACGTTAATAGAGAATTCAACAGTCATGGATAAAGAAACACAAATCGCGTATTACTGTGAAAGAAGCGTTTATCTGACTCGATCAATAATGTTTGTCATCACTTCATTTTATTCATTATCAAAACCCAACGAAAAAACTTTGCCGGATATCAATGGATTAAAATCTTTATCCGGATAAGTGGATTGAGATTTCTATAGATTTTCAAAGATAATTGTATTGTTATCATAATAGATAATCACTAAGAAAAAAAAAAGTCACATATAGATATACAATTGAATGAATCAATAATACGAATCCCTCAAGTACAAAGTTACCATCCTATAGAACAACTATTGACTTCTATAAAACTTCAAATTGCCAAAGGCTTCCTGATTTGATGCATACGAATGGAAGATATTCTAATATTTCGATGAAAGAGATATATCTTAGATATTTATGGTAGATTTTCTCATTTTATATACGAATTTTGCACCCAAAAAAATACGTTTTCGTGAAGAAAAAGAGCAAAAAGAATATCTAACTTGAGAGTAATAATCATGTAAAGACCCCATTTATTTGAACGTTTCACCGTGCATGAGTTTTTATTGATTTTATAAAGCATTTCTTTTTGAAAAATATTAAAGAAATGCATTTAGTTGAATGAGATTTGAATTCATTATCTAATTTTTCAATCTTCTCACTAAATTAATTCAATCCATTGTTTAGAATCATCCATATGAAACCATATTTTTATGTGGAGACATTTAACGCGCACCAAATGTCTCCACATGACTAAGATAATTTCAATACACCTTTTTATAACATTTTGGAGAAATTTCTGATTTTTTAGGGTGTAGTTGGTTTTGTGATGATCTAAAAATAAAAAAAAACATACTTGTTATTTTTTTTATTTTTTATTTTGTGGTTGACATTTAAGCTAAAGTAATCCATTTATTTGCAGTTTGTTTTGGGTTTACTTGTCTTGTTGATGAAGCTTTTAAAAAGATAATTGTTTTTTATGCACAATTCTTTAATTTGTTGGAATTTAATATTATTATAATTATTTTTTTATATCATTGTTGGAAAGAAGAAAGAATAGTCTTAAGTTTTATGTATCACTTTTACGGTTTTACCATTAATTTGCAATAATTGGACTTCCATTCATAATTTTTTTTAGCATTTAGTTATGAGTGGACATCCATTTAATGCAAATTCATAATGAGGAAAGGTTACAAATCATATAACCTTCTGATGTATATTGTTAGGATGAGACTGGATAGTTCGATCATCCGTTTGTCTCTCAAAATGTTATCTGACCGTCCGAGGCTCAAAAACCCCTCCTGTTTTGTATTATAGATAGAAAATAATTTTTTTAAAAAAAGGAAAATTCTAAAGTTGATACAGATGTTGCAGAGATTAGTTCGTGATTGTCAAGTATTAAGATAATTACAAGACTTGATACTCTGCTGAAAAACAAGAAGCATTATCACCTCAAAGGGATTAAGTTTGATGAATCTTTAATTGAGTATATTATGGAAAATCTCACTATGAGGAGTGTCTGGAAGGAGTTTGGGAGCCTCCGCTGCCATGATTAATTTTCATACTAGGTGGGGGCTTAGGATTATGGTTTAATGTGTGTTTTGTTATCATTCAGTCTTTTATTATCTTTAAAACTGTCAAAGTCTGGGTTGGGCCTTAGGGATGGGATTAAGTTAGATTTGATATCTTTTTGAGAATCTTGTAACACTGAAGTTGATTAGAACTGTACTACCTTTTTAGTCAGTGTTAAGTTTTGTTTGGGTCTTAGGGATGGGATTAAGTTAGATTTAAATATCTTTTTGAGAATCTTGTAACACTGAAGTTGATCAGAACTGTACTATATTTTTAGTCACTGTTAAGTTTTTTTGTTCTTTTCTTGTATTACTTTAAAGTCTGTTAATATTTTTTTTCTCACATGTTGGCCAGTGTATGGCTAAACTCGCACGCAAGAGTGAAATGTTCTCGACTAACGACTAACTGTATTTCGCCCCCTAAAATTCTTCAATACCAGTTCTAACCCTAACATTAGAGTGATAGTAAAAACCCCGTTTTATTGAAATATCTTGATTAGGAAAAATGAGAAACAAAGGGTACAATCCAACCTAACCATATGTATAACTTGTATTTGTTGTTGTTTACAAGTTAACCATCAGAACTTAATAAAATTTATATCCATTAACATCAACTTAATAATGACAATATGTCTCATATGTTCAAAGACAATAACATTATAAATGTGATCTTCTTTTTTGTGAAGTTAAGAAAAATAAAACTATAATATATAATATTTTTTAATGTCAATATGATGTTGTTCCATTTTTCCTAAATCATAATAATAATAAAATTAAAAACATTCTACTCAAACCAAAGATCATATTTTGTCGTCATTAATAACACAAATCGATCAAGAAACAAAACTCCATTTTTTGTTATATTCAATTAACCTTGCGAATCATAAATAAACCGAGTAAATCAAAGTCACAGTCACAGTCAAAATCAATAAAAATGATTATAAAAATGAACACAATTTTGTTTTTATCTGGATTTGATTTTCTTGATTTGTACCTTACGAAGGTCCGATGATGCGTCCATTAACCTCTTCGAACATTTATTAGGTTTAATTGAATTACAACATGTATTTTCACTGATAAAAAGAAATTATAAGAAAGTTCAACCACTCGAAGTATGTAATAGAGTAGAAGAACTCAAAAATGTAATGGTATATGTAACCGAGTAACAACATGTACAAATCGGAATCTTAGCAGTTCCACCGAACAAATGCAAATTTTTATTGTTTCTTTATTTATTGTTTTCTTTTCTTATAATTAAATCACTGAGTGACGTTATTTCAATTCACTTGTAAGCAAAAATGTTCCACCTTCATAAGAAGAAAAGAAGAAAAGGAAACCACATTTGACAGGGTGATCCTTTCCTAACGAATAAAGATTTTCATCGACAAGGATTCCATTTTTCCAATGTGCTCTGGTTCCATAATTAAACTTTCCAAGGTTTCTCCATTTATGGCCACTCTCTAGAGTATATATGTAAACTTGTATAAATTCAGTCCCCTTGTCGAACATTATTGTTAAGACTTTGTACTCGTTGGTTGAAGAAACATAACCAAATACCATCGCCCTTATGATTGAAGTTAACTCTTTTAATTTCTGGAAGCCTAATATGCTCTTTCTGGACGGGTTAAAAATATAGGTTGTTTTTTCTACTAAATACTTGTCTTCATAAACACAGATCAAACCATTACGCAATCCAAGAATTCTAACATCTCCTCAAAATAGAGAGTTGAAATTAATCCTTCTAATTCTCTCAATGGATTCATGATTCTCAGTATATTATATTATATTCAAAATATGAAAACTTTCATTCTTCATCCCAGCAATTGAAGTCAAAGACCACAGGGTGATTAAGATGCATCTTGGGGAATGATGGATGACGAACAAGAATTCTCAAATTCATGAAAACTAATTTGCATTCGAGAACCAAAATTATTTGTGTTAGAGAATTGCTCGGTAGAACTCGCAATCGTTGTTATCTCAAGCTTGTTTGTCAAGCTTAGATGATCAAAATTATAAGTCTTGATTTCTAGTATACTTATAGCTATGTCTCGAATTAGGATAGAAAGTGTAGTTGAGCATTAGACTTCACGGCGTTCATCGATTGAAGACGAAGAACTACTAAGGGGAGATTGAAACTTCATCAACAAAAGGTATGTGGATACTTTAACTCATCTATCACTAAAAAGTCTATCTACTATATCTCTTATTTGAGACAAAAATTATATAGCTATATAGACTTCGATTATACACATTTGATATTTCAAGCTGAGTTAAACTCGCTTACATATTTCTCGAAATATGTGTTGGTAAGCTTTCGCTTTAACCAAATTCGTCTTATATTCTTGACGAAAGTCAAAATATGATCATGTGAAAATCGCCTTATAACATCTTACATGATTTGTATGAAACATTCATTTGATGTAGACTCGGAATGTTTCGTATTGATCATTCGATCACTTGAAAATTGCTTTGAAGATAATAGTTTGTGTGAGACATCTATTGCCGTCTTCCGAGAATTGTTCAATAATTGAAATGGGAGTTTATAATAAATAACCATGATTGGATATATCACAGTATGGGTACTTGCATATGTATTGTCCAAGTCCGGGAACCATGGTAGCATACCCGTATGCGTATTGGTTGGTTATGGAAGTCCGTGAACTTAGTATGCATACCAGTATGCGTACTGGCGTGAGTTTCAAGTTCCGGAAATTCAAATGAGTTTTGGAAGGTATGCGTAGACGTTCGCATACTGGCGAACCCAAACTTGGTCCGGCCACTTAGGTATGCGTATCCATTTGCATACTTGAGTAGTGTTAGAGCACTGCTCAGTCGAACTCGCAAGCGTTTCCATCTCAATCTTGTTGTAAAGTTTAGTTTCCAAAACCATAAGTCTTGATTTCTAGTCTACTTATAGCTAAGTCTCGGACTAGGGTAGAAAGTGTAGTTGAGCTCTAGACTCCACGGCGTTCATCATACAAAGACGAAGAACTACTCAAGAAAATGGTGGAACTTCATCGACTAAAAGGTATGTGGAGACTTGAACTTATCTATCACTCAAAAAATCTATCTACTCTATCTCCTATCTTCGGACAAAAGTTTTATTACTATATAGACTTCGATTATACACATTTGCTATTTGAAGTCGAGTTTATCTCGCTCTCGAAATATGTGTTGGTAAGCTTTCACTTTGGCCAAGTTCATCTTTACTCGTGACGAAAGTCATGTTGATATGTGCTTTCTTTTGGTAATGAAATGTCTCTATGGAAATTTCATTAGGATCCCACTAGTTTTCGTACCTGATAGGTATCTAAAATACCTAATTTTATATCTATTATTTATGCTTTCTTTGCTATTGTCTTTGTGAATTGTGGCTCTTATGTTTGATTTTGAGTTATTAGGTATATTGGAGTCTTTATGAGCAAAAGAAGGAGAAATTACCCATTTTGTGCAAGAAGGAGATGGATTAGGCTGTCGGTTATCTGAAACTGACATGCCATACAATTTCAGGTGTCCCTTATCCAAGAACTAAGAGTGTCAATAACCATCACATGTTATTACAGTCGGCCAAACCCCAAAATTGAGAGAAATTAAATTCTCTCTTATCATTTGTTCGAACTAAGAGGAGATGATGCACTACTGGTACTGCTGGACCAAGAAATTGGAGGGATAGTTGGAACGGATCGAGAACAACGAGAGATGAATTATTGCAGAGAATCAGATGGGTTCGATTGTGGTGGTCGATTTAGGTTTTGGTTCTGAACTGAGTTGATGTTGGAGCTGTTGGTTGAGTTGCTGTTATGAGTGAGACTCAGATGCAAGATTGAAAGGAATTGGAGACCGAGATTACAGGGTCATGATGGTTAAATCAAGAGACTGGTGGTTGGCTGAAGACGGTGAGACTGATATTTAAAGAGGGTAATGAGTTTGAAGAACCAGTTTCCTGAGTTATGAGCGGGGGTGAGTTCAAGCCGGAAAATGGAGTAGAAAGAGAAAGAATTTGAGAATTTATGAAGAATCAGAAGTTGGTTTGGGTTGAATTTAAGTTTTCTTTGAAGAAACCCAAGATTTGGTGCTAGAAATATGATAATTCAAGGGTTTGAGCCAGATTTATTGATGCTGTTGTTGTTGTGATCGATGGCAGAGATGATGTTGCAGCTGTGCAAGGTGAACATAAGATTCAGCTGTAGATGGAGTTGCTGCCATGGCTCTGGTGGTTTCATGAGTTAGGATGGTGTTGGTTATGTATGTGCAACTGAAATGGAGAAGGAGATATTGAACCTGTAGAGTTAAGAACTTGATGCTAATGGTTTATGGATTGAGGTAATATTGGTGCTGTTTTAGATGAATGTTTAGGAACTACAGGTTGGCAGGGAATGGCTGGAAGCTTGGTTGAATTACAGGTTCCAGTTACTGAATTGCAAGAGATGTGGCTGGGATTAGTTGAAGTTAACTGCTGTAGTTAAGTAGCAAAGGAATGATGTCTACTGTAGAGGCATTACAGGGAAGAATACTGTTGGGGATGCAAAAATGGTGCAGCTCAGATGGAGTTGTTGGTGCTGATAATACTGGAAGTGATGGCAATGGCTCGGCAGAAAGAGTATGGGTTCAGGTCTGTGATGCACAATGTTTGGGCTGGTGGCAGTAAGACACTGGTGGAGATCAAGGAAGGTTGCAACTGAAGCTTGGAGTTTTGATGTTGCTATAATTTGTTTGGAAGAAGCGTAAATATGAGAAGCCACGGTTGGAATGGAAGTGCCAAATGGCGAAGCAAATGGTGTTTACTGCCATTGGTTTTGGTAGGGCTGTCGCAGGTTGGGATTAAATGTTTGACTCAAATGAAGTTGAAATTTCAAGTTTAGTAGATGGGATTGCTTGGTAATTGTTGAGCTGCTGCCGGAACAAGGAAGTGAAGATGCATATGGTTATGGAGATTGGTGGTATGAACTGAGAGTGCAGGAAAGACAACAAAGATTACAGGAAAGTGATTGAAGCAATTGCAGAAGATGGGGTTATTAGATGAATGATTAGGAGTGTGTATATGAATGGAATTGTGCAGGTAAATTAGCCTAAGACAGGACGGAAATCAATAAGAAAACAAAGGGAACTCTGCTGGAATTTTATTTTGCCGAGTTCACTCAGTGATCCGATCCGACTCAGCTGACCTGGTTCGACTCAGATGAACTTGGACCTGTTTTGGCTGGGCTTCTCTTGTGGGATGTTTCAAAGAACTTATTTTTGGCAGAAGGGTGCGACCTAAGGCAGAGAGTATATAAAAGGGATATCTCTTTACACATGGGATTATCTTTTTTACCATATCTTTGCTTTTACTTGTTTTTTAGGGTTTATAACATGATGTTCTCTTCTATGCTTTTTGTTATGAACTCCATTAACCCAAGTAGATAATTTATTTTTATTGGTTAAAGATGTAGTCGGATTTTGCAAGCATGCTATTTGATTTATGAATTAGTTTTCTTTCAAAATCATCGTTCACTTTCTACGGTTTATAATAATTGCATGATTAATGTATTGCAATATAATTTAATGTTTTTTTAGTTGAGTCTAGAATTGATTGAACATACATATATATCTATAGTTATTTTAGGGTTTATCATCAGGCGATAACCTTGAATACGAGTAGCATGATATGATTACGGTTTGTAGTGATACACTCTTGTAATCATATATAGAGTTTGACCATTGACCGAATTGTCATGCGCAATGTATGACAATTGCATTGATTAGCTTATTTCTGAAACTTAATTCTCATAGGAATTGAACTTAATTAGAGCAAGGCGTTAGGTTATTCTTTAGGTAGAATTCACATACGCAGCTCTAATGTGTGTGTTGATGACTTAGGAAATTTACGGAGTATTCTTGCAATAAGATATTCTAGGGCTTTTGATGATAGAGAGATTAAATATGAATTCTATTCGTATGTTCAAAAACTTGTTTACAATTGAAGATGAAACCTTTACCCAATATTTCACATCCTTGATTTGCTTGTTTACTTTTTATTGCTTTGCTTTTATTTCATTGTAGTTACATAAATCAGAAAAATCCCCCCTTGCTATACATAAGAAACCAAAACATATTGACAACCTAGTCCTCTCTGTGGGAACGATCCTTTCTTTCCCTTGCTTCATTATATATTTTGAGTAGTAAGAAAGTGCAATTTATTTTTGACGCCTACGACAACGATCAGTACCTTTGCCAATTTTATTGGCAAAAAGGGGGAGAATTAATGTGTAGTTCACAATACAAATACATATGGTTTTCGGATAATTATGTAAGGGGTGTGGTTTCCATGTGAGTATTGACTAAGAGGGAGTGATACATATCACAATAGTATTGTTGTCGAAGTTGTGATACAATTGAACTTTGATGCTATGTAATGATATTATGACACTGTGTAACAATGATTGAGAGCTTTTGTTTTCTCATTGTTATGGATACGGATCTTCAACAACACTGATGATGATTTGGATATCATTGGAGTACTTGGAAGTCACAAAGATTTCGAGTAATGTTGAAGAACCAAGGAGATCATGCATGTGGAAGAGAAGCTGCAAAGTTTATTTATTTTGTATTCCATATGTATTGATAGTTTTGTCACTAAAATTGAAAAAGGGGGAGATTGTTAGAGCACTGCTCGGTCGAACTCGCAAACGTTGCTATCTCAAGCTTGTTGTCAAGTTTAGTTTCCAAAACTATAAGTCTTGATTTATAGTCTACTTATAGCTAAGTCTTAGACTAGGATAGAAAGTGTAGTTGAGCTCTAGACTCCACGACATTCATCATACAAAGAAGAAGAACTAATCAAGGAACTGGTGGAACTTCATCGACTAAAAGGTATGTGGAGACCTGAACTTATCTATCACTCAAAAAGTCAATCTACTCTATCTCCTATCTTGAGACAAAAGTCGTATTGCTATATAGACTTCGATTATACACATTTGCTATTTCGAGCCGAGTTTATCTCTCTTATCGTTTTTTCGAAATATGTGTTGGTAAGCTTTCGCTTTGGCCAAGTTCATCTTTAAAAGTGACGAAAGTCATGTTGAGTATTTCAATATCTAGAAAATTTCTTTGATGAAAAATTGTGTGTGAATAACCTCTATTTAACATCCTCTAAGAATGTTTCAATGATTTAAATAAAGAGTTTAGAACATGTAACCATCCTTGTATATAAGAAAATGTGTTCGCGCATTAGTGTATAAATTCAAAACCAGGAACCAAATGTATGCATACTTGTGTGTGTACTAAATGGTTGATGGAGACTGGGTAAGTATGCGTACCCATACGCATACTGGTGAAAGTTCAAGTCTGCGAATTTCTGTTGAGTTTGGAAATAAAAACCAACTCAATCCGGTTACCTAAGTATGCATACCCATATGCATACTGGTGGAAAGTTCACGTCCGTGAATTTCTGCTGAGTTTGGAAAACAAAACAAACTCAAATCCGGTTACTTAAGTGCGCATACTTAAGTGTGCTACTTTCTAAAATTGGTTTATTTGTGAACTTAAATATATATAAACTAAGGAATGCATATTTGCAAACCGTGGATATAAAGTTCATGAATTGATTCGAGTGAATCAAAACCAAATTTGCTTCGATTGTGTCTTGTATACTTCTATAAGATCTAAGCAATTGAACAACTCTCTAACTAGTTCTTTTGAGTCATTGGAACTAGTTATGGTCAATATGAATAAGGTTGATATGAAAGTGCTCATATGGATAACCATTTGGTTAACTACTGTTGAACCAACTAGGTGTACACGTTTAGGTACGGTTACACAAACTTAAATGGACATGCATTTCATTTGTGTATAACAAGCTAAGTTCTATCTAACGGTTGAAAGATATTAGCTTGAATCTAATCAGGTTTTCATCTAATAGCTAGTGAATATTGAATGCTTTGTTACCAAGGTAACTTAGACTTCAAACCCTGATTTAGAGACTATATAAAGGAGAACTCTAGTAGATGAGAAAGTTAATCCCCACACCTCCTGTGTGATACTAGTTGTATCAGCTAGAGTTGATTCTCCTTTAACCTCATGTTTCTACCGAGACCTTGTAGGTTAACAACTTGAAGACTTCATTGTGATTGTGAAGACATACCCAATTGTTTACTCTGTAGTTGCGTGATCTGATATTTATATTTCTATTGTATTGAATACAATTGTAAAATTGACTCGAGATTAATTTCTCCGATAGGCAAGATAGAAAAGTAGTCACAAACATCTTCGTCTCATCGTTTGTGACTATAATATCTTGTTTCGCTAGTCGATTAAGATTATTTTGAGGTGATTGATAATTCTAGGATGTTCTTAGGGAATATAAGTCCGGGTTATCGATTAGTACCTGTTCACCTTGATTTATCAAAGACGAAATAAAACTTGTAGGTATTTCTGTGGGAGACAGATTTATCTATTCCTATAGAATATTCTGTATGAGACATTTTTTTTTTCTGTGTAGCAAATCTTAGTTGTGGGTGATATCATCTAAGGGAATCAAGTGCGTAGTATCCTGCTGGGATCAGAGATGTAAGGAGAGCAACTGTACCTTGGATCAGTGTAAGATTGATTGGGGTTCAACTACAGTCCAGATCGAAGTTAGTTTTTAGTAGGTTGGTGTCTGTAGCGGCTTAATACAATGTGTGTTCAATCTGGACTAGGTCCCGGGGTTTTTCTCCATTTGCGGTTTCCTCATTAACAAAACTTCTGGTGTCTGTGTTATTTCTTTTCTGCATTATATTTTGTTATATAATTGAAATATCATAGGTTATGTATTGAATCAATCAATTGGGAAATCTGACCTTTGGTTGTTGATTAAAATTGATTGATGCTTGAACATTGGTCTTTGGTACCGTTCAAGTTAATTTCCCCTGTATTCAATTAGACTCGCAGATTTCTATCTGCTTGAGTAAGTATTGAATCGAGAAATTGAGATATAACTCTTTAATATACTTTTTATTAAGATTGAGTCTGACTGTCTAGTTGATTCTCTTAAAAGTATATTAGAGTTAATCCATACAGATTACTAAGCGAATTATTGGGTGAGGTTGTTGTACCCCCCCCCCCTCTAAATTTTTCAAGTAGGTTATGTTCTAAAATCGATTTGTTTATGAACTAATACATTTATATAATAAGGAATGCAATCTTTTGCAAACCATGGCTATAATGTTCATGAATTCATTTGAGTGAATCAAAATTGATTTTTCTTCAATTGTGTCTTGTATACTTCTATGAGAATATAAACAATTGAACAACTCTAGAAATAGTTTCATTTGAGTCATTTGAACCGGTTATGGTTAAGATGAATATGGTTGATATGAAAGTGTTCATTTGGCTAACTTCGGTTAACTATTGTTGAGCCAATAAGGTGTACATTCCATTCCGAAGTTAACTTGTAGTATGCTAGTGTCTGTAGCGGATTAATATAGTGTGGTGTTCAAATATGGACTAGGTTCCCGGGTTTTTCTGCACTTACGGATTCCCCGTTAACAATTTTTTTTTTTTGTTATTTATTTTCCGTATTATATTTTTATATAATTGAAATATCACAGGTTGTGCGTAAGTTCAATCAATTATGAATCTGACCTTTGGGATGTTGATTAAATTGATTAAAACTTGGATATTGGTTTTGGATATCGTTCAAGTTATTTCTAATATTCAATCGGGCTCGCAAATTCCTATTTGTTTGATTGCAGGTTGAATTGAGAAATAGAGATATAACTCTTGGATATAATTTTCTTAAGATTGAGTTTGACTGTCTAATTGATTCTCTTAAAATTATATTGGAGTTATTCCATACAGATTGCTAAGCGAAATATTGGGTGTGGTTGTTAGACCCTCATTTTTTCAATTGGTATCAGAGCAGGAAAACACGTTTAAGACCTCATTAGTCTGTTTTTATAGTGATGTGAATCTATGGAAAGAGGTGATATCTCTATAAACGTACCTCCAGTCTTCCATGTCTCGAATTACTTATGGTGGAAAATTTCTAGGAAACTTCTTATGAAAATTTAATATTGTGTTTCAAGAAGGATAACTAGGGTTTGGAATAGCCATTATTGTGAGTACACATAGCTATTGCCAACGATTTTCATCGTGCAATGTTTTTAGATTTATTTATTTAAATTCTAAAGTTTATTTGGAAGATGATTTTGCAATATTAATCTTTATTGGTTTTATACATTGGAAAAATTGTTATGGGATATGTATGTTTGCGTCCGTGAACTATGATTATCCCACATATGTCAAAAGTTAAACCTATTTTGTCATTATGCAAATATTGATGGAAGATATTATAGATTTTTGATTGCAAAGGTTAAGTCTATTATATGTCTTTATGCAAATATTTATGCAAAATAGAATGAATCTTTGATATTCTGCAGTATTGGCCTTTCCCTAATCCACTTCTATGTGAAAGTACTGTATGGCCCTGCAAGTTCTCTCATGTTGAGCATTTCCGATTAAATTAATCATGGGTTCTCTTGTGGTTAATTTAATTGAGTTTTTTGGATACAAATTCATGTTTCATGTATTTTGTTAATGTCCAAATAAATCCTTCTTTTCTTGTAAAAGTAAGGTCTCTCTTGTAGTTCTTTCGGGAATGACATTTTATGGGGTAGAGTTCTTAATTGAACTTGTGCTTAATTGCCAAATCTTTGTGGGGAGTGCGGATGTGGAGTTTTGTAGGAGTTTTCATGTATGTTTTTAAACTCCTTGATGAATGCATTCAGTTTCGACTATATGATTGCATCTTAACAAAGTTGATATGTTTTCTTTTAGTCATGAAGTATCTCTATGAGAATTTCATTATGATCCCACAAGTTTTCGTACCTTTTCCAATTTATATTGACAAAAAGGGGGAGAATAAATGTGTAGTTCACACTACAAATACATATGGTTTACGGACCATTATGTAAGGGGGAGTGGTTTTCATGGGAGATGAAGTATTGACTAATGGGGAGTGATACATATCACCATAGTATTGTTGTCAAAGTTGTGATACAATTGGAATTTGATGCTATGTAATGATACTATGACACTGTATAACAATGATTGAGAGCTACTGTTTTACCATTGTTATAGCTACGGATCTTCAACAACAATGATGCTGAGTTGAACACGTTCAGAATCACTGGAGTACTTGGTGAAAAAGAGGGGGTCTAACAACCTCACCCAATATTTCGATTAGCAATATGTATGGACAACTCTGAGTTATTTTCTAGAGAATCAACTTGACAATTAGACTCAATCAATAGAAAATGCTCAAGGAGTTATTATCTCAATCTCTCGATTTGATTTACTCAAGCATATATGATTCGCGAGTCTTAATCAAAGAGAGATAACTTGGATGGTACCAAAGACCAATATCCAAGTGTCAATCAATTTAAATCAACAACCAAAAGTGGTCGGATATTCTAATTGATTAAACAACGCACAACCGGTATTATTTCAATTATATAAAAGTATAATGCAGAAAAAAAATAACACAGACACCAAAATTTTGTTAACGAGGAAACCGCAAATGCAGAAAAACGCCGGGACTTAGTCCAGATTAAACATACACTATATTAATCCGCTATAGACACTAGCCTACTCCAAATTAACTTCGGCCTGGACTGTAGTTGAACCCAAATCAATCTCACACTGATCCAAGGTACAATTATGCTCTTACGCCTCTGATCCCAGCAGGATACTGCGTACTTGATTCCCTTAGCTGATCTCACCCACAACCAAGAGTTGCTACGACCCAAAGTCGAAGACTTTAATAAACAAATTTGTCTCACACGGAAAAGTCTACAAGATAGATAAATTCATCTCCCACGAATAAACCTATGAGTTTTGTTCTGTATTTTGATAAATCAAGGTGAACAGGAACCAATCAATAAAACCAGACTTATATTCCCGAAGAACAGCGCAATTTTATCAATTACCTCACAATACTCTTAATCGACGTAGCGAAAAAAGATATTTCGGAGTTACAAACAATGAGACGAAGATGTTTGTAACTTATTTTATATCTTGCCTATAGGAGATAGAAATCTCAAGCCAATTATTCCAATTGTATCATACGATATAAACAGCAAGATCAGATCACACAACTACAAGAAAAGTAGTATCAGTCTGGCTTCACAATCCCAATGAAGTCTTTAAGTCGTTAACCTGGTTTTATAAGAAGAAAACCAAAGGTTAAAGGAGAATCGACTCTATCTTAGCAAACTAGTATCACACAGAATGTGTGGGGATTAGGTTTCCCAGTTGCTAGAGTTCTCCCTTATATAGTCTTTCAAATCAGGTTTTGCAATCAATGTTAACTTAGAAACAAAGCATTCAATATTCACCGTTAGATGAAAACCTGATTAGATACAAGCTAATATCTCTCAACCATTAGATCGAAAACTTAGCTTGCCATATACATGTACTTGATGATTTTGGGTTTGTTTAACCGTACCCAGACGTGTACAATGGTTGGTTCAATATTAGTCAACCAAATGGTTAGCCAAATGATAACTTTCATATCAACCATATTCTTCTTCACCATAACTAGTCCAAATGACTCAAATGAACTAGTTAGAGAGTTGTTCATTTGCTATGAGATCTCATGTACTACACAAGACACAATTGAATAAAAAACAATGTAATTCACTCGAATCAATTCATGAACTATAAAGCCACGGTTTGCAAAAGCATTCCTTAGATAATTAAGATAAGTTCACGAACATTGTTTTCAGACATAACCTTCTTGAGTTCGCGGACTCAAGTTAACCGGTTGGAGTTCACAAACTCCAGCAGAATTTCTCGGGTTCGAGAACCTCTGTCAGTTCGCGGACTGAAACTGAGCTTCAACTCCAGCAGAAATTCTCGGGTTCGAGAACTACGCCAGTTCCCGGACTGAGTTTCCAGCTCACGTTCCGGTTTCACTTGATCAACAAAGTTCGCAAACTTCGGTTCAAGTACTAAGGACTTATACATATATGTGTTGCCACAACAATGTTTATATCCCCCAATGGTTATACAGTCTAAACTCTCATTTCAATCATTGAAACATTCTCAGAGAGCGTTATATAGTTGTTATTCATAAACTATTTTTCGTCAGAGCGATTTTCAAAGTGATTGAAACATAACATGACTTTCGTTACTAGGTAAATATGAACTAGGCTAAAGCGCAAGCTTTACCAACACACATTTAGAGAAATAGATAAGCGAGATATACTCAGCTCGAAATGTCACATGTGCATATTCTTAGTATATATAGTAATACGACTTTTGTCTCAAGATAGGAGATAGAGTAGATATACTTTTAAGTGATAGATAAGTTCAATTCTCCACATACCTTTTAGTCGATGAAGATCCACTGGTTCCTTGAGTAGTCCTTCGTCTTGTATGATGATTGCCATGGAGTTTTGAGCTCAACTACACTTTCTATCCTAGTCCGGGACCTTAGCTATAGTAGACTAGAAATCAAGACTTTATAGTTTTGATCACTAACATTGACAAACATGCTTGAGATAGCAACGCATGCGAGTTTGACCGAGCAATGCTCTAACAATCTCCCATTTTGTCAATTTTAGTGGCAAAACTATTAATACATATGGAATACAAAAAATATATAAATAAAGTTTGGAGCTCCTATTCCACATGCCTAATCTTCAACAATACTCTTCGTCACTTCCAAGTAGTCCAATGATCCTAAAGGTTGTAAGTTTAGTATCATCGTTGTTGAAAATCCGTAGGTATAACAATGAGAAAAGCATCGGTTCTCAATCATTGTTATACAGTGTCATAGTATTATTACACAGCGTCAAAGTGCAATTGCATCACAACTTCAACAACAATACTATGGTGATACTTCACTCCCCCTTAGTCACCTTAGTCAATACTCCATCTCACATGGAAACCACTCCCCCTTACATAATGATCCGAAAACCATATGTATTTGTAGTGTGCACTACAATTAATTCTCCTCCTTTTTGTCAATAAAATTGGCAAAGGTACAAGAACGGGATCCTAATGAAATTTTCGTAAGAGACATTTCATGACCAAAGGTAAATGTATATCATCTTGTTTATATGCAATCATAAATCCAAATCTAAATGCATTCATCAAGGAGTTTATAAAGACGCAAGATAACCCCTAAAATATTCCACAGCCGCACTCCCCACAAAGATTTGGCAATTAAGCACAAGTTCAAAAGAACTCTCCCCCATAATATGTCATTCCCAAAGAAACAACAAGAGCGACCTTAATATCAAAAGAAAAGGAGGATTTCTTTAGACTCAACAAATTGCATACAAGTATGAATTTGGAATCCAACAAGAAATATTCAATCAAACTAACCCAAGCAAACCAAGATTAATTTGACTAAATATGCTCAACAAAAGTAAACTTATGGAGACTTAAAACATCGATTAGATTATTCACGAGTAAACCCATAATTAATCTAACCGGATTACTCAATTAAACTAATCACAAAAGTAATCAATTTAATCGTTTATACTCACTTAAGAAATTTTATGGAGCGATGACTAAGTTAATCATAAAATAACCAACCCAATCAATCATGCTCAACATATGAAATATTTATGGAGTGTTAACTAAATAATCACATAAGTTGATTGATTTAGTTCATTTGGGCTCAACATAAGAGATTATGGAACCCCGACTAAGATTATCATAAGATATGACAACCTTAACCGTACATGTACTCAACATAAGAAAACTTAAGGAATACAAACTAAATAACCATACAAGTTGATTAATTTAGTTCCCAATGCTCAACATATTGCATATCATGGAACAACCAACCATGCATGCCAATAAGAAATCGACTTGGTCGTATCGTGCTCAACATAAGATACATAATGGAGCCTTCAAGGTAATACATAATAATATGGACCAATAAATCTTTATACCGTGTATAACACAAGGATTCATTCTATGTTTCCATCACCATTTGCACAATGACATACAATAGACATAATACTTGAATCACAAAAGATTTTAACCTATCTTACATCAAATATTGACAATACAGGCTTAACTTTTGTGTTTGTCAAAAGTCTATTCATCATTTTATTAATATTTGCATATCAATTAACGAACGACTTTACTTTTGACAAAATATGGGACAATCAAGTTCACGGACGTAAACACACATATCCCATCAAAATATTGCAACATATAAAACCATAAATATTAATACTGCAACCATCATCTTCCAAACAAGTTTAGAAATTAACCCAATAAATCTAAAATCAAGAAGATGAAAAACATTGGATATAGCTATGTGTAATCACAATAATGGCTATTCCAAAACACTAGTTATTCTTCTAAACAAAACAGAAAAATAGAAGATTTACTAGGCATACGGAAATCAGAGTTCATTAAGAACTTCATATCTTTCAATGAAACCATCAAAGAATGTATCCCTGATCACCTTTATTCTTTTGACCGTAGACACACCATGTTCGTGAGTTAGGACACTAAATTTGCGATCAACCACCCGAGCAAGATGCCTAGATTTAGCACAGTCCATGATGAGCTTCTTTTGATTCCGTATCAGAATATTCTGATTTGCAAGAATTCTGGCCTAACCATCTAGAAGTTGGTTTATTTGCAATTGAAGATTTGCAAACTCGACCATTGAATCATTCTGAAAACGAGTTAAATCCTTTACAAAATCATCAATCCAGGATTTATGATCCTTTTTTTTCAAGCATCTTCTTTAGAACCATCTCTTGAATTTATTCTCGCTCCCGATTTCCTTCCTCCATATCAAGACACACAATATCTTGAGTTCTTGCAGAGCTATTCATAATAGTTAGGAAACAAAAACACACAATATAGGAATATATATATGCATTCGTGAACAAGAGTAATAAACTCCAATTCAAACCCTAAGAGTTCACGGGAGGAGGTCACGAGAGTTCGCGGACTGCAAATCACAAAAATTTACTCAAACTGAAATAATATACAATATACTTGAGTATTGCCCAATTATTTTCCTTGCACCTCTCAAGTTAGAAACAAGGAAACAAATACTTGGAATCAGGTAGTAGAGTGGAAGTTAACTCCACTATGATCATCGGGAAAGAACATGTATATATCATCAGATAGTTTGATTTTTGTGCTCCTTGCCTTCCTTCGGTTGTCTCTCATCCTTGAGGGATAAGACATGGTGCATTTAACAAATCCGTCAGATGACTTCCTGTGAGAACTAAATCTAGGACCTCTAGCAATAGGTTCAAGAGGATCAGGATAGATAGGAATTTATTTTCAAGACTTAGATTTATCAGAAAAATCCTTATAAGTACTGGGAATGTTTTTATTAGTACCGCAAAAAGAATTTCTAGAAATAACTTTAGACCTGTGATGAAATCTAGAATAGAGATCATTCTTATAAGTTTTCTGATTTCTTGTGGGCATACGATTTACTGCGTTAGTCAATTGACTATTTGTTCCATTGACAGTGAAGAGAATCAAATTATGAAGCTTAGAAATTTGTTTTCTTCTTGCAAAACAATGGATAGCATGGTGATTCTATTTCCCACAAAAAGTACAGGTTCGTGGAGGAGAAGTAATAACTGGCACATGTTTAAACTCCATATCCATATGAGAAGATTGAAAGTTATGTAAACTTTTCTTGACACAATCTTCTCCTGGAGAATACTTTCTCTTGTATAGAACATCACGAGAGTTAGTTTGTACAGAGGATTTTCTCCTTAAGGCAGAGTTTTCCTTTTCCAAGGATTTACACTGTTCATGGGATAGAGTAAGAGACGCACATAGTTTCTCTTTTTCAGCACGAAGTCTATTGAGATCCGATGAATGAGTCTCTAGTAAATGTTTTTCTCTAATAGAGTCCTCTTTAATAACATCCTCAAGAGTACTAAACTTTTCATGTTGAAGAGTATTTTCTTGAAGAAATTTCTCAATATTCTTAGAGAAGGACTTTATGATATTATAGAGATCACGTTCTCGATTAAGAGACTTTTAAAATTCATCAATGAGCTGATCATGATTATTAAAATCAATATCTTCAGATGTATGTTTTGAAATTCTGGTGATCTCCTTTTCAGCATCTGCCAGAGTGTCACATGCCTCATGAGAGGAAGAAATGTCATTATCACATTGAACATTCTTTCTACCTCGGGATTCGGTAGAATCAACTAAGGAATAATCCATTGAGGTATTTTCAATACACTTGACGTGGTCAAAATCTTTAGGAGAAATTTTGGTATGCACAACAGAGATTTCGTCCACAGACTCAGATTGCCACAAACACAGACTTGTAAGGTCTTAAACGTGTTTTCCTGCTCTGATACCAATTGAAAAAACGGGGGTCTAACAACCTCACCCAATATTTCGATTAGAAATCTGTATGGACAACTCTGAGTTGTTTTCTAGAGAATCAACTAGACAATTAGACTCAATCAATAGAAAATTCTCAAGGAGTTATTATCTCAATATCTCGTTTGATTTACTCAAGAAAATATGATTCGCGAGTCTTAATCAAAAAGAGATAACTTGGATGGCACCAAAGACCAATATCCAAGTGTCAATCAATTTAAATCAACAACCAAAAGTGGTCGGATATTCTAATTGATTGAACAATGGACAACCGGTATTATTTCAATTATATAAAAATATAATGCGGAAAAGAAATAACACAGACACCAGAATGTTTTTAACGAGAAAACCTCAAATGCATAAAAACCTCGGGACCTAGTCCAGATTAAACATACACTGTATTAAGCCGCTACAGACACTATCCTACTCCAAATTAACTTTGGTCTGGACTGTAGTTGAACCCCTATCAATCTCACACTGATCCAAGGTACATTTATGCTCCTACGCCTCTCATCCCAGCAGGATACTACGTACTTGATTCCCTTAGTTGATCTCACCCACAACCAAGAGTTGCTACGACCCAAAGTCGAAGACTTTAATAAACAAATATGTCTCACACATAAAAGTCTACAAGATAGATAAATTCGTCTCACACGAATAAACCTATGAGTTTTGTTCCGCCTTTTGATAAATCAAGGTGAACAAGAACCAATCAATAAAACCATACTTATATTCCCGAAGAACAACTCGGTTTTGTCAACCACCTCATAATACTCTTAATCGATGCAGCGAAAAAAGATATTATGGAGTTACAAATAATTAGACGAAGATGTTTGTAACTTCTTTTATATCTTTCCTATCGGAGATAGAAATCTCAAGCCAATTATTCCAATTGTACTCGTACGATATAAATAACAAGATCAGATCACACATCTACAAGAAAAGTAGTATCGGTTTGGCTTCACAATCCCAATGAAGTCTTTAAGTCGTTAACCTGGTTTTAGAAGAAGAAAATCAAAGGTTAAAGGAGAATCAAATCTAGCTTAGGAAACTAGTATCACACAGAATGTGTGGGGATTAGGTTTCCCAGTTGCTAGAGTTCTCCCTTATATAGTCTTTCAAATCAGGGTTTGCAATCAATGTTAGCTTAGTAAAAAAGCATTCAATATTCACCGTTAGATGAAAACCTGATTAGATACAAGCTAATATCTCTCAACCGTTAGATCGAAAACTTATTTTTCCATACACACATGTACTTGATGATTTTGGGTTTGTGTAACCGTACCCAAACGTGTACAATGGTTGGTTCAATATTAGTCAACCAAATGGTTAGCCAAATGATAACTTTCATAGCAACCATATTCTTCTTCACAATAACTAGTCCAAATGACTCAAATGAACTAGTTAGAGAGTTGTTCAATTGCTATGAGATCTCATGTACTACACAAGACACAATTGAATCAAAAACGATGTGATTCAATCGAATCAATTCATGAACTATAAAGCCACGGTTTGCAAAAGCATTCCTTAGATAATTAAGATAAGTTCACGAACACCGTTTTCAGACATAACCTTCTTGAGTTCGCGGACTCAAGTTAACCAGTTGGAGTTCACAAACTCCAGCATAAATTCTAGGGTTCGATAACCTCTGTCAGTTCGCGGACTGAAACTGAGCTTCAACTCCAGGAGAAATTATCGGGTTCGAGAAATACGCCAGTTCGCGGACTGAGTTCGCCGACTGATTTTCCAATTCACGTTCTGGTTTCACTTGATCAACAAAGTTCACAAACTTCGGTTCAAGTGCTAAGTACTTATACATATATGTGTTGCCACAATAATATTTATATCCCCCAATGGTTATACAGTATAAACTCTTATTTCAATCATTGAAACATTCTCAAAGGGCATTATATAGTTGTTATTCATAAACTATTTTTCGTCAGAGCGATTTTCAAAGTGATTGAAACATAACATGACTTTCTTCACTAGGTAAAGATAAACTAGGCTAAAGTGAAAGATCTACCAACACACATTTCGAGAAATAGATAAGCGAGATATACTTAACTCGAAATGTCACATGTGCATATTCTTAGTCTATATAGTAATACGAATTTTATCTTAAGATAGGATATAGAGTAGATAGACTTTTGAGTGATAGATAAGTTCAAGTCTCCACATACCTTTTAGTCGTTGAATATCCACTGGTTTCTTGAGTAGTCCTTCGTCTTGTATGATGATTGCCATGGAGTTCTTGATCTCAACTACACTTTCTATCCTAGTCCGAGACCTTAGATATAGTAGACTACAAATCAAGACTTTATAGTTTTGATCACTAACATTGACAAACATGCTTGAGATAGAAACACATGCGAGTTTGACCGAGCAATGCTCTAACACTTGGAAGTGACAAAGATTTCAATAAATGTTGAAGAACCAAGGAAATCAAGTATTTGGATGAGAAGCTACAAAGTTTATTCATTAATCCATATGTGTTGATAGTTTTGTCACTAAAATTGACAAAGGGGCGAGATTGTTAGAGCACTGCTAGGTCGAACTTGCAAGTGTTGCTATCTCGAGCTTGTTTTCAAGTTTAGTTGCCAAAACTATAATTCTTGATTTCTAGTGTACTTATATCTAATTCTCGGATTAGGATAGAAAGTGTAGTTGAGCATTAGACTTCACGGCGTTCATCGATTGAAGAAGAAAGAACTACTAAGGGGAGCTTTTGGAACTTCATCAACAAAAGGTATGTGGAGACTTGAACTCATCTATCACTCAAAAGTCTATCTACTCTATCTCCTGTTTTAGAAAACAGTCATATAACTATATAGACTTCGATTATACACATTTGATATTTTGAGTCGCGTTTAACTCGCTTACATATTTCTCGAAATATGTGTTGGTAAGCTTTCACTTTAACCAAGTTCATCTTATATTCTTGACGAAAGTCAAAATATGATCATGTGAAAATCTCCTTGTAATATCTTACATGATTTGTGTGAGATGGTCATTTGATGTAGACTCGGAATGTTTCATATTGATCATTCGATCACTTGAAAATTGCTTTGAAGCTAATAGTTTGTGTGAGATAGCTATTGTCGTCTTCCGAGAATGTTTCAATGATTGAAATGAGAGTTTAGAACAAATAACCATAATTGAATATAGAAAAGTATGCGTACTTGCATATGTGTTTTCCAAGTCCGGGAACCATAGTATGCATACCCGTATGCGTACTGGTTGGTTATGGAAGTCCGGGAACTTAATATGCATAACGGTATGCGTACTGGCATGAGTTTCAAGTTCCGGAAATTCAACTGAGTTTTGGAAGGTATGCGTACCATTTTGCATACTGGCGAACCCAAACTTGGTCCGGCCACTTAGGTATGCGTACTTGAGTAGGTTATGATCTAAAATCGATTTTTGCATGAACTAATACATTTATATAATAAGGAATGTAATCTTTTGCAAACCGTGGCTATATTGTTCATGTGATTCGAGTGAATCAAAATCGATTTTTCTTTAATTGTGTCTTTTATACTTCTACGAGAATATAAACAATTGAACAACTCTAGAACTAGTTTCATTTGAGTCATTTGAACAAGTTATGGTTAAGCTGAATATGGTTGATATGAAAGTGTTCATATGGCTAACTTCGGTTAAATTTTGTTGAGCCAACAAGGTGTACACGTTTAGGTACTATTACTCATATCTAAATGAAGTCACTTTTCATTTGTGTGTAACAAGCTAAGTTTGATCTAACAGTTGAAAGATATTAGCTTGAGTCTAATCAGGTTTTCATCTAACGGAGAATATTGAATGCTTTGTTACCAAGGTAACATTGATTGCAAACCCTGATTTGAATACTTTATAAGGGAGAACTCTAGCAACTGGGATACCTAATCCTCATACCTCATGTGTGCTACTAGTTGCAACTAGAGTCGATTATCCTTTAACCTTAGTTTTTTCACTAAACCCTATAGGTTAACGACTTGAGGACTTCATTGGGATTGTGAAGCCAAACCCAACTATTTTCTCTGTAGTTGTGTGTTATGATCTTTTGGTTTTCTATCGTACTGAGTACTATCTTCTCTAAGATATGCTCGATATTTATTCTCCAATAGGCAAGATAAAAAGTAGTCACAAATATCTTCGTATCATCGTTTTTGATTCCACAATATCTTGTTTCGCTACCATACGATTAAGATTATTGTTGATATTTCTAGGCTGTTCTTCGGGAATATAAGTCCGATATATCAATTGGTTCATGTTCACCTTGATTTATCAAAATACGGAACAAAAACTTCTAGGTATCTCTGTGGGAGACAACTTTATCTATTCAATAGACTTTTCTATGTGAGACAGATTGGTTTATCAAGTCTTCGACTTTGGGTCGAAGCAACTCTTAGTTGTGGGTAAGATTATCTAAGGAAATCAAGTGCGTAGAGTCCTGCTGGGATTTATAGGCGTAAGGAACGTGACTGTACCTTGATCGGTGTGATATTGGTTAGGGATGAACTATATTTCAGTCTAAAGTTAACTTGTAGTTGGCTAGTGTTTGTAGCGGCTTAATACAGTATGTTGTTCAAATCTGGACTAGGTCCTGGGGGTTTTCCGCAATTTCGGTTTCCTAGTTAACAAAATTTCTGATGTCTGTGTTATTTCTTTTCCGTATTATATTTTTATATAATTGAAATATCACAGGTTGTGTGTAATTTCAATCAATTGTGAATCCGACCTTTGGATTGTTAATTAAATTGATTGACACTTGGATATTGATTTTTGATACCGTCCAAGTTATTTCTTATATTCAATCGGGCTCGCAAATTCCTATTTGTTTGATTGCAGATTGAATTGAGAAATAAAGATATAACTCTTGGATATACTTTTCTTAAGATTAAGTCTGACTGTCTAGTTGATTCTCTTAAAAGTATATTGAAGTTAGTCCATGCAGATTGTTAAGCGAAATATTGGGTGTGGTTGTTAGACCCCCGCTTTTTCAAGTTGGTAATCTACTGATAATGTCTAATGTAATCTCTTTGGGAAGACTATTGAAATACTCCATTAAAACTTCTATTCTAGTTGAACATAAAAATTTTTTATAGACATGGGATCTAGAGTGATATTACAAAATCTAGGGTTTAAGAAACAATAAAAAATGAGTCTTTCTTTTTTAAGAGGGAAATACAGTTGGAACCAAAATCTATCCCTAAATTGAAATTTGATGGTGAGACTGTGGGGCCTGAAATGGAAAAATTCGTAGGGCTTATGGCCGGAAAAACAACCCTATGACCCAAAATCTGGTTAAAAACACAAACCCGCATAAGAGCCAAAGTTCCACTTTGTGCTATAATTTTTTTAGCATGATCCATCATATGCTTTGTACTTAGATTTCCGCCTCATGACTAATTTTTGTCTCAGTGACTTGAGATAGGACCATGCTCTAATACTTTCTTGCGAACAAAATGCGCCTTACATCAGCACTAAGACCCAGATATATGTCTCAATGTTTAAAATTATTTGTGTCCCTAAATTTGTTTCTCAATACCAAGGTTGTGAAATAGTGAATTGCGGATCGAATCGTTTTTCATTTTCGAGAATCGAATCGTATGTTAAAGCGTGAATCGATTCACGGTTGATTACTCAATCATATATTTTCTTGTAAGTAGTATTGAATTATGTGGAGTACTCAATAGAGATGGGACATTTTTTCCTAATTTTGATCGTTTTTCTTATATATACTAACATATTTCATTAAATATCAACAAAAATCAAGTTGGAACATTGGTCAGAGTCCGCGCATGTAAGCAGGAGGTCATAGGGTCGAAACCTTTCACCTCTCAATTTTTTGAAAATCCGTTTGGACTTTGTTATGAGGTCAAGAATCGTAGTCAACAACCAAAGTTGACTAACGATTCATGGGAGAAACGGTTTGCACATACGCTTTAATTCGATTTTGCCTAAAATGAATCGAATCGTGCGATTCACGATTTTAAAAACCATGCTCAAAACCTTACACCTTATTTGTTTGCACCTGACTCACCTGAGTCATCTGAATCTGAGTAGGCTGGATCTGAATGGAATCACCTGATTCATCTGGATGTGACTCAATATGTTTATTTTTTAAGTGATATCTGACTCATCTGACTCAAAAATATGTGATTCAGTGGCTTGGTCCCATGAATCAGGGGTATCTCTATACCTGACTCAAACGTGTTACGAGTCAGGGGTTAGTTCTGAGTCAGAGGTCGTGTCATATCTGATTCAAAATAGAAAACAAACGCTTTGACATATGACTCGCACCGAGTCAGGATTTGACTCAGATCTAGATCACGAGTCAGACCCAAACAAACACAATGATGGTATCAAATATGTCACTGACCCCCAAAGTTTACTGGTCGACTTGAAATCTATTTTATGATCAAGTTTTGCTCGTTTTTTTTTTTCTTTCGCAAGAAATAAACTTCAATAAAATTAAGAGATTGCATTTTTTTTATTCCTCCTCCAAGATCCTGATACTACATGAAGGTGGAGATACAAACCATTCACCATCAGATAATTTCTGACCTCTAGCATACATGACAAACTTGTCAGCTGACGCTATCCTTTTAACGATCCAACATTTCCATTAAACTTGCCAGCTGACAAACCATTCACCATAAATTAAATTCCATTAAACTTGTAACATTTCCTTCAAACTTGGGACGTGAACACTAGTAAATTCTCAAAAAGGTTGGACGCGGACACGTATAGATATATTTTATTTAGTTTTAGTGGAAATTTATAAAGAACCCAAGTTTGGTTCATCTCTCTTTCACGAACCCATCATTAAGATGTTATATATGTGTAGCCCAAAACATGAGATCTACGGCTTAGATTAATAGTATTAGATTAAATTTATTTTTTCATATTTTATTAAGACTAAATTAACCTTTATAAATTAAGTATTATTGACAAAAAAAAATAGTAATAAAGATATTTCCACTTATAATCGGTCAACACATTCATGGGCGTTTTTTTGGGGTTGTTTCCTTTTTTTTTTCTCTTTTTTTTTTTCTATAAAATCGTTAATAATTTTCCCAATATTTATGCAGCCTTAATTAATGAGTTTCCATAATTGACGATTATTCTGTTTTATTAGGGTAATCTTTTTTGTCGTTCTTTTTCCTTTCTACAGTTATCCCATTCATCTTCATCCAAAACACAAAAACAACAAAAAAATATTTTTTTGACGGCCGTTTTTCTGGATATGACGTTTTTTCGGATTGAACTATTAGCCCGTTCGGTTGGGAGAATCCAATTCCTAGGGAATGCGTCCAATTCCTTGAACCGAACGGGGCAAATGAACTTTATGTAATTGGGAATTTCAATTCCTAGGAATCCAATTCCCTCCAAAATGATAGATTTCCATTGCATTGGTCCAATGATGCAATGGAATTGGATTCCGGGATAATAACAAAGGTAATTGAATTACCTCAACCGAACATGAATTTTTTGGATTGGAATCCAATTCCAAGAATTGGATTACCCTATAATTAAATTCCTAGGATTCTAATTATCCCAACCGAACGGGCTATATATGTGCTGTGAACACTTGATAAAAAACGAAAGACATTGTTGCTGCAAGTCTACTTACAAATGCCAAATTTCTTCACCAACAAAAACTACTGGATTCATCTAGAATCTAAACTACAAAGTGGAAGAATCAGGACAGACTCGAGTTTATAAACTCAACTTCTGCGGACACATACACAGGTGCTTGGCAAACTTACATGGATAATCCTGCCTTGCCTTACACTCACCTTACATCTTTCTCACTCACTCACTTGCACAAAGACCAACTAAACTACAAATTGGAAGAATCAGCTGTATGTAAAGAGATTAGAACTACAAAAACATTTGCGGTAGAATATGAATGATGATCAGAAACTAATAGCCATACAGAAATTCCATCCCACACATATCATGAAGATTGACAGCAATTGAGACAGGACCAGTTGGTGTTGAAGTATGTCAGGAGTAGACAATCCAGAAATAGGAAACACTTGATAGGTATTGTTGCAGTCGGTAGAGATCAATGCACATACACTGACCAGATTGTTGGGAGTCAACTTCAGTAACACATTCAGATTGTTGGTGTCTCATTTGCACACTTGAACAAGCTCCGTATACTTCTTGAAGCAGCTACCATTTAAAAAAAAAAAAAAAAACCGAGCAACAACATACTACGTGTCTTATGCAGCACACACATACACTAGTAGAGAAGCAAATTCTCAACTACACGTTCACCTTGTATGATTCATCTACAAGAATTCCACAAACCATCACAAGCTAAACCAGCAAGATTTAGAGAATCTTGTATTTTTCATAAACACACTAACCTAACTACAATGGAAATTGAACAACAGTAAAAGATAAAGAACTTCAGGCTACATGGACTATGATAAAAAAAAAAAAAAAGGATTACTATAGTAGGGCAATGGCGCTAGGAAGGACAGCTGATCATTATACATGATACCAGGCAGTGCAAGTATAAAAGCAAAGAATCGAATTTGCATCAAAATAGACAAATAATGCCTACTAGAACCAACCTAGAAATATAAGCTTCATAAGAAGAAAAGGAACCCACATATGACAAAGTGATCCTTTTGAAACGAATAATATAAATTATCATCACTGGATGAAGCTTCCCGGGGATAAACAAATTAACAAAGAACCTTTTGGTCTCAGAAAAGGCAGACTCAAATTGTATGCAGAGAGTTTGTTGGATCCCTTCATGCTGAAAGAGTTATCTCCAAACTTATCAAAACCAAATAGTACTATTTATACACATTTGTGATACAAATCATCCGAGAAATGCGAACTGCAGATATTACATTGTGTTATAATGACTAACAAAATTATTATCAACTATCGGCAATTTATAAATTAGTTCTACAAGATTGGCTACCTGCGTACGCTGCAACTCAAGTTCCATGACTTGACAAAATCAAAGGAGAACTCCTACACCATTATTCTGTTTCTTCATAAACCGGGAAAAAAAAAACTGAAAAAGTATTACTAACACTGCAAAACTGATCTTGCTGCACATATGTTGTGCGACAGCTTGTGCAAAGCATGAATGTAAAAGAAGCATAAAAGAAGCATCT
Source organism: Papaver bracteatum (assembly GCA_023529315.1). Classification (NCBI taxonomy): domain Eukaryota; kingdom Viridiplantae; phylum Streptophyta; class Magnoliopsida; order Ranunculales; family Papaveraceae; genus Papaver; species Papaver bracteatum. The sequence continues at coordinate 1,289,887 of JAJJWX010000127.1, forward strand.
AGAACTGACCCAGATGATAATATATTTGGGAAAATTGAGTTCATAAAAGCGATGGCAATTAACAATTTGTAAATGCCAAATCCAACTTGCATAAGATTTATAACATATATGCAAAGTACTAGTTGATATAAAAAAAAAAAAAAAAAAACATTGAAAAAAGCATGGCCAACTAATAACACTGTGAGCTAAGCATTTGTCACTCAGGTCTCTCGAGAAGCCAACAGTAAGGAAAATGGGGATTTAGGTTCACACGAAGGTTACTACTTTTATCCAATTTCAAAATGAATCTCAAAGTAAATATTACCAGTTTATAAGTTGGTATCCAGGGTCTCATCCTCCTATAGCTGGTTGCAATGCTGATCATGGCTTTCTGTCTCTTTAATTCTCAACTGATTCAATTATGTTCGTATCTTCTTCCCCCAATTCTTTCAACGAAACAAAGCTGTTCTTGTGAGGAAATATTGTGCAAAAATTTTCTTTAAAACCCACAATCATTTTTGACGTTGAAGCTTCTAAGTCATGAATTTTGATATGGTTATCAACACCACTGTAAGTTAAGACAGTGCAACTCCTCGTCACGACAAGCAATTGGCGGTCATGAACTCTAAACTCTTCCCTCCAGCTCATTGACTGATGTCCGTCTAGCTCTGTCATGCCCTGATTATCATCCTTCTTTTTCAATAGCCACACGTCCCAACAATGAGGTTCATTGACATTGATAGCAAAAGACAAACACCCATCCAAAACCCCTAGTCTATAATCACGTCCATAATCACTGTTTGACAAAGTAGGTGGTGAAAGATGTTCACAAAACTTTTCCGCAACCAAATTGAAGGCAAAAATCGTTTTTAGCTGATAGTCCCACCAATAAAGAGCTCCATTGACAAAGATTCCATTTTCCCAATGTGCTCTGTTTCCAAAATCAAACTTTCCAATGTTTCTCCATCCATTTCCACTCCCTAAAGTGTATATTTAGACTTCTATAAACTCCGTCTCCTTTTCGAACATTATCGTTACGACTTTGTACTCGTTGGTTGAAGAAACATAACCAAATCCGATCGCCCAGTGATTGAAGGTGGTAACTTTCTTAATTTCTGGAAGCTTGATATACTCACTAGTGATGGGGTTAAAAATATAGGTTATTTTTTCTACTAAATACTTGTGTTTATAAACACAGATCAACCCATTACAGGAGCCAAGAATGGCAGTATCCCCCCAAAAGGGAGAGATGAAATTAAGCCTTTTAGTTCTCTCAATGGATTCATGATTCTCATTATACTCAAAATAATGAAAACTGTCTTTCTTTATCCTAGGAATATAAGTCAAAGCAATGAAACTCATCTTACCAGAATCTTCCGCAGGATGATTGAGAAGATGGAAATGCATCTTGGAGAATGATGGATGGCGAACAAGACGATGAGGATGCTGAAGATTACCAAACCAAAAAGCAAAAATAAAATCGGTTAGTTCCCAAGACGATGAGGATGCTGAAGATTCAACATGTTAACAAGCCAGCAACAGGAAAGCCAATCTCCAAATCAACCCATCGTCCTTTCGGGTCTGACAAATAAATGAAGACGATTAAAGACGGGGACTATGTAAGTTGGTTGATTAACTGCACAAAATTTTCAGTACTGAATAAATCCTAGGCTACTTATTATGTTGGTTTATGGCTTTTTACTTTGAGAGTGTAACATATTTTTCTTCTATCTTCGCTTTACCTTTATATATACGATAAAGAAGAACAAAAAAACGAATTAGACATTTAGGCGCATTTTCACTTTCAATGGCTTGTGAAAATGAAACCGGGTCACTATTTGATCTAATGTCAAAATCAGATTCTTGAAGATATACCACGTAATCAGAAGGAATAGCAGATTTATTTTCTCTCTGAGATCTGCGTAATTCTACTGGTCGTGGTTCTTCGACTATCAGATCATTGTCATTATCGAGTAGTGTACTATCTTCTTGTTGTTCCAAATTTTCACTTTGTTGACTACTAAAAGGAACAATAACCCTCTCTGAAGATATAGGAACATGAACCACTTCCTATTTTTCTTCAATCACAATCTTGCGTGATTTACTACTCCCACTAGATTCAGCACTTTCAAGGAATCTAGCATTACCGGTTTCTACAATTCTTGTACTATGATTAGGACAATAGAGACTATACCCTTTGGATCTTTTAGGGTATCCAATAAAGAAACCACTGATTGTTCTAGGATCCAGTTTCTTTTCATGTGGGTTATAAATTATATCTTTCGCTGCGCAACCCAAAACATGCAGGTTTCTTAAACTAGGTTTCCTTCCAGTCCATAACTCATAAGGAGTTTTTGAAATGACTTACTGGGAACCCGATTTAAGATATACATAGCGGTTTTAAGAGCTTCACCCCACACCATTAAGGGTAAGGTTGAGTTACTTAACATACTCCTAACCATATCAAGTAATGTATGATTACGTCGTTCACCAACTCCATCCTGCTGAGGCGTTCCTGGTATTGTATATTGCGCACAAATCCCAAGCCTTTCTAGGAGTTTAGCAAATGGACCAGGATTCTGACCCGATTCATCGTATCTTCCATAATATTCACCACCACGATCAGATCGTATAATTTTCACCTTTTTATCTAACTGTCTCTCAACCTCAGTGATAAATATTTCAGCAACATTCACTACTTGATATTTATCATATAACAGGTAGATATAGCCATAATGTGAAAAATCATCGATAAATGCGATGAAATATAACTCCCCGCCCATAAATGGAGAGGAAGTGAAAGGTCCACATATGTCTGTATGTATGATCTCAAGAAGTTCACTGCTACGTGTGGCTCCTTTATTATATTTCTTGACTGTTTTCCCTTTGATACAGTACACACAAACTCCAAGATCAGTGAAATCAAGTTCTAGAAGAATCTCATCCTTCACCAATATATTTATCCTTTCCTTAGAGATGTGTACATAATCGTTTATGCCACAAGTTTGCAGAGTTCTCTTTAATCATGTTCCGTTTTCTTCCAATACAAGCATTACATTCCAGGGACAACAAGGTTTTAACAAAAAAAAATCAAGGTTAATTTGATACAAACCATTTGCCATGATTCCAGTACCAACAAGAAAGGAGTTTTTATACGGGCTAAAACATTGATTTATCACATTCAGGGAGTATCTGGACATATCTAGTTTGGATAAAGATATTAAGTTTCGGGAAAAATAGGGTACAAAAAGAGTGTCAAAAAGGTCTAAATGATGTCCGGTATGTAAAAACAAACGTTAGGTTCCTATTGCTTTTACTTAAGCCAAACTATGGTTCCCCATCAAAAGATATTGTTCAGTTGGACCTGGATTTCGGTTTGAAAGGTATCCCTGCAATGTATTGGAAACATGAACATTAGCACCCGAATCAACCCACCAAGTGTTAGAAGGAACTTCTAGGAAATTTGATTCGAAAGTACATACAAAGGTAAATTGCTCACCTTTCTTTTCGAACCATGCCTTTCGCTTTAGACATTCATTTTGAAAATGTCCAGGCTTTTTGAAAAAATGGCATCTTAACTTTTCGTCCTTCTTGGCCTGTACAGCATCAACAGGCCCTTCGTTCTTTTGGGGTTGAAATTTCTTACCTTTCTTGGGCTTCCACCTTTTCTTTTGAGCTCCTTGAGACATAACATTTGCATTAAAGTTTTCATGTTGTTTAAGTCTTGGTTCCTATTGAACTAACATGTTTTTTAATTCACTCACATTCCATTGTTCCTTAAGTGAGTTATAATTTTTATGGAACAGACCATACAGAGGAGACAAAGAATTCAAAATAAAACGCACAAGGAAATATTCTGCAACAGACATTCCGAGAGCATTTAATCTAGCTACAATATTAGTCATTTCAATAATATGCTCCCGCATACCCTTCGCACCATCATATTTCATAGTGGTGAGTTGTGCCATCAGAGTTCCCGCAAGAGCTTTATCAGCTGATCGAAATCGCTCATCAACTAACTTGAGAAACTCTTTAGCATTCTCAACAGCAGGAAGGGATGTATTTATGTTGCTGGCAATTGTCATCTTCATATACATTAAGCTTAATCTGTTCAAACGTTCCTAGGCTTCAAACATTCTTTTATCTTCCTTGCTACTTGTATCAGTGAGAGAAGAAGGGTTTTCCTTAAGTAGATAACAATCCAAATCATACACACCAAGAGTGAACTTGACATGTTCACTCTATTCAGTAAAGTTTGAGTCATTAAACATAGGAGCAGATGCAACATGATAATATAAACCAGCAGGTAAATGAACTGCAAATTGTGAACAATTCAATCAAAATCATGAGTTCACTAAATAATAAAAATTAGGAGATAAAATTAAAATTTCAATAATTCTTCCTTTGGGAGGAATTAAGATACACATAAAGCTTATCTAATTCATGACTCCAATTTTCGCTTCCGTATACTCGCATTCTCAATATACATACGTCATAGTACCTTTGGGTACCAATACCACTTCTGTATAGGAACACTGAATACCAATCATTTCGAATAATAATGTCTTTGGACAGATCATTAATTTAAATTTAATTACGAATAGCGAAATAACTTTCATCATCATTAATGAGTCTACACCCTTCTATTGGTTACTTTGGTAATCCAATCTTAATGGTTAAACTCTATATTATCATATCAGAAGGTCATAAAAAAAAACTCAGAACTTCATCCACGCTTTAGTATGCCTTAAAAACTATGCCCAATAATTAATGTTTATAATGTTTACACTATGCCTAATAATTAAAGTCGCCACATTATTAATGTATTGGCAAGATCTACTATGACATAAGACAAAATTAATGCTTATGCTTAGTCGCCAAAAGAATACTCAGTCGAAACAGTGAACACTAATGAGTTGGTAAAACATATTAGCTGTTGGTCCCTATCAGTCGGTTCAAAGATTCCGACCACTGTCATCATCTAAATCAGCCAACTCATACCACTACGGTGTTGACTCGGACCCACCTCATATCCACACTAGGTCGGCTTAAAGAAACACCATTAATAAACCTAAATTGTGTTCACATTCTGGCGGTAACAAAATTATCCAGCCAAAGACATTATCATCTTCCTAAATAAGATGATTGCTTCAAAACAGAGTATTCAGAGAAAACGGCGTGAAAATTCCTAAAATTGGTGCAAACAAATTTCATATTTTGATCAACATAAAATCAATCATCACGGAAAATGTATAAATAATTATTTTCATAAGGGTTCAAGTTCAATACAATACGCAATCATCCATAAGCATCAGGGATCAAAACAGTGCATATATGATCACCAAACTAACTAATTTCTTATAAGATTTAAGTAAAGAACCACTAAATCAATTATGAGAAAACAAGAATAATTAGCCATTACTGTGATACCACATTCTCGGAAATTCAAATCACTTTATTTCTTTAATCATATTGGCTATTCAAATGAATATATTTCTTTAATCATATTGTCTATTCAAATCATTATATTGCTTTAATTAAGCACGACTTTCAGGATCCAGATTATTCATTGTTTGCTACATATGCATAATAAATCAATATTAGTAGTGAACGTTGGTGACTTACCTGAAGTTGATGAAGCAGCCATAATAGATACCGTTTCAGCTCCTTATCTCTCCTTTGTCTTCTATGTTTGGTTCAAAACAAACTAATAGACTACTAACGATGAAATTTATATTCCTTTTACCAATTCTCTTTGGTTACTAACTGTTATGATGGTGTTATATAGTAACATCTATTATGTTGGCAAATGAATAATCAATTCGTATCTCTTACACTTCTATTTATAGTCTAAGTTCCTTACCATCAACGGAACTTGTAAGAGATAAGATCAAAATATAAACCACCCTACTAGAGACTTATTGTGTCTAGTCATAATTCTCTAGAATCAGTCAATGGTGGTCAGTGGGCAATGGTTTCTCTCTTGGATCAAGCCCAGTTCATTTCGTTTCGGTTTATTGGGCCACAAATTCCAACATGGTTATCCTAAATGTGTCTCATGGTGTAAATCTTCTTTCTAAATTTTTAATGTAACTCAAATTATACCATGTTTCATGAGTCGTGAAACAAGGGAACATTATTTAAATACCCCTCAAAATTCGCCCCTTAAAATATACCTTTATTCAATTTTTAAAAAAACTCTTACCTTATGAAAAGTGAAAGCAACTATCAACTTGTGCGAGTAGTTTATCTGCCTTGACGCTATAAAATTTGCATTGTAAAAACTAGAATTTGTTTTTATGATTCATAATGAATCTGGAATTTCTTTCAATATATGGTATGAAAAAACCTCATCAATTACATGGCACAAGTAGTTTTAAGGGGTATCTTTTGGTAATTTTATTCGCTATTGACGATAATAGTCATGTGATTGAAAAATTTCCGCCAAATTAAGGAGGGTAAATGCATCGTTGAGAATGATGAATGCCCAGCAAAACTTCTCGAAGTTATGGATACCAATTTGCATTCAAGTGTCGATTCAGTTGGTACTCTACTAATAATATCCAATGTATATTTTCTAATAGGAGATTGAAGTACTGCACTAAGACCCTTTTTTAGTTGTACACAGAAAGATTTACCGAGAGGATGGTTTAGAGAAATTCTTCTTGGACTTAAGAAATCGTGATTTTTGGATGTAGTAGAAATAGTAAAGCTGAAATGTAAACATGTTTGTGAGAGACGGACCGAATAGATGAGTCTGAATTTGTGCACCAGCGGGTTAACCGAGGTGCACATTCCTCCCTTGACTATTTGATTCTTAATTCACAGAGCCAATTTCATATTTTTTTAGTTATTGTTATTATCTTTTTTAACAAGGCCCTCTCTCTCTCTAATGGCCTTATCTTCTTTCTTCGTTGTCCTTCTATCATTTTCCTGGTTTCAAAAGCATATAATAACATCAATAGCATTTGATTTAAATGATAAAGGGTTTTGAATGCTTCTTCAGTTCTTTGCATCTTGTCGCCTTTTCAAATCCAGGAATTGCTAAGTTCGTAATAACAACATTCTTATATTCAATCTCATGAAAATGATTACTCCATCATCGATCGAATCAAAGATAATATACATAGCTATCAATTATTCTGAGATCCACCAATAGCAAAATTATGATGCAACACAAACTAGGGAAAATGAACTTGTACAGTACAATTCCTTCCTCCAACTTCTTATAGTACAACTGCAAAACTATTATTACAGTATAAATGTATAATCCTCAATCTTTGATTAACCAAGCTTTCGAATTTCACGGCATTTCATCATACATTTTGGGTGCAATACACCAATTCGATAATTCACCAGACCGTAAAACATAGAAGGATTATTGTTTGTAAAATGATGCATGGAGAAAACCCATAGTAATTAATGGATAAGAAATGAATATGGTTTAGGTAATGATTAAAAATATGGAGCAAGTGATGAAGATACTGAAATCATTCCAAGATCCCCATCCTCGTGTCCTGATTTACAAGTTCAGTACCATCAGAAGGTGCTATAGTTGGATGGGAGTTTAAAAATAGGCTTCTCCATGAGTTTGCTTCAACTTAGATTTGTTACGTATTAGAATTTAGTTCTATAATATTAATATAAATAATTTTAATTTCAGTCAAGATTAAGAGGATATACACAACAGAGAAGGATGCAAGATGAAGAAGAAAAATGAAGAAAAGGAAAACATACAACTTTGGAACTTGTATTTTTTCTTTTTCCTATAAAAAATGTAAATAGATTATATTTCTCAAACGGTGAAAACCTCCCGTTAAATCCCGCGAATGAACATGGGAGGAATGTGCACCCGCGGGTGCACAAAGTCGGACTCCGAATAGATATAGTGGATCCAAAATTGATCCGTTTTTATGCCGTTTCTTTGGAATAAACGATGTATTTCAAACACCATGTGCCCGAAAGTCAAAAAACTTACAAGATTGAAGGTACTGTAAACTCCAAAATTTTACTTGTACGACAAAACAAATTGTGTAGCATCTCTTCAAAGAATGCACGTCTCTTCGCAATGCTGAACTTTTTCATAGACAAACCCTTGTAAGAGGAACCAATAAACTCATGGTAGTTGACATTATCTCTATGTATTTTTCATGTGATTATCATGTCTATGCACTTTCTATCTACAACCATCTTCCTAATATGGTCTGGTTCCAAAATTAAACTTTCCAAGGTTTTTGGGTTCATTTCCACTCCTTAGAGTGTATATCTGAACGAGAAATTGGGTCAATTATCCAAATATTTTTAAAACATGGTTCTAGTGGACGAGTAAAAATTAGTATGGGTGAAATAGACACCAAAAAAATTGCAAGAATGAATCTGAATTCATCCTGGCTTAAACTTAAAAAATAGCGAGGGTGAAACTGGATGCATCCTGTTGTAAATTAAATATAAAAAAATATTTGAAAATGGGTAGGATGAAATTGTTTACATCCTGTCTATTTTTACATTCTCGTCCATTTAAACAATATCAAATTTTACATGTCTTTTTCACCCATGAATTGTCGTTATTGGGTTAATTGACCAATTTTGTGTATCTGAACTCGGTCTTATTCTCGAACATTGTTGTTACGATTTTATACTCATTGGTAGAAAAAATATAACAAAATCCACCTGCCCTACGATTGAACGTAACTATCTTAATTAACCTAAAGAAAATACAAGAATGTGATGTCTGAAATTATCGAAAAAAGCCTTTAAACAAGTAGATAACATAAAACCTTGCATATGGATTCTGTAGAACAATCGCATATAAAGATGACAGTTAATAAGACTACATATATGTGTTTGGTTCTAGATTAACCTAATTCACAAAACCTAAAGCATTCGTCTAAGTAACTCCCTAAGGCTAAAAGCTTATTTTTGGTGGCTTAGACGGATATAATTTGACCGTTGTGCATTGCCATATCTAGTAATATTAGGGATTACTAGGGGATAACATAACTTAATTTATTCAATTGTTGGTGATAATATGTGATAATGACAAATTGGTGTACGAATTCATTGATCATATTTCTCGTCATTGCCTACAACTTTATTTTCAATTGTTTTCTTACTTACTTTGAGGGTTTTTTTATCTTGTGCATCCACGCAAATTTGAAAAAGTAAACAAAATTTGCACTCTCCAATGCAATTTAATACTCTCTCTTATGATTTTTTTCTTTTTTTCTTTTTTCAATGCAATGATTGGCTCTTATCTTGTGCATGGGTGCATAAGATAACAAAACCTACTTTGAGTTAAAACCTACAACAAACCTCTCCTCCGCCTCGTTGTGACACTTTAACAATGAAAACTTCTTGCTCTTCATGGAGCGAACCTTATTTACTGTTATAATATTTTTTTAGTAAAATAGAAGATAAGTGAATTAGTTTGTTGCACTCACTACACGCATCAGTACCCTCATATTTTCAGAAAGAACAACATAAACTACCCAATTACTTAGCGTCATGAGAGGAAGAAAATAAAAAAGCAATATGCGTAAAACAAAACAACGTGTAAGGATAATAACATGCTCTGGGAGGAATTAAAACAGGAAATATAGTGATACCAATGCACCAATCAAGGAATAAAATATGTTATCGATTGTGACAATCATTAGAGAAATCGGTCAAAAAAGCTGGTATGCCTGCGCGTAAAGAAGTTTCTTTTGGGTTTTTTCTTCCTGATAATAACAAGGATTTACGTCCACAAACATATTTTTCCTTAAATGGGAAAATGGCCAAGATATATGCATGGATGTCACAGGTGTCTCGCCCTTCATTGGGGAGGGGGTTCGTTCTTTCATTCCAGGTCAAGCCATTTCGAAAGAAATTATGCGTAAGCGTACTAAATACTTGGATGAATGTGTTTCACATGGGTATGGCTTGGGTGTTTTAGATTTCACTACCTTGGGGGAGCTTAGTGAGGATACTGTTTGTTTTTTTAAGCGTTTGAAGAACTGTTTAGTTGGTAATGATGCTGGTAGTGATCTGGGCAGTTTTATTTTTCATAGATTGTGTTTTGCTATTCAAATTGGGGTTGGTGCCCGGCTTGTTGCTCGGTTACCAACTAAAGCTTTGTACGAATCTTGATTTCTGGAAGAAGAAAAAAATTATATTGTTTTTTCTCCATATAAAATATTATTATTATACAAAGAATAAAAGTTGTAAGATACGAGATCAAACACTGCCTTTGGTTGGTATCCTAGCAACAAGCTGAGCTCCAACACCTCTTTGAATCGCAACACCTAATCCAACACCTCCATATAATATTTCGTATAAATAATTTGTTTGAAAAAATTATTTTTATGTATATATGCATGCGATCTTGTTTTTTATTTGTAAACTAGATGATCCCTTCATAGTGGGAGGCCGACGAAAACCCAACATCTCAATCGGAAGAAACTGGAAAAATTAAAGAGATACTGGAAAATTATAAAGAAATGTAGGATTATAATTGTAATCCTATTTTCGTTGTAGTCAATAAAATATTCTTAACTAATAAAAATGAAATAATATGTTTAGTTTGTCTATATATCAGATTGGGGGAAAATATTTGTAGCCCATTCTCCTTTTTAGATATATCTAAAACCCATCAATAAGATGATTGATATCTAGAACCCATAATTAGTTTTAGTAGTACTACTTTTACAAAACTAACCTTAAACTAAATAAGGAGATCATTTCTAATTTAGGAAAATAAATATTTAAAAAAAAATTACTGACTTAAAAAAGTCAAAAATCAAGATATTCAGGAAAATCCCTAAAATCTCGTTTACCATTATTAGGCGATTAATTCTGTTCTTTTTAATTAATAAATATTAATTGACAGATCCACAAATTCAGGAAACTAAGAGCCAAGTCCAACCAAGTATTCCCGAAAATCACTAACAAGGGGTAGTCAAACAAGATTTCTATGGACTTTCATAGATTTTTAATTTGAGTGACTTCTAGAGATTCTCTGAAAATCTAGAGATTTTTAGTGATTCTCTAAGAGATTTTTAGAGAGTCTTTGTGACTTGTGGAGACAAAAAATGAGATTTGCAGGGACAAAAAAAAGAGACTTGTAGAAAGTTTATGTGATTTGTAGAGACAAAATTGTATAATATCCCCTGATTAATTCCCTATAGTAATAATAAAAGTATCATGACCACCTAATGAAATATGTGTCCATTGTTAAAATAAATCGCATTGCTGTCCTATGCCTAAATTTTCATTCACTTTATTCCGGTCGTTCCACATTTTATTTTCTATGCGGAGAAAAAAATCATAACTTCTAAAATATATATTTTAAAATCACAAAGACTCACATACCCGATTTTAAAGAACAATTAATTGGGGGATATGGATTTTAATTGGGGGATATCACTAGAGGACAAAATAGGGATCCGAATATCCTAGCTGGGTTACCCCTTATGTAATTAAATTATTAATTCCTAATCTAACCCTCACTAATTAGGATTAGTTACTAATTAAGATTAGTAAAATCTTAATGATTTGGGGGATATATTTAGTGTTTTTGAGTTTATTTGAATTTTTTGTGGGTAGAAGGAGGGGAAAAAATTTAGAGTAGAATTATTTTTTTTTTGAAAATGGAAGATGAATTTGAAGAGAGACTTACTGTTCTTTGAATCCTTGGCTCAACTACAACAACAATCATATCTTCAATCTTCAGTTAATGATAACACCTCCCAATTGGAGTTATATGATGAACCAACACCCTTGGATCACGATTTTCGTGACCATGAGGAGTTATGTGAAGAACCAACTCAAGAAAGTAAACATGTTCAACATACAAGCATCCCCAACACACAGGTAATGCTTCAAAGAGGTCGAAAATTTGTTTTTTTTTCGAAACCGCCATTTCTGTCCGAAAAAGCAGAAAACCGGCATGCTCGTTATATGAATACCATGCCGGAACCTCTATAACCGGCATTGTATTCATACAAATTTGAATGCCGGTTTAAAATATCCCCAAGTTCAAGAACATACCGGCGTACCATTCAAACCAAGATTGTATGCCGGTTTGAATTTTTACTTTTTACCAACCACCGAATATTGTATGGAATACTCAAACCGTCACTGACCGTACATGACACACCATGCCGGTTTGTGATACCGGCATAGATCCTTGCATGTCGATGGTGCCGGTTTAATAGGAAAAACATACAGAAAAAAATTATATTTTGAACTTAAAAACCGGCATTCCTTTTTTTGATATATGTATGCCGGTACAATATCCCGGCATAGTAGATGAATTTGTAAAAATGCCGGTTTTAATACTGGCATAGAATGACAATTACCTTGTATGCCGTTTTTGAAAACCGGCACTTTAATTTACGTATCGACACTGCCGGTTTTGACTAATCCAATTTTATTTTCATTTAGATAATTTTGTACAACGATCAACCAAACTCCAAACCGCTCCATCGGGATACGTCGGAACACTATAAAATACCTCGGGTATGTTACCAAACAAGTCTTCCACCTAGTTTTTACAATTTAATGTTGGGATTTGCTTGTAATCTCTCATTATTATGTAGGGAATAAAAGATGAAAAGGAAGTAATTGCTTGGGCAAAAGAGACGGCTCTTAAGAACATGTGTGTCTTAGTGAGGAATAGTTAACATTCAGATGTTCGTTTTGAGATGGTTTGTGAGAGAAGCGGAAAATACAAGGAGAATATCCATAAGAGAAAGGGTTATGTATATGAAAAGAAGACTAAGAGGGTATACAAAACAGTTACGAGAAAGGATGAGTGCCCCTTTAAGCTTGTATTCTATCTAAGAGGAGAAAGTAAAGAAGAAAAAGAATGGGAATGTAAGGTGTGGTTTGGCCGTCACAACCACCCCGATCCGAAAGATTTTGAAGGTCACTCTCTAGTTGCGAAGCTAAAACCTGATCAATTCGAGGATGTCAAGATGATGACAAAAGCATGTATCAAACCAAGAGTGATTCTCCGAACCTTCAAGGCAAAGGATAAGATGAACGTTTCTTCACTAAGTACAATTTATAGCGCACAAGCAACTATTAAAAGGTTGGAATGGGAAGGGAGGAATGTTATGCAAGAATTTGAGAAGATAGTTTGGGATCACAACTACACGCGTATCATTAAAAGAGGTACGGATGAGAAGCCGCTTCAAATATTCATTTCGCATCCTTTGCTTTCACAATTGGCTCATACGTGTTGTGATGTTCTTATGATGGACTGCACGTACAAGACAAACAAATACAACATGTCGTTGTTCAACATCGTGGGGCAGACATCGGACAAGGTAACATTCACATTGGCTTGGTGTTTAATGGAAAACGAGAGGGATTACAATTATCATTGGGCATTGCGACAATTGAAATTATTGTTCCCGGAAAATCGTGGTCCGAAGGTCATCATAACCGATCAATTTGACGCACTAATGAATGCCATATCCTACGTATTTCCGGATGCACAAAATTTCCTATGTACATTTCATATAGGTGAAAATGTGAAAAAACATTGTCATGCTTTGTTTGAACCCTCTAAGGATGATATTAAAAAAAGGAAACGGGGAAGGACGCCGAAGGTACCAACATTAAGCTACGAAGGACAACAAGGTCAACATTCCGAACCTACACCAATAGTCGATGTATCCGAGGTTCAAAGGAAGAGGGGAAGGCCGCCTAAGGTACCAACATTAATCTACGAAGGACAACAAGGTCAACATTCCGAACCTACACCAATAGTCGATGTATCCGAGGTTCAAAGGAAGAGGGGAAGGCCGCCGAAGGTACCAACATTAAGCTACGAAGGACAACAAGGTCAACATTCCGAACCTACACTAATAGTCGATGTGTCCGAGGTTCAAATGATTATGTTTACATTTAATAACTATAACCAATTAAGAAAACTTACCACCATTCCGAGAGTCTTGAGAAGTTGGGCCATCGTAGGTGGTGGAGGTGGAGGAATTTCAACAGGAGGGTTTTCTTGGTGTGGAGCTTCCATGGAGGGAGGGCGCACGACATAAGGATGTGACCATTCCAGGTAATCCCTCATATAGCTGTCATCAACTTCATAACCATTTTCCGCAAGCTCCCACTTACTAATATCTACCAAACGACGTGGGTCTCTTTCCCTCCAATGTGTTGGTTCCGGTTATGGATCATACACTACATGCAACTTGTTGGGAGTTGAATTGCACCGAGAAAAGTAAAGAAGATAATTATCATCAGAGGTCGACCAAAAACGGGATAATTGTTTAAATCCATGTTGGCGCATCACACGGCATTGGTCGGCCATGATGTATCCTCTTGGGTGGTACAAAGGCCCATGGTACAATGCAACATCTCTTGGGATTTGACGGTATCCTCTAATCTCCTTATAAGTGTCGAACACAACGTCTTCCTTCCTCATAGCATCCAGAGCCAATCTCATATCGATGACTCGACCTTTGTTACCGGGCTTCGGATTATTGTGAAACTCGAACCTCTGAGCTCTAGGGATATCGGGTTCAGGAAGGTCTTTGATCTTCAAGAATGGGCAGTCCTTGAACAAGGTTGGGAAGTGTTCATAACACCACACCTAATCCAATGTGAACAATATACATGTGAACAAAAGTTAAATAAATACATGTGAACATAGATTAAAAAAAATTGTACCTGGAGTATAGTGAAATTCCCGACAAATTGGTTTGTTTTATCCAATGAAGCCCTTCTCATCTCCGCCATCAAATTTGCCATGACCGCGGTGCCCCAAGAATAGCCACACACACCTTCCAACGGGTCAAGGTACTGGAGAAAGTTTTCACTTACCCGGTTGCCATTCATCGTCGTGGAATGCCCTAGTGCCCAAGAGGTATAACAGGTACGCGGCGGCGGTATAGCGAATCTGTGCAGGGTCCCATCCAGCCTCCAAGATTCTAGCCTTTGTATTTTCAAACATCTTCTTAAGCATCGTCAGCTTGAATGTCTTCGTCTTACTTCCGTTCGATGCTACATAAAAGATATCCGAAGAAGTTTTGAAGTCCCAACCAAACAAATTTTCAATCAAATTGTGCAACTTCAGCCAATCTAGGTCCCGAGACTCAACTCCTTCTGAAATTGATTTTCCGATAACATTCAAGCCTAGAATGGCATAAGCATATTCAGGAATCAAGGTCATCTCCCCGAACGGGAAGTGCATTGTATCGGTTTCACCATGATACCTTTCGACAAAGCAATTGACGGTGACAGTATCTGGATTCAAGTAATTTTCAACCAAAGAATACAAACCCGAGTTCCTTACTAATGTTTGGACATCTTCATGTTCCAACGACAATTTCCACTCAGCCGCGGATTGGTTTCGGCAAACACGCACAGCCTTAGTATGATCCTACAAATAAGACATAATACGATTAAGAGATAATGTAAAAAATAAAACAATGCACATGCACAAAATAAAAAATACTTACATAAGTTTAAAAGATTGTACGAGCCCAAGAGTTCTTGTATCCAAAGAGTACTTTCGGTTCCGGAGCTTGACCCCAAATTTTACCATCATCGCGGTCGGGTATCATGTCATCAATGTGAGGAAGGTGAGAACCTTTAACTTTGTGTTTGCCCTTGCCCTTGCCTTGTGTTGGTTGTTGACTAGTCTCACCAACTTCGGTTTGGATTGCTAATTGACTTGGGGGAACCTCATCATCTTTATCCTCACTGTCCCCTTCATCATTCTCATCGTTCACAAATGTACCTTCACGGATTCTAACTGCATTATGTTCACCACCACTCTCCCAATCTAACCCTCTTGTTTGAAACCCCAAACGCTTCTTGCGACCCGCATCTATCCCCCGGGGAGGCAGGTACTGGGGAGTATCAAGACCGTCCTTTCTCCTTTTTTTAGTGAGAATAGGACCTTTATTTTTCCTCGATACTTTGGCTTTTGACCTATAACATAAACAAACGAAACAAACATAAGAAAAGTCATCACAGTTTGTAAACCGGCATTGAAATTCTTAAAACAACTAATGCCGGTAACATGTACCGGCATATTTGTACAAATATCGAGCATGCCGGTTTTTGTGTTTTTCTTACTGAATGTTTCAAGTGTCAAACCGGCATACACGAATTGAACTTCCTGATGCCGGTATTTCAAAACCGGCAATGACGAAACCTAGAAATAATGCCGGTAAAAAAAAAAAAAATCCTGTGTGTTTTAAGTTGACTACCGGAATAGCCTTCAACCCAATTCGAATGCCGGTCCTAAAATCTAATTTTTAGGAACTCAAGCCGGTTTGGTGTTCAACTACTATCGTATGCCGGTATTGATATTTCAGGTTCAGGAAGTTAAACCGGCATGGTGTTCAAACTAAGATTGAATGCCGGTTTTCTCTGCAACTCCACAGTTTCACCAATTTTGGCGATTCTAACCTAAACCCATGGATAAAAATCGATTAAAACAATCATAAATGAGCTAAAAAAACACTTACCTTCTCAGAGAAGCCATGATTGGTTGATCATCCGAGTTGGATGATTCTTCCTCTTCTAGTTCTTGAGCAATGTTCTCGATTCGTTGCTCATGTGTTTGTTGAGCAATCGATTTAGTGTTCCGTTTTGCTTTTGATTTCTTTCGTGGAGGCATTGTTATGGTAGGTTAGTCAACGAAGAAATTTTTGATTCAACGATTAATCGTCGATGGAGAATGAACGATGAAGAATTTTTTTTTTTCTAAACCTAACCCTATGCCGGTACAAAATCAATTGGGGGATATATGAATTTGGTATTTAGATTTTATTGTTTTAGGGAAAGGGCATTACAGTAATTTCATAATGTTTTTTAATTAATGAAGGGATATTCTGGTATTTTCGCACCCAAAAGACACCCCTTATCAGCCACAAATGGTTGGGGGAAGTAATTCATATCCCCCAATTAAAATCCATATCCCCCAATTAATAGTTCATTTTAAAATATATATTCTCCAATTTAAAAAATCACATTATTCTACATTTTTTCTTGATTACCCCTTTCCAAGTGGCCCTTAAGTGTAATAAGGCACAAGGAGATAAAAAAATGGTTCACTCCCAAAACCAAAAAATCTCCAAATTTCCAAGTCTCTAGAAATATCACCTCTTGAGGAGAGATTTCTACCATGCCTATTTTTAAGAAAAAGTCTCTCCAAATCTCTGAAAACAACAAATCAATGACTTTCAATTCTCCTTCGAATAACATGAGTGTTGGAGTAACTCTTATGAAATCCTAATCCAATAACATGAAGCTTCAGAGAATTTTAATGACTTAAAAAAAGTCTCTAACCAATAACAAGAGATATTAAGAGACTCTCCAAAAGTCTCTATGGACTAACAGTAGATTTGCGAACTCCCCAGAAGTCATTCAAAATCTTATTTGACTAACCCCCTGTAAAATAATGACAATAATTTCTTTATTTATTGATAGTTATTATTGTTCACATTTTTTAGGTTTTGCTTCAAAAGAATTAGTGATAATTTTGATTATCACGCGTGACACATAGGTATTAAATAAAAATTACAATTATCACATATTCACTAATGGAAATAATTTTAATTATCCCCCTATGATAGGATGCCCATGGTTCGGTTTGGTTTGGTTTTATGCCAAACCCAAGAACCAAACCAATATCTCTTATAAGAAACCAAACACCAAACCAAACCATGTTCGGTTTAGAATATTAGAAACCAGAACCGTTTTTTTGGGTTTTTTTGGGTTTTCAGGGTTTTTTGGTTTTTTTTTTGAGGTAAAGAAGGTTATATTGAAGAGAAAAAAGGAAAACAGAAACCAGTTTCATCCTACACATACATCACATGCGAAGGAACGAAACCCAGTTAAATAAAATTTGATTTACATCATAACCTCTAAAAACATCACTATCAATAAGCCAAAGCATAATTGTTTGCTTCACAAGCATTATTAGTTCTCTAGCATCCTTCTCCCTTCCACCAAAAGCCCTTTTGCCCCTCTCCTTCCAAAGATGCCACATAACAACATAAATAACCTTCCACCAGATTACTTTGCACCTTCCAGCTAAGCTATTCATACTCCAAGACTCAAAGAAGGTTTTTTGGTTTTTTTAATAAACTTTCACTTTTAACTCATAAATCAAAATTGTAAATCAAATCATCAGAATTAGATATATTTTGAACTATAATTCCTTTACTTATGAGTATACTCATTAAAATCATATTTATTATACATATATAATTCAACATTAGATACATTTTAAATTATATTTGCTTTATTTATGGATATACTCATTGAAGTGAATATGTATTATACTATGATGGAAAGTTCGCTACATATTACTATGGCTTTTGTCGGTTTTTTTGGTTCTTACTCTCGGTTTTTTTTTATGGTTTGGTTATTTTGGATTTTTGGTTCTTTTGTGACATTAAACCAAAACCAACCACCTAGAATCGGTTTTCTCGGTTTTTGGGTTTCTTGGTTGTTGGATTTTTCGGTCTCTAGTTTTTTGGGTTTTTTTGTCAGTTTGGACCAGTTCGGTTCGGGTAGAAAACCGAACCATGGGCATCCCTACCCTATGATCATTAAATGAAAATTACAATTATCACGAATGACAACTGATTATACTTCATGTGAACATCGGAATTTTCATTTGGTTTTTTTTATGTTTTTTTTCATTTAGAAATGCAGCAACTTTTATTGGAAAATGCAACATTTTAATCAGTAATTTTCACATGAAGAAAACTATCAGAGAGCAATGAGAGGAATTAATTTCTACCGATTACTTACCTTCTTAAAAGAAAATTAATCATAATGGAGTCTAACATCAACATAACCAATATGAATTTTCCAAGATTTATGATGGATTTGTTTTTTCTTAAAAAAAACAATAACCCGAAGCACTATAATGGTTGGTGATTAAAATGGAAAGAGAGAAATAACCGACCGAGTCTCATGCGTATATATTTGCAATTAACTAACGTGGAAATTAGCTTCCCCATTGATTAACCTAATAAGAGAAATTTCCGCCAACAAAGTAGAGAAGTTTCCGTCCATATTAATGTCCTCAAATAATTCGTTTTTGTGATTAATATAAAAAGAAATTTCCGCATAATTAGAGAAATTTCCGCCCACAAATATTGCACAAGAACAATACTGTATGTTGACTGTTTATAAATTGAATTATTAATTTTAATTATAAAGGTTATTTTTGTTATGCATAAAATGTAAATATCTAACTTCAATCAAAAACTATTAATCTTAACCGTAGATCTCACATGTTGGGCTACATAAATATAGTATCTTATTGATGAGTTTATGGAAGAGAGAGGAACCAAAGTTGGGCTCCTCGGAAATATCCACATATCAGATTAATAAAACCGAGTCTATCCAAGAGTTTTTTTGGTGAATCTGAGCGAAATTGATAAAAATTGGATGACTCCGAGTAAGATGGAAGAAAATTGAGTGAAATCTTGATGTGACTATAAATATTGTTTGATCTAACTAGTACGACCGTTGCCACGGTGGAAGGGCCGACCGAAAAAGAATCTGAAGATGGAGTTTAAATTTGATATTGTTGTTTGTGCTCGTTGCGTAGATTTTTTTACAACCTTTCCAACGAGATAAAATTTGTAAAATTCCAAGGCACGGATTTTTATATATGTTATATTAAAGTTGGCTTTCCAATTATACTCCTGAAAAAGTAGGATACACAAAGAGTTATAGTAATTGGACTAAAAGAGATGGATAATCTTGTTTAGTGAAAATGTGACGGGAATCTGCAAGGAATATTCTTTCTCAATCTTTTTATGAAATTGAACATTTACGTTACTCTTCATTTAACAAAAAAATGGCCATAAAAGGGACTCCCTCCCTACGGGCCCTCCGGTCAGTCGGCCCAATTAGGTATGCTTACAGATATACGCGAGTCAATTCCAATAAAGCTTTATCCGACTATAGTTCGTTTGATCTCTTATTAGTGGATATGCTTAAAGATGTACACAAGCCATTCTAGGAAAGCTTTATCATCTATAGTTCGTTTGATGTTAATGGATATGCTTAGAAATGTACACAAATGCATATGGAACTAAAATTCACTCGATCTTAATGGATATGGGCAGAAATTTGCACCAGTCAATATCATCGAAGATTCATTTCACTTATGTAATTCTAAATCAAGATTATTGGACTTAAGTATTTGTTGGATATGTTATTAGAATTACATAGTCAATCCCAAAAGAATTCATTTAGATTATGTTTTTTGCGTTAAAGGTTGATGGAAGTTCTCATTGTTATGTATTCCTGCAAAATAATTACATTTTTCTTTAATTAAAAAAGAATTTAGTGCCGACAAATTCCGACCTCACATCAATGATGGTACTTGTTGATGGTGGAATTCTGTTCAGGGCTAAAATTGTAAAAGTTCAAATTTTGTAAGCTGACGTCCTGCAAAGGATTAAGCCTTCAGGTAATGAATATTTCTCGCCATGATAATTCATTGGAGCATGTGCAACCATCCCTGAGAATTAAAACCTACCCAGAGCGGAGCATGTAGCAACCATCCCGATTTTATGTAGGTTTGCAGCATTACTGCCTTAATTAAAGCCTTGTGTTCAACATGCAAACACCCGTAGGCTACCTGACGACGGGTTATATTATCCCCGTTGAACGCATGCAAGACTACCCATGTTAGTCTCACCTGCTGAAAACAAACCCAAAAATAGATCTCATCCGTCCAACTTCGCAGGCATAGATGGAGGGTGTAGATATAGATTCAGGGGGTCCTGAGCATGCTACCATGATCGCCTCGGACCCACCTTCATGCATGACCGAACGGTCAAGACCAACTACAGTTGGTCCTTTCAAAAACGTGCGCTCAAAGTGAGCATGACGCACGGCTAGGGTTCCTTTTAATCATGAACGTCCAACTTCGCATGCATAGTTGGACGGATTAAATTATAACCTAAAACAAGTAGTGAAGTGATGATACACCATTGATGGACCCTCTTTCTACCTACATGACCGACTCCCTCATAGGCAAGCCGTGATGCAAGAAACGATTGCCCATACAAGGCTAGGTTAACGCCTTATGCAGGTTGAGAAGATCCAAAATGATCACGACCATCCAACTTCGCAGGCATAGTTGGATGGCTTAGATTGCGCCCAGGGTCAAAGAGCAAGCATGTACATGCTCACTGTCGGCCCAAGATGTTGCATACATGGTCGGTCTCCCCAAAGGAGGCGCACGTAACCCAAAATCGATCGCCCAAAGTGGCCGGTCCGAAATCCTAATTAGGGTTTGCGGCGCATATGTCGCAGAAACATCTCGAGCGTCCATCTTCGCAGGCTTGGATGGAAGGCAAAGATGGAGACTTAGAAGGAACCGAGCATGCTAGCATGACCACCGTGGGCCCGACTTCACGCCTAGCTAATCGGCCAAGACCGGCAATGGTCAAGTTCCTCGGTACGCGCGCCCAAAGGTGGCATGTCACGGCCCCTCCATAAGTTCTAATCTCGACCACTCGTCTTTGCCACCTGAGTCGAGTGGCTTAGATAAAATCTTTGCGAGTCATGCAGGCATGGGCGTGAACACCATTGTACCATCTCCATGCACGGCCAACCGGTCCCTCCATAGAAATTCCCTTAGCATGCAGACGTTTGGGTCGAAAGAGCCAGCATGCGCGCCTCCCATCCAACGATCGCAAGCAAGGCTACGAGCCATCTTGCCCGTCCAACTTTGCAAGCTTGGATGAATGACTTAGGGTGCGAATCAACCAGCAAACAAGGTATCACCATGATCACCATCCGTCACTCTTCTTCACAGGGTGACCGACCAATGCGTGGCCTGCCCATACAGCCTCCAAACGGTCAGCTGAAGATGGCTGCATGCGATGTCATACCAAGTTCACGATTCACCCTGCACTATTTTATGTGGGTCCCACGATCCACACACTCGAGACATCAATCATGTCACAAACTGGGGGATACAAACTGGGGTATTGGTCTGGCGGTTTACAGCGTGCAGCGTGCAACATGCCATCACAAGATCGTGTCAGGGAAACATGGGCGGTTAGCGATGATAGGAGAAGTGGGCGAGCAACCGTGTGACACTAACACACAACTCCACTTCCTCCATCACTCCACTTCCTCCACTTTCCCACGAGAGACATGATGAAGGCTTATCGACTTGTATAAATAGGTTCGCATCCCTATTTCCAACAACAACACAGAAAAACCAAGTGTTAATACCATCGTATTCAACACCCAGAGCCTGCCTGCAACATTTGCTAGCCTGCTCAACCTTCTGTTAACAAGTCATCAAATAGCCTTCATCTTCATACTCTCAACACCTTCTTCGCTTCCCTCCCTAAGATCAACCTCACATCCTTCACCTGTGACCGAAACAAATCTGGAACGACCGTGTCTTCGGTTTAGGCCAGAATTGTACAGATTATCTCTCGAATCAAAAGTGCTCATCGTGCAGCACATTTTTTGAAGGTTTAAATTCACTTGTCATCCACACACACCCAAAATTACCTAAACCGGCAGAAGTAGTTTTCTCCCACAAACAATTGGCGACCACAATGGGAGGTTATTCTCTCGGTTGCAAAACTCGAATCTTCAAAGTCTACCAGTTTTTATTCGACTTTGGAGAGGTAGATCTTAGATTTGATCCGATTATCAATTCACTCTTCACCAAATCCCAGAAGTTCATCCCGAGATGTACTCCCATTCGTTGAATCCTTCAGAAGCCATGGATAATTCAAGTGTCATTGAAAATATGACCAGGATGCTGGAAGACATCCTGGAAAATCAAGCAGGTATTGCCAGAAGGCAGAGTGAAACCTTCCGTCTCTTGAACGACATATCGGCTCAATTACATGAGGGCTCTGCAAGCAGCTACCCGGGAAGTATCACTAATGACGCAAGAAATTATGGAGGTCAGGTTTTCAGAAGAACTGGCGGAACACATGGCCCCAGAGAGCCCAGAGACGAACAAAACCTTTCACCTGGCAACGAGAGCTCGAGACGGATCGACCAGGATGAAGAATTACGACGCTTTCCGGATAAAAACAGAGAATCAACTGCATATGAAGCCTTGTTAGAAGATTTATACCTCAAGGCTCTTGCCAAAACTCAGAATAATACCCAACCCGTGCTGACTCTTCATCCAGGAGAAGAAACTCTAGAGGAAGGCGAAATCAATCAGAGAGCATATGAACGTAGGAGCTTGCAGCCTTCAAATCACCAGCTCAACGATAATACCATCGCCAGCACAACATCCTCCATGTTTCAGCAGAATCACCCGACCAAGAGGGCCGCGGATGCAGCGACACGTGACAACGCCTCAATCCCGTCTCCAAAGCGTGCTTTACTCCGAAACCTAAGGGAAGAGCCGCGACACGCGGAAAGTTTAGACTCAAGAGATCCATGATTCCCGTTTACCATAAGGAAGATTTTGGAGTTTTTGGAGACATGGGTACGTGATGGAGAAGTACAACTTCCGCCGGTGTGGCGTCCGCCCACCGATCAAGAGACAGCCAACCCGAGTTATTGTCATTACCATCGATTTCTCCATCACCCCACCAGCAAGTGCCACGCATTGAAACGCATTGTCCACAATAAGATAAATTCAGAGAAATAATATTTCCCCTCAAAAAATTAGCACACGCTCTTCGGGGAGAAGGTATTCGGGAGTGCTCATTCTCATACACGGATTTCGAAAGACAAGTAAGTCCCAGCAAACGTTACTGTAAGATATTTATATATCCTACTGGGGACTTGGCGTCCTACATATATGAACAGGATACTCAATGAGCAAGCTCCATACATGCTCACCACCCCTCACCTTTCCCTTTCACACTGCGTTTTCAATTTCACATGACATGTATGATTTTAGAATAATATTTTCCAAGAGTCAAACATTCATAAAAGCATGTCGTAAATAAACCAGTCCAAGATTCAATCACCTATCAATTCAGAACCTAAAACCAAACCGTGTGAAAGGAAATCCTCACAATCACTCGAAAAGCATCTAAAGAGAAATCACAAGTAGACGGCATGAATACTTCAGGAAAGTCTTTCAGCAACACCTCATCCTTCTGAGCAAGGGAGGCTTCCATCTTCCGGAGAATGGCTTGCTGAGATTTCAACTCCTCGTCCAACCTACCAACCTTTTGTTTCTGACGAACGACGCGTTCAGTGGAAGGCACCGTACCTCGCTTCTTCTGAATCTCCTGAATTGCATGAAACCCTTTGAAGAACCAAGAAGAATTGAAGTCATACTGCGCAAACACATCCAAGTGGAACTTCCAGTCTTCCATCATGTCTTCAGAAATATCACGACCAATTGCGACGCTCATCTCCCGAATAGAGGGTAAGGCCTCCTGAACGCAATTTACCAAAGCAAGATGACTCTTAAGCTTCGTGGTGGTACCAATGTGGCCATGTTTCTTCCATATTGTGGTGTACAACTCCTCAAACTGGGCCGGCACGCTGAACCCTCCAACCAACACATGATCAGGACGTGGATTATCAAAGGGAAGGTCGAACATACCACCAGGAACGACTGCTGGCGACAACATCTCTTTAGAAGGAACCATCGCAGTAGATGTCCATTCCAAACTCCTCAAAGTGCTGGTCTGGATTGCTGACACGGCCTCATCTACAAGCTCACTAAAATTACTGCTCTGAAAGGCATTCTCTTCAATCGAGCTTGCACCATCTTCATCGTTGTATATGATAGGATCAGTGTTACCAGACTCATCTACATGAAGATCAATGTTGCCAGACTTCTCCGCATGAGGATCAGTGTTTCCATACTGTTCTACATGAAGGTCATTATTATCAGGCTTCTCAGCATGAAGATTTCCAGACTTCCCGTTGCCTCCACGCTCCTCATTGTAAACTCGGGCCAGTGTGGCAAAGGCATTTTCTTCAGGAATCCTCTGATCACCAACAAGGATTAATAGAAGCTGCTCATGGAAGTCGAAACTGAAAATTAAGCATAAAGAATTCGGAATACCTGCATATTGGAAGAGTTGAGAATTACTGGACTACATGCTCGCTTCACTCGCTTCTTTTTCTTGGACTTGAGATTGCAATCGGTGGCGTTAACCCTGACTCGTTTTCCTGGAAGGGGTTTCAATCGCCTATGACCATCCAAGACGTCATCAAGAGGTTCACCACGAAGTTCAGTTTCCATTTCGCTAGCAAATGATTTAAAGAGTAGCAGTTTCCCCCTCCAAAAATATTTGTAACCAGAAGTAGTTACCGGCTTTCTCCCCGGGGAAGGAAAAGGAAGTTTCAGCTCCGGAGAGAAAACATCAACATCAAGGCATGATGACTTAAGTTCTTCTGAAGGCGTTGCTGGACGACGAAATGGGACACCTTGATCAAAACCCATTTGGCGAGTGGCTCTATCAATATTATATGGAATAATGCTTAGCTTGTCATCACAAAAAGAAGGAACATATCCTGGTATACAGCTCCGCAGGAAAACAACTTCTTCAGGGCTCATATCTCTCCCCTCAGGCGGCAGCTCAATGACATGGACGATGGCGGAAGGATGAACCGGTCCCCAAGGACGAAAGTCTATGGCACTCACACTATCGATAAAATCTACGAGCCACACCCCATCTTTTGGACGTCTATTCTGCCAACGGAGTATTCTTGAATCACCATACAAGCTGGGGACTGAGGTTGTAGGAATGGGAGCGTAATCCTTAAAGTGTTCCCACAAAAATGCTTGAAAAAAGGCGACGTGCACATATGTATCCACCTTCATGTACCCGTTGGAAATATACATCTCCTCCACTAAAGAATTCAGGTGACCATACAGCGAGCCTAGGAATAACGAAGCCAAAGGGAGAGTTATACCTTTGCCTAGCTTAATGGCGAATATGATGATTTTCTTTCTAATAGTTTTCGTGCCGGAGCCGTCATCAAGAATATCTCTGGACAACCACAAGGACAAGAATGAAGCTATGCTAAGATCATCATTACCTTGCATGGAAGACCATTCACCTACCCACCAAGTGTACAAACATTTCGGCTTCTTCTCCAACTGATCGTATTCGTTCACCTTCTGAATTATAGCCTGATAGATGACGTCTTCGTCTTCAGACAGTTTGCAATTAAGACTGCTAGAAACAGGAAGGCTCATTAATGCAGACATGCTCTCAAAAGTGATAGTCATTTCACCCCACGTGCATAAAGTTGTGTTCATAGAAGAACGCCATCGAGCAGCAAAAGTGACCAAACCTGGGATATCCTTCTTGACATGAAGAATTGCAGACGCCTTGATAGCATCAAGAATTCGCGCCCTGGTTAAGTTGTCTTTAATACCTTCATTACCCAACATGCGCCACATCCATCCTTCGTATGAGTTAAGTGGATTCTGGAAAATTCTGAAGTCAATAGGGGAAGGTGGATATTCTTTCTTCTGGAGACAAAGCCTCATCACGCCTGCTAAAGACGATGGTAGACCCTCTTCACT
Source organism: Papaver bracteatum (assembly GCA_023529315.1). Lineage (NCBI taxonomy): Eukaryota > Viridiplantae > Streptophyta > Magnoliopsida > Ranunculales > Papaveraceae > Papaver > Papaver bracteatum. The sequence continues at coordinate 1,316,348 of JAJJWX010000127.1, forward strand.
TTATGAACCGGTAATAAGGATTATATTATGGCTGGGGTGCTTCCTGATGTTTGGAAAAGACTTGGTAAGCATTCCATCATCTATATTTGGCACATCTCTGAAAGGGTCGCCACCTCCCTTCACAACATTGTCCTCCGCGTTCGTCATTGAGCAATTGCAATAAGATTGGAAGTGTCAGCATGTTTCCAAGGAGTCGTACAACAATAAAAGATTCTCGTGATTCCCAACTTCGTTTTTAGGTACCTAATACGGAGATTACATGGGATTGGGATGGCTCAAGCGTCCTCCAAACAAACTCAGTTGAGGGAAATTTACACTACCCTGTGTTTGATTACGAACTGGGAGCAATGGGTATTGAATCTAGTGTTATGTTATGTGCCATTCTCTTCATATGGAAATTACCTACAACATATCAAAATTTCACGACAATCGGATGAAAGAGCAAGGAAGGGTGGCCAAAACATCAGAAAACACGTAACCTGAAAAAATTCTGAAAACCTCATGGAAGTTTACTATTTCGCGGTTTTTATCCCCTAAACACGCTCAAAATTCAAAAAGCTTATTTGTTAAATCTTGGAAATTTTCTGGGCTTGAGGATACATATGCGGACCGTAAAAATCCGATTTTTTATGAGGATTCTACAGAAATTTAGATAAACGCAAGCGCAAGAGTGCCTCAAAATTATGCAAGCAAGTACAAGATCAATGCCGGCAAGGAGACTACGCTAACATGGAGACTCATCCTACAGGCACAAATTACTGGCATGCATGAAGCTTTGAGAAAAGGATGTCAATTTTGGGTTTGCAGGCGCATCCCTAAAACTAAGCAGGCGCAAATATTGGGTTGGGGTTTGCAGGCGCACCCCTAAAACTAAGTAGGTGGACAACATGCGTAAAGGCAAAACCATCATGGAAACAAGTCACACAGGAGGATGCTAAATCCTGCATGTGCGTCCCTAAAACTAGTCAAGCACGTCAACATACTCTTCTACAGTTGGGGATCACGTTTACAGGCTCAAGGCGGGAGTCTTGTCAAGTTACAACCTAAAAATTGGGTTTTTGACATGCAAAGATAAAGGGAACAAGCAACATATTCATGGGTTCCAGTTCATTTTACCAAACAACCCTAGCAGCGGTAAAAGAATCAATTATGGTATGTTTCGCTACACCTACAATCCTTTCAAAATAAAAAAGGAAGCCCTTCCCGAGCAACTACAGTTTGCAAAAAGAGCTCTACCTAAGCAATTAGGATTTGAAAAAAAAATATTTTTGCACGAACCAGGTTGGCGGCGCCGGTGGCGGAGCTCCAGCGGCAGGGCGGCAGCAAAATCACGGGCGGGAGCTGCACGTGATGTAAAAAAAATAAAATAATATATAATAAAAGGGGGACGACTCTCTCCCTTTTATAGACAAAGCTTGGAGAATTCTAATAGGAAAATAATTCCTTTTGTTTTCAAAAATCAAGGAAGGGAACCGGCCCCGCCAAAAGTTTCATGCTTGCGACGGCGCGTTCACATGGATAACCACTGGCGACTACCTTCTAGGGTTAGTTACTTTTGTCTCTTTCACGTATATTTGTCACCATCTCATGCCTACCCTAAAATAGTATGACCATTGCATGCTAGGCAGGGGACTTAATGTTGATGGTGGAATTATGTTCAGGGATAAAATTGTAAAAGGCCAAATTTTGTAAGCTGACGTCCTGCAAAGGATTAAGCCTTCAGGTGATGAATATTTCTCGCCATGATAATTCATTGGAGCATGTGCAACCATCCCTAAGAATTAAAACCTACCCAGAGCGGAGCATGTAGCAACCATCCCGATTTTATGTAGGTTTGCAGCATTACTGCCCTAATTAAAGCCTTGTGTTCAACATGCAAACACCCGTAGGCTACCTGACGGCGGGTTATATTAGCCCCGCTGAACGCATGCAAGACTATCCATGTTAGTCTCACCTGCTGAAAACAAACCCAAAAATAGATCTCATCCGTCCAACTTCGCAGGCATAGATGGAGGGTGTAGATATAGATTCATGGGGTCTTGAGCATGCTACCATGATCGCCTCGGACCCACCTTCATGCATGACCGAATAAGTCAAGACCAACTACAGTTGGTCCTTTCAAAAACGTGCGCTCAAAGTGAGCATGACGCACGGCTAGGGTTCCTTTTAATCATGAACGTCCAACTTCGCAGGCATAGTTGGACGGCTTAGATTATACCCTAAAACAAGTAGTGAAGTGATGATACACCATTGGCGGACCCACTTTCTACATTCATGACCGACTCCCTCATAGGAAAGCCATGGTGCAAGAAAAGATTGCCCAAACAAGGCTAGGTTAACGCCTTATGCAGGTTGAGAAGATCCAAAACGATCACGACCATCCAAATTCGCAGGCATAGTTGAATGGCTTAGATTGCGCCCAGGGTCAAAGAGCAAGCATGTACATGCTCACTGTCGGCCCAAGATGTTGCATACATGGTAGGTCTCCCCAAAGGAGGCGCACGTAACCCAAAACCGATCGCCCAAAGTGGCCGGTACGAAATCCTAATTAGGGTTTGCGGCGCATATGTCGCAGAAACATCTCGAGCGTCCATCTTCGCAAGCTTGGATGGAAGACTTAGAAGGAACCGAGCATGCTAGCATGACCACCGTGGGCCCGACTTCACGCCTAGCTGATCGTCCAAGACCGGAAGTGGTCAAGTTCCTCGGTACGCGCGCCCAAAGGTGGCATGTCACGGCCCCTCCATAAGTTCTAATCTCGACCACTCGTCTTTGCCACCTGAGTCGAGTGGCTTAGATAAAATCTTTGCGAGTCAAGCAGGCATGGGCGTGAACACCATTGTACCACCTCCATGCAGGGCTAACCGGTCCCTCCATATAAATTCCATTAGCATGCAAACGTTTGGGTCGAAAGAGGCAGCATGCGCGCCTCCCATCCAACGATCGCAAGCAAGGCTACGAGCCATCTCGCTAGTCCAACTTTGCAAGCTTGGATGAATGACTTAGGTTGCGAATCAACCAGCAAACAAGGTATCACCATCCATCACTCTTCTTCACAGGGTGACCGACCAAGGCGTGGCCTTCCCATACAGCCTCCAAACGGTCAGCTGAAGATGGATGCATGCGATGTCATACCAAGTTCACGATTTACCCTTCACTATTTTATGTGGGTCCCACGATCCACACACTCGAGACATCAATCATGTCACAAACTGGGGGATACAAACTGGGGTATTGGTCTGGCAGTTTAAAGCGTGCAATGTGCAACACGCCATCACAAGATCGTGTCAGGGAAACATGGGCGGTTAGTGATGATAGGAGAAGTGGGCGAGCAACCGTGTGACACTAACACACAACTCCACTTCCTCCATCACTCCACTTCCTCCACTTTCCCACGAGAGACATGATGAAGGATTATCGACTTGTATAAATAGGTTCTCATCCCTATTTCCAACAACAACACAGAAAAACCAAGTGTTAATACCATCGTATTCAACACCCAGATCATGCCTGCAACATTTGCTAGCCTGCTCAACCTTCTATTAACAAGTCATCAAATACCCTTCATCTTCATACTCTCAACACCTTCTTCGCTTCCCTCCCTAAGATCAACCTCACATCCTTCACCTGTGACCGAAACAAATCTGGAACGGCCGTGTCTTCGGTTTAGGCCAGAATTGTACAGATTATCTCTCGAATAAAAAGTGCTCATCGTGCATCACATTTGTTGAAGGTTTAAATTCACTTCTCATCCACACACACCCAAAATTACCTAAACTGGCAGAAGTAGTTTTCTCCCATAAACAGTACTATCTACATATGTTACCGCTAAAATGCATATATCATCTAATTTTACTATGACCATAGCATTTATCATGTTATGATCATGGTTTTGGATGTTCACCTTCATGTTATTCTTCCAGATCATAGTCATCCTCTTTCCTGTCCTCTAATGGGAACAAGTCAATCATTTTGGACATTTAGCTTTTGAAGAATACTGTGCATATTTTTATTCTGTATTTTTGTTTCTATGGTAGTCCACATCTAAAAGCTATTTGGTTACATCATTTTATGGTAGTGCTTATGCTAATAAGCTGGACTTTTGAAAATAAATCAAGAATATTTCTAGCAAAATAAATATTCCTTGGATGTTAATAGGGGATTCCAATGGTTCTAAATAATGAAGAGAAAAAGGAGTTCAGACCTTTTGATAGAAATGAAGCTGACTGCTTCAATGATATCATCTCTAATATGGGAATCCAAGATCTTGGTTTCACAGGTTATCCTTTTACTAGGTGCAACCAAAGAATGGAAAATTGCAAAGTCGAAGAAATACTTAACATAGCCTTTTGCAATGATGAATAGATTGATCTTTTCCACAATCCAATTTATTCCATCCAGTTACAAGAGGATCTAGTCATAATCTTAAAAACCAATACTGGTTTGAAGGATGGCGCTTATCTATTCAATTACTTTGGAGGATGGATGGAACATCCATACTGCAAAATAATAATAATGGAGTCTTGGGACAATAGTCAATCTGGGTCTTCTATCTACAAAATGTCTAAGAACCTCTTTAAGGTTATGAATGTTCTGAGAAAGTGGAACAAGAATATTTTTGGTAACATAAAATACAGAATAGAAACTCTAAAAAGGAAAGTAGAGGAACTCTCTAATGAAACCAACAGATGTCCCATCACCATAAAGAAATTAGAAGAATCTCTAAGTCAGTGGAAAGATATTGAATAAGATTATTGGAAAACTAAAAGTAGAAACAACAATATAAATCTAGGGGATAGAAATACCTATTTTTTCCACAACTCTGCCAGAATTAAATATAGAAGAAACATGGTGGATAGTATTAAAGAAAAATATGTAAATTGGTTAAATGACAAAGTCTCAATAGAAAAGTCTTTCACAGAACACTTCAAGGATAGAGCCACAACATCAAATCCAACTCTGAATATGGATATGATAAACCTAATTCCTAGAATGGTGAGTGATGGGAGAACTCCAGGCTTCTTGGAACTCCTCTTCCTTAGGAAATTAAAAATGCTCTCTTTGATATGGAAGGAAATAAGGCTCCAGGCCCAAGTGGTTTTCTCCCGAACTTCTTCTAAGATAACTGGGAAACCATAGGGTCTGACCTTATAAAAATAACTTTCTTTACTTCTGGCTTCTTACTGAAGGAGATGAACTTAACCTTCATCTCCCTCATTACACAAATGCAATTCCCTAAATCTACAGTTGATTTTATACCAATAACACTCTATAATACAACCTACAAGATAATATCTAAAATAATTGCTAAGAGAATGAAACCTCTTCTCCATAAATTATCTCGTCATATATCAATCTGTTTTTAATGATAATACAATGGCTGCTCATGAGATTATACATAATATGAGAGTCAAAAGAGATAATCAGGGATGGATGTGATTACAAATTGATATATCAAAAGCATTTGACAGAGTTGAATGGAACTTCTTGATAGTTGTTTTAAAAGAAATAGGCTTCTCCACAAAATGGTGCAATTTGATAATGCAGTGCATTTCAACCGACAATTTATATATCATGTTAAATATAATCCCATGTGATTTCTGTAAACCTACCAGAGGGTTAATACAAGGGAATCCCCTATCTCCATATCTCTTTATTCTCTGTATGGAAGTCCTCGTTAGAACTTTAATGAATGTTGAAAACAAAGGAAAAATCCATGGTATAAAAGTGGTCAAAAAAGCCCCCTCTGTGAGCCACCTGTTATTTGCAGATGATTGCATAATCTTCTGCAAAGCTGACAAACAGGAAGCACAAAACTTTTTATAGAAATTTGAAGCTTTAAGCTGCTGCTCAGGGTAAATGATCAACCTTGCTAAGTATGGGATATTTTTCAGCAAAAATACCTCAAAAGAAATGGTGAAAAAAATTATTGGGAAAATGGAATTAGAACCAATACCCCTAACTGACAAGTATTTGGGATCCCCTTTATTTACTAACAAGTCTAAAACAAAGGCCTTCCATCCTTTAATTGTCCATATGAAAGGAAGATTAGATGGTTGAAAGGGAAAAACCATCAACCCAGCTGGAAAAATGGTGATGATTAAGCATGCTACTTCCACTATGGCTAACTACCAGATAAGCACATTTAATATCCTTAAAACCAAAGTATGGGAAAGGAATAAGGTAAGAGCAAAGGGATATACCCAAAAGCCTAGGTTGCTATCTGTCATACCAAGAGGAGGGAGGTTTGGGGTTAATGAACCTAGAAAAATTTAATGATGCAATTATCACCAACATGGGATGGAGAATGCTAAAACAACCATATTCTCTAGGTGCTCATATATTAATGCATGCAAATACTTCCCTGATGAAGATATTATGCATGTATCCACCAAACCTAAACCCACTGATTCATGGATTTGGAAAGGTATTCTATCTGGAATTGAAAACATTCAAAGAATTGGAAAATGGGAGGTTGGAAAAGGCGATAAAATAAATATCTGGTTTAAAAATTAGATAAACAACTAAAATATTATCTTCGAAAAACCACAACAGTGCTCTGAAAACATCCAAAGAGTTTGTGCTCTCATTATGATTCACACTCATTGGAATGAAGATCTTATTTCAGAAATATTCAATACTAAAACTGGAAACCGAATAAGAAACACCTAAATACATAGTGACCAGGAAGATAGAGTAATCTGTCCACTAACCAAAGATGGTAATTTCTCTGTCAAAACCTTGTACAAGGACCTAAAAACTAGCATAAGCATTCAACCAGGAGGAAACAAAAATTGGAAGGCTATATTGGGATTGAATACAAGCCCTTCAATTAAACTCTTCCTATGGAAGGAAGCACATGATATCCTTAAAATATGAGCAAAGATAGGGGGTATTCTGAATAATATTGAAGACATCTGCAAAATCTGCAAATGTCAAAGGGAGTCTCGAACCCACTTGTTTATGCATTGTCCTCTTGTCTTTCAGGTTTGGTTAGAACTAAAAATTGACCCAAAAACTGTCAATGGAAGACATACAAACTTTCATATTTGGATATCTAACTAGCTAAATGAAAAAGAAAATAACAAGCACAATGGAGAGTGTGTTGAATTATGTATAACAGTACTCTGTCATGTTTGGAAAGAAAGGTGCAATGTAAACTTTAATAAAGCAAAAACATTGCACACTATACAACAAATGTTATTGGCTATTTCATGAACATTAAGCAAGTTGTTGAAGCCAAAAACAAGAAAAACTTCATGCATATTGGTTACACTAAGCAAGATGTTGAAATTAAAATCATGGAGTTCAGAATGCAGTGGCTTCCACTCACTATATTTACTATGAAAATTAATGTGGCAATTCAATTTAATACTTCCCTAAATTGATATGGAATTGGTATAACTTTTTTTTGACTTTACAGGGGAATGCACAAGGGCCAGAGGCATCGAGCACCTCCAAATGAGCATTCTAGAGGCACAAAAAATAGTTTCTCTGTAAGCTTTAATTTGGGAAGAAGAGCTAGATAGCGGGATATAGATTGAATCGAACTTATGCAACCTAATCAAGCTCAACAGGAGAATACATGCTATCTAACCTTAAATTTAGCAAATTTCATTTCTATGTATAATATTATTAAATAATGGGGGGACTAGAGATTCAAAATTTACTACAACAAATCACAGGGGATGTTGAAATAATTAGGGAAGGGGTTTTAACCATTAGAGTGGAAGGAACTCATTACAATATGTATGAGAACCAAATCACACTATGTTACAGTAAAAGCTCTGTCTAGCTTCCTTTTCTTATAAAAAAAATAAATCTAATTTTACTATGTCTTTACTACTATGTGAAGCATGAAACGAGTTCAAAGGAGGGATGAAATACGTACGACCATTCGTTTTTTTATAAACGTGGTTGTAAATAACCATTAGATCTTCCTCAGCCAATCTGTTAGGCGTCTGAGCTAGTATAATCATCCTACCTGCTACACTGTAGGAAGACCCCATAGATATTATCACCCAACCATAACCCTAATCTCTTCACTTCCCACTTATGTGCCTCTTTCTCAGCTCTCTTTGCATCATCTCTCAGTCGGTATGGTTTACTCCTTTTTTTCCTGAGGTTTATTGAAAGAAATAAGATCTGAATCTTGTAGTAGAGACACATCAATTGAAATCATAGATTCTTTAAGGGTTAAGGGTTTCTGTTAGAGTGAATATAGAGATTCATTGAGGTTCAATGACAAAAACCTTCAAATTAATAAAATAAATGGAAATATGTAAACGATATCAACCACACTAGATTATGAAGAAAATTCACGGGCAAAGCTATCAACGAAGGGAAACTCGAAGAACTGACTTAGTCTCTCTCTATTGCTCTTCATGTCTCCTACAAATTTTTATAGATTTATATTTTATTAGGAAGAAAAAAAAGAACTAACTTCAGCTAAAGAAGAAGAAGAAAGAAACCTAATTTTCCATAGTTTGATTTTGGTGACCTAATTTTCCACTAAAATCAACTTTTCTTGTAATTCTTTATGAAGTTCATAAGATAAAACCAGAAAGTTCTTGTAATTCTAGGCCATGGAAAATAATTTTGAATTAGATAAAGTTCGTTTTACTACTTACAGCTCTGACTAATTAATTTGTGTAATATAATTCTTCAGGGGTTCTCTTTGTATTGTTGTTGGGGGGCTTTTATTTCTAGCCTTACTCATATCATCTTAGGAATTTATGTTGTGGGAATCTATTAGAACATTTTAGTTCAAATTAGGTTCACCATCCCATGTTCACCTAAAGTCTATTTTCCTAACAAACTTTAATAACACTTGCCATAAACGATTTACTATACAACGATGGTAACCTCGCCACAAAATGTAAGACAATTCTTAAAAAAGCCTTATTATACAATAACAATAATCATACAACTAATTAACAAAAAATAAATCCCATTAGCGATGTGTGGATCTCATTCTCGTCAAACATCCGTGAGTTAAGACAATATCACTTGTTTTATTTTGGTTCATATGATACCGTTTTAGGGTAAACGGTTTAAAGTGTGCAAAAATAAAGAACAATCTTAATATATTAAAAACAAGAACACATTTTCCTTCTCACCCTCTAAACATGTCATTATGTGTATTGGTAGGAAGATTAAAAATGAGACATCTTTTTGATTCCCTCTAAATAGTTTACATTTGACAAAATGCTAGAAAAATTAAAATAAATTGTGGCAGCAAAAATAATCTTAAATTCATCACTTGGAATTCTAAGGATTTTTGAAACTATTTTGTTTAACACACTTTGTATAGCTTTTAATAATTATTGTTTACAAGTTAACCAGAACTTAAAAAAAACTTTATATCCACTAATATCAACTTAATAATGGCAATGTCTCATGTCTTAAAAGATAACAACTTTATAAATGCGATTTTTTTTTGTGAAGTTAAGAAAAATAAAACTAATATGTTATATTTATAATGCCTTTTTTATGCCAATGTGATGTCGTTTTATTTTCCCCAAATCATAATAGTAAGAATAGTAAAAACTTTCTACTCAAACAAATTATCATATCAAGAAACAAAACACTTTTTATTCTTGTTATATTCAATTAACCTTGTTAATCATAAATTAATCGAATCAAAATCAATAAAAAAATGTTTACAATTTTGTTTTTATCCGGCCATGATTGTTTTGATTTGTACCTTACTATGGGACGGCGATGCGTTCATCAACCTCTTCGAACATTTATTAGGTGTAATTGAATATAACATGTATTTTCACCATAAAAGAAATTTTAAGAAAATTAAACCACTTGAAGTATGTAATATCATAAAGAAGATCTTAAAGTACGTAATGGTGTACGAGTCAGGGAAGTTTCACCAAATTAATAGAATTTCTTATTATTTATCTATTTATTAGTTTTCTTTTCTTAGAATTAAATCACTGAATAACGTTATCTCAATGCACTTGTTAGCAAAAATGTTCCACCTTCATAAGAAAAAAAGAAAAGAAAAAGAAACCGCATTTGACTGGGTGATCATTTTCAAACGAATGACTATGAGATACATTATACTCACTGATGAAGCTCCTCGAGGATACACCACACTGAGCAAAAAACCTTTTGGTCTCAGAAACGACATCCTTAAATCATTATGAAGAGAGAATTTGTTGGATTACTTCAGAAAGAATTCTCTAAAGTTCATATGTGCTTGGTATTAAAATCTACAATAACATTTGAATAAAATTATTTGGGATCGTAAAACAAACAAATGAAGAAAAACCATAAGTTTTTCAATGAGTAGAGAATACCATAACCAAGTCCACCATTTGTATAAGAAAAATTCCACTGAAATCCACACCATATACTATATTACTTCTATAGCAGTAGGGAGCGACCAAGAAAACAAATTTGAGAAAACTAAATAGCTGACAATTGCACCAGAATCATAATTTGTTCGTAATAAAGAAAACAAAGATGTGAAAATATAATCTAACCGCCGAAAGATGAAGTCACTTAGTTTGGGGTTCAATTATTCAACATGCGAAAACTTATAGGTGAATATCAATGCTCAATGTTGCAAACTTGCAATAGAAAATATGATGTTAACTTAAAACTTTTTGTTTAGATGGAGAATACTGTGGCTAACAGATGCGCTATAGAATCTTAGAACTTAAAGGTGTTGGATATATATGAGGCGAGATTCCTTGGTGATGGAAAATAGTTTGGCAAAAAATGTACTCGTGTTTTAAACTTCGATCAGTATATTCACCCCAAATACAACTCGGCTAATTTTACCAGCTCATGTACATAAGCCACATGTGGAATTTATTCATAACCATGTGTATCCTTATTAACCCTTCACCAATTTCGGTAATTTTTCTACCCCCCTTTCCCTTTTATAATTCTTGCTATATGCTTCTCTTTCTATCTCTTATTTCTCAAATCTCAACACACGGAAGATACATGGATAACTCTTTCTCTGCCTCCTAATTGAAATTCAACCCAAAGTGATGGATTTTCCTATAAGGTTTTTCTACCAAATCAAACCAAACCCTCAAAATAAAGCGTCTCAAAGATTTAGAAATGTCAACCATCTTCTGCCTCAAAGTCAATTCTCTTTAATCATGGTGTTTTTGAAGGAATGGGTTTTTGGGATTGAGCTTCGGGTAAGAAATTAATATGAAAGTTAATATACTTATTTATCATCTATTGGGTTTTTAATTTATTCATTAAGTGGGAATGGTAATGAGAAATGGGCTCTGATACCGTAATCAGTTTACAATTATTATTGCTAGTCTATTTCGTACTCCAAGTACTAAGGCGAATGTAATGGTTGTGAGTTTCTTTCAACTCAAAATTGAGCATGTTGAACGCTGGAGGACCATTTGGCATAGGGGTTACAGATGTTCTTGTGACATTAAAAAAGGATATGAGTTCGAAAGCGACATGATATGGTCAAATTGAAGGAGATTCAAAAGAATGTTGTTGTAACGTCAAAAAGAATGGGAGTAAAAAGAATAAGAAATTGTGTCCAATAAGTTTATTGGCCGGTGTGATCAAAATTTCATTAAAACATCCCATCTCTGTTATGTATGTAATAATGTAACTTTACTGTTTAATTAGTTTTTGTAACAACCAATTTAGTATTGACGTCAATCTTGAATGTACCTATAATTAATTCATGAAAGGATATCCTTCATTTTAAAAATGATGTCTAACTAAGCCTATTCCACCCAAGGTTACTGCTTCTGCCATAGCTACTAGCTAGTTCCATGGTCATATGGAATGCACATCAAACTCCCATTTCTCCCATAATTTTTCCAAACCTTCATTTCATGAGCATGTATTAGGGAGGTATGAAAATCTGATTTTTCTCTTAAAATGGTTCCATTAGTTGCCACCACCAATATCACCGCTTGTGCCGCCAACTATTTATTTAGCTTAGACCAATCTAACCATATGGTACTGCATGCATAGATCTTATCTCGGACCAATATGGATTTATTTTAGATCTTTCGTTCAAACGGATAGGGTTATTCCTAACTGCATAGATCTAATTATCAAAGGGTGAAGGGTAAAACATCTCTCTTCGGCAGGTATGGTTTTATGGAAATTGCTTCCAGCGGCTATTACTTGCACAATATGGAATTCTCGAAACGACCTCATCTTCAATGGAGTTAACTTTGATGCCTAACAAGTGATCAAAAAAGTGAAAGCTCAAACTTACTTTTGGTGCAAAAACAAGGTGGAATTGAATGGTGTTTCTTTAGAGATGATTGACTCAAATTAGGGACCATTTTTTTGTAACTTAATCCTCTCTTGAGGTGGGTAAGGGGGTCTCATTTTATTTAGCTACGAACTGTTCTTTTTATGGTGGTCAGTTTGTAACCTCTGGTTTTTTGTTGCTTACTTCCTGTAAGCTTTTTTAATCAAATTATTTTTGTTGTGGAAAAAAAAACTATATGGTACTCCATGCTTCTATGCACTATTAGCTAGACCTACCCATTGTACAGAGTACAAGAACATTATTTATGTGTAGTAAAAAAAAAGAAGAATGGGAGTAAAAAAAAGGTGATTATTGTTGTTGTTGTTGTAACATAACAGTAAAAAAAAGGTGTTTTGAGATGGTTAAATCAGTAGGTAGTCTACTATCTCTTTAGTATCAGAAGAAAGTAAAAAGTCCAACACGTGAAACAAGGTTTGAGTAAAAATATCAAGAGGTACGTTGTAAATTAGGAGACAACAAATACATATCAAACAATCAAATAGGTACGTATTAAATGTGGAGGAAATTTCCAGGATGTTTCATAATTCAATCACAAGAAGGAAACTCATGAGATGTATAATACTAGATACTTTTTCCAGTTTGAGCCTGTAAAACATGTAAGTGGAAGTGGAGGGGGAGGAGGAGTAAGAAGAGGAGAAGGTCCTCCTGGTCCTGGAGATTCTGATAACGAAGGTGAAAGTGGTGGTGGTGGTCGAGGTAAAAAAAAAAGTGCTAATGATGAAGGTGGAAGTGGTGGTGGTGGAAGTTATCAAGTGTGCTAATGATGAAGGTTAAGGTTATCAAGTGGAAGTGGTTATGTTCTTATATCGTTCCTAGTTTACTTATGTAATATGCTTTTTAATATGTTTATCTTCTTTGTACCATGTTCTCTATTTCTTTCATGTTGTAGTACGTTGTAGCTTTTGTTATGTAATGGAGTTTAACCTATATAATTGTGTTTTGTTTATCCATTTTGAAGTTTCTTCAAAAAAAATTTACTGAAGATTTATTTAATCAATCATGAACAAAAACGGTAAACGGTTTAAAATATCCCAAAATAAAGAACAATCTTAATACATATTAAAAAAAACACATTTATCTTCGCACCCTCTAAACATGCCATTTGGTGTATTGGTTAGGATATTATATACGAGGAGTCATTTTAATTCCCTCCAAATAATTTACATGTGATAAAAAGCTAGAAAAATTGAAAGAAATTTTGGCAGCAAAATAATCTTAAATTTATCACTTGAAATTCTAAGGATTCCTAAAACTATTTATTTTTAAATACATGCACTTTGTACAACTTTCATTTGTTGTTGTTTACAAATTAACCATCAGAACTTGCATTATTTATTTATTTTGATCAAATTTGTTTCATCACATCAACTAAATAAATAATGCAACTACCACGCCACCTTGGCACTAGAACCAACCTAGAAATATAAGAAAAAAAGTTACAACTCATAACCAGAAAAATACTTGAAGAGCATTACTAACAATGGAAATGCACAGCTGATCTTGCTGCACAGCTGATCTTGATGCACAACTTATTTGGTTATGGTTTTTATACCAACAAGAATATATTATTTTCCTAGCATGCTTCACTTTTTTTTTTTTTGAAGCATAGATTTTATTATAAGAAGTGTAATTTACAACTTGTCTTGGGTATGTGATACCCACAGAGTCTTGAAATAAAAAGTGACTGATAAATGATGGGATTGCCTAGTCCCAGATTTTGGTGGAATAGTTTCTTGCTTGGCTTCCATCCGCTGCATAATTTGCTAATTCGTCTGTTGCTTGATTTCCTTCCCTGTAGTTATGTTGTATAGCGACTTGTAGGATTTTCCTAAGTCTACTTTTTATTTCTTCAATCATTTCTGTTATGTGCCAAGGTGGCGTGGTAGTTGATGTGATGAAACGCACAAGGTTCTCCGAGTTTGTTTCAAAAAGGATTCTAGGCCATTGTCTCTCTTCTTCTGATCTTGAAGCCAATATTAAGGCCCATGTTTCTGCAGTTAGTTCTGTCGTAATTCCTAGTGGTTGAGCCATAGATATTAAATTTCGTGCATCAGAGTCTCTATAGACGAATCCATCTCCTGCAAATCCCAGTTGACTTTTGGTTGCTCCATCCGTGTTAATCTTAATCCAGTTGATATTTGGAGTGGACCAACCTACCGATATTGTTGCTATCCTTTTATCTGTTATCGGGTGGTTGAATATTGGTGTATCTCCTGTTATGATTGGTGGTGAAGCGTGCAGTGCCCATGAATATTCTTGTTGTAGTTTTTGTTCCCAGGCTACGATTTCTTCTGAAGTTGTTTGTTTTTGTTGGTAATTTAGATCATTTATGGATAGCCATAGGGTCCAGAATAGAAAACAGAATGAGGAGATTAAAGAAGTTGATGTTGGATGCTGCAGGAATTAGGATATGGTTGTTTGTGGAGTTAAGGTGAAGGCCGGGGTAGGGTTGGTGTTTGGTACATTTGAAAGTTGATTGAATAAGATGTTCCAAGAATAAGCCGTCGTTGGAAAATGAATTAAAAGGTGGCCTGCTAATTCCGTATCAGTGTTGCATCTTGGGCATATGTCTAAATTGGTTAAATGGATTCGATGTAAGAGAGAGAATGTTGGTAATCTTTCATTGATGGCTTTCCACAATAAAATCCAAATTTTTGGTGGACATGTTAAGGTCCATAAGAATTTGGTAGGTGGTAGGGGTGTGTGGGTTGGTTGGTTGACCATGGGTTAGACATTTGTATCACAAAGATGTGGTGTAGTTTCTAGATTTTGAGTGTGGCCAGATAATTTTATCTGGGGTATTGTTTTGGGGAAGGTGGATGTTGATGATTTTTTGAATTGTTGGATTGGGAATGGTGTTCAATTTTTCATGATTCCAGGAGTGCGAGATTGGGTCGATGATATCTGATACCATTTGGGTTGGGTAGCATTGTGTTGGATCTAGATTGGGAGAGTGTGGAATCCAATTATCCTCTATAAGAGTTGATGATCCATTTCCAATACGATGGAAAATTGAATTTTTCATGGTAATTGATGAGAGTTGTCTCCATTGAGGACTGGAAAAGGAGGGAATGGAAACATTTCCTTGTAGAATTGGTTGTTTTTTAAGGTATTTTGCACTGAATAGACTTCCGTATATGGAGTTAGGTTGTTCATGCAAATTCCAGATTCTCTTCTTGAGAAGGGTTGTATTATGATCACTGCTTTTTCTTATTCCTAATCCTCCTTCGGCTAATGGATTTGTTTCTTTATCCCATCTTATAGGGTGTAGTTTTTTGATTGTTGAGTCATGTCCCCAGAAACAATTCCTGGTTATACGATCTATTTGTTTGTATATATTTTTTGGTAGGTCTTATGTTTGCATTATGTGATTTGTGGTTGGGGTTAGGGAGGTTTTGATGAGAACGAGTCTTCCGGCTGGAGTTAGGCATTTTGTCATCATCCTTTTGCTTTTCTGGCTAATCTTTGTAGGAGGGAAATGAAGGTTTGATTTGATGCTCTTCATTGTTTAAACTGTATTCCTAGATAGGTTGGCGGTTTTGATGTGGTCGACATATTAAAGAATTGTTGAAGATCATTTATTTTGATTGGGTCTAAATTAGATTACTGATTTGTCAGTATTAATTACTTGCCATGCAGAGGATATATAGGCGTGGAGTAGGGTTTTAAGGTGTTGGTTACTCTGATTTGATGCTTTATACGTGATCAGGAGATCATCTGCATACATTAGATGAATTATGGGAGGTGCTTTTTGTGATATGTTAAGACCTGGAACTAATTTTTGGTTTTGAACGTTTCCCAGGTTTGTGGATAGGATTTCAGCACATATGATAAAAATATAGGACGACAATGGGTCTCCTTGTCCGATACCTCTACTTGGGGTGATGTATCCATGAGGTGTACCATTTATTTTGATGGAGTAAGTAATTGTTGTGATGCATAGCATAATGTAGTCTATAAAGGCTAATGGGAATCCAAGTTTTGTAAATGATGTTTTGATGAATCCCCAGTCTAGGCTGTCATAGGCTTTTTGGATATCTAGTTTGAGAGCTATTTTTGGATCTTTGGTGGGTTTTGAGGTTCTAATGTGATGGAAGAGTTCTCCTGCAATTGTTATATTGTCGTTTATTGATCTTTGCGGCACAAAAGCACTTTGGAAAGGGCTTATTAAAAAGGGTAGAATATGTCTAATTAGGTTGACTAATATTTTGGAGATGATTTTATATGTGACGTTGCAGAGTCCTATTGGTCTGAATTGTGAAGGTTTTGAAGGGTGGTCTACTTTAGGTATTAGTGTTATGTTTCTGTGATTCATGAGAGGGTTCCTATTAAGATTATTAAATAAATATTTCACATATACCCCGGACTAGCTTCTTTTCAAGGAAAATTAAAAAATATGCCCTCAATTTAGTGTCCGAGAGACAAACCTGTCCAAGTTTTTCGGAAAATAAGAAAATTGTCCACCCGTTAAGTTGGACGTCCATCAGCCATTTGGGTTTTAAATTTACTTTGAGAGTCAATATCTAATGACAGTATAAAAAATTAAAAAGATATTAGATGGTCTCTGATAGTCGGATTACGGTTTTAATTCTGAATCTCAATTCATGAAGTTCATCTACATCCTTAAAATATAAAATCACCAACTGTAGCTGCCGGTTAAAACTGATCAGCAACTTTCCGGTAAACTAGATAAAACTAGCCGAAATGATATTCCGGTACAAAATGATTCTCCAACCCATGAATTCTTCTAAACCCATAAACTAAAACTCCAAAAGTTCGTATGTCGTCGACTCCATTAACACTACAAGTACCCAAACAAAAAAAGGAGGTATTATTCAATCTTCAATTGCAACTGACAAGTCGATTACAGCTAAAAATACTGATTTATAAGTGTAGAATTACTAGTGTTTAAACAAAATGAGATTTGTTAAACAAGATAAAAATTCATGTCCTAGATACGATGAATTCATCAAACAATTCATGGATAGTCATTACAACTCTTGAGTACTTCTTATATTCATACCTACTAGCACAATTTGCAGTGAGTGAAATATTGATAAGAACTCTTTTGATTATGCACCCTTTTTTTTTTTGATTATTTCAAAGCACTTACAAATTGATACTCTTTGGTCCTTTTAACAGAAAGAGAGTACAATTATTTGTTTTCACACCCATATTTGTTTTTCATATTCTGAATAAAGAAGTAGTATTAATTCATTAGATCTTGCTTGCAAATTAATAGATTTGTCATCTTCTTATTAAGACTTTATTATAAAATTTTACTGGTAGTGCAAATTGTGGAGTTTAATTGCCAATATCAGCCATTGGATTACTTCCATAAAAATTACTTGAGGTAGCATAAAGGAGTACAAAGAGATTAGACACCATGAAAATGAAAGAGTTATTTCCGGAAGGAGAAAGAGATGTGGAAGATTTAGAGAGGGAGAGCGTGGAAAAACAAAGTTAACGACACGTGGTTTGTTTTTTTACAAAAATTTGACCGACAACTTACTTAACAGAAAACGTGATGGAAAGTTTGTGTCAGGATATGCTTGCAAAATTGAAAAAAAACGGGACATAAGTGTAAAGCGCACATAAAATTAGGGGCACATCAGTAAATATCCCTATTTTCGACTTACCCTTTTTCGAAATGAATTTGTAATATTTTGCACAAAAAAACAAATATTTTGGAAAAAAAGCAAAATAATATGAAATGATATCACTAAGTGACAACTGTTTCCTATACTATAAACTGATTAATAACTTTAAAGTGGAAAAACAAAAGGGAGCATATCATTTCTCAAGTTTTGTTGTTTTTGTTACACTATAAAATGAATGAGTACATGCCTATTTATAGCCGGAGAATAAGTAAGTCGGTACCATGTGGTGACGTGTCCAATGGTGGAATTAATATCTTAAAGACTAATCAATACTTTGCTTATCCTTTTGTCGGTTAAAGAGGTGGAAGGAATTCTCTGGATTCCGCTCGAATAATGTAATGGTGGGCCACACAATTGTTACGTGTTATACAACACTCCCCCTTGGACCACCATTCTAAAGAAGATTGTCCTCTTCAAGCTTTGCCGGTGAGATCTAATGGAACAAAATCCTTTGAAACTGCATCAGGAAAACCGTATAGGACAAAACCTGAACGCCTGCGCCAGGAAAACCACTTGGGACAAAAAAAAAAACTCAACGCCACATCTCAAGAACCTCTATGGATATGAATCTCATTAGATGGTGATCATTATTCTAAGATTGTTATCTCATTAAAAACCTCGTCAGGAAAATCCAGAGGGACAAAACCTGAACGTAGGAAAATATGAGTCCTCGGAACAATGATAAATCCGCATATGTTACCTCGTTAAAACCTTGCCTGGAAAAACCCAGAGGGGTAAAAACCAAGACGAAGGAAAAAGAGTACAACATGTCGAACTGCGAATATTATTGGACTCGCATGCCTCATTAAAACCTTGACAAGGAAAACCTAGTGGGACAAAACCTTAACTAAGGAAAAAGAGTACACGACGTAATGTCCAATATGCTCATATCCATAGTCTTCCATGGCTTTAGTCCCCTTGATGAGAAGCCTTCTCGTTTAATCATTATGCCTGGTAGTACTGCTTAGATTTCCGAACCACCTTTTGAAGTCTTCAGCAGCTCCATATTTCTTTAGTTGAGAAAACTAGTCTGATTTTACTCCGTGCAATTTCTTAATGATCATCTAGTTGTGCTAGCCTTTATATATTCTCCACTAGCTTTGTCTTAACAATCATAATTTCCCGGAGGAAAAAAATATCCTCTTTTACAAGACCTTTAGCTAGGAAAATATTTAGCTGCTTCAACAACCCTGCCAAAAATCAAAACTTCAACAGTCTTATTAGCTTTTCTCTGTGTGAGACATCTAGCGATCTTTTAAGAAAAAGATCAAGCTTAATGGTACCACGAAGATAAATGAGTTTTCTTCGGACTAATGTCTCGATATTGGTTCTGGGCAAAGCCAGACTTACATGTTTACTACAAACCAAATATCAGGTATCTATAGCATATTTCAGCTAATATACTATTTACACATCTTTGTGTACCACAGAGTGATCATATATCTCTATAGTTGAGATGTAAACCGATCAATCGTAAAAGTAAGAGATCGCGTAGCTGTAATTATGACAGCTTTTCCATTTAAATATGTCTAAACCCTTAAGGTTGATGAAATTAATGGACTTCCATCTACAATGCTCAACCAACTGATTGAGACCTTGTTTTACCGAGATTTTCATCTCGAACTTCTGCTTTAAGCATTTTTTTGTGCTTTGGAGAACTCTTCAGAAGTTCCAACAAAGTAGATGTTTTATACATAAAATTTAGTAAATGCATAGTTTATGAGCATATTAGATGGTTCACATATCCCAGGATAATATAAGCATTCACTTAGATGGTTAACCATTTTTTTGTCCTTATTGAGTAAATGTGTATGACATGGTAATTCTTACTGATAGGTAAAAAACCTTCTGGAATTTGTATGCAGTTGTCTGTATCTAGTATTTCAAATAGATTTGCAGTGACCACGTCTACTAGATGCATGTTGAGTCTTTAAAAGACTTCCAGAAAAATCCCAACGAGGTGGTTGCATCCATAATATGGAATATGTTACAAATAAAACCATCTCAGGTTCCTGTAAAAGACGTTATGCTATTAGTTGACTTTATATTTCTCACTATGCACATACACCCACCTGTAGCCACTAGGGGTTACATTATCGGGAGTCGGAACTGCAAACACCTGTCTGTGGCCAAGAGTAGCTTATATTATCGAGTGTTCTAGTTGCAGTACCAAAAACATGCATTTTATTATTATTCTGCCTGAATCTCTCCTTTCCCGTTTAACCAACTTCCTTTGATGACATTCTTATAGAGAGTGGTTCAACACCAACATCATCTATGGCAGTATCAGTGGATACTATCATCAATAATCATTGGATTACTATCACAAATTTCTCTATTTTATGCATGCCTTAAGGAAATCCTCTCATTTTGAGGTTTCACAGCCTTTGCAGAGACATTCTCTTATTAAGAGAACTATACTTATAGAAATTAGATCTTCCACTAATAGTCTCTTTGAGAGCACTATCTTTCAATGATTGTGACTGGCTCTTCCTTTCAGGAGGTGCAGAATATTTTAAATCAACTAGTCATCTACGTTCAAGGTGTGTTTTAAATGACACACTAGCTACTACACTCACAGCTTCTCATGAAGCAACTTGACTTGCAATTCCTGAAGATATAAAATCTTCTTCATGTCTTTCATTGCTGAAAACATCGAGATGAGATGCATCCTGGTTTATCTTTGTACAAACCAGGATACTTTACGCCTTTTTTCAGGCGATAGCCTTTCCTCCCCCAAACGGCGGGAAGACTTTCTCATAATTTTTGCAAATCTTGTAGTAGAATAGTAACAACGGTGGAATATAGCATGTCTCAAACAGAAAATATGACAATGGTTTCATAAGTACTAAGTTCAAAATGCACAAGAACATCAAACCATCAATGCCCAAAACATTACTAGGATGATACAACATCAATGATTGACAAACAAGAGTTTCTTTCAAAATCTATACGAGTATAGATACACGGTTACCATACAGGTAATATGTCGAGTCATGCATGACTACCAGACCATACTCCCATGAACCTGGTTAGTGTCTGTGGAAACTCGTTGTCAAGGTTATCGCTATATAACAAGCGACATTAATTCTCTCATTACACTTTCTTATAAACTTCATCTTTCGAACTAAAATTCGTGGATGCTAGGACTGAGATCCTGAAAGCAAACACAAGTGAGAGAACAACTCAATATGGACTAAGATCCATATTTGCTAATCAAATGAACTTTGTCGATAATTCCTTTGCAAAGGGGATATATATCCATAACTATTTCAGTAGCTACTCTGAACATTATCGACAACCAAGTTATTAATTAGTTAATAAACGATCTTACATCATTCTCCAAAGTATGAGGATATCATAATCCATTGGTACCAAGTTTCAACATGAGGATATTCCTCACCATGAGATATCAACGCAACGTTTATGGATGTGATCCTCGTCAAGAGAGATATCAACTCATCACTCAAAGAGAATATGGATGTTATCTGATTATATTGGCATACCTTGTACAAGAGGTTTTCGTCTATGCATGTAAGCATATTTTCAGACGAAACAATCGCTGCGATTCCATGGAATTCCTTGCAAGGACTTTAGTTTATGCCGAATCAAGCAAGCGTACTCTTGCTAAACCTAGAAACAGAGTAATCTCTACCACCTCAGGCATTTATTGGTGTGAGAATTTAGATGAGACACAATTGGAATTAACCAATATCATCGACGATTCTCCCCCTGATCCTTAGGCGGGAATGTCTCATCAACAGAATATCCAGTTCCGCATTACTCTACCTATCAAGGGAGCAACTGGGTGCAGAAAATAACAATAAAACGCAGCCCAGGAGAGGTGACTGATCAGGTTTTCTCTCTCATTTACTGTCCAGCTGGAATAAATTAGATAATTTACATTTCCATGTAAAATCAACAGTAAACTGTAAACGAATTTTGTGACTATAGACACTATCTCAATATCAGTACCAGTCCTGCCAAGATGACCGATAGAGATTTAAAATAATGAACATCACTTCAGGTGCACGTACTGTGTCATTTATGTCACAACGATATCAGAGCTCTTCCAGGCTCAAAGACGGCTTAGTCAAACCAATCATTATGCTACCGTCCCGTATTTTTCCATTTCTGGAGGTACGGTGCTCATCAGGTTCTTAAAACCCGAGAACTATTGTGGTTCCCATATTAAAAAATATTCCTACCACAATTGTATTTTCCTTCTTTGCCAAATATTTTGAATTTATTTGCATAGGTACT
Organism: Papaver bracteatum; assembly: GCA_023529315.1. Classification (NCBI taxonomy): domain Eukaryota; kingdom Viridiplantae; phylum Streptophyta; class Magnoliopsida; order Ranunculales; family Papaveraceae; genus Papaver; species Papaver bracteatum. The sequence continues at coordinate 1,338,563 of JAJJWX010000127.1, forward strand.
GTTGCAAATTTAATTCACCAAATTCAGGATTTTAGCTAATAGCTCAGGCGACGAGAATACATGATATTAACTCTAAATATCAAAAAATACAACACCCATTATCGCTCGACGTTTGTATGTCTACGAGGAGCAGTTAATATTTGCAGCACTCGATGTTGTTGACATAACATATACAAAGTGCAAATTAAGCACTAGCTCTTTAAAGCTCGTCGATGCATATAATTGGCGCATATAATGCACGCCGTAAAGCTAGCGGGAACACATAAGGGCTCAAAATATGCAGTTCTCCTTATTGCTCACCACTATATTATATACGGTGCATATATATTCTCTAAAATCAAGCCAAACTATTTTCCACAAATATCAATGGTGAAACGGTTCTAACATAATACCGATAAATCTCCAATTTCGTCCATTGGGCTCGACGAAATATTAATTTATCAAAGTTGAAATATGAACACATTCTTTATTTCTTAAAAGAAATTGTCTCAATATCAATTGCAGCTCATTTCAAAGACCGCAGATAGAGACTGGCTAACTGTGTTAGCCTTGTGTCCATTTTTCATCGCATTCCGACCTCAAGCGGAACAACTTTGAATTCTAGAGATAACTATAGCAAAGGAATACTAAAATTTTGCTATCCCAGGGATGCAATAATTCCTTGCCCTGTCAATATTAAAACCATTAACACCAAAAAATCATTGGTGTACCAACAAAGGAAATTTTATTTTCTACGCTATCCAAAAGGACGCGGAAAAACCTTCCGTTGGTTGGCTAAGGAGTAAAATAATAAAACGCTGCAAAACTCAAATATTTGGCTAAATTTGAAAATCGAATAGCATCACAAATATGAGTCGTTTGTAATACATACCCATTTTGGATATCTCTTCATATATCGTATAATTTCCTGTGCTCCAATTAGCACATACAAATACGGTAACATGCCTAACTCTCTCTTTAACATCTCCTAATCAAAATAGGAAAACAAAGTTAGACATAATAAAAAAAATTGTATGCATAAAACTACTTAGAAGTAGTTAAATTAAATATGCAAGGGTTGAAGAGAATTATCCATTTTCCGTATCGTCAGCCCCACTCCGTTTACCACAGAGCAATTTGTGCTGATAACGTAATATGAAATGATATCACTAAGTGACAACTGTTTCCTATACTATAAACTGATTAATAACTTTAAAGTGGAAAAACAAAAGGGAGCATATCATTTCTCTATATAATAAAAGAGTTTTTTTGAGCGTTCTCATTCACCAGAGCTCCACGTTGATTCTAGCTTCTGGTTGATTCTGGCCCCACCATTTACCTTTTAGGTAATAGAATATTAAATTTTTATTAATAGAATAATGTTTTTCTTAAAATAAAAATAACAAAATCTTGAAAAATATTTTTCTTGCCTTGCATAACACAAAATCTTGAAAATCTCCTAACATGCCAATAATATATCAAATCACAATTTCATCATGATAATCAAAAAAATAAATCGAATGATCATCACGTGATGAGAAAATGGATGGAATGATCATCAAGTGTCCATTGTCCGTTTACATACACAAAAAATGTTATTTTCCTAATTACAACCTCAAACTATCAATTAAATCGAGAAAAAATAAAATTTCAAAAAAAAAAACCCTGATTAGCCCGGTCATAAATCTCTATTCTCCAAAACTTGATTGGCCCGGTCATGAATCTCTTTTCCGCAAATCTTTGTTGGTGGTCCTGCACATTAATTAGACTTTTTTAGTAATCTGTATGAATGATTTGGAACAAAAATTATGATTTGAATAAAGCTAATACGAAACAAAAAATTGCACTAATACAAAACAAAAAAGCATTCAAGAAACAATGATTTCCAAAAATTATTTTTCTTAATTTGTTTTTTCTATAATTAAAAAAACATAAAATATGTAAACAAAATCCTTACAAATTATTTTCCTTATTAAAAGAATATTATTTCATGATTAGTAATTGATAATTAATTAAAAAAACAAAGAAAATGTAAACAAAATCTTGAAAATATTATTTTCCTTATTTAAAAAATATTATTTAATAATTGATAATTACACGATTTCTATAATCTTTATTCCTAGATTGGTTGTCCAAAATTATCGAACGTTATTTTGTTATGAAAATTTCAATTGATATTATTTCCAAAATATCTGATTTTTATTTATGGAATTTTTAGGTTTTGTGGATTACTATATAGAGCAAGCGAATAAATGAAAATTTCAAATGATATTATTTCCAAAATATATGATTTTTATTTATGGAATTTTGGGCTTTGTCGATTACTATATAGAGCAACCGAATAAAGGTGAATATTCATCGTTTTCGCGATTGTTTTTTTTTTCTTCTAAATCGATGAGGTGAGGAACTCATTTTTTATTTTAGTCCATATTATCTTCGTTTCTTATATTTCCCAAAGATGTTTTTGTGTTTTTAGCCCTCCTGCTTCACTGTTTTTATTATTGTTGTTGTTGTGTGGTATACCAGATCAGAAAGATTTTGATCGTTCTCGCAGTTGTTTTCTTCTATTCTCGCAGTTATACCAAATCACAGTGCGATTCTCACATATGAAAATGTTATATTGAGATCGCTAAGCACTTGAAATATATGCTCTTCCCAAATTAAGAGGTTCATTTTCATATGATTTCATAAATACAAGCTTTGTCCAAATTGAGGTTTGTTTTCAAATGATTTCATGTTTCATAATTTTTATTTGAGTTGGTTTGATTTTGATTTCGGTTACATGTTTCTTTATTTTATTTCATAGCTGAGATGCTACAGATACAAGAGAGATGGCTAAGATATGAAAACTAAGGTGAGAGTGAGTAAATGGATTTTTTTTGACGATTTAAATCTAATTCCCAAATTCTGCCCATGAATGAACAGCTTTTGCATCCATGTGGTAAACATTAGCGGTTAACAATGGTACAAGAGATATATATCTAGCAAGCAAAAACTTTTTGTGCTTCGATACTCAATTGCTTAGATATATATATATATATATATAGTTTCAAAGGTTTACTATAGTTTTTTTTTTTTTTAAGTTTTTTTTTTAAAGCAAGAACCCACGCTACTTGGGTATTGGATGGCATACATCTATTTATACGAAATCCAGTCAGTGAAATACATTGACTGGAGAGTTCCTAAAAAATAATTGATGCGATGAAATGGTGGAAATTTAGTCGTACGAAAAAACACTTTAGCACTTTAAATAAAGAGTTCTAACGCTGTTAAGTTATTTTTTGTTCCAGGGGAATTACAATATTAAGATAACACGGTGGGATGAATTAGTGCATGTAATTACTAATGTGATTATAGAGAACTCCGGGAACGTACCGAAGATGGTGATAATTACTGGAACATAGGTGAAAAATCACTTGGGTGGTAATATTTTTCCCTTTATGTTTCTTTTATGAGTAAAAAAATAGTGTAGTATGCCATGCATAGTAGAGAATAGTTAGAGGTGGAATAAAGCTCGATAACTCCCAGGTAGTTCGACATAATAAAGCTCCATATATTGAGATGCACATATGAGTGTACGGTGCTGCAGTAGTCGGGGCATAAGTATTGAGTACCTCTTTAAGTATATCTACAAGAATATCCACAAGGGAAGTGATCGAATAACTTTCATTTTGCAAACATCCAAACCTAAATAACCATCAGTCTCCAAGTAAAGTGCATCCGCAGAATAACAGTGCAAATGCTCAAACAAAGAGTACAAGAAGGAAAAAAGAGAGGTAGGAAGAAGAACTAGCAACTTCATACTGAAGAAGATGAAGAAGACGGCTCGACGAAGTAGTCACGTATCTTCGATTGTCAATATGTTTCTGGATCAGAATCATCATGGAAGGTACTCAATTTTGATATCCAATTTCGATACCAAGTGTGTACAAAGATTACCTTTTTTATTTGAAAAGTCATTTACTACAGCCTAAAATTGATCCCAATGCAACAAGAAATTTCTTCATTGGTTGGTAGCTAATCAGAAATATCCAAAATCAAGAGAACTCAAATATGACTCTGTTAACATCTTGGAGATTTTTTGCCTAAAATAAAAAGGAAAAAAATGCATCCGACTTTCCAAGACATCTCACTTGGTCTAAAAAAGAAAAGAACGGAAGGAGGATAGGAATAGGGGTTGTATTTACTACGTTAAACCTTCTTAATTACAGAGAAAGATATTATGTTTATTTGCAAATTACTTTTGATCGAAACTTTATCTTATGGAATGTTTCGAATGGACTACACTCCTACGTCTTGGGATGACATTCTAATGTTTAAGGGGTAATCGAAACTTCCAAAGAAGTTTGTATTGCACACCGTTTGCTCAAAGACGGCAAAGAATGCCATATGGAAGTATAAGAAGTTTCACATTCATCGGATGTTGAAGTGAGGAAACTGTTTGTACTTCCACGTAACAGAAACAAAGAAATTTTGGGAATACAATAGGAAAATTTATATGATGGCAATCAAAACTCCATTCAATAACAAAATGTTAGGCTAGGAACTGAGCAGATAAGAATTTAGCACTATAAGATATCAAAATGTTGATGGAAAAAAATGAAATAAAAGGGTTACCATAACTTGAATCTCCATGAAAAAAAAAACTTGAATTCCTTTTGATCGATTAAAAAAAAGCCGTAATCTCTATCTACGATAGTACTATTAAATCAATGGAAAAAGTGGAAGGAGGTATTTTCTTCGAATGCTACAATGATATATATATATATATATATATTATTATTATTATATCTAATAGTGATACTTCAGTGAAACAATTAAGTGAAATAATGAATTGGATGTACAGAGTCGTCATGACTATAAATATTAAGAAAGATATCGACCAAAAAGAAAGAAGGACAAAATGGAAATGAAACTATAAAAACAAGAGATAATTAACCTTTGGGTAGGTTTTGATACCTCTTTGAGTTTGGGTCCCAAATTTTTCCGTTTTAGTGTTTGGGTCATTAACCTGTTAGTCAAACTAACCAATGTATCTTTTGGTTTCGTTAATCTCTTTTCTTCTTGCAATGGGATTTTTCCATTCTTGTGATTTAAGGCTGGTTATTTGTGTGATCTAATTTCATTGTTTATTTTTGTTGCCATGGGTACCCTCGAGCTATTGTAACCGGGTTCATATAACAACATCAAGGTATAAATCCATTCTGCTAATATGATATCAAATAATGAAATCTTTGGGTTCAATTTTCGATATTTTTTAAGTTTTTGTTTTCTTGGTGATGCAGACAATTACTATTATATTTGTTTTTGATTTTCTTATAGGTGCACGATTTATTTTTTGTGTTTTGAGACTTCAGTTAGAGTAAAAGGTAATGATTTTGATTTTTCTTTTGGTTATTTTTTTTAATTTTCTGTGTTTAATTTTCGATTGTGTAATACACAAATTTAATATAAGTGTGTAAAAGAAAGAAAACCGCATCCAGTAAGGGATTTTGGAGATCGAGGTCAAACGTATCCAAACATATGCTACCTGAAAACTAGATGCATTTGTTCACCGCTTCCACTGTACAAATTTATAGGTGCGAAGCCATAACTTTGAAGATGCCGGCATTCACTAAGTTAATTATTTTTTGAGTTTATTTTTGACAATAATGCGAGTATCCATCCCAAGTTCCATGCCATTAACCCAAAAATATATATACAGTTTTCGAGGAAGAGAATGGTTTTATTTCTTTTTGTTTATGACATTTTTGTATCCACTAAAAACTATACATGCTCTAAACGTGTTAAATATCTTGAATGGGGTGCTTAATGTGTTTGGTTGAGTAGCTTGCAGCTCAAACGATGGTACTGGTTTTCATTTACTGTTATCCTCGGGCACAATTTACAGTATCCATAGCATGAAATATCTTTCATATGAGGAGTATCGATTTAGTAATATTGATACCGTAGAATTAGAACTAAAATTTTTTGAACTTGGTGAGCGAGGCGAACTAAGCTCTGCAAGCAATGCTAGATGTATTTGGTAAATGAAATATTAAGCTTCGGCATACTGTACGAGATTGTACTAAAACATAAATACAGTGGTTTACAGTTGAAGATGGCTATACGGGGAAATGCCACCAATTATATCAACAAGGCTAATTATGTACCAAATTGTCACCATATGTAGTACTTCACAGTTTGTTGGAAGATATACAAAGATACCTTCATATATAAATTATTTAATTTTAAAATAAATAAAAAAATTTTGTTTGGATGCAAGAGCATTCCGAATAATAGCAATGCCTGCTTTTGTTTTTTACAACAAAATTTGAGGAGGTGTCCTCAAATAAAGTGGCCAAGGTTTTTACCAAGATCGATGTATACTGAGATGTTTATAAAGTAATAAGCTCATGGTAAAGAAACACATGAGGTTTTATGATTTTTAAGTATGCATTCCTTAGTAATGGAATGAACCCGAAATCATTGAAGAATAAAATGATGGAACTATATCATATAACGGAGAAAATAGTTTCCGATATTAACACATATATAATGAAACTCAACAATAATAGGAATTGTGTTAATATATGAAAAGGATTGGTAATTTCAAGACTAATTAGGTTGTAGAAAAATCAAGAAACCTGCCAGTCGAGACCACCCTTTTTACACAAACATTGGCAACACATACATATTCTCTGCACAAAAATGTAGAAAAATAATAATACTGAAGGTTTAAAACTAAACATGCGACTCAATTTCATAAACATCTATAATATGACCAACACGAAATAAAAAACACCTCATAAAAATTTAATAAAAAGAAAATCTTACATCCGTATTTATGATTTCCCATCACATTGTCCAGTTTAAACGAAGTAAATTTGAACATAATGTATGCCCACAAAAAACCAAAAACTTATAGGAACTGAAATAAGTATTTACTTCTAACATCTCTTTGAACCTGTTATAAAATAAATATATATCCCTTTAATGATTATTAATACCAAGTAACCGTAAAGGGAAAAATGCCTTGCCTATATGTTGCATTTCGGAGGTAATGGCACATAGAGGTATCCTCCAACGTCATTGAAACTAGCATCTCTGTGTCCGTTAGAGCCCAGTTGATATAGTATGTAAGTGATCAGGGAGGATAACCTAAAGATAAATTTCACCTTGAATTCTAAAGAGACATTTACAACTGGTTCAAAATAAAGAGGTTGAAGAAATTGTATTCTAGAAGATGGAAACTAACCACATAATTCAAGAGGTTGGAAAAATATAGTTACAGATATTAAATGAAAACAAAATCGAATATATATCTGTAACATTTATATTTTGTACATTCCACTAAAGTAGTACACTGGGATCACCCTTCAAATGAAGATCGATCACCTAAACATGTTGCTTCTGGACTTTTGCGGGTTGAACGAACAGAAAAATAAGAATTAGGATGATATTAAATACTCATACTGCGACTACAAAAAATTTAACAAACAAAAAACGTAAATTGCTACAGCAAGATTATAAGAAGAAAGAAAATGAGCAATCCAAAATACTATACCCATTTAAGGAAGATCTCACATTTGCATAAATTAGCAACCAACATGGCATTATGCATGCATTTTCAAACAAATGGGTTCAGGACATACATATAGGGGGAAAGAAATGGTAAATGATCTTGGTCATCTGGTGCAGATACCGTTCTATTCTTTTGCACACTATGGATAGTTAGAAACTGTATCTGGATGGGGTAATGATATTACACATATACGATCCAAGGCTTAAGTAATTATGTTAATCTAGCAATATGATTTTGTATATGCTATTATCCTGAAGAGCTTAGGAAATTTTAACCATACAAGTTTTCTTCTGCGTTGGAGACAACATGTTGGAGTAAAACTTAGCGTGATTTCCTGATGTGCATCACTAATTTGGTTCTAACATACGCAAAATTGAAAAAATGAAAGACCCATTTTATATATGGGATGGTATTATTTAGCAGGAAATAACAGTGTCGTTCCTAGCTTCGATACATTGCTTTGCAGGTTCTTATACCAACAATTCATATGTAGGATATATATAGTTGAGCTAAAAGGCAATTAACTATTATTATTATTAGTGCAGTGTTAAATTAGTATTGAAAATGTAACCTATAATTTCATTATTGAGAACCAGACGAATGTGTAATTTAACCTTCAATATTTTTCTCGGGACCTTTTGCTTTATGGATCATAGGCGGCCTGTTACCTTGATTTATCCCCTCTTTTCTGTCTCCTTTCTCCTTTTTGGGTATAATTAATGAATTTCTTTTCTTATCGATCAAAAGGAAAACGAAAAAGAAACTATATATTGTATGAGAAAAAAATGAACACTATGTATACACATAATGCCTAAAGTATATAAAATAAATATCATGTTGAAAAAACTTCGTATAATACATGAGGTCATCTTATGATGCACATGATCACTCTATAATTCAAGACTATCCGGAAACTACGCAATGAAATATTCAATAACTATAGGTCAATTTTCACCCATAATACAATGGATCATCTTATAATTCATGGGTACACATATATTTACCCAATTTTTTTCACCAATTATTCGCGCAGGTACAAAATTCAATTAAGCTATGGATTGATATTATCTTAACATTTCAATCCTTTTATCTTTTACGCACGCGGTCTCTTTATACATAACCTATCATATATTTACTAACTTCACCATATCCAGACGCTCTATTTTTTAAGGCACGAGCTTATTAAAATACATATTAACGAAATTTTTTGTTTCTAATGAAACTAATTATAGAACATGAATATTTCATAAGCAAGAAACAGGCCCGTGCATCGCACGGGTGAAAAACTAGTTTCTCAAGTTTTGTTGTTTTTGTTACACTATAAAATGAATGATTACATGTCTATTTATAGACAGAGAATAAGTAAGTCGGTACCATGTGGTGACGTGTCCAATGATGGAATAAATATCTTAAAGACTAATCAATACTTTGCTTATCATTTTGTCGGTTAAAGAGTGGAAGGAATTCTCTGGATTCCGCTCGAATAATGTAATGGTGGGCCACACAATTGTTACGTGTTATACAACACAAAAAACTTTTTTCTGCCCGCCCGGCCGTAGCCAGCGCTGCTAGAAGCTTATAAAAAAAAACTGAACTACTCATCCGTACGATGTGAGACAAATACCTTAAGCTTAAATCAACTCACTCTCTCTGTAGAAGTGAAATTCATTTCCCTTAAAAAAATATGATTAATTGCAGACAGAGTGAGACCAGAAAATGATGAGCTATACTCGGAATATTGCTTGAAGTGGCACCACTGACTCCATACTGTATCACTTGGATCCCAAACTACGTACATTATCCGTTTCTCTTAAAGATTTCAAATAACTGAGAAAGTATGAAAATGGGTCCAACGCTACTGCAGCTTCATCATACAAGAGGTGTAATCATTCATTTCTGCATCATCATCATATGACTGTGAGAAGTTATTATGCTTCAAGAGGAGGTTATAATGATAGAGCAGTATATATAAAAAGCCTTAGAAAGTTAGATTACATTATGTTGGTGGGTAGCCTAGCAACAAGCTGGGCACCAACACCCTTTTGGATAGCTAAACCTATTCTATAAAAAAGGGTACCTCCAATCTTGTAATTAGCGTCATGATTGGTGATACAATTCTTCAACCTCCTCAAGAAAATGATCGTTTCTTCTCCTAACTCCCCTAAAGTCGTAATGGCTAAAGCAGCAAAACCGTACCCGTTAGCGGAACACTTATCTAGGTATTTTATTCGTTTATGCGCTGTAGCTCTTGATATGGCCTGACCGGTTATAAAAGTACGAACTCCCCCGCCCGTGAATGGTGAAACAACAATAACATCCAAACAAACATCCTGGCCATTCTCCCAACCGTGAACAAGTATATCCGCCGGTCTCAAGGGAGTGCCGTTGTCTGATAATAAACCAAGATCTACCTCCTTCCTCACATGAACACCTGCCTTGTAACAAATGTCAGCGAAAACATCCCGTGCGAGGTCATGGCGGAATTTGTTGCCAACATCATTAGCGCAATGCACCGCATGGTCACCGAAAATATCCATATTTTTGTTGCAACTTGAGCATGTACTATCTTCCCCGAAAAGAGGGATTCCCAATCTATAGCTTAGCACCGACCTAAATTGCCTCGGTCCAATACTTTGATTTAAACCACTAATGGGAATCGCCTTAAGAAAATCCAAAGCATGTGGCACCCTGTTACTTTTACATAAAATTGAATCTCTACTGGACATAGAGAACTGTGACGGAATCTGCTTCTTCACAACATCAAAATATAACACTGCCAAAGAACGCATTGGATGTGGGGAAATATTATTTATGTTGAAGGTAGAAGCAGGCAATCCACATACCTCTAGGAAATTATTCAAAGCTCCCTGGAAGCACGCGCTAGGCACATCATCAAAGGAAACATTTAGCATTGTCTCTTGTAAGCCCCTAGTCTGAAAACATGATGCGATATAACAAAAATGGCTAGTATCTTCCATCGTGTAGACACCGAGACCCCCATCTTTCATTGGCAAGGTGGATAGACGTTGTTGCAGTGGTCCAAAGCCAGCGCCATCTCCTGTGACAATGTTTCTCAAAAAAAGCATCAAACGTTGATCAAACAAGGATTTCGCTTGACGCAAAGCCAAGGGGCTTGCAGTCCTCATAGCAAAATATAATCTTGACACCCCAGCGCAGCTGCGTAATAGAAGAATCTCGCATTGAGGATCTTGTAGTTTCTTCACATTGTCCATTAGATAAATCGTTTTGTCCACTCTAGCTTGTATTAGATTGCTGCTGAACTGAAGATCTAGACTAACCGGGCCGCCCAGCAGTTTCACCCCCCTAAGAGGCCTACCGATGTCCGAGGGAAACACATTATCGGCCAAACTCCTAGGGTCAACAACAGGCCAAAAAATCTCAGTCTTCTTGATGTTAAGATGAAGCCCTCTGCTGCTGCCTTCTGACTGAATAATGCTTAAAGCCTTCGACACTTCCCGTGTATCCCCTACTATAGTTCCATCATCCAAGTACCACGCTTGCAGGTCAAGCTTGCATAGCGAAGAAATCATGCAAACCATCGGATGTAGAGCTAGAGCAAATAATAAAGGTCCCAAACGGTCCCCTTGTTGAACCCCCAATGCCGAAGATAAGTTGAATTCGTTATAATAAAGCTTTGCTGGCTTAGCATAACAAAACTCCACCCACCTCGCGATACTTGGGAATTTGGTCCGCACCTCCTTGATTAGAGTGCTCATGTCAAATAAATTAAATGCGTTGGTGAAATCAACTAACAACATGGTCATATTACCCTATCTCCCTTTCAACTCAAGTAACCTATTTTCCGAATGCAGAATTGCTTCTCCTCCGCCAGGTATCCCCACTCCGAATTGTTGATTACCCAAGTAGACGGCCATTTCATTACCCACCGCAGACGCCGCCAACTTTGAACACATCCTCCTCCAAACCGTGCCTACTGCTATTGGCCTAAGTCCACCTCCTGGCTTGAGCAACGGAGTTAATGGTGCACTGGCCACATACTCACCCAGAACAGAAGGGCATCTACCTGCCAACCATAAGTTAACGACTCCTTCCATAGAATGTAGAAGTTCATCAGCCACAGCTGTCGCCGCCCTACTAAGAGCATCTGCCAAGTGCTGGGCTCTCAGACCGTCCCTCCCACAAGAAGTCCCTCTAGGGAAACTCCTAATCGTGCCTAAGACTGCCTTAGCATCCACATAAATAGCCGCACCGTTAATGGGTTCTGAAGGTATGCTAGGTGGCTCAGCCTCCGGGTGCATACGCCTCAGTTCATGCAATGTTTCTTGTGTAGGTTGTGCAACACCACTGGAAGACAGAATACGCACGGCCGCTGCATAGTTTCCTGAGGCTAACTTTCTCTTACAAGCTTGAAGATTTGTTTTTTTTTCCTCTTTGTGCCTTGAGTAGAATGTCCACTATCTTGTCCCGACGGAGCCAACAACTTCCGTGCTAAGTTAAGGCAGCCATTTGTCTCCCTCCACATATTCAATGCCCGATTTATGCTATTAGCCTGTAATCTCCTTCTATTAGCAGATCTCCCTTCATTGGTATTCTTGGGTGTGAACAGAGTTAGAGTGCAGCTGGGCAATAACAACAATTTGATCCAGGATGTTAAATCAGCAGGCTTAGCCAGAATTTTGTCTATCGTCGCTTTCAGGGTTCTGGAGAAGTTAAGCCTACACGATGGAGGAATGCAGTTAGTCGTCTGAACCTGTTTCTTAAAAATTTCGTCTAGCACTTCCAAGGTCAGAACATTCGGTTCCTCATCCATGACAGCAATGCCTGGAACCAGTGAACCAAAGCAAGGTCTGACGATGCCATGAATCAAGAATGTTGCATCATTTCCGTGTAGGGGACCCGGTATAGTGTCACTGTGATCACGGCAGGGACGGCTCCATGCCCGAAGGTGCATACAACCACTGCACAACCACATTTGCAAGTGTCTTAAACCAACCTCCCAAGCGTCATAAATGTCTGCATCATTACCAATACGTGCTCTTCATACACCCCTACTCTCAGCCGAACCAAAATGTCGATCATGAATATGGCTAATTAGAGAACCTCGAGTGAAACCTCTACCCCTAACCCCATCCCGACAACCGTCAAAGATCCTAAATGGACAATGGAAATTTGAGTCCATCAAGGGAATAATACCTGCTGAAGGAGAAGGAGAGTCTTGTGAGGGTGCAGAGGTTATACCTTCCGATGCCATGACCAGTGGAACAGAGACGCAGCTAAGAGCAAGCCCCCTGCTGGTGCTCATTTGATTCAGTATTTTCTACAAACACTTTCCGTGCGCTAACCAAGTAACACAAATTTTGTTTATGAAAACGCAGTTGCACAATCTAAACACAAATACGGTCCCGATAGAGCAGTGGTAACAGAACTAGAGAGTTTTGTTAGGGATGAGTGCAAGTCTGGGAAGATTAAAAAGCTTGATGATGCTTTGAAATACTTTAATCAACCCATTTCAGAAAGGCCATTACCTTCTATTATTACATTCTGTCATGTGTTGGGATCATTAACAAAGATTGGATGTTATTCTGATGTGATTCTGTTGCATAAAAAGATGAGTTTAATGGGAGTAAAACCTGATGTATATGCATTCAACATTTTGATTAATTGCTTCTGTCAATTAGGCCAACTGAATCATGAGTTTTGTTTTCTTGGAGAGATTATAAAGAGAGGTTATCATCCTACTGTTATCACTTTCACTTCACTGATAAAAGGGTTGTGTGTGTCTTCAAGAAAAGATTGATTTTGCAATCAAAGCGTTTGACAGAATGACAAAGACGGGTGTTCGACCTAATGCCATTACGTGTAAAAAAACAACATGGTGAAATGGAACTGCAGACCTGATGCTGTTTCATATTGTGCCATTGTAGATACTCTTTGTAAAGGAGGTCTAGTTGACCAAGCTTTGGTTCTCTTCTCCGAAATGCACAGTGATCCAAATGTGGTACCTGATGTAGTCGTCTACAATTCTTTGATCAACGGACTTTGCAATTCAGGCCGGTTGAATGATGGAAAGAGACTCTTTCAAGAGATGGTTAGTAGAGGAATCTCTGCCAATGTAACGACTTATACTACTTTGATTCATGGCCATTGCCTACATGGTCAATGGGAAGAAGCAAGAAGATACTTTGATGAAATGCTGGATCGAGGCATTTCACCCAATACGGTAACCTTTACTGTTTTAATAGATTCACATTGTAAAGATGGGATGACAGAAGATGCTTGGGGATTATTTGAACTGATGGAAAAGATAAACTTAAAACCTAATGAGATCACTTATAGCTCAATGATCGACGGTTTGTGTTTGGCTGGTCGCTTGAAAGATGCGGTGAATCTGTTTGACTCCATGGTGGATAAGGGCTTTCAACCGAATGTGACTACTTGCAGTATATTAATGGATGGGTATTGCAAGAATCGTAAGTTGGGTGAAGCTATGCAGCTATTCAAGAAAATGAAACAAAATGGATTAAAACCCACAACAGTTACTTACAATATTCTATTAAGGGGACTATATCGGGATGGAAGAATGAAGACTGCAAAGAGGTTTCTTAATGAGATGCAAACTTTTGGTCTATCTCCAAATGAAGTGACATACACCACCATGTTGGATGGTCTCTGCAAGAATGGAAAAATGGAGGAGGCAATAGAATTGTTTGAATCCATGGAAGGTGCAGGAATCTAAGATATTAATTACAGGTACAGCATTCTTATTCATGGTTTGTCTCAGGTTGGGCGGTTGGAAGATGCAAGAAAATTGTTTGATGAGATTCCGAACAAAGGATTTTTTCCTAATGTAGTAACATACAACACAATGATCATCGGCCTCTGTCGCAACAAGATGTTACTGGAGGCTGAAAAACTAATCATGGAAATGGAAGAGAATGGTTGTTTACCAGATGCTCGAACATATGATATTATCATTCGGGCTCTTCTTATAGCAATGGAGACTGACAAGGCATTGCATTTTCTTCGCAAGATGCGTGAAAATGAATTTGCACGGAGTGATTTTGTTGTTTTCCTTTTTAATGCACACTCCTCTAAGGCCGGTTCCTATGGGGTATCAACAGTCTAGAGACTCTTTCAGCAGATGAGCTAAGAAATCTATAGTTTCTTCATGTGACAGTTGACGTAACAGCGATAATGTAAATCTTGATTATGAGAAAATCAATGCATAAAGCTTTTATCCTTGGTATCTTCTGGTTTCTTTTTTTGTTATCTTTATATTCTCTGTTAAAGTACACTGCATTCACATCTATTGCAGAGTACATTCTTCCAAAGAGGTTGATGATTATTTTCCGTGAACTTTGAAGCCGGGGGATATTGATGAGCTTTCTTAGAGAATTTGGAGGTAATGTTTCCTGCTGTACTTGATTACATACCGACAGTAGTCGTTTCGTTTGAAAGTAAGATAAGTAATCCATTAAACATGAAAGCCTTGAGACCACTGTAGTTTATTTCTTTTCCATTTCGTTTTCTAACTCTATGCAATTTTGTTGAGTGTTTTAGACTTTTAGTTGAATACTGCCACAGAATCCAAATGCTTGTGCAGCGTCCGTTGTCTCTGTATCCTTCCTGTGTCAGGTTACTTAGTAAATTATGTTCCAAGCAGATAACTGATAAAGTTTTCCTGGGTATATTGTCAAGGCACCAACTCAATCCAGCAGGTGGCAAACCCAGTTTTGGGTTCAAGTAATATAAATTGGCCTGACACATCTACATATTGCAGCATGCCATCAAATTTTCTGAATACATTGTTCAGTGTCCGACTAAGTTTCTCTTGCTTTATTTTTGAGAATGGCGCATCTACAGGAAGTTATGAACCACTGCTGCTGGAGTTTGTGGACATAGAGCTTGCCTTAAAAAAAAATAAAAAAAAAATACACTCATTATTGTCGTTTATTCGAGTATTCCTCTGATCCTTTACTGGACGAAGTTGTTCGTCCAAAGTAGCAGGTTACTCACATTCAGATTCTGGTAAAATTTCTCATTATACCACTAGTTCTGATGGAAGCAGCATTGAGTCCTATTCTTTTTGGATATTAGAGTTTAACTTGTTGTGCGGCGAAAGTGCGCCAAACTATCAGCGACGAGTAATTGCTCTAACGAATCATAAGTCCATCCGAGTTAGAATCATATTGAGTATGCCATTCTTTATTAACTCAAAATTAAAACAGAATACGTCCACTATAAAACTCGCAAAGACAATACAAAAAGAGGAAATACAGGACTTTTGGGAGAGGTGATCTCAGGAAGTTCTAAACTGCAATATTAACTTGTACAATAATCATCACAGCCAGATGAGGCCGCAGCTATGATAATCAGGAGCCGCAACTTCACCAAGAACAGGTTTTAAGCTGGAGCAAAATACAAACAAAAAATTAAGCAAAAACGGACAGACATGTAAAATAAAAGTTGCCCTACACATTGACCAAATCCAAATGTACACCTCCTCTGTAACATTATTATAATTACCAAAACATTTCAAAAGCTTTTGCTAGCCAGAGATATATGCAATACAATCTATAGAATTAGAACAATTATCAAAGAAAATAAGAAGATGAACAACTTAACTGATGAGAATGGAAAACAACTAAAACCAACAAAAACAAACCGAGAGACAAACGAGAAGATGAAATGCAACCAGTGTTTGCATGATAACCTAATTGAATAAATCTGGAAACATGGAGCAAAGAACCTATTGGCATCAGAAAAGGCAAACTCAAGTTATTAAAGAGAGCTTATTGGATTCCTTCAATCCGAAAGATTTATCTCTAAAGTTCCCAAAACCAAATACTCGTTATTTAGACACATTTGTGAGACAAAACAATCCAAAAAATACGAACTGCATATATCGCAACGTGTATTTGTGTTAATTCTCATTTTGGAAATTAATTTTTCTAGATCGCCTACCTACCCATATTGCAATCCAAGTTCCATGAATTTACAAAATCTAAAGAAAACTCATATACCACTATGTTGTTTCTTCATAACTAGCAAAAACCTGAAGAGTATTACTAACATTGCGCAACAGATTTTGCTGCACATATATTGCGCGACCGCTTGTGCAAAGGATGACTGTAAATAAAACATCTAGCCATCTAGGAGCGAGCCATATGATAATATATAAAATTAAGTTGACAATAGAGAGAGCATTTAATAGTTTATAAAAATACTAAGTTCAACATAACATCACTAGCTCACACAAATTTTGTTGAAATGATGCAACTTGCACTAGATTTATAACGTATACACAAAGTACTTTAAAAAAAAAAAAAAAAAGAGTAAAGCATGGCCAACTGATAACACTGTGAGCTAAGTAAGGATTCTTCTCTCAGATCTCTCGAGGAGCTAACAATAGGGAAAATATAAATGGTACAAAACGATAAAGAACGACACATCTGTCATAGATTCAGCAGTAGTGTCTGTTTACAGAGCAATTAGGTTACGGGTCCAAGCTTAAATGATCTGAATCCAAATAGTAGGCTGCAAGGTATATTGCTAATTGCTCCTTCCCAAGGATATGGTAAAGAATCATATTGATGACAAGCAATTAGGTTGCTTGCAGTTAATGACTGAAAGGAAATGTGATACCACAAAGAACTCTACTTGTGAAATTTATTGATGAATGAAGACAAGCTTCGGTGTAGTTTTTTGTTCAAACTACCAATTTTAGTATTCTGATAGTGATTACAGCACTAACGTAGCAGGATTTATTGCAGAATCAGTCAAAAATATGTACAAACTATCAATTAACATTATCTAGCAAATAACACTTAGAAGCAAGAAAAAATTATTCCCTCGATATATCTAACCCTCACTTTCCGCAATTATGTCAGCAGTTACTTATTCAACTCCCATGTATCAGATTCTCCCTTTGATATAAGGTCAAGTCACAAAGTGCAGAGTTAACAAAGTAAAATAGACTTACCTAAAATAAGAAAGTAAGAAATACTCCCGGTAAAGTTGGATTGATGATATAAAGATATAATAACAGAATTCTACATGTATATTACTCACTAGGACAACGTCATTAGCATGCATGGAGGTTCACACAGTGGTTACATGTTATCTAATATCACAATCAATGTCAAGGAAGATTACCAGTTTATAAGTAGGTATCCAGGGTCTCATCCTCCTACAGCTAGCTGGTTGAAAGGCTGATCATGGCTTTCTGTCTCCTCAATTTCAACTGACTCCATTATCTTCGTATCTTCTTCCCCTAATTCTTTCAAGGAGACTAAGGTGTTCTTGTGACGGAATACTTCACGAAAATGTTCTTTAAAAGCTACAACTGTTTTTGAGGTTGAAGCTTCTAAGTCGTGAAGGTTGATATGGTTACCTTTGTAAGTTAAGACAGTGTAACTCTTTATAATGGCAAACAATTCGCTGTGAAAAACCCTGAACACTTTACTCCAACCCAATGACTGATGTCCCTCTTGCTGTTTCATGCAATGATTCTTATCTTTCTTTTTCAATAGCCACACGTCCCAACATTCAGCTTCATTGACAAGTCCATAAATAGCAAAAGACAAACACCCATCCATAACCCATAGTTTAGAATTATCATCAAATTCATACTCTGGTGGCGAAGGAGGGAATGGAAGATGATCATAAAACTTTTCCTCAGCCAAATCGAAGGAAACAATCATTTCATCTTCCAGCCAATAAAGAACTCCCTTGATGTTGCAGCACCAACACCTTACTCTCTACTGCCTTATTTAGTATTTCCATGTTTAGTTATTACTTTCCTTAGTTAGACAGTTCCCTTTAATTCATCTAGTTTAGTTAGAAGTCTTTTAGTTTCCTTTAAATTACTACAACTTGGGTAACAAGTTATGCTACATATAAATATGCTAGCCATGTTTACGTAAGGATCATCAATTAATACAACAATTCAGTTAAACCTAGTTTTCTTTCATTGAGTTGGTGGCTGACCCCCAATTCAAAGGGTTTATCCGGCTCTTTTCGTGTGTTTTAATTCATCTCTCCAGTGCTAAAGGTCTAGAACCCTAACACCTGGATCAGAGCAGGTTCAGTTCAATCTCAAAAAAATCCACCATTTTTTTTTTAGGGTTCTTATTTTCCTTCCAATGTCTTACACCGAAAATCTGAAAACCGTGCACGAAAGTATTGAAGTCTTAGCAGACAAGGTTGACAATCTTGTTGACGCTATTACTAACCTTCATGCCCGCGATGAAGAAACTCATAAGAAGAAGATGGCAGAGAAGTCGTTACTTCGGGAACAAGACCGTACTGCTCTCGCTACAACCATAGAAAACTCTTTCCGCAATATGTTTCGAGAAATTTTCCCCCTACTCCGACAGCATCCTGAAACTGCAAACCCTCCACCACCACCGCCGCCAAATCATGGTCAACAACAACAGCTACGCCCTAATATCAAGTTTCCTAACTTTTCTGGTGACGATCCCGATGGCTGGATTTTCAATGTTGATCAATATTTTGATGTTTACAATGCATCTGATGCTCTTAAACTTACTCTTGCCGCTGCACACCTTAAAGGTGAGGCAAACCAGTGGTTTAGATGGAGAAGAACTCAAACTGCGATTACTACATGGGACCAATTTTGTACTTTGGTTCGTGAAATATTTTCTCCAGCAAAATTCGTGGATGCTAGGTTGGCTATAAGCACTATTGAACAGAAAGGTACTGTCCGTGAACATATCCCTGAGTTCGAACATTTATTGAACTTAGTTGATTTTCCTGAGGATTTCTTGATCAGCTGTTTTATCCATTCTTTGAAACCTCACATTGGCACTATGGTTAAATTATTGGCACCACAAACCTTAACTGAGGCCTTTACTAAATCCATTCATCAAGAAGAAGCTTATGCAGCAGTTAATAAGGCTTCTACAAGGAAACCTTATCGTCCTCCTCAGTTCAGACCCGCTGCCACTTTACAACCCACCCCATACAATAAATCTTTTTTACCTCCAGGAGCTAAAAGGTTATCTATAGAAGAGCAAAGGGAAAAACGAGCAAAAGGCTTATGTTTTAATTGTGATAAACTCTATACATCGGGTCACTTATGTGATAAGCCAAGATTATTAATTTTGGATATGGCTTCTGACATGGATGAGATTACCAATATTGTTGAAGAGGAATACGATCTCCAGGTTACAGAAGAAATTCACAATGACGTTGAGGTTCCTAAGGATTCTCAAATTTCTTTTCATTCTCTTCTAGGCTCTTCTTTTCCTAAAACTATGAGAGTCACGGGCTATATTCATGGAGAACCCCTTACAGTTCTCATTGACTCCGGATCAACTCATAATTTTTTACATCCATCAATTGCTAAGAAACATGGTTTTTCTCCTAAATCTAGTGGTGATGTGTTATAAGTTATGGTTGGTAATGGTGGTTTTCTAGACACTTGTGGTTCTTGTACGGATATATCTCTTCAGATACAAGACTACAAATTCACTACTGATTTTTATCTCTTGCCTGTTAGTGGATGCGATGTTGTTCTTGGTGTTCAATGGCTTCAAACTTTGGGTCAAATCATGTGGGATTTTACCAAACTACATATGCGATTTCAGCTAAATAATACTGACTATTTGTTGGTTGGAAATTCTTCATCTTCCATTATGTTACTGGACAGCTCTCCACTGCAAAAATTTCTGGATTGTGCACCCAATGGATTTCTTCTTCAGCTTACTCCTAATTTGTCAACATCAACTTCTGATGAGGTACCTATCGCTGTTTTAGAATTACTTTTGCATTATTCAGATATTTTTGAGTCTCCTACATCCTTACCACCCTGTCGAGCTCATGATCATCGCATAACTTTGCTTCCTAACACAGCACCAATAAATGTTAGACCATATAGATATCCACACTTTCAAAAGGCTGAGATTGAGAAAATTGTATCTGAACTCAAACAAGCTGGTTTCATTCGTCAAAGCTCTAGTCCTTATTCTTCTCCTGTGTTATTAGTTCGAAAAAAAGGATTCTAGTTGGCGTATGTGTGTTGACTACAGGGCACTTAACAAAGTTACTGTGAAGGACAGGTTTCCAATTCCTGTTGATGATGAGTTAATTGATGAACTGAACGGAGCTACAATTTTTTCTAAAGTGGATATGCGTTTTGGTTTTCATCAAATCAGATTATTTGATGCAGATATTCATAAAACGGCTTTCAGAACACATGATGGTCACTACGAATTTTTAGTAATGCCCTTTGGATTATCTAATGCACCCGCACCATTTCAAAGTTTGATGAATGATGTGTTTCGTCCTTACCTTCGGAAATTTGTCTTGGTATTTTTCGATGACATATTGATTTACAGTAAATCCTTATCTGAACATCTTAAGCATCTGGAGATTGTGTTTGATTTACTACGCACACAAAAGTTATTTCTAAAGAAATCTAAGTGTGACTTTGCAAAGTCATCCATTGGATATCTTGGTCATACAGTTTCAGCTGATGGTGTTGCTGTCGAAGAAGACAAGATTTCAAGTATTAAGAATTGACCTATTCCTTCCACAATTAAAGATCTTAGAGGCTTCTTAGGGTTGGCAGGCTACTATTGCAAATTTGTGAAGGATTATGGCAAAATTTGTGTTCCACTCACTAAGTTGTTAAAACAAGATTCTTTCAAATGGTTCGAAGAAGCTACAACAGCATTTAATCAGCTTAAGTCTGCTTTAACAAGCACTCCAGTTTTAGCATTACCAGACTTTACAAAAGAATTTTGTTTAGAATATGATGCTTTTGGCAATGGATTAGGATCAGTTTTGATGCAGTCTAACAAGCCTGTTGCTTATCACAGCAAACCTTTAACATGTAAGAATTTGAATTTGTCGGTCTTTGATAAGGAGATGCTTGCTATTGTCTCTGCAGTAAACAAATGGAGACCTTATTTGCTTGTGAGACATTTCAAAATCTACACTGATCATAGAAGTCTTAAATATTTCCTTGAGCAAAGATTGTCTTCTCTTGAACAACAAAAATGGTTGTCTAAATTGTTGGGGTATGATTATGAAATCATCTATAGATGTGGAGCTGAAAATAGGGCTGCAGATGCTTTATCGAGAATGGTTAACACTCAACTATTATCCATCTCAATTCCCATTTTTTATGGAATCCATGAAATTACTCAATAATGTCATGCAGATGCTGTATTGGGAGTTCTTATTCAGCAATTACGTCAAGATCCAAGATATAAACGTAATTACTCATATGTTGATAGAGTTTTACGCTTTAAAAATCGTGTTGTTGTGGCATCTACTTCTGCGTGGTGTAATAAACTCCTTCATGAGTTCCATTCAAATCCAGTCGGTGGACACTCTGGCTATTTAAGAACATATAAACGTCTTCAGCAAAACTTTTATTGGAAGGGTATGAAATCTTCGGTTAAGACATTTATACAACACTGTGATATTTGCCAGTGCAATAAGTATGAAGCTTCATCTCCTCCTGGACTACTACATCCATTATCTATCCCTACTGATGTCTGGATTGATATTTATATGGATTTCATCGATGGTTTTCCATTATCAAATAGAAAGAACTCCGTATTAGTGGTTGTGGATCGTCTATCTAAGTATGCTCACTTTATAGCATTATCACACCCTTATTCTGCTTCCACCATTGCTGATGTCTTTGTACGAGAAGTTGTTCGCCTTCATGGTATGCCTAAAACAATAACTAGTGATCGAGATCCTATTTTCATGAGTAATTTTTGGGAGGCATTCTTTACTTTACAGGATACTCAACTTTGTAGAAGTTCAGCTTATCATCCTCAAACGGATGGCCAAACTGAGGTAACTAACCGAACTTTAGAATGTTATCTGCGATGCTTTACTGGAATCAGACAAACAGATTGGTTTAAATGGCTTCCGTGGGCTGAATGGTGGTATAACACGAGTTATCATTCAGCCATAAAGATGACTCCTTATCAAGCTTTGTATTGTCGTGCTCCACCAACAATTTCAACTTATCAACCTGGCACAACTCTTGTGCATGATGTGGATGATTTGTTAAGAGCAAGAGATCATATTCTGAAAATTCTACACTCTAATTTACATGATGCTCAAGCTAGGATGAAAAACTATGCAGACAAGCATAGGACTGAACATTCTTTTGATATTGGTGATTGGGTTTTCCTTCGCCTTCAACCTTATCAATGGACAACGGTTAAGTGACAAGTCTTTCTCTAAGCTATCTCCAAAATTCTATGGACCATTTCGTATTATTGAAAAAATTGGCACGGTGGAATATAAGTTGGAACTGCCGGTATCTATTCGCATACATCCAGTGTTCCATGTTTCTCAATTAAAGTTGAAACTTGGTTCTTCCATTATTGTCAACTCTGATCTACCAACTACTGTGGATTATTAAAAATGGGAACCTGAGTTAATTCTTGATCGAAAGATGTTCAAAAGAGGGAATATTGCTAGTACTAGATGGCTTATCAAGTGGAAAGATCATTCAAGTGATGAAGCAACTTGGGAAGATGCGGATGAGATTATCGATCGTTTTCCAGACTTGAGGACAAGTCGCTTTTCAGGCGGGATGGGATTTTGCAGCACCAACACCTTAATCTTTACTGCCTTATTTAGTATTTCCATGTTTAGTTATTACTTTCCTTAGTTAGACAGTTCCCTTTAATTCATCTAGTTTAGTTATAAGTCTTTTAGTTTCCTTTAAATTACTACAACTTGGGTAACAAGTTATGCTACATATAAATATGCTAGCCATGTTTACGTAAGGATCATCAATTAATACAACAATTCAGTTAAACCTAGTTTTCTTTCATTAAGCTGGTGGCTGACCCCCAATTCAAATGGTTTATCCGGCTCTTTTCGTGTGTTTTAATTCATCTCTCCAGTGCTAAAGGTCTAGAACCCTAACACTTGACAAAAATACCTGCTTGTTCCCAAAATCCTTCAATTCCCAAATTGAACTTTCCAATGTTTCTCCATCCATTTCCACTCCCCAGAGTGTATATGTAAACTTCCATAAACTCGGTGTCCTCCTCGAACATTATTCTTACGACTTTGTACTCATTGGTCGAAGAAACATAACCAAATCCGTTCCCCCCACCATATCCAAGTCCCTTGATTTCTGAAAGCATAATATACTCCCCGGTGATGGGGTTACAGATATAGGTTTTCCCTGGTAAGGGGTATATGTTTTCATAAAGACAGATCAAACCATTACTAGAACCAAGGAAGATAGTAGTATGCCAACCAAACGGAGGGTTGAAGTTAAACCTCCGAATTCTGTCAATGGATTCGTGATTCTCATCGTATTCAAAATACTGAAAATTTCCCTTTCCCCTACCAAAATAATAAGTCAAAGCAACGAAACCCATCTTACCAGAATCATCCGCAGGATGATTAAGATGCATCTTGGAGAATGATGGATGGCGAACAAGACTTCTCCAATTCGTGCAAACTAATTTGCATTTGAGAACCGAATCGGTTGGTAATCGACTGATAATATCTAACGTAATCTCTTCGGGTAGGAAATTGAAATACTCCATTAAAACCCAGTTTTTGTTTAACAGAGAAAGATTTACAGAGAAAAATGGAGTTCGGAGAAAATCTAGGGTTCAGGAAAAAGTGAATTTTGGTTGCAGAAAGAGTAGAATGTGAAATGAACCGCTTCGCGAGAGAAGAACATCCCTTTTGATGACTGTTTTTTCGGAATAAACGGCAAAAAAGAAGAGAATAAAACCACAAGTTTTGGGGAATGAACGGCCGGTATTTCGGAATAAACGGTCGTTTTGTTGAACTATGTGCCAAATCTCAGAATACTTGCAAAACTGAAGAAATTTTGTGCGCAAAAAAAAACTCCATTAGTTTGATCATCTTATTATTATATGCAGCAGTAGTTCATCCACTTCAGTTCAAAAGTCACAACTCCACAATAACACGGCTAACATTTGGATGCAACAGGTTACAGGATCATGGTTTGATTAAACCTACTATAAACTTATGAAATGATACAAAACCCACACAATTTATCATTCATCTTCAAAAACAAAAAAATCACGAGGACGGCAGGTGTGCTGGTTAAGACTGGGCTGCACAACGGGTAGGGTGGATAGGATTTGGCCTATTTCGCCACCCTACCCGCTTAAAGGTGGGTAAGAAAAAATTACCCACCATTAAACGGATAAGATCTTACCCAACCCACCAGATGGCGGGTCGGGTAGGGTGGGTGGCGGATATAACCGTGTTTTTTTTTTTTTTTCTTTCTGTTTTCCATGTATATACAAAAAATGCTTCCAAAAAAAAAATTTGCCTCTACAAAAAAAAAGTCAGCCTATCTAATTATGTACCTAGTACCGGTACTGCCAATCTAACTAGGCAAAAATGAACAAAGAAAAGCATCCTGCTGTATGCACAAAGACATTTCTAGTCTCAAGAAACAAAAGTTCTATTCTTTTCAAAATCTACGATGAATCCCAGCATAATTCCATGTTCTTCACGTAACCTTGTTCTTCGTATAACAATATCATCAACAAAAGCTCTTCATATGACCTTCTTCAATTATCATCTACGATGGTGGAATAAGCACTAAGATCACCAATAAATCTGCATAACAGATAAAGCCAATCAACATAAAAATCTCTTTATATGCTACATATCAAAGCTGATTAACAAAGATTAATTAAGAGTCTTTAACATATCAACAATGCAGAATCATGAAAAGAGAACGAGGTTCAAAAGACATTAGTACATACTGTATAAAAATATTCATGGATCTAGAAGTCAAGAAAATAAAAGAAATGTATCTGCTATTCGGTTAACGTTCTCAAAAAACAAAAGCATCCCACAACTATACGTATCTGCTATTTGGTTACATGACTGCAATTGCAATTCAAGAAAAGAAAGAAGATAATTTTTGTACCACTAAAGTGACTGAACGTATTTACAAAACCTGACCCATTTTCGAGACATTTTTTGTCCCAAGTCATGTCTCTACAAGAGAGTCAGGATCCGCAACCAGATGAGTACATTACATGCCTATCTAATTGACATAGCCAAACACCAAAGTACATGGAAAGCACTAAAGTATCAAGATGTTTTACTAAGTAAGATTACCTCCATGGTGAGACCCTGACAACAAGACAATGCAGATCTCTCGTTACTAGAACAGAGAAGAACACTTGTAAATGGATTTTCCGCTATTGCACTTCTGGGAATAGAGAATGGCAGGGCTGTTCCATTGTCAGTCTGAAAACCAATAGACCTAAGTAAGGAAATAATACGACCCAGTATAAATAATTGGAGCTTCCCAAACTACAGGAAATATGAACACATGAAACTAGTAGAAATGGAAGATTATGAAGATTATGAATGAGAATCCTGCCTGAATAAAGAGTTCATCTTCATCAACCAATTCTCTTGTACTAGATTTTTAGTAGAACTCTTTGACTGCCTCGAACCCAAAAGAAACCATGGATATTGCTTGGTCAAAATCACGTAGTCAGGTGGCTGCCAGAGCTTTCTCCAGATAGAACTTCTTTGTTCTGCCTTCGAAGAGTGCCTGAAAGTATTGGTAGCATTTTAACGGCTTTAACCTACTGGACCCTGTGAAATACATTAAAAGATGGTAAAAAGGAAAGGATGCTGGAGTCGGTGTAGATAGCTACTAACAAGGATATGAACCATCATATCTGCAATTTGAATTGGCAAAGTATCAATATTTTGCACAAAAAGACTCGGAAATCTAAAGTAATCAAATACTCAGTGAAATCTATTGCTGGAATACCTAGTAAAAAAGTAAATGCAATGACAACTCTATGCAAACTAGTCGCCATTAAGTTGTGTGAATAGACCAGTCCCTACTAACCACAAGTTTATTCAACACAAATGTTGTGACAGAACTCCAACAAACTATAAGAAATAACCTCGGAATAGTGACACCTTCAACTATTTGATTTTCTCTGAACCTTGTAGCGGATCAACTGAGAGAGTTTTCATAATATTTGGACATGACTGCTGTTCGATGCGCCTCCGAGATAAACTTCTAAGTGTTACAGAGAAGAGTATGTTTTCGTGTCTAGTCATTCCTAGTCTGCAACTCTGTAGGCCTTACAGTTGTTTAATTTGCTTGAATTAGGATAGCAATTGCATGTACTTTTAAGGAAACTATCTAAATGTCAAACGCAAGATCATAGTAAGAAAGGGTGCTTAAATATGTACCTCTCCATAAGCATTGTATGACTTGTGAGTATGGTAAAACTCCTCTAAAGCTTACGCCACCTTTCTGGAGTTCCAAATCTAGCAAACTTAATCGATAAATAAAATTGCCCTGGGCACACCTTAAATAAGCTTTGGGTTTTAATGAAGCAACATTGGCACAACCGCTTTTAAAAGTTCTATTAGAAAAAAATTACCATCCCATTTGGACCACCACTGACCACCCCATTCTTCAAAAACTACTAGTAATTTTCCGGCTGGTTCCAGCCATAATTAAGGAGCATGAAACCAGATACTAATAATATTACATAGTCGATTCATCTTGGACAATCAACGCTATCGAAGAATTTAAGTGTGTTCTTTTATATCTGTGAGAATTCTCCACGATTACTTTAATTTTTTTCTCAACATATAGACCAACTACAGTTAGCAGAAGTAAGAGAATCTTTAAGTAAATGCAATGACAACTCTATGTAAACTAGTCGCCATGATAACCTTATTGAATAAATCTAGAAACATGGAGCGAAGAACCTATTGGTCTCAGAAAAAGCAGACACAAACCATTATCGCATTGTGTTACAGTAATTACTGACTAACAAGATTATTATCGGCTACCGACAATTTGAAAATAGATTCTTCTAGATTGGCTACCTAACCATACTACAATCCAAGTTCCATGAATTAATAAAATCTAAAGAAAACTCACAATCACTATTTTGTTTCTTCATAACTAGAAAAAAATCTATTACTAACATAGCTGCCCATGTATTGTGCGACAGCTTGTGCAAAGGATGGCTGAAAAAAAAACATCTAGGAGTGAGCCATATTATAATACATTTGTGTAAATTTGAGTTGACAAAAGTGATAGCATCAAACAGTTTATAAATGAAAATTCAACATAACATCACTAGCACACACCAAATTTGTTGAATACTTGAAATGACATAACTGGCACTAGATTTATAACATATACAAGGCGTACTTAACTTAAAAAGGAAAAGAAAAAAACGAGTGAAGTATGGGCAACTGATAACAATGTGACCGAAGGATTCTTCTCTCGGCGCTAACAGTAAGGAAAATATAAATGGTACAAAAGCATAAGCAACGAGACATCCGTAATAGTTTTAGCAGTAGTGTATGTTTACAGAGTTGATGCGACTGACTCATGTTGGTTACGGATCCAAGCTTAGATGATCTGAATCCGACTATTAGGCTGCAATGTATCCTGCTTATTGCTCCTTCCCAAGGAGATGAAAAAGAATCATATTGATGACAACCAATTAGGTTGCTTGTACTTAATGATAAAAATGAAAACGTGTTATCATTGAAAACTCTACTTGTGAAATTTATTGATGAATGAAGACAAGCTTCAGTGTAGGTTTTTGCTCAAACTACCATTTACTAAAGCATACATCATATTCAGCCTTTGAGATATGGTAAAGTCACTCCTAACAAAGTGCAGAGTTAACACAGATTTGTTGCATAAACTAAGTAATTTACTAAAGCATACATGATACAATATTCTGCCTTTGGGATATGGTAAAGTCACTAACAAAGTGCAGAAGCAATATAGCTTAACCAAAAATAGGAAAGCAAGATAACACTTCCATAAAGTTGGATCAATGATATAAAGACATAATAACAGTAATCTAGACATATTATACGCTAAGACAATGTCATTAACACTTAGGTTCACATAGAGGTTACTACTTGTTATCCAATTTCAAAATGAATCTCAAAGAAGATTACCAATTTATGAGTAGGTATCCAGGGTCTCATCCTCCTACAGCTGGTTGAAAGGCTGAGCATGGCTTTCTGTCTCCTCAATTTCAACTGACTCCATTATCTTTGTACATTCTTCCCCTAATTCTTTCAATGAAACAAAAGTGTTCTTGTGAGGAAACATTACACTAAAATGTTCTTTAAAATCCACAATCCTTTTCCAGGTAGAAGCCTCTGGGTTGTGAACGTTGATTTGGTTATCCTCAGAAGTCAAGACATCGTAACTCTTTGTAACCGCAAATATTTCGTTGTCAGAAACCCTAAACTCTTCACACCCAAAAACCTCGAACCCTTCACTCCAACCCAGTGACTGGTGTCCCTCTCGCTCTTTCATCCCATTATTATCATCCTTGTTTTTCAATAGCCAGACGTCCCAACATTCAGCTTCATTGACATGTCTACTACAAGCAAAAGACAAACACCCATCCAAAACCCCTAGATAACCACCGAAATCATTTTTTGGAAGTGAAATATGTTTAGCAAATTTTTCCTCAGCAAAATCAAAGGGAAAGATCATTTCCAAATGAAAGTCCAACCAATAAAGAGCTCCATTCAAATGTAAACCTTCTCCCCAAGGTTCTCTGGTTCCAAAATTGAACTTTCCAATGTTTCTCCATCCATTTCCACTCCCTAGTGTATATACGTGAACTTCCATAAACTCGGTCTCGTTAACGAACGTTGTTCTTACTGCTTTGTACTCATTGGTCGATGAAACATAACCAAATCCGCACGCCCCAACACCCTTAAGTTCTGGAAGCAGAATATACTCTCTTGTGATGGGATTAAAAATACAAGTTTTTTCTATAAAATAATAACAGATCAAACCATTGCACGACCCATGAAAGCTAGTATACAGCCTAAATGGAAGATTAAAGTTAACTCTTCTAATTCTCTCAATGGATTTATGATTCTCATCATATTCAAAATATTGAAGATTGTAATCAATCCTCTCATCAATAGAAGTCAAAGCAAGGAAACCCATCTTACCAGAAGCAGCCTCAGGATGATTGAGATGATCTAAATGCATCTTGGAGAATGATGGATGCCGAATAATACTTCTCCAATTTGTGGAAACCAATTTGCATTCGAGCACCGATTCCGTTGGCAATCGACTGATAATGTCCAGTGTAATCTCTTGGGGTAATAAATTGAAATACTCCATTAGATTCAAAAAACCCTTCTGGTTAGAACAAACAAAGATTTACAGAGAGGATGGATTTTTTAGGGTTTACGAAATAGTGAATTTTTGGGTGTAGTAGAAAGAGTGAACCAAGGGGAAATAATGAATCGCTCTGTGAATAAATATTTATTTTACAAAAAAAACTTATTCATTTTTCAACGACCGTTTTTTCAGATTTAACGGCCGTCTTTTAACTGTGCCAAAAGTCGCCCACTCGGAAAAAAAAAAAAAAAACCATTGTGGCTGCAAGTATCCTCTAAAACTTGCGTATAAGAATGCTACTCCCATCAAACAATGCACCTCTGCCAAATTTCTTCACCAACAAACTACTAGATTCAACATTTCCGACGGTTTCTTAATTTATTTATTTTTTTAATACGAAAATTGATTTATTGATGATAAAGTTTAAACAACAGAGTTTTTATCTGATTGAATCTTTCGATCAATCCAATCCGGAACTTGGGCGTGAGTGCTCCATCTAACAAATTGGTTTAAGTTTATCGAATATTTAGCTAATGAGTGAGCCACATCATTGGCTTCTCTAGGTGCATGAGTGCATACCCAATTGGTGAAACTACTACTTAGAAGATCTAAGATATCAATAATGATGTTATTTGTTGTCCATTTCACGGCATCTCTGTTCCCATTGACAGCAGAAATGACATTTTGGCAGTCACCTTCCAGGTGTAGATTTCTTATTCCCATGTTGCTTGCCCACTTGATTCCTTCATATGCTGCAAGTGCTTCCGCTTGCTCCGCATCCATAGCTCTGTCTGGTTTGCATCCTATTCCATGATGTTCACCTGCAATATTACGAAAAATTAGACCAAGCCCTGTTTTCTTAGTTATTAAATCAAAATCCGCATCAAAATTTATCTTTAGAAAATCTTGAGTTGGTGGTTTCCAAACTTCCCTTTGTACCATATTGTGGACATTTCTATTCAGGTTATGCCTTGTTGTACAACACCTCCATTCACTATAAAAAGCGTTAATTATGTTGGATAAATTAACCACATTGACTTGCTGCTGATCAAAAACCAAAGAGCACCTGCTTTTCCATATATGTCATATGGAGATGCACACTTTTTGGTAATTTATGAGATCCACCCATTCATTTTCTGACTATTATGTCTAAATTTATTAGATAACCATTCATCAAGCACACAGTTACTTACTATACCAGTTGTGATTGAATCCGTAGCCAACCAAATATTTTTAGTAACAGAACAGTCTATGAGAAGGTGTTGCATGCTCTCAACAGAGTTATTACATAGTGGGCAGGTAACATCAATATGTTGAACAAATCTAGACAAATTATCATTTGTAGGGAGAATGCCACTAAGGCATTTCCATATGAAATGTTGGACTCCTGGTGGAAGATCAGTTTTCTAGAAAAGTTTCCAGTTTAAATCTCTATTACTTTTTGAGTCATCAAGAGAGTCATTCAAAATTACTCGGTAAGCAGATTTGACTGTAAATTTACCATTATTTTCAGGTTTCCATCTAAGAATGTCATTACCTCTAGCCGGAATCCTAATGGCACTTATATTTTGAACAGTCTGGTTATCAAAAAGGGCTTCAAAGATGTGGACATTCCAACTCTTAGTGTCTGAGTCTAAGAGTTGACTCACAGTAAACATATTAGTGGAGACCATTCTATTGTCTATTAAATTTTCATTACAAGGAACCCACTTATCTTTCCAGATGGAGATATTTTCTCCATTTCCTATTTCCCAACAACTAAATTTCCTCACATACAACAGGCCTTTGGTGATGCCTCTCCAAATCCAAGAACCATTACCAGAAAATTCATTATGCAAAGGGTTAGAGTTATGAAAATACTTACCTTCCATGAGTTTGACCCATAAAGCATCCTTAAAGTTCACCATTCTCCAAGCAAGTTTGGTAAGGAGAGCATCATTCATGATTGCAGATTGTCTAATGCCAAGTCCACCAAGGCACTTTGGTAGAGCAACATTGTTCCATCTTTTAGAATATACACCCTTACCATTTTTCTTCTTGTTCCACCAAAATTTACTTTGGATGGAATCCATCTTTTGAGTAAGTTTTTTTGGCATTGGGAAAACAGACATATGATGAGAGGATATAGTACTTAAGACAGATTGAGTCAAAACAGTTCTTTCTGGTTGACTTAGAAACTTAGATTGCCAAGGATCAAGTCTTCCATCATATTTATCCATAATTCCACTAAAGTTCTGAGTTTTGTTTTGCTGAATCAAGAGTGGCACACCCAAATATTTGTCGTTTAGAGCTAGTTTCTTTATGTTTAAAATGTTGGATATGTCATTCTTAATACTATTAGGAACTTTGGCACTAAAAGACATACCTGATTTCTCATAGTTGACCACTTGCCCAGAGAATAAGCTGAATTGATCAATAATAGTAGCTAAGTTTCTAGCTTCCTTGGAATTGGCTCTAGTGAATAAGAGACAATCATTTGCAAAAAATAGATGAGACACAGCAGGACAAAACTTGTTAGCTTTCATGCCATGAATTTTATTATCTTGTTCAGCTTTCATTAAAGCTCTAGAGAAGGATTCCATACATAGGATAAATAAATAAGGAGAAAGGGGATCTCCCTGTCTCAATCCTCTCTGTGGGGAAAAAACATTAACAGGTGAACCATTTAGGAGGATAGAAGTTCACCGTGCTTAAACATTGTTCAATCATCTTACACCAGTCATCACAGAATCCTAGTTTTCTTAGAGTTGCTAGAAGAAATGACCACTCGATCCTATCAAAGGCTTTGGACATGTCCAACTTGACTGCCATCCAACCATTCATAGCCTTACAGTTTTTCATAGAATGGATTAACTCATGTGCTATAACAACATTGTCTGTAATCAACCTTCTAGACAAAAAAACAGTTTGGTATGGTGAAATTATCTTATCAAGAAGACACCTAAGTCTAGTAGCTAAAAGCTTTGAGATAATTTTGTAGGCTACATTACATAGACTTATAGGCCTAAAGCCAGCCGCATTTTTAGGACAGTTGTACTTGGGAATCAGACAAGTGAAGTTATGGTTCATTTGTTTCAGCATAAACTTGGATTGAAAGAAAGATTGCACCATATGCACAGTGTCATTACCAACAGTTTCCCACATTTCTTGGTAAAATCCTGGTGGAAAGCCATATGGACCAGGTGTGGTCCAAGGATGCATACCAAAAACAACATGCTTAACTTCCTCATGAGTAGGGGTTTTTGTCAGCATGATGTTATCTTCTTCACTCACACATGGAGAGATGAATTGAAGGTACTCACTAGGATTTTGTGGATTAGATGTTCTGCTCATATTTATGAAATGAGACTTTAGATTATCTGCAATTTCGATTCTTTCAGTAAGCCAAATACCAATCTCATTTTGAAGACAATCAATATTAGTTCTTCTTTTCCTAAAATTTGCTTTATTATGAAAGTAAGTAGTGTTTCTATCACCAAACCTGAACGCCTCCTCTTTGCCTCTTTGTCTCCAATAGTCCTCTTCAGCATCATACCACCTGTTTAGATCCCTACTCAACTCAACAACACAAGGAGAATTCATGTGAGAACCATTTGCCAATAAATGTTTTATTTTGGCTTCTAATTTTGTAATTTTAGTTGGTATATGACCAAAATGGTTATAATTCCAATCCCTAAGTATCTGTTTTGTACCAAAAAGAGTTTTTGCATGTCTAAATTCAGCCGAGCCACTACCACTGTAACTCCAATTTCTTTCAATGAGAGTTTTACAAGAAGCATCTTTAAACCATGTTCTGTTGAATCTAAAAGGCTTTTGTGTAGGGTTCTCATTTCTTGTTGTACATAAAAGAATTGGGCAATGGTCACTATCATTGGGAATCATGTGATAGAATATTGCATTGGGGTAGTTATTTATCCAGTTCACACAACTTAAGGCCATATCCAGTCTTTCTAGAATAAGTTCTTGTCCATTTCTTCTATTTGTCCAAGTGAATCTGTTACCTACAAAAGAAACAGAGTGAAGTGCAGCATTACCAAGTATAAGATTGGAATTATCAATTTGAGATTGATTTACAGGGTTACCTCCTTCTTTATCTTCTCTGTTTACTATGAAGTTCATATCTCCAATGACACACCATGGAAGATTGAGGCTAGCAGAAATTTCATTCATGTAGTCCCACTGAGTATCCTTTGTAGCAAAAACCAGAGATCCATAGATAAAAGACATCAAGGAAACATTTGTTCTTGCATCAAAAGATACGATACAATTTACAACATTTAAATAGCTACTATGAATTCTAAAATCTACACCATCCTTACACAGAAGACATAGACCACCAGATTGTCCTAAAGGTTCAATGAAATATGAATTGGGGTAATTGTATCTAGAAACATAATTTTTCATTTTCTTAGTTTGGTTCTTGGTTTCAATTAAGAAAATGATGTCAGGATTATTCGATCTAACAAGCTCCTTAAGATGATCTCTAGTATACTTATTCCCAAAACCACCCACATTCCAAGAGAGAATTTTCATATTTATGATTGAATTAGCACTATGAGTCGATTTAATAATAATAGAATGTTAAAAGATGCAAGTGACTAAGAATTTTAAGATTTAAGATAATTTGTAAACTTTCAGATAAGGGACTGCAAATATTTGAGTTATTGATATTTTTGGTGGTAATAAAAAATACCTGATTCTCTCCTGCATTTAGAACAGCTTGTTTAATCTTTTGAAATCCAAGTTTGTTGCCAGCAGTGTTCTTGATCATTGTTGTAGATAATTCAAGTTGATCATTTTTCTCATTAGGAGTAACAGGATCAGTCCGGTTTAGAACTCTTTCAACCCTTATATATTCTCTTATTCTTTCCCAGAAACTTGTATCTCTTTTACCTTCATCTTCTGTGTCAGCTAATTTTTCTTCTTCAATCATAAATTTTGAAGCCATGCTTCTTCCTTGTGATGTATAAACAGGAGTAGTTTTGACCCTTCTCTTCTTATTCAGTATTCCAGCAACATTTTTACCCTCTATATTTGAAAGCCTGATCCCGAAGCATTCCCTGCATATTTCCACATTTCCTTCCGCTATGCAATTCCCTGTGAACTTTATATGTTTTTCAACAATTTTTGAGATTATGATTATACCCGTTAGACTGATATCCAAATCCTCTTTCTTTGCTACATTATTTCCAATTTCTTCAAATTTGATGAATTCATAAATTACAACCTCATGTTCCAAAATGTATCTTCTAAATTTGGTGATGATTCCCGGTGCTTGATTAGGCTCTCCAGATGAAGATAATGATTGGGTTTTCACTGTTGATTGAATGGGATTATGAACTTCACTGTTGTAAATCAGACTGTAAACTATCTTGAGATCCATACTAAATTTAGAAAGATTGGGATATTGGGTCTCCGGGTTAACACCGTATCTTTGGTTACTTGTAATTGAGAGATTTCTTCCAATATTCACTGGTATGATTTTAGGTAATTTTGGTATGCAAAGGGTCAACAGGAAAAATTTAAGGAAAGAGATTCTTTTTTGGTAACTGAAGTTTGGGCGGATAAAACTAAACCTGGTATTCCGATTCATCACTCCGAATTTGTGCCAGACTGATTCTGTAAACTCCCAATAATACTTGATCAACCATGATTGCAAACGCCTAATATCTTTAGCTTCAACAAGAAATAAACCAACGATAGCAAACGCAATGAACACCATTGTGATTTCGGTAAACGCCATTACTTTGATTTCGGCAAATGCCATTTTTAGATTAAACAAGCTGCATAAACAGGAGAGAAAAAGATGAAGATTAGTTAGACATATTGTCGGAGAAAACAATCAAATGGTATTTAAATCGAGATTTGGAGATGAACAATAGAGAAATCGTTGAAAAAAAAAACAGAAAACCGCAAAAAAAAAATGACTAGCCAACCTCGAAAAGCATAGAAGATAACTATAATGACGGTTTCTTAATCGATTGATTAATAGAAAGAATAATTTCATTACTGAAAAAACTCGAGTTTATGTACTCAACTTCTGTCAACATATACACAGGTGCTAAGCACACTTAAATGGATAATGTTTCCTTGCCTTACACTCACCTTACATGATTCTCACTCACTCACACAAGACCAAAACAACTACAAATTGGAAGAGTTGTAATATTAATCTTCGAAAACACTATAATCTTCGCAGAATCATCACACTTTTCTCATGTTTTTGCTATCGTCATATGTTGCGTCATTCTTCAAATCATCCTGCGACGCTCGCAGTATGTTATTGATCAAACTTCGCAAATGTGTCCTTTTTGTGATATTCTGATCCTACATTGTTGATTGTGGCGTTAGAAAATGACTTAATTTCCACTGGTTTATCATTCTTCTTCTTATTATTATCCTTTGCACATTTCGGCAACTGCTTATGGTAAGTATATGGAAGTGATGATAGGCACAAAATTAGGTAATATTCTCCTTTGCCTATTTCTCTTGACTCTCCTTGGAGGTGCTTGCAACCGCATTTGTTGTTCGTGGTAATATTCTCGCCTTTCCTTCCGTTTCGTTAGTAATGGAAACTAGGTATGATTTCATCTCCTTTTGTTTTTCTTCGAGTGTTATGTATTCTTCCTGGTACTCCCGCAACTCCTTCATCTCTATTGTATCTTTAAGTCTGAATATCTGTGTGTACAATTAGAAAGAGAGCGTTAAAAAAGCCAGGATTAAATTTCTTTCTTCTACCCTTCTTGACATTTCACTGCACGTAGTTCTCCAACGCGATGTTAAGTTGTGTAAACTTTCATTCGTCCTCCTCCTCAGGCTATACACCTTCTATATTCCTGGTCGTAGCATGTTATTGCTGATGTATGCTCCTAAGAATATGATTTGTAACTGATCTAAAGACGAGATAGTCTCTACAAAGAAACCATCAAACCATTTTAGAGCTTCCCCTATAAGACTGGCTGGGAAATATTTGCATAATACCGCATCATTGTGTCCCCTCTGTAACAGAGATAGGTTATATGCTTTGATATGTTGGATTGCACATGTCGGTCAATCAAAGATGCTGGTGAATGTAGGCAGAGTACACTTGTTGAAATTCCTTCGTATTGTATCTCGTGTACAAATGGTGATTTTCCCGCCTCTTCTATTGCTTCTTCAAGTTGTCTTCGCCCTTCATTCTTTCGCGTGTTCATCATCCCTCTCATTTCCTCTAACTCTTTTAGTATTGTTCTGTTAATGTTTTGGTCTTCCGCATGTTACATTGGTATTTTTTAGCCTCGCTTCTCTTGTCTTGTGTTCTTGTCTACTTCGACGTAGCGCTTCTTGAAGTTCTCGTTCTTATGCATCCTCCCTTCTTCGTCTTCTCCTTTCGTCACTTGTTTCATTCTCTTGCAGATCCGACATTCCCTTGTTATTTTCCTCGTTTCTCTCAGTGCGGCGATGTTGATTTAGATATGGCATCCTTAATTTCTCTTTCTCTTAACATCCCTAACGCGCGCTTTTCTTCATCCCGGTATTCGTGCCGATTTTCTCTGTGATGTCCTCCCAGTCGGTTATTATCACTTTGTACTTGCATATTATCTCCTATATTAGGGTTTTCAACATATTCGTTGTTCAGTTGGTATTCTCCGTGATCTTCTCTACGATGCGATCAGCTTCGCCTTGATGTGCTTCTGCTTGTTCTTGATGTTGATAATGCACGGGTTGTTCTTGATGTTGTGCGTGATCTTTCCTCATTGAATCTGTGGTGCTCCTCTCTTAACGTGGCATTTTGTTGCGTTAATTCCTTGATAGTCATGTTCTCTTCATCCCCTAGGATTAGTCCTTGCTCAAGAGTACTCTCCCTATTTTCTTCCACCGTATCTGTATCTGTGGTATGTACACTTACCTCATCGTAAATGTTCTTCCAGGAATATTCTCTCCTTGTACATGTTGGATCTGCGGCTGGACATGTTGGCTTGGATGTTTCTTTCTCCTCTGGCCGATGTTTCACCGATTTTTCCTCATTTCTTTCTTACAATTCGTCTACTCCTCCTTGCTGCTATTGAATGGTCCACTCTAGATGCTACGCTTACCATCCTTGTACCTGAAAAACTATTCTTCTCTTTTACAAATTATAGAAATTTCCTTTGAAACTTAGAAGAACAATTGCGGAAATTCTTTTTTGTTAAAGAAAACTCAAACTCTTTTTTAGATCTAGCACATCATCAAATCTCTCGAGAAGAATAACAAATCTTAATAAACAAAACAAACGATTTTAAATTATTTTGAAAAATTCACAGATTTAGCTCCTGGGTTGTTTCTATGCGGCAAAATGTAACTATAGAAAATCCCACTGTAGTTGCAGGAAATCCTACACTACACCCTTGATAAGAATCTATAACAATTAAGTCATATTTGAAGATTAAAAACAACACTTTATTATTTGATTCTCAGAAATGTTTATCAGAAATGTAAAAGATCAAGAATACAACTATTCTCTTGAACTTTTTCTCTCTTCAAGACTTTCTCAACACTCAAAAATACATCATCCCCTCTCTGGACATACTGGGTCTCTATTTATAGGGTAGTTACATAATGGATGACAGCTAAGTTATCCTTTAAATTCGGATCTGGCTTCCGATGGTCTCGCGGCAGTTATAATGTTAATTCTCGCAGACATTCTAATCATCGCAGAACAATCATGCTTTTCCCGTGTTTCTTCAATCGTCAGCTATTACTTCATTCTTTGGATTACTCTTTAAGTTATTTTATGACGCTCGAAAAGTGTTGTTGAAGAGCTCGTAGGGACGATCGCAAGAATGTTGTTAATCTCGCAAGAATATTGTCATGGCGATATTCTGGTCCTACATCTTGCCTCTTCTCATATCTTTTTTGCGAAGGAGGAAAGATCATGAGAATTGAATTTTTTACAATGCCACAGTTGTTTATATTTTTGCACTCTTCTGCTTTGACACGTTTCTTTATTCTTCGCCAGCTGTTCTCTCGTACTTTTTCTTCCAATAAATCTTTGACACGTCTTTTTCAACCACTGCGATCTGACCGTTCATGTCCCTTCTTCGCATTAATTGCAATTATCTTCTCGAGAAATTTCTCCTTCTATAAATACCTCCTTCATTCTTCCGTTTTCCTCTTTTTACTTTTCTCTTTCTATTTCTCTGCAATTTTGCTGTTCTTCCGTAAATTGCGCATCTGTTACTGTTACAAAATTTATCTTTGATCTTTCATTCTTTTAATTTTCATTCTCATACTAAAAATGGTTGTAGCTGGTCGCAAATACGAGATGGCTTTCTAGAAACTTCAACAAGAATTTCAAGACAAAGGTTTTACTTTATCCACTATTCCAAATCAAAACCCTAAGTCTGAACTGTCTGTACCATTATTTTCTAACTTTCAATGTAATTGCGAGAAAATTATAGTTTCTCTAGGTCAGCTTGAAGCTGGTCTTCCCATTCCTCTCTATAACCCAGAACTTCCATTATTCTATGAAATACTTTCTCACGAGAAGTTCTCGCGAGTGGTATATCAGTTGGGTGGCGACTGCATTCGATTAATGCTTGAATATGCTACTCGTGGTGCTGGTAAGGAATCTTGCTACCTTGATACTGCGAAGAATCCTAAATTTAATGATATTTCAATCGTTCCTACAAATTATACAGTGGAGAATTTCTTTGAAAATTACAAAATAGTTCTTATGAAGAGGGATAGCACTTGCTGGGGCACTCGCTTACAAAGGAAGGATAAGATTGTTGAAGATAAAATTCTCATGTTGGATATTGATTGGCATACAAATACTAATCAAGGCCCTCGCCACTCCAACGATGACAAATGGTTCTTTTTTCCATTATGTCTTGAATGTCCCTATATTTCTGGTTCTCACACATTGCCTGCGAATCTTACAGAATATCAGCCATGGGTCTTCAACTGGCCTGAAAGAACTAAAGAGGTATATTCCCTTTAATTTATTACATAATGAGTTATTATTATTAATTTTTCCATCCTCTTTAGCTCTTGTTGTTTACTCCCTTTTACCAGATTGGAAGATTGAAAGCCAACTATGAGAAGTTTGGGAAACCTGCTACTCGCTTAGCTCTTCAATTACTCACAGATGAAGTAATAAATATTTTTTTATAAATCTTAACAATATATTGTTGCCTCTATTTCTTATATTTATCTGTGCTCGCAGGTGATTGAAGAAAGGGAAACTATGAAGATCGTGAAGACTAAAGAAAAATCTTCTTCTATTCGCAAGGGGAAATCTACTGCACCTCTCATAGAAAAATCTACTGTCCCTCGCAGAGAGAAATCAGATGTTACTCCTTTAAAGAGAAGAAGAACCTAACTCTCTTCTTCTTCAACTCCCCAATCTAACTAGGAAAATTCAAACAATGATGATACTGATGATGAGAGTGAAGGTCATAATGACATTTCTCTTATGAAGGATTTCTCTTCTTCTGAATCTCCTATGACCCAATTATCTAAGATTTTTGGTGATGCCACGCATGGTATTTCAAATGATTACGGATATGAAGCTGTTAATGAAATGTCTCAAGCTCTCGCTAAGGTTTGTGACGCTTCCTTATTGGTTGACAATGATTATTTCCAGGGATTCTCAAGATCGCTGACTCCCAGTCTTTTGAATTCACTCTGCATTTTGGTATGTTTTCATTTCTTTGCATCTTCTTTATATCTTAGATTTTAAACCATATATGCTTTAACAACTTTATATTTCTTCACAGGCTGGAAGAGCTTATTTTATCGCTGCCTCAGATTTGAAGAAAAGACATGCTGACCTTAGCAGCAAAAACGAAAATCTAAAGTCTAAATCTTCAGATCTTCGCCAACAAAAGGAGCAATTGGAATCTGAAGCTAATGATCTTCGCAAGAATAAAGAATAATTAGAAACTGAGATTGCTCAGCTTCGCAAGAAGAACAAGTAACTAGAAATTGACACTTCAAATGATAAACAAAAGATCTCCGATCTTGACAAATCTAACAAGAAACTATATGGTATGAATTATTTCTTTTTTATTTTAATTCTTTTTACTCTATCGCAGCTTATTCAAGCAACCATTTTTGCAGATATTTATGGTCTCACTGACGAGGCTACATTTCTCCAATATTTTCCTAAACCTGTAGACGAGGATACCCTTCTTGCTCGCCTTAATAGTTCTTTAAGTAATTTCTCAGTTGATCAAATTAAATCTCTTTCCATAGACGAACTCAAATCCAGACTTAATCTCTTAAAGATTGAGCATAGATTTAATTTAAGTTTAACCAATAAATTTAAACACATTTATCTTGATTCAAAAGAAAAAATTAATAGATTAATAAGTTAGAATAGCGATCTTATTGACGAGAAAGATCTTGCTGTTAAAAATGGCAGTAAAGCCTTAGCAAATTTCCATAAAACTCTCCTCGATATTCAAGTTGAAAGAGATAGAATTATCTGCGAGAACAAAGATCTTCTTGCGAGAGAGAATCAAGTTCGCTCTCGTCTTCTTATTAATAGCGATGATGAGTTTGCTTGGGCTGCAAAAGTTCTTGATAATGCCAGAACTAATTTAGGTGTAGATGTTAGTCTTCAAGATGATCATTATTCCTTAATTAGAGATATGATTGCCGAAAGAGAAGGTTATTACTCTTGTTTTTTCACTAATTTATTTTCTGATTGAACCACCCTTATTCGTATTAATTTTGCTATCATTTGCTCACAACATCTGAAAAGAACTTTCGCGAAAGAATTGGTGAGATGGAATAAGAGAAAAGCCAACTCGCTAAAGATCTATCTTCTCGCGATGAAAAATATTCTAGATTGAAGGACCAGTTTAAAATTACTTCTTCGAATTTTAGTAATGCCCTTATCCGTGTTCGTAACAACGCCATTAAACTGGACTGTGATGATCATAATATTCTTCATTCTACATATCCTGATCTCGCAAAGGAAATTCCAGCCAATACTCCAAACCTGGTTATCTCTGATAGTGAAGATGAAGATGAAGAATCTAGCGAGGATGAAGATGATGGTAAAGATGATCAAGAAAATAAATCTGGCGAAGATGACGATGGATCTAATTAGTTCTGCTTCTTCTTTTTATCTTCCTTGTAATTTTTGTACACTTATTTCCCTCTTCTTGTAATATTGCTGCGAGTTTCTCCATCTTACTTCAAGTTTCTCCAATTTGTAAATTTTCTTGATGTATAAATTTCTTTTGCTTCTATCTGTATGAATTAGAAAACAATCCTTTTCTGCAATATAGTTAATCAACATAATTATTATCCTTTAACTATCTGTGTAAACATGTCATATAATAAGGTCTATGTAATTTTATCATATGATGATGAATAATAATTTCATCATTCTGTGCATTCCCATACTTGCCTCTATTATTCATCTGCAATATGAAAAAATTGAATAGAGCTTAGATATCAATTGTAAATAAAACTTATTTAAATATATTTTGCTTCATTGTTTGCGATAATATCGCTAGTAATATTTGCATAACGTTATGATCTCTGCGTGAATATCGTGAATCTCATAATCTTTGCGTTAATATCGCAACTTAAAATTTAGTTCTTG
The DNA here is from genome assembly GCA_023529315.1 of Papaver bracteatum. NCBI lineage: Eukaryota > Viridiplantae > Streptophyta > Magnoliopsida > Ranunculales > Papaveraceae > Papaver > Papaver bracteatum. The sequence goes on from JAJJWX010000127.1 coordinate 1,380,842, forward strand.
ATTTCTTGTGGTCTTATCGTGCCTTCCTAGTTAAAGGTCTTACTTTGCCACATTTTGTATTGGCGACAAAATCGCAGGACGTCCTTACATTTGCATGTAAAAACCCATAGATTTTGCCTTATCTGTATTTTTTCAATTTTTCTGCGACAATATGATCGGCCTAAGTTCTCTTGCGAGAACGAAGTCCCATGACATTGCCGTCTTGCGATGAAATCGCAGGACATCCTTACACTTTCATGTAAAGACCCATTGATCTCATCTTAACTTTTTATTATGGCTTGTTGCCTCTATATAATTTTTTTCACACGACAATATGACAGGGGTAAATGTTCTTGCGATCATAAAGCCCCATGACATTGCCGTCTTTAGACACTTATCAGCTCCCTAATGGAGGGTGCCGCCCTTATCTTCCCCCTGGTTGCCCCTTCAAGGAGAGCACATCGGCCATACAAGACTAGCTCCTCCCATACAGATTTACCAACAACCAGTTGTTTTCTCAGCCTCTTGTCCTTTATGCCTATATGGCTTATAGTTACAAGACTGCACCCTAAGTGGGGTTTTCTTCAGGCCGAGTGCATTATAGCCAAGACTTGCCAAGAATGGCCAGGGTAGTTTCGTACGCCCCGGGAACCCTTGGCTCAACCGTGTACCTCGTCGCCTTGGTCATACTCTGCACTCCTTAGAAGAGATCCTCAGTCTTCCAAACAGGGTATAACCTTACATAGTTGGAAATCCAAGACACCTCTCCTGGATAGGTTTTATTTAACCCCAACATCTTCATGACTCAGGTTCCAGCAGCGGTATAACCTTATCCCTGAGTCATGCAAAAGAGATTCCCCCTTTATGACGCACTTTAGGTCTTACATTTGCCTCTTGCGAAATTGTATCCGAAAACTAAGGTGTACACCATAAAGGTTTGTCCCATTCTATTAATCTCTACAAAAATTTTATTCGCTTTTCTTGCGAGTATTATAACTCTGATAAAATTTCTTTTCTTTGATCTTTGCTTTTCTTGGACAATTTTTTAATATCATCTTTTTCACTCAAACGAAATACTCTTTTGAAACAGTTTCTTCAAACAACTCATTCACAAATTTCTCAAATTTCATCCTCTTACTTTTTTACTTACTACTTTCTGCTTCTGCTCTTTTGTTGCGTTTTGTTATTTTCTCTTTGTCTGTGAGACGCTCGCCATCTACTTCCTCTCGCCGCTCTATCATATCAATTATCAACCTGCCACATCTTTGTTGTTGCTTGATGTTATGCTTCCAATTGCTATTCTTCTCAGCTTTTTCCTCGCGAGATTTTACATCAATCTCATAACATTTCTTACTTTCTCCCCAATCTCCTTTAATGACTCCAACACCATTAGGATGTGGAAATTTAATACACTGGTGAAAAGTGGATGCCACTCCCAATATCCCATGTAGCCAAGGTCGACCAATCAGGGCATTATAAGGTGATTCAATATCAAAAACGCAGAATAGGATCTTAGAAGATATCCCCTTTAATGGAATTCTCATTGTAATTTCCCCTTTCGGCTTGTTAGCAGTACCATTAAAACCGTAGATTTTATATGTTGATGGTATCAAATCCTCGTCTTTTCCACCCATGGTTTTATAGGTATGATAAAATAAGATATCAAATGAACTTCCAGTATCTATTAGGACTCTGTTAATGGCCCAAGAATCTTTATCTTCATCATTATTTTCTTCATCTTCTTCTTCTATGGGTTTTGGGTTTATTTATAGCCTTACTACCAATGGGTTTTCATGCGGCTCGCCGGGCTCTTGTATCTCTTGCACAGTGAAAGAAATAGTTTGCTTCTGCCATTCTTCTAATGGTAAGACTCTCGCTATATTCATTATCTCTCTTCCCTATGTGTCTCTCGCGAAGACTCTGCTTAGAATGTTTTCATGAAAATCCTCAATAGTTTTGAATGAATGTATGATAGAATTACAAAACAAATTCTTCGCCTTAGCTCCAACTTCTATGACAAAGGTTTCTGCTCCTTTTACAGTATTCACTCTGCGATTATCTGGTGGCGGTGGTAATTGCTGAGATTGCTGATGTCCTATTAGAAAATAATTTAACTTTCCCTGATCAACCATTCTTAAAATTATTATTTTTACATTCCTACAATCATTTATTGAGTGGCCATGAAAATGATGGTAAGGACAAAATTCCTGATTTCGATTATTCGGATGTGGCTCTTTTCCCATATTCCATGGCGATGTTATATTTTCCATCAAAATGATAGCTTCCCAAATTTTTTCTATACTAGCATTTATAGGTGGCATCTTAATTTCTTCCCATATTATCTTCTGATTACCTTGCCCTCTAAAATTACTATGCATTTGTCCACCATAGGTTTCTTGCGGTTGATCAAGCCTTTGAATCTTATTATTTCCACCGCGATTGTAATAATTCTTCTCCCTTTCATACTCTTCATGATCTTGACTGCCCATAGCTACCAATTTCTGCTGGTTATCAATCACAACCTTCCCTTGTTGTGCTTGCGAGGATCTTGCAACATTGTTAATCATTTTAGGAAGTAAACTTCCATTTGCCGCTACTGAGCTGTTGTTTGCGATTGGATATGATTCCATTTCATTTTGTTTCTCTTCCAAAGAAATGTATTCTTCTTGTAATTCTCGCAGTTCTGTCATGGTAATTGTATTTTTGATTCTAAAAATTTGTATGTACAACAAATTGGTTGCAAACATTGCATTAATGAAGGATAAAATTAGGTATCTTTCATCCACTCTCCCAGCCATTTCGCTGCACATTGACTTCCATCTTATGGTTAAGTGTTTCAATCTTTCTCCAACCCTCTGTTTTAGCCCAAATACATCTTCAATACCTGGCCGCGATGAATTGTTGCTTATATATGCTCCTAGAAATATAGCTTGAAAATGGTCGAAAGAAGTTATAGTATTTTTAGGCAAACCTTCGAACCATTTTAGCGCCTCGCCAGTTAATCTAGACGCAAAATATTTACACAATACAATATCATGGTTTTCCCATTGTAGCATACACCTAACATAAGCCTTGACATGTTGAACAGCATAGGTAGTCCCATCAAAAATATTGTTTAATGCTGGTAAATTGCACTTTGGGGGTATTCCTATTAATTGCACTTCTTAAGTGAATGGAGTTCTCGCTGCTTCTTCGATGGCTTCATCAAGTTTCCTTCTTCCTCCTTATCTTCTGTTATTTATCATTCCCCTCATCTCTTCTAACTCCCTTAAAATCTGCTCATTTGCAGCTGAATTTTGTTCCATTGGTCTTTTCAATGCGGCTTCCCTTCTCCTACGCTCATGTCTTTCCTGTCTCGCGAGACTTTGTGTGTCTTCATCTGCATCTTCATTCTACCTTCTTCTGCGATTTTCATCTTCACATCCTTCTTGAATTCTCAATTGATTATGTCCTCCAATCTCTTCTCTGCAAGCTTCTTCATTTCTCGCCATTTCTCTTTGCTGTATTTCTATTCTCCTTTGTATTATATCATATTCCTCCTGAATATTATCATTATGACGATTTTGTGTACGTATCCTTTCTCTATTATCATGGTTATTCTGTCGTATTTCCTCTTGAAACTCTTGTTCTTCTACTTCTGCTCTCAATATTTCTCTCTCGCGGGATAAGCGTGCTTGTTCAGCATAATGTCTCCCAATTTCGTTCTTAATGATTCTTTGATTTCTTTGGATTTCTCTCCCATGTAAGATTCTTCTACCTTCTTCTCGATTCTCTTCACCATCTTGGTTATTTTCACCTCCTTGATTTCTATTATTTCGTCTGTCATCCAAAGCTTCACCGTGTGGATCATAGTGATCATTAATCATCCTTTCTTCTCCATGACGTTGCTCTTCATTTGGATTTTGCGTTTCTTCTTGGATATTTTCTCTAACATTTCTCATAGGGGAATTTCTCCTTGGCTCTTCTCTGAATGATCTTGAACTTGATCTAACAGTACTTCTTGATCTTCTATTTGTAATCTCAAATTCTCCATTCTCAACTCGTGATTTTTTCTTGTTAAATTCGCACGTTCTTTCGCCTCTAACCTTCTTTCCTCCTGTATTCTTTGTCTTAAATCATCTGTTGTTTCATTTTCGCCTTCTCCATGAATTAATCCTTCAACCACTCCTTGATCTCTTTCTTCTCTTCTTTCATTTCTTAATTGTCGATATTCTGCTTCTTCCATCGAATCCGATTTCCAAGTATGCACACTTACTTTATCATAATCCACAGTTCTATCTTGTATTGGTGTTTGATGATTCGGCTGTTGAATTTGATTTTCTCCTTCATTCCTTGTTCTATTTCTTCTTGTTCTTATCCTTGAATATTCTCCCAATTTATTCGTTTCTCCACCTGCAAGTATCTTACTCCTCCTCACAGTTGTTGGTGGTTCTGACGTATTTCTTCTTCTTCTTGCTATTTCTTCAACCCTAACAATTTCTTCGAAATTCCAAATTATAACTATCGATTTCTTAACTTGATTCTCCCTGTTTCGGGCGCCAAAATGTAGTTGCAGGAAATCCTATACTACACCCTTGATAAGAATCTATAACAATTAAGTCATATTTGAAGATTAAAAACAACAATTTATTATTTGATTCTCAGAAATGTTTATCAGAAATGTAAAAGATCAAGAATACAACTATTCTATTGAACTTTATCTCTCTTCAAGACTTTCTCAACACTCAAAAATACATCATCCCCTCTCTGGACATACTGGGTCTCTATTTATAGGGTAGTTACATAATGGATGACAGCTAAGTTGTCCTTTAAATTCGGATCTGGATTCCGATGTTCTCGCGGCAGTTATAATGTTAATTATCGCAGACATTCTAATCACCGCAGAACAATCATGCTTTTCCCGTGTTTCTTCAATCGTCAGCTATTACGTCATTCTTTGGATTACTCTTTAAGTTATTTTATGACGCTCGCAAAGTGTTGTTGAAGAGCTCGCAGGACGATCACAAGAATTTTGTTAATCTCACAAGAATATTGTCATGGCGATATTCTAGTCCTACACCCACAGTCACACCCAAGAACTAATCTAATGAAGAACTAAAACATAATAGAAAATTCTTTAAGTTGTTTTTCTAAAGAACATGAATAATTACAAAGTGTAATATGAGAAAACCCTAACTTGGAAAACAAATAACTTTCTCTCTCCTAAATTCCTTACACAAATCCTCAAAAAATGTCTCTCTCCCTACAATGGCCTCGGGCGCCTTTTATAAGGGATTACATAGTGGAGGACAACTAACAAAGCCCTTAATTTCGGACCAGAGAGGGTGATACTATCGCCCTATCTTGTGGTTGCTGCGTTGATATCGCGCTGACCCTCACATGTTTTGTGTGATTCCTGATGACATCATCGCGTGCGTCAAGAGTGGCATAGTGGATCTGATATATTCGCATGTGACTAACATCCTTGTTATGTTCGCCTTTAACTAAATGATCTTCTCGCATTCTTATTGGTTGTGCAATATTTTGTATCCACGGTCACTTCACTTGGAAGCCCCATCTCGTTTCCTTTTATGTAATTGGTGTAATTTAGTCTATTGTCTATTATATTTTTTTTATTTTTTTCTTTCTTCTGTACTTGTTGTTTTAAGGATAGAGATCTCCTCTTCCCTTTTTCGGCTTTTCTTTTTATTTTTTTATTATTAAACCACTAATGGTGGCACATGGCTAAGGGTGTAAACGGATGCGTACGAATGCGAATAGGGCACTACCCGCATCCGAAAATACCGTATACTATCCAAATTCAATTCGAAATCCGAACATATATAGTAATTTTCACTTTGAATTCGTATCCGAATTTCTATCCGGATATCGAATAATTATCATATCTGAAATTTTTAGTATCTTTATTAAATTGAAATTACACAGAGCTTTTGGTTGGCAGCCTAGCGACAAGCTGAGCTCCAACTCCTCTTTGAATTGCAATACCTAAACGATAGAAAATAAAACTACCTAATCCACTACTAGCGTCGTTGCTAACCAAACAGTTTTTTAGACGCTTAAAAAAAACTAGAGTGTCTTCTCCAAGCTCTCCTAAGGTAGAGAAGTCCAGAACTCCCAAACCATAGCCATGTGCAGCGCACTTGTCCAAGTATTTGGCACATTTTGGTGAAACTGCACCAAAAATAGCCTTACATGGGGCGAAAGAGCGTACACCATCACCAGTGAATGGAGATACACATGTAACATCCATACAAACATCTTGCCCGTTCTCCCAATTAAGAACAATAATATTAGTAGGTTTTAGATCTTTTCCATCGTCTAACTGAAGACCAAGAGAAACCTCTTTGCGCGCGGGGACATTAGCCTTATAACAAATGTCTGAAACAATGTCACGAACCACATCATGTCGAAACTTGTACCCAATATCCTTAGCGAAATGAAGCGCATGATCCCCAAAGACATCCATAGACTTGTTACAACTGGGGCACAAACTATTCTCCGCGAACAAAGGAATACCCAAACAGTAACAAAGTACAACTCTAAACTGTCGAGACCCAAGACATTGGTTAAGTCCACTAATGGGGACCTCCAAAAGGTAGTATTGAGCATGTTTGATGCGGTTGCACTTCCAAAGGGTTGAATATCTTTCAGACATATGAAACTGGTCTGGGATATGCCTCTTAACTGCGTCAAAATAAACAACTGCCAGGGAATGAATGGAAGGAGGGGCAGTATCATTGACACTATAAGTAGACAGTAATCCACATACCTAAGTAAAGGTCTGAAGAGCCACCTGAAAAGATGGTCCTTTATCTGTTGAGAAAAAGTTACCAAGGATCGTTTTCTGTACTGAAGTAGTCTGACACTGAGAAGCAAGATAACAATAGGCACGAGTGTCAGCCATGGTATAAATGCCCAGTCCGCCATCCTTGATAGTAAATGTAACTAATCTCTTCTGTAAAGGACCAAAACCCGCACCATCACCAGTAATTATAAGTCTCAAGTACTGATAAAGCTGATCATCAAACAAATCAGTGGCAGGTTGTAAAGCAGTCGGATTAGTAGTACGCATAGCAAAGTAAAGTCTAGACACGCTAGTGCAATTGCGAAGTAAAAGTATCTCACTTTGAGGTTCCCTAAGATTTTTAATGGCGTCCATTAGCTGAACAGTTTTGTGAACCCTGTTCAGCAACATTTCGCTGATAAAGCCCATATCCAAACTCACTGGACCGCCCAAAAGTTTAACGCCTTTAGTAGGCCTACCAATATATGTAGGGAAAACACTATCCATTATACTCCTAGGATCAACAGAAGGCCAAAAAACTTCCGTCTTCTTAATGTTAAGATGTAAACCTCTGTTTGGTCCTTCTGTTTGAATTATCCTCAAAGCCTTGGACACCTCTAAGGTGTCTCCAACTATTGTACCATCATCAAGGTACCAAGCATGCAAGTAAAGTTTGCATTGAGCAGCAATAGTCTTCACTAAGGGGTGAAGTGTCAATGCAAATAACAAGGGACCGAGAGGGTCACCTTGTTGAACACCAAGAGAAGAAGACAAAATATAATGAGAGTAATAAAGCTTGGAAGGCCGCAGGTAGCAAAACTCTACCCAACGAGAAATACCTGGGAATTGAATGCGTACTTCCTTGATGAGTTGAGACCTACTCACCATGTTGAAAGCATTAGAAAAGTCAATAAGCAGCATTGACATGTTCTCCGAGTTTACTTTCATTTCCAGAAGGAGATTTACAGCATGTAAAATACCTTCCCATCCTACAGGAACACCAACTCTGAATTGGTAATCTCCAAGATAAGAAGTCATGTCTTTTCCAACAGCAAACGCAGCCACCTTAGAGACTAATCTCCGTCATACCGTACCAACCGCAATGGGCCTAATACCTCCCCCAGGCTTAAGCAAAGGAGTCAAAGGAGCGCTAGCAATGTATTCACCCAAGGCATGAGGGCATTTACCAGCAAACCAAAGGTTGACAACCCCAGCAATAGAAACCAACAAATCATCTGCCACTGTTGCCGCCGCACCACCAAGAACATCAACTAAGTGTTGAGCCCTTAAGCCATCTTGACCGCAATACGTGCCTTTAGGAAAGCTTTTGATCGCACTTAAAACAACCTTATGATCCACCAAAATGGAATCCGCATCAATATCGCATGTGGGGATCTCTGGAGGGGATGCAGAAGGGTGTTTCTCCAACAAATCTAGGTAAGTTTTCTCATCATAGGGTGCAACACCAGATGACGAAAAAACTCTTATAGCTGCAACAAAATGTCTTGCGTTAATCTTCCGCTGACAAGCACCAATAAAAGCCCCAGTACGATTATCCTCTTTCTTTTTATCATTCGGTTTATTCGAGCCAAATCTAAGTGGCTGTTGCAACATTTTCTTAACTAATGTAGAACAACCATTCGGCTCTTTCCATTCTACTAAGTCCTGTAGGATAGCTGCAACTTGCAGGCGCTTTCGATTGCCTGACTTGCGTTTAGTAGAACACTTAGGTTGGTATAATGACAGCGTGCATATGGGAAGAAACAGCAGTCGGATCCAAGATGTCATGCTAATCGGACTTGCAATGACACGGTCTAAACAAGTCTTCAACGCCCTGGAAAATGCGAGTCGGCATTTGTGAGGGATGCAGTTGACGGTAGGAAACTGACGCTGCAACACAGTATTAAGTAAATCTGTAGACAACATCTCTACAGCATCGTTGGTCTCACCCTCTGCAACTATACCACCCGCAGATCCATCACACCCCTTGCCTGTAACAACTCCAACACCTCCCTCGGCTTATCTATATCATGTATCAAGACTGCATCTTCACTGCAAGGCCCTGGAATGAAGTCATGAACCAAACCGTCATGTCCCTTGCATGATTTCGACCAGGCATGGAAGTAACATCACCTACTGCAAAACTACATTCGCAAATCAAATAAGGTCTTCTCCAGATCACCATAGACCTTTGATTCACTCGCAATCAACTCCAGAACACCATCCTTCCTGGTTTTAAAAAAAAGGTGATTGTCATGAATGTGTTTCACTACTGACCCTTTAACGTAACCTCTTCCCTGAACTCCATCAGGACAGCCATGGAGGCATCAGAAAGGGCAGTGAATGACGTTCAAAACTGAGTCTTTGATGGGAGTCGACGAGGCTGGGGGAAGATGAGATGGAGATGAAATCAAAGAGACTCGCGCGGAAGACGATCGTGTAGTCCTTGCCATGAACGAACCAAAGGAACCCTAAGCAAATAAAGAAAAATATACTGAACCCTAAAACAACCAAATCCAAAACGAAAACAGAGGCAAAGCTGGAAGAAAGAATCAAAATCTGTGGAAAAACTATCTACCAAAATCACCAGTTTGAACGAATCAAAAGAAAAGGTCGAGAAAATCATTCGAAAAATCATAGTGAAAACGTGATTGGAATGATATTCCAATCGCCGGGTTTTCGCCGGAGAGAAAACATATATGTTAGCTGGCTTATAAATATAAAAAAAGTAAATCTGAAATCACAAGAAAAAATAATAATATTTTTTTCACAAGATTAATGTTTACATAATAAAAATTTAAAGATTTATTTATGTTTTTAAATAAAATTTAACAAAATATAAAGGGAAAAAAGTAGATACGATCTACACTTTCATATGTTTAAATATATATATATATTCATACATAAATTTCGGATACGGATATTTCGGATGCGAATACCTCCACATCCGAATTCGTATCCAATTAGTTACATTTCCGGATAAAGATATCAGGATATATGAATTCGAAAACTATTTTAGAATAATATTTGATATTTCGAATGCGAATTCTAACGAATACGAGAGTTTTCGGACATCCATTGACACCCTTACACATGGATAAGTAAGATAATCAACTTGCTAATATATTAAGTGTCCATTGTCCATAATCTGTAGTCTGTATCCTTTCTAGTATCTGGTTACTTGGTAAAAGTGAAATGAAAAAGACAAAAAAGAAAAGGACCCCTACTACTGAAACGAAAACACCAACCCAAATGAAGTTGATGGTGTGCTGATTGATTACTTCTTGGTTTGGGAGTACAAGAAAAACAAAGGGTTCAGATCTCTATAAAAAATTGAATTTATGGAATACCCGAATTGAGTACGATTATTACTGCTAGTCTATTCCATACTCCAAGTACTAAAGCGAAAGTAATGGTTGTGAGTTTCTTTCAACTAAAAATTGAGCATGTTAAAGGCTGGAGGACCATTTGGCATGGGGGTTACAGATGTTCTTGTGACGGTAGAAAAGGATGGGAGTTCGAAAGAGACATGATATGGTCAAATTTAAGGAGAGTCAAAAGAATGTTATTATAACAGTAAAAAGAATGGGAGTATAAAGAATAAGAATTTGTGTCCAATCAGTTTATTGGACGGTGTGATCCAAATTTCATTAAAACATCCTATCTCATTTATGTATGTAATAATGTAAACTTCACTGTTTAATTAGTTTTTGTAACAACCAATTTAATATTAACTTTAATCTTGTACGTACCCATAAATACTCCTTTTTTTAAAATAAATAAGCAGGGAAATCCCTGAAGTTACAAAGAGAATCCTAAATAAACAAAGCTTACAACTAAGTGACTTTCAAACCATATCCTGTAACCCGAAACCTGTAACCCAAATCCCATGACCAGAATCTCTTGTAACCCGAATCCCTTAACCAGAATCTCCTCCGGACAATCGAAATGTAACCAAATAACAGTAAAACCCGCCTTTACGGGAGAACTTGAATCGGTGAAGCTATATTCACAGCTCGAAAAAACAATTTTTTAATATCCAAACCTGAAATCTTATACTGAATCTCAACTTTTCCTGCTGGTACAAAGAAAGCTCGCCGGAGAACGCGACGGAGCTTTGTTTACCACTGAATAAGATTAAATTCAACAGTACTCTTGAGGGAAATCAACATCACAAACCAACTAACCCAAGAACCAAAGTTACAGGGACTAATCAATGAAAGCAGAAAATTAGTGTAAACCTAGAACTAAAACTACCAGCCGATAACAAAGATAACCCATGTGAAAGTAGATTAGTAAACCAACCCATGATACAAAGATCACAAAGAGAAATCCGATCAACACCATCATTTTTAAAAAGTCCCAACCTGTAAAAGTTAGGTGCAGATGATGCCAAGGAACACACAGATGTTGTCACATTTTTTTTTCTCGTAGACTAGTGCGGAAAATGTTGATGTTCTTTGATTTCTTTGTTTCCAAAGATCCCAACTCAACCATCCACAGAGATAAAAATCACCCAATACAAAACAAACTTGTTCTCTGGTTGGTACAAACAGATCTTCACTTTCTTCAAACATTTGTACTTGCCGGAGAAACTCGCCGGAGGGTGATAAATCGCTGCAAATCACAAAAACTTCAACCCCTCTAAACCAACAAACTGAAAGAGCAGATCTATAGAAAACCCATCAGAAAATCCATAATAGCCGATCCTCCAAGAGAAAAATAGATCAAAACATAAACTAAATAAATAAGAAACTAAAAAATCAGAAAATAAATTATAGACTACACCAGAAGATAAAATAGTAGGCAACAAAATGATAAAGAAAATAGCACTGCCCATATCCACTCCATTAAGAGCCGATCTGGCAGAGGAGAGGTCGTTGGTGGAAAACTTTTCGTTGATAAAGAAAAGGAGTAGAAAGGGGAGAAAGTGGAGGAAGTAGTTGCTCGGAATTTTGTTTAAGCATGTTCCTTCATTGTAAAAATGATGTCTAACTAAGCCTGTTCCACCCAAGGTTACTGTTTCGGCCATAACTACTATCTAGTGCCATGGTCATATGAAAAGCACATCAAACCCCCATTTCTCCCATAATTTTGCCAAACCTTCATTCCAGGAGCATTTATTGAGGAGGTATGAAAATATGATTTTTCTCTTAAAACGGTTCCATTAATTGCCACCACCAATATTACTGCTTCTTAAAAACAAATGTGTCGTCAACTATTTATTTATCTCAGACCAATCTAACCATATGGTACTGCATGCATATATCTTAGCTCGAACCAATATGGATTTATTTTAGATCTTTCGTTCAAACGGATTGGGTTATGCCCAACTGCATAGATCTAATTATCAAAGGGTGGAGGGTAAAACATCTACCTTCGGCAGGTATGGTTTTATGGGAATATCTTCCAGTGGGGATTACTTGGAAAATATGGAATTCTCGAAACGACCTCATCTTCAATGGAGTTAACTTTGATGCCCAACAAGTGATCAAAAAAGCGAAATCTCAAGATTACTTTTGGTGCAAAAACAAGGTGGAATTGAATGGTATTTCTTTGGAGATGATTGACTCTAATTGGGGACAAATTTTTTTTGTAACTTAATCCTCTCTTGAGGTGTGAAAGGGGGTCTCGTTTTATTTAGCTGCGAACTGTTCTTATTATGGTGGTCAGTTTGTAACCTCTGATTTTTTCCTGCTTACTTCCTTCCTGTAAGTTTTTTAATCAAATTATTTTTGTTGTGGAAAAAAAAACTATATGGTACTGCATGCTGCTACGCAGCTATTAGCTAGACCTGCCCATTGTACAGAGTACAAAAACATTATTTATGTGCAGTAAAAAAAATGGAAGTAAAAAAAAGGTGATTATTGTTGTTGTTGTTGTAACATAACAGTTAAAAAAAAGAATGTGTGTTTTGAGATGGTTAAATCAGTAGGTAATCTACTAGCTCTTTAGCATTAGAAGAAAGTAAAAAGTCCAACATGCGAAACAAGGTTTGAGTAAAAATATCTTGAGGTACAATATATAAATACATATCAAACAATCAAAGAGGTACGTATTAAATGTGGAGGAAATTTCCATGAAGTTGCATAATTCAATCACAAGAAGAAAACTCATGAGCTGTATAATACTAAATTATTTCTTCAGTTTGAGCCTGTTTAAGGTCCTCCTGGTCCTGGATATTCTTATAATGAAGGTGGAAGTGGTGGTGGTAGTGATCGAGGTAAACAAAAAGTAGAGTGATAATGATGAAGGTGGAAGTGGTGGTGGAAGTTATCAAGTGCTCTTATGATGAATATTAATGTTATCAAGTGGAAGTGGTTATGTTCTTCTATCGTTCCTAGTTTCCTTATGTAATATGCTTCTTATGTACTATGCGCTCCTATTGTCTATCTTATTTCTATCTTCTTTCTACCATGTTCTCCATTTCTTTCATGTTGTAGTATGTTGTAGCTTTTGTTATGTAATGGAGTTTAATCTATATAAGTGCTTTGTTTATCCATTTTGAAGTTTCTTAAGTTTTTTTTTACTGAAGATCTATTTAATCAATCATGAACAAAAAAGGTAAACGGTTTAAAATGTCCCAAAATAAAGAACAATCTTAATACATATTAAAAAAAAAACACATTTCTCTTCGCACCCTCTAAACATGTCATTAGGTGTATTGGTTAGGAGATTAAAAATGAGGAGTCATTTTAATTCTCTCCAAATAATTTACATGTGATAAAAAGCTAGAAAAATTAGAAGAAATTGTGGCAGCAAAATAATCTTAAATTTATCACTTGAAATTATAAGGATCTCTAAAACTATTTATTTTTTTAATACATGCACTCTGTACAACTTGTATTTGTTGTTATTTACAAACTAGCCATCATAACTTAATAAAATTTTATATCCATTAACATCAACTTAATAATGACAATATGTCTCATGTGTTCATGGACAATAACTTTACAAAAGTGATTTTTTTTTTGTAAAGTTAAGAAAAATAAAACTAATATGCTATATTAATTTATAATGTTTTTTTTTTTATGTTAATATGATGTCGTTCTATTTTTCCCAAATTATAATAACAAGAAAATAAAAAACGTTCTACTCAAACCAAAGATCATATTTCGTCGTCATTAATAACGCAAATCGATCAAGAAACAAAACTCATGTTTTCTGTTATATTCAATTAACTTTGTTAATCATAAATAAATCGAGTAAATCAAAGTCAAAATGAATAAAAATGACCACATTTTTTTAAAGAATATGTAATTTGGGGATATGAAATAGTAATTTTACTGTTCATACCGGCATAGTGTTTCAACACATTTTTTTTTACTATGCCGTTATGAACAATAACCGCACTATTCATATCCCCCAATTAGTTTTCATATCCCCCAATTAATTATTCTTTTTTTTATCTAGCTCTGATTGTTTTTATGTGTAAATTACGAAGGGCCGACGATGTGTCCATCAACCTCTTCTAACATTTATTAGTTTTAACTGAATTATAATATGTACTTTCAACGATAAAAAAAATCATAAGAAAGTTAAACCACTCGAAGTATGTAATAGAGTAGAGAAGAACTCGAATATGTAATGGTGTATGTAACTGAGTAACAACATATACAAATCTGAATCTTAGCAGTTCCAACCAAATCAATGCAATTATTTATTGTTTCTCTATTTACTATTGTTCTTTTCTGATGCATTGTGGATGTTGCCAACCAACATTGAAATACCATTCTTGTCCCATTTCTATAACATTTCCAAAATACCGAATATGTCCTTGGTAATATTATAAATTTAAAGAGATAAGGTTAAAGGAGGGATTTTTGGTTTTAGAATATTGTGTCAGGGTGAGAGTTTTCTCTTCTTTAGACCCTAATTGTTATCTCTAGGGGAATTAGATCATCTAATTCTAGAGTATCAACTAGATGCCTCTCATAGTATCTTTTAGTTTCCAATTTATATTGGGGAGAAACTATAAGTTGTAGGAGAAGAATCTCAATTTTTAGGTTCTTCCTTTATTTAAAGGGTAGAAGAAACTAATTTGGTAGGTTATTTATCATTTCATTTTATCAATTTCAATTTCAATTATAAGTTTCCACTTCTCATCATTTGGTATCAGAGTTTTGGTTTGATTCTCAAGGGGAAAAGGTGTGATTGGTGAAGATATTTGTTTTTGAGGTGAACACTACTAATCTCTTTCTCAAGTATTTTTGGGTTGATTATTATGTTATTTGATAGTGTTTTCAAATTGGGTTTTTGAATCTTATATTGATTTCACTATGGGTTATAAAAGAGAAGTTAATTTGGGTAGGATTCATTCAAAGGATGTGCTAATGAATATAGTACATGAAGTGTTTGATGATATGTATCTAAGAATGGAAGAAATTTGTGAAGAATATTATTGGAAACTTGTAAGTCTCCATAACCAAGTAAGCATTCTACCTAATGATTGTGATGATGTAAGTGAACTAGATATGAGATACAAGATGTTTGATGAAATGTGTCAACTAGTATAAGAGAAAATTAAGAAGTTGAAAGGTCTTTATATGAATTCATTTGAACTCTCTAATGACTATGAAGATGAAATGGAGTTAGAGAATTCAATTTCCATTGGTGGGTATGAAAATAAAGAAGTTGCCTATAAGGTGTTTGATAAAATATATCTACCAAAATTTGATATTTTTTCAAGTTGTGAGGAAGGTGATATTGGTAATAATGTTTACTTTGATCCTACGTCGCCACCCATATTTAATGAAGAACCTAATGAAGGAAGAGAAGAAGAATTTACCATCGGTTATCAAATACAAAGATTGGGTGTCGTAAACAAATAATCCATGCTTGAACTTGACAATGGTGATCCAGGGACAAGGCATGACGCATTCCAAATCACTTGTAGCATGGGAAGAAAGGTAAACAAGCTTGTTAATAATCTTAAAAGTTATGTTTATGTCGTACCCGAAAATGTCATTAAAGAGATGAAATATGAAACAAAATTTCACCCAACAACAAGCTATTTATCAAGTATTAGCAAATAAAAAGAGAAATTTACTTATGTAGATCCAACTTGGGCTTCCTTTAAAGACATGTATAATAACGCTAGTCACCATTCACAGTTGGAAAAACTACTTGGTGTTTCTTTGCTTCTTGATTGTGCTATTGACTATCACCACAAGAGGTTAGACTTGGTGAGTAACTATATATGAATAAATCGTGGTTGAGTAGTTTTCAAGGAGGGAAGAAGTGCAATCTTGAATAAGTTCATCTTATTTTCGGACCACATGGCATTGAAGCACATCAATTCTCAAGACAAGCTTTCTACTAGGCATAATAAATGGGATTCTTATTTGAAACAATTCACTTTTTCCATGAAGCACAAGTCGGGTGTACAAAACAAGGTAGCGGATGCCTTGAGTCGGTGTACTTCTCTTCTCACACAAATGAGGGCTCGTATTTTGGGATTCGATGATATTCGGGAGCTCTTAAAAAATAATACTTATTTTGGTCCTCTTATGGTTTATGTGGATCTAATTTGGGGTTCCTTTGAAGATAATTATCATGGCTCTAGCCACCGTGCAAAGTTAGGAGGGCTACTTGGTGATTCTTTGCTTCTTGAGTGTGCACTTGACTATCACCACAAGAGGTTAAACTTGAAGAGTAATTGTAAAGGAAGAAATCGTGGTCTAGTAGTTTTCAATAACGAAAGAAGTGCAATCATGAATGAGTTCATCTTATTTTCGGACCACATAGCATTGAAGCACGTCAAGTGCCAATATAATTTTATGACGAGGCATGATGATTGGGTGTTTTACATGCATCAATTTACTTGATTTCGTATTGGGACAAATATGATTCAGATGAAGAATATGACAATTCGAGGGCAAATTTCTTTCAAGAAGGGGAGGATGATACATAGTGGTATTTATGAAATACCATTTCAACCCTTCCACTCATGTTCTCAATTTTACCCCACTTCTTTTGGTTTATTTGCTTGCTTTTCCATTATATATGTAAAACGCTAGCTCTACTTTAGTTAGCGAAGTTTGAGTTATTTATAATAGGTGTGAGAACCTTGATCATTCCTTAGAGAAGAACCTCCATCACTTTGCTACTTCTAATTTGTAATTGGGTAGAAATTGCAACTTGAAAGAGATGCATCTTTTATCTTCTAATTTCCAATCTTAGAGTTGGGTAGAAATTTGAAGTCATATTAAAGAGGAACCTCAAATCTTTGCATCTTCCTTGTTCCAAGGGTAGAAGAAGCTTCATTTGAAGGTTGGTTACTTGTGTTTTATGGTATTTTGTTACAATTTAACATTCCAATTTCAATTATAAGTATTACTTTACATTAGTTGGTATCAAGAGATTTGGTTAGATTTTTTTGGGAGAAGGTTTGGTAAAGATATTAATTGATATTAGAGACTACTTATTTGATAATCAATTACATTGGGTTGTGTTTAATTTGCTTGATAATTTGTTCAAATTGGATATTTCAATTATATGGTGATTTTATTATGGTATCAACAAGAAGAATGAAAATGGATGGGGAAAGTGAAATAGTGGGTGATCTTCCAATCTATCAAGAGGGCATGAATGTGGATCAAATATTTGATTATTTTACTATCATGGACCAAGTGCTATCTAGTAGAAGTAAAGAGAAAGAAGAATAACGTAAATCATTATTGTGTCCCACATTTGGCAAGGTACTTGGTCACGGAATAGAAGATGGGAAACCATTGTATGGTATCAAATTGGAAGATACGATATCGAGGAGATCTCGGGAAAAAATTCAAGTATGTAAACAAACAATTATTGGAAGCAAGCCTTCACTCAAGCTACAACAAAATATAAAGTCAATATATATTGGTCTAATTTGGGCTTTCATTAAAGACAAGTTCCATGGATTTGGTCACCGTGCAAGGTTGAGAGAACTACTTTATGTTTCATTAGTTATTTGGTATGCTCTCAACTATGACCACAAAGTGCTAAATTTGGTGAGTAATTACAATGGAAGGTGTAGAGGTATAATTGTCTTCAAACAAGGAAGAAGATCAAGCACTAATGGAGAATATGCTTTGAATAATTCGAGGATGAATTTGTTCAAAGAAGGGGAGGATGATGTATTGTGGATGTACCATATCAATATTAGAGCACCACTTATCTTCTATCTTTGAAATACTTTGAATATGCCGAATATGCCCTTGGAGCTAGTATAAATTTGAAGAGATAAGGTAAAAGAAGGGAGAGTTTTAGCTTGGTTTTACCATATTTGTGAGAATGAGAGTTTTCTCTTCTTCAACCCTATTTGTGTTCTCTAGGTGAAATTAGATCATCTAATTCTAGAGATTCAACTAGATGCCTCTTAGTATCTTTTAGTTTCCAATTTATATTGGGGATAAACTATAAGTTATAGGAGAAGAATCTCCATTTTAGGTTCTTCCTTTATTTAATGGGTAGAAGAAACTAATTTGGTTGATTGTTTATCCTTTTCAAGTTATCAATTTCAATTTGTTTCAATTATAAGCTTCCGCTTCTCATCATTTGGTATCAGAGCTTTGGTTTGATTCTCAAGGGGAAAAAGTGTGATTGGTGAAGATATTTGTTTTTGAGGTGAACACTACTAATCTCTTTCTCAAGTATTTTTGGGTTGATTATTATGTTCTTTGATAGTGTTTTCAAATTGGGTTTTTGAATCTTATATTGGTTTCACTATGGGTTATAAAAGAGAAGTTAATTTGGGTATGATTCATTCAAAGGATGTGCTAATGAATATTGTACATGAAGTGTTTGATGATATGTATCTAAGAATGAAATAAATTTATGAAGAGTATTATTGGAAACTTGTAAGTCTCCATAACCAAGTAAGCATTCTACCTAATAATTGTGATGATGTAAGTGAACTAGATGTATCAATTTTCGTTGGTGGATGTGAGGATAAACAAAGTGCCCACAAGGTGTTTGATAAAATGTCTCTACCAAAATTTGATAGTTATTTGAGTCATGGGGAAAGTGAAATAGTGGGTGATCTTCCAATATATCAAGAGGTCATGAATGTGGATCAAATCTTTGATTATTTTACTATCATGGACCAACTTCTATCATGTAAGAATCAATAGAAAGAAGAATACAATCCTTTGTGTTTAATTTTTGATAAGGTATTTAATGGTTATGAAGTAAAAGATTTTGGTGTACCAATGTATGATAATGAATTGGAAAATGCTATGTTAAAAGCATCTCGAGAACAATTTCAAGTATGTGAACCGACTACCGGAAGCAAGCCTTCACTCAAGCTACAACAAAATGGGGAGGCAATATATATGAATCCAATTTGGGCTTTCATTGAAGATAAGTTTCATGGTTGTAGTCTTCGTGCAAGGTTAAGAGAAATGCTTGGTGTTTCTTTACTACTTGGGATGCTCTTAACTATGACCACAAGATGCTACATTTGGTGAGTAACTAAAATGGAAGGTGTAGAGGTAGAATTGTCTTCAAGCAAGGAAGAAATTCAAACACAAATGGAGAGTATGCTTTGAAAAATTCGAGGACGAATTTGTTCAAAGAAGGGGAGGATGATGCATTGTGGATGTTGCCAACCAACAATGAAATACCATTCTTGTCCCATTTCTATAGCATTTCCAAAATAACGAATTTGTCCTTGGTAGTATTATAAATTAGAAGAGATAAGGTTAAAGGAGTGAGTTTTGGTTTTAGAATATTATGTGAGGATGAGAGTTTTCTCTTCTTTAGACCCTAATTGTTATCTCTAGGGGGAATTAGATCATCTAATTCTAGAGTATCAACTAGATGCCTCTCATAGTCTTATAGTTTTCAATTTAATTGGGTAGAAATTATAAGTTATTTGAGAAGAATCTCCATTTTTAGGTTCTTCCTTTATTCAAAGGGTAGAAGAAACTAATTTGGTTGATTGTCTATCCTTTTCAAGTTATCAATTTAAATTTTTTCAATTATAAGCTTCCGCTTCTCATCATTTTCTTAGAATTAAATCACTGAATGACGTTATTTCAATGCACTTGTAAGCAAAAAATTTCCACCTTCATAAGAAAAAAGAAAGAAAAGGAAACCACATTTGACAAGGTGATCCTTTTAAAATGAATAAAGAGCTCCATCAACAAAGATTCCATTTTTCCAATGTGCTCTGGTTCCAAAATTAAACTTTCAAAGGTTTCTCCATCCATGGCCGCTCCCAAGAGTGTATATGTAAACTTGTGTAAATTTTGTCCCTTCTCGAACATTATTATTACGACTTTGTACTTGTTGGTTGAAGAAACATAACCAAATACCATCGCCATGTGATTGAAGTCATCTCTCATAATTTCTGGAAGCTTAATATACTCTCTCGTGATGGAGTTACAAATATAGGTTGCTTTTTCTACTAAATACGTTTCTTCATAAACACAGATCAAACCATTACACAATCCAAGAATTCTAGTATTCCCTCAAAAGGTAAAGTTAAAATTAAGCCTTCTAAATTTCTCAATGGATTCATAATTCTCAGTATATTATATTTGAAATTATAAAAACTGTCATTCTTCATCCCAGCAATTGAAGTCAAAAAAATAAAACTCATCTTACCAGAATCAGTCGCAGGATGATTAAGATGCATCTTGGAGAAAGATGGATGACGAACAAGACTTCTCAAATTCGTGCAAACTAACTTGCATTTGAGAACCAATTCAGTTGGTAATAGACTGATAATGTCTAATGTAATCTCTTCGGGTAGACTATTGAAATACTCCATTAAGACTTCCCTTCTAGTTGAACAAAGCAAGATTTATAGACATGGGATATAGAGTGATATTATAAAATATAAGGTTTAAAAAACAATACAAAATGAGTCGTTTTTTTAAGATGGGAAAACAGTTGGAACCAAAATTTATCCCTAAATTGACATTTGACAGTGAGAGTGTGGGGCCTTAAATGGAAAAATCTGTAAGGATTATGGACGGGAAAACAACCCTATGACCCAAAATCTGGTTAAAAACACAAATCCTCCCAAGAGCCAAAGTTCCACTTTGTGCTATAAAATTTTCAGCACGATCCATCATCTGCTTTGTACTTAGATTTTTGCCTCATGACTAATTTTGTCTCAGTGACAGGAGACATGACCATGGTCTAATACTTTTCTTGCGACCAAAATTTGTATCCCTAAATTTTTTTCTCAAAATTTACACCTTGTTTGTTTGTACCTGACTCGTATGAGTTATCTAAATCTGGGTAGGCCGGTTATGACTAGAATTACCTGACTCATATAGTCATCTGGATGTGACTCAATATGTTTGTATTTCAAGTGGAATCGGATTCATCTGACCCAAACATATGTGTGTCAGTGGCTTGGTATCATGAGTCCGAGGTATTTCTATACCTGACTCAAACGGGTCAGATTGAAGCGTTAGGTCGGAGTCAGAGGTCGTGTCAGGTCTGACTCAAAATATAAAACAAACTCTCTGACATCTAACTCGCAAATAGTTATGGGTTGACTCAAATCCAGATCGCGAGTCAGATGCAAACAAACACAGTGATAGTCTAAAATCTATCACTGAGACCCAAAGTTTATTGGTCGACTTTTTATTTTGTGATCACGTTTTGCTCAGTTATCTTTTTTTTACAAGAAATAAACTCCATTAAAATTAGGAGATTACATTCTTTTTTTCCTCCTCCAAGATCCTGATATTACAGGAAGGTGGAGATACATACCATTCACCATCATATAATTTCTGACCTCTATCATACCTGGAAGACTTGTCAGCTGGCGCTATCCTTTTAGCGATGGAACATTTTCATTAAACTTGTCAGCTGACAAACCATTCACCATCAGATAAATTCCATAAAACTTGTGACATAATTTCTGACCTCTAGCATACTTGGTAAACAAAAGTCTTTTAATAAAAATTCTAGTAAATGAACCATTTATTGCTTCTACTACATTCTTGCGGTCCCTTCCAAGTTCAACATCAAAGATGCCTGCTTTTAACCCATTTTAATAGAATCCATCTCCGCTAGAGCTTCTGCTCACTCCTCGTCTACTGATGAGTCAAAGGAGCAGTTTGCTCCATCAAATACACATGCTAAATCATGCAAAATTAGCTCATACCCCATTTCATTTGTAGATTTCAAGAATGAAACATCAAAAAAATTGAGTTTTAGCTGCTCTTTGTCAGGTGATATCCGTTTTTCCTCGTGCAAACAAGTTATTTCCTCATGTTGTGCTAAATTAGTCATCTCCAAGTCAGAAATATAAAGTCTGTAAATGAAGTCAACAGGATGGATATGAGCATTCTCAAAAACAGTAGAAAATCTCTACTTCCATATAAAACATGAAAGAATCGTGGCGACAAAAACTCTGTAAGTTACATGACACGAGTAGTTTTAAGGGTTATCTTATACTATATTCATTCACTGACTATAATAGTTTTTTCAATCTAAAATGTAGGTATTGAAATAACAATGAAGTTGCCGCTATTAGACTAGACGACCCCAATAACTTCATAGCGACCCATTTCATAACTCCAAATCATTCGTCACACATCTTTTCAAAGAATGCACATCTCTCTACAAATTCCAAATTTCTTCACCAACAAACCTTTATAAGAAGAAGAAACAAAGATCTGGACATTGATATTATCTCAATGTACTTATCATGGGATTCTCTTATTTATGCACTTATTATTCTACTTCTAGAGCATCTGATAACTCTTAAAAGTTAAAACTATAGTCGGATAACGGCGCTTGGAAGGAAAATTGATCACTATACATGATACCAGGAAGTGCAGGTGTAGAAACTGTTGGAAAATTGAGTTAAACAAGAGGATGAAAACAGAAACAGAAAATGGTGTACCCCTGACTTCAAGGCTCTTTCGATTCTTTTAGACAATAATTTGACCTTTCCCAATTAACTTGGCGAGTACACCATGTCTCTCGAATTATGCATTCAGGATCCAATGAAGCCCTAACACCGTAATCGAATTCAAGGATTGTACTTCCTTGACCTGACCAAGAAACACATTGTATAAGGTTCTGATGATGCTATTAGAGAAGAGGAAAACATATTGATTTTTGATATTAAGAATGGGAGAACATCTTCAATACTTATAGTGATATTCATGCCTGTTGGTAATGTCGTTTCATCACCAACAGACGCTTCCAAAATCCATTAATGGTGGCTTATGGAAAGAGACGCGTTTGTTCAAGTTTGAATGGAAACTTCTAGGTTTTCCAAAGTAAAACCAGGTCGATCACCGAAAACTCTTCGTAGAGGCAAACTTTGAAAATATCCAACAGAAACTAAAATAGCTAGTATGTTCTCCTCTCTGACCCTTTCAAAACCCTAGCCTCTATTGCCTTCTCCTGCTCAGATTGGCTCCCTTGGAGCAGATCTGGGCAGGAGAAGATCAACCAACCATCAATCTTCGTTTAATTTTCGTCTTATGCTTCGTTTCTAATAGTTTTTTTGAATTTTTGGGTTGGAATCTGATTTTTTTCAGATTCAAACACAACTAGTTAGATTTAGATTTATTAGCTCTTTTCTTCGGATTTAATCGAAGCTTTCTTCTCTTCTTTGATTTCAGGAAGAGTTGTAAAGTCTTTAATTTGTTTTTTTTAGTATTGGGTTTGCTTGTCTCTGCTATTCTTTAATTGGTTTTAATTTTAGCTCAGTTCTCGCCCCTTTTCTACTCTTGGGTTCTTCTTTTGGGATCTTTATTTTCCTGTTGTGGTAATTTTTTAAGGGTTTTGTTGATTTTCCTAATTGGGAGTTGAAGGATCATCAAGTTTTTTGTTCAAAGATCTTGTTAATATGTTCACTCTAGCAGTTCTGGGTCTTGTTTCAAAGGAGTTTTTAACAACACTCAACCACCAACAGCATAAAAGTTCCCATGCAGGCCCTATGCCACCGATTCCAATTTACTCTGCAACAACAACAAAGACACCAGCACCAAAGTTTTCAAAGACACAGACAACAGCTACCACAAAGACACAGAATATTCCAGCAACTATCAGCTCTATAAGACCGAGTCAGATGAAGACCCAAACCGATCCAGACCGATTCCGTCACCTGAAAACCGAGTTAAGTTATACCGGTTACCTTTGTTACTGTTACTATAAAATCATTGATAATGGGTTGGATCTATGGATTCTTTTACACCTATGTCAGCACTGTGATTTTGAAAAAACCTTTGAGAAATGGTTGGATTTACGGATCCTAACAATTCTATTGATTATAGATTTGTTATTTGGGTTGGAAGTGTTACTTTTTATCCAACCAATACCATTTAAACTAGTTCTGTTACCATTAAATAAGGTTGGAATGGTAGGAAATCTTTCTCAGAATTGGCCTTGTAGTCTTGATGTCTTGTGCTGTCTGTTTGAAATCTATGTAACAACTGTAAACTTAAGAGTCTGTCCTGTAATGAAACATGACCTTGAATCGGAGTATTGTAATCAGTATCTTTGAGGCTTGCCTCTTTTATGGAAAAAAAAATGCAACACAAATAACTCTTGTTCGGATGATCAACTCTCAAATTAATATAGTAAGAAACATATTTGACAAAAACTAAGTACTAATTCTTCTAAATTGGCTACCCACCCAAACTGCATCCGAAGTTCAATGAATTGACAAAATTTAAACTGCAAATGAATTTGTAATATTTTACAAAAAAGGGGAAAAAATGTTTCTGTCCGCCCGGCCGTAGCCAACGTAATCACACAACATTGCACGCATCCCTATAATGTAAGTGGACCAACACCACAGCTCCTGTATATGTGATTCACGTAAACGGTTCCTCTGCTAGAAGCTTATAAGCAAAATTGAACTACTCATATGTCCGTTGTGGGACAAATACCTTAAGCTGAAATCAGGCCTTCTTTAAACTTTTTTTTTTTTTTGTAAGAAATGAATTTCACTCTCCGTGAAATTCATTTCCCTTAAAAAAAAATCTGATTAATTGCAGATAGAGTGAGACGAGAAAATGATGAGCTATACTCGGAATATTGCTTGAAGTGGCACCACTGACTCCATACTGTATCACTCATTCACTTGGATCCCAAACTACATCGATTTCAAATAACAGAGAAAATATGAAAATGGGTCCAACACTACTGCAGCTTCATCATACAAGAGGTAATCATTCATTTCTGCATCATCATCATATGACTGTGAGAACTTATTATGCTTCAAGAGGAGGTTATAATGATAGAGCATTAGTAACACAACTTGAGAGTTTTGTTAGGGATGAGTGCAAGTCTGGGAAGATTAAAAATCTTGATGATGCTTTGAAATACTTTAATCAACTCATTTCGGAAAGGCCATTACCTTTTAATGTTACAATCTGTCATGTGTTGTGTTCATTAACAAAGATTGGATGTTATTCTGATGTGATTCTGTTGCATAAAAAGATGCAATCTTTTGGTTTATCTCCAAGTGAAGTGACATACACTACCATGTTGGATGGTCTATGCAAGAACGGAAAAATGGAGGAGGCAATAAATTTTTTTGAATCCATGGAAGGCTCAGGAATCTCAGCTAATAATTACAGGTATAGCATTCTTATTCATGGTTTGTGTCAGGTTAGCCGGTTGGAAGAAGCGAGAAAGTTGTTTTATGAGATTCCAAACAAAGGATTTGTTCCTAATGTAGTAACATATAACACAATGATCAACGTCCTCTGTCGCAACAAGATTTTACTGGAGGATGAAACACTAATCATGGAAATGGAAGAGAAAGGTTGTTCACCAAATGCTCGAACATATGATATTATCATTCGGGCTCTTCTTATAGCAAAGGAGACTGACAAGGCATTGCATTTTCTTCGCAAGATGCGTGAAAATGAATTTGCACCAAGTTATTTTGTTGTTTTACTTTTTTTTTTTTTTGACTGAAAATTGCAAATTCTATTGAAAAGAGAAACTGTCACGAACTGTGACAAGAATCTTGAATTACATGGAAGTATCAAAAATAGCTTCCTAATTATACAAGACCGTTGATAACGGATAATTTGCGAAAATATCGGTGTTATGGGTGCAATTGTGAATCACCGCTTTAACTTTCGTAATCAGTTGCTTGACATCTCTTTTAGTGTTGTTGTGTAACCTGTTGTTTCTTTCCATCCACACACACACCACCAAATAACAAATGGTATATAACCCCAAATCCTTTTAACCCTATTACTGCTTTTCTTCACACTCCACTCCCATAAAGTCCTCTTAACATCACCACCAAAGACCCAAGAAACTCCAAAACCTTTCATAAAGTAAGACCAAATCTCAGAAGTGATTTTGCAGTGAATGAAGAGATGCGGATTAGTTTCTGTGTGCTGATCACATAACAAACAATTTGCGTTTTGGACCATACCGGCACTGTACAAATAATCCAATGTTGGTGCACCATTATAACACAAAGTCCAAATCAGAAAACTCACCTTCAACGGAATCTTAGAGTTCCATAGCTGTTTATCTGGAAAAGAGAGGAAACCTTCAGTTTCCATCGCTGAGTAAGCATTGGCCACCGAGAACTGTTTTCCATAACCATAGCTCCAAATTCTGCCATCCGAACCCAAATTCTCCTCTGACAAGAAATTGATAGGTTCTCCGATCACCTGCAGCAAATGAATCACTTCCAAAACCTCATTTTCATTTAAAGCTCTAGCCAAACTTAAATTCCAAGCTCCTGCATCAGTCACCATCTCTTTAATCACTGCATTCTTGTTTCTAGAAAGCTTGTATAACATCGGAAAAGAGATTCTTAAAGGATGTTCTCCTGACCAAGTGTCGATCCAAAAGTAAATGCCCCTGCCATCCCGAAGAACTAATTTTGTTCCTGATTCCACAAAACTTCTCACTTTCAATATACCAGCCCATAGACTAAAGCAAACAACCCTGTTAGACTGATTAGGAAAAAGAGCATCAGTAACACCTCCGAATTTTTGGTTTATTATCTTTCTCCATAACGCTTGTTTCTCCGAACCGTATCTCCAAATCCACTTAGCATGAAGAGCTCTGTTAAAAAGCTTCAGTTTTCTAATTCCAGCCCCTCCCCTGCCTTTGGTTAAGTTTGCCTTCAACCAAGCAACCCATCTTTTTTTCTTCACCGTAGCACTCGAGCCCCACAGAAAATTGCGCATAATTCTTTCCATATCATTTGCCATGCTCACAGGCATCTGGAAAATAGAAAGAAAGTACACAGGTAGACTTGCCAAAACACTTTGGATCATAATTAGACGCTGCCATTTCGAGAGATAAGATCTTTTCCAGCCTGCCAATTTTTGTTGAAAATTTTGAATAATCTTCTGCCAAACAGCTTTGCACTTCGACTTACTGCCCAGAGGAATGCCTAAGTAATTTAGAGGTAACTGGGAATGCTCACAGCCAAACAACTCAGCATACATTTCACCATTATGCATTTGACCAATTCCCACAATAGTACTCTTTCTAAAATTAACTCTCAAACCAGAAATTGCTTCAAAAGCTAATAAGATACTCTTTAAGTACTGAATTTGTGATTCATTGTCATCCAGAAAAACTATTAAATCATCTGCAAAATGTAACTGAGTAATAACCGTACCTTGAGGTGCTACCTTGAAGCCCAAAATAAGGTTTTGAGCAGCCGAAGATTGAAACATCAGCGCAAGAACCTCAGCAACCAGAATGAAAAGAAAAGGCGATAACGGGTCACCTTTCCTGATCCCCTTTTCACTTATAAAAAGCTCAGTCTCCTCTCATTTGATAAGAACATCAAACCTCGGTGTAGAAATACTCCATTTTATCCAGCTTCTCCACTTGTAACCAAAACCAAATTTCGCCAGAGTATTATCCACATCACCCCAATTAACGTTGTCGAACGCCTTTTCAAAATCAACCTTTCAAATAATACCTGTAAGTTGTTGCCTTAATCTTGAGTCAATAAGTTCCGAGGTGATCAGGATGCCATCATGGATTTGTATACCCTGCACAAAAGCTCCCTGAACATCTGAAATTATTGACGGCATAACAATCTTCATTCTTTCTGCCAAAAGCTTTGAGATATTTTATAAACACAGCTAATCAGACTTATAGGTCGAAAATTAGTTAGTGAAACTGCACCACTACACTTCGGAATCAAAGTGATATTAGTACAATTGATCCACCAATTCAGTGCACTGGTTTCCTCAAATTCTTTCACCACTAGCATTAGATCATCTTTAATTACCTCCCAAGCATGTTTATAAAATTCTAAGGTGAATCCATCGGGATCTAGACTTTTGTTCACTCCAAAATTGTTCACCACATTCTTAACTTCATCGACTGAAAAAGGCTTTTCTAGGTTGATACTCTCCATAACCGAGATAGTTGGCATTTCCAATTGGTTGAAATCTGGTCTTGACTTATGTTTCTCAGTAAACAGTGCACTATAGAAATTTTTTGTCTCCACAGCTATCTTCCTTTTGTCATAACACAAATCACCCTCAAACCTAAGGCAATTGATACTATTATTCTTATATTTCAAAGAAGCAATGTGATGTAGGTAACTATAATTCCTTTCACCATATTTAATCCATCTATGTTTGGCTCTTTGACTGATTTTCCTAGCTATATTTAAAGAGATTGAGGCATGGTTTAGCTTAGCTTGCTCCCTAGCCACTAAGTCTTCATCTGAAAGAACATTTATTTCTTCCAGGTTATCCATCACATCTATAGTAAGTTCTAGGCTTTCTAATTGAGACTGCATATTTCCAAACGTATTTCTCTTGCCAATTCTTAATTAAAGGTTTTAAGGCTTGTAACTTCTTAGAAAAACTGTAACTAGGGGAGCCATCGAAAGAAATATTTTCCCACTAATTTTTGAGGATGTTTATAAAATCTGGATGAGACAAAATGAAATTATCTAACCTGAAAGGAGACTTTAACTTGTCACCCGAGTTGCAGTTTAGCATGATAGGAGCATGATCTGAAACAGGTCTCTCTAACCTCAGTTGCATAGGCGCCAAACAGTGATCTAAAAAATCCGCAGTAAGAAGAAATATGTCTAATCTTAACAAAATAGGAGGTTGTTGCGAATTAGTCCAGGTAAATCTTCCCCCCACCATTGGTAAATCTACAAGAGAAAATATGTTGACAAAAGCCTTAAAAGACTTACTGTTAGCCATTCTACCTCCCGGCACATTTCTATCATCTACACTTAGAGTAGCATTAAAATCTCCACCAATAAGCCACGGGTCTTCAAAGAGCAATCTTATATCCCTGAGTTCCTTCCAACATTGATTATAGTATCCACTGTCAGAAGCACCATACACAGAAGTAAGAAGCCAAACGAAATCATCAGAAAGATTTCTGAATTTGATAGAAACAGAAAAATCCCCTATAAGATGGTCTTCCATTTCCACTACCCCCTCCTTCCACATAACTATTATACCTCCAGAAGCACCTTCAGAGGCCTGGTAGATGTAATTGCATCTATTACTTCCCCATAACGACCTAATCAAAGCATCATCGACCACCTGTTTTTTTTTATTCTTGGATAGTCACAATCACCGGGTTATGTTTCAAAATCGCATTTCTAATAGCAATAACTTTAGTGTCTTGACCTAATCCCCTAATGTTCCAATCTAAGATTTTGTGATCCATTAATTGATAGACAAAACCCTAGAAGCAATTGGGTTGAAACCCACTTCCATATCCGTAGATTCCTCTTCCCCCGCATCTAGCAGCGCTCCAATTTTTTCTTCCTTTTCCAAATTTTTGTTATTAATCTCCTCTTCTGAATCATAATTCGCCAAACCATCTTCATCTTCTTCGAGTGGAATTTCCATTGACGCATCATGACTTGAGTCTCTTTCTACCAGTTCACTGCAGATATCGATCATCCTAGGATGATCAGTTGATATACCCAACAATTTATTTACACTCAATTGATCTTCTAATCTCCCTTGAAATTCTCTTTTGTGAAGCTCTGACTCGGAAGAATTTATCTCTTTTTTGTGATTGATATTTGTATAAGCCTTTTGTTTCATAGACTCATCAGTCGCATTAACAATCAACGGCTCATAGACATTCAGATCATGGGGAGGAGTTCCATCCTTTACTGATGTAGAGCCGATATTAGGGTCTAAATCCGCACCCGACGATACCACTCTCCCCATCTGGCCCATATCAAGATCTGACGTTTGTGTCTGTTCATGGTTTGGAGTTCCGCTCGTAGAAAGTGTATTTTCTATACCCCTTTCACCACCAGGCTCCATAGGTAAAACTCTCCCCATGGGGCCCCTTTTTCGACCCGCAACCTTTTTTTCCTTTCTAACCGTTACCCATGGAATTTTGGTTTCTTCATCTGAGCCCATTTTAACTTGCTTAACTGAGTCAGAGTTATGGTTACCTTGTAGCTGTAACTCAGTAACCCTTCTCCAAACTTTGTTTAGCTTTTTCATCGTCGAATTAGAGGAGCTAGCATTTGAGTTAGCGTAATTCTTCGCTGAATTATTTACTGCCGAAGATGTTTCTTCCAGGGAAACCGAATTAATTGGGGATGGTGTCAAGTTTTCTGCTTCCTGAAACACCACAATAGACTTGAGTTTTGGGAGCTCTCTCGCCTGCATCTGCCGATTATTGTCATTAATTACTTGAGGTTGAATCCATTCGAAACTCAACCAATGGCCTCTAAATAAAGTTTCCACAGGGATTTTATTGAGTTCACCATGCACTCTAATCTTGCAGCTGTTTAGTTTAGAGAAATTCAACGTTGAAGCATGTAATTCTATTACCTTCCCCCAATCCGAAATGATTTCTTGAATTGCTTGTATATCCCATAAATTGAATGGTAGCCCACGGATGCCAATCCAATGTGATGATTCAGCATATGTATCCTTTATAATAAGCGAATCTTCACGTCTCCAATGTCTAACTGTTATCTGCGATTTGCCCACGGTGAAAAATTGTTCCTCCTTAAACAAATTAAATATGGACTGAGAGTTAGCATTGAAGAATGCTAATTTACCGGTAATACTTCGTAAATTGAGGCTACCTGACCAATTGAATTTGTTTACTAAATCTTTTTCAATTTTATTCCATCCTGAATGATAATTCAAAATCTTCACTGCCAAACCAAATTCATAGAAACTTACGTTTGGATTTTCCAGCTGCTGCTTTTCCGGAATAGACGGACGCTTAAGAATTGTAAGCATTGGTATTCTATTTGGTTGTGTATGGTGTTGCAGAGATTTTGAAAACTTCTGCAGAATATTACCATTGTCTCCGAATGGAATACAGATGAAGCTAGGAGATAACCTCTTGGATGAGCCAATAACCATAACTTGTAGGAATGAACCCATAGCATTATCGATCCATGTCGCCTGAACCACCATATTGTTAAATCTTCTAGACCAGACATGACCTCTGATGTACTTCCTATTTGCAGCCTCCAGAAAACTTGCAGAGACCCAATCTAAGGACGGAATTGGAAGAACGATCCATGATTCTTTTCTTTTAAATCTTTCCAAGATTTTAAGCCCTGAATGGAACCAAGTGAAAACGAACGACTTTGATCGAAGAACAATACTTGGTATTTGTTGATAATCCATGATATGAATGTTCAAGATGCAATCAAAAACCCCCCAAATTACTAGCATCTTCGAAAGAAATAGCAGAAAGTAATTTTGTATCTACCCTCCTACACCCACCGCGGATACATTTATTTAACATAATTATCTTCCCACTGACAACTAATTCATCAACAAAACCAAATCTCTCCCCAAATTATCAAATCTCACCCTAATTGACCCCAGAAACTCACATCGCGATCATCTTGAGCCTTAAACTGGACTCATCAACGCTAATAAGATCTGTTTTATCCAGCTTAAGACTTCAAATCCTGATTAATCGAAATGAAATCAAGATCGAAATCGAAAACCGGTTGTACTGTAGCTTTTTGAATGTCTACAGTGAAGAGAGAGAAGTAGTGCTCTTCACCAGGTTGTTTTACTTTTTAATGTGCACTCTTTCAGCAGATGAGCTAAGAAATCTATAGTTTCTTCATGTGAGTTGACGTAACAACGATAATGTAAATCTTGATTATGAGAAAATCAATGCATAAAGCTTTTATCCTTGGTATCTTCTGGTTTCTTTTTTTTTTATCGGAAGTGTCTACAGCTGGGACAACCGTCCTAGTCCAAATATTGGGACACCGATGTGGCACAATTTGAGCGGTTAAGAGGGAAATGATTCTAGCATCGGGATTGATAATGGTGTAATGAGGGGAATGATTAAAGGCTTGGATTTACTGTCCTAGGATTGGACTATGGTAGTTGTCCAATTTCTAGACTTTTCCTTTTTTATCTTTATATTCTATGTTAAAGTACACTGCATTCACATCTATTTCAGAGTACATTCTTCCAAAGAGGTTGATGATTATTTTTCATGAACTTTGAAGCCGGGGGATATTGATGAGCTTTTCTTAGAGAATTTGGAGGTAATGTTTCCTGCTGTACTTGATTACATACTTAGAGTAGTCATTTTTTTTGAAAGTAATATATGTAATCCATTAAACATGAAAACCCTGAGACTATTGTAGTTTATTTCTTTTCCATTTCGTTTTCGAGCTATATGAAATTTTGTTGAGTTTTTTAGTTAAATACTGCCACAGAATCCAAATGCTTGTGCAGTGTCCGTTGTCCAGAATCCATACTCTGTATCCTTCCTGTGTCTGGTTACTTGGTAAATTATGTTCCAAGCACATAACTAATGAAGTTTTCCTGGGTATTGTTAATGCACCTAACTTATAGAGGTGAAAATCCAGCAAGTGCCAAACCCAGTTTTGGGTTCAAGTAATATAAATTGGCCTGACACATCCACAGAATCATACTTTCCCTTGTGCTGTAATCAGCTCTAGTTCTTCGTCTTTCCTTAACTTCCCCAATCCAACCTAAGGTTTTCCAAAGAGCTGAAGTACAAATGATACAAACTCAAGAAAAGTATTTGTGGTTTCAGATTACCTGTCCTAGTTGGTTTCCAAAAAACAGCTTCTAAATTTGCAAGTATTTAAAGTGAAAGTCCAGATGTGCATTTAAGGCCGACAGAGATGCCTTTGGCAAGAGCGGTATAATACTCTGGTTCCATTGCAATATGGCAATCTCTTAAGTAAGCAGATTTCTTAAAAGCAGCAATAGCTAGCGCTGCTTCCTGCTGGTCCAACTCCATGGATTTTCTTAAACCAACATTTTAAGTTTGAAGAAGAAGAAGGCCTAAATTGTTATCTCTATACCCTGCTAACTGATTACCTCTCGGTCCTCTCCTCTTTCTCCAACACAATGCCTTCTCAGATTTACTTGATAATCCTACTTGGTTTCTGAAAATCAACAACTTGTAATATAGACATGGTCAGGGGCAGTTATTCTGGTTGTATGTTTTGGCAAATCCATTATTTGGATTCTTGTGATTTGTTAACACAAATGCTAAGTATGTCAAGAGTGAGTTTTGGTACCTGGCAGTGGCACAGAAGGTCAGTATCATCCGGTCAATCATTTCATCTACAGTTTGAGTTGGCCTAGAAAACCATACCCAAAATTAACAAGGACGAATAAGATGAAGAACCTTGTCTGATATATATGTAACAATAAGATGATGATCTCAGATTTGTTTCTCTTTTTTTTTTTCAATGTTGAACCTTTTTTTTATCCAACATTCTTTAGAGAGGTAATATTGGACAAGCTAGCTACTAGCTGTAGCAGCTTTCTGTAGCAACAATATCAGCTGCTGCTTCCACACATTTCATAAGGAAGTTGAGAGAGCAGTTTACCTCCAACGATTTCAAGAGTTCACCGTGTCCTTGTTTGAAAATTGCTTTGTCAATAACTGATAAGATGACTCCAAACACACTGATAGATGTACAAGTCGATCATTTCCCTTTCTTCCAAATATGAGAGAAATCATTAAAAAAAATAATCCCATTCCTAATTTGAGAATCATTTTAGGATCCCGAAATTTCAGTTAGCCCTTGCTTGGGAGGAAAAGTTAAACAGACAGATGAGGATTACAAATTTCTTGGTTCTTAGTTTATTTTAATAGCTTAGTCCCACATCGTGTAAATAACTCATTTGCTTTTGGTTATATGCTGCAAGACCACCATCACCAACAACGAGTTAAGCGTACAGGATCTGTAGTTTACCTCGTAGCCCGCCCTTGCGGGGGATGACGAGTGACCAGGAGGACCCTGCGAAGGGTGGCTGATTCAGGGGTAGCCCTAAAATTTTTTTGGTTTTTTATTGCAATTTTTTTTCTTTCCCACAAGTCTGAGATATTCTGCCATTCTTGTGATTTGTTTACACAGTTGCGTAATTGTGTACCTGACAGCTATTGCTGAGTCAAACAAAAACTACCGGCTGACAACTTACCACCAGATGAAACGAAAAACCACTACTTGCACTGCCACGCCTGTGGAGAACTACACCACAGCACCTGTACATGTAATTCACGGCCAGAGTGTAGTAATGTTAAGGATTATAAACCAAGACAAAATGTGTCATCTAGGCGGTGTGGGACAAAACATCTTAGCCTTAGGCTTAGCTAGAAGCCATCTCCATCCTCGAGGTCTCCAATGTGAATCCACTCAAAAGACCATTTAAAAGGTCTCCCTCACTCTGCCCTTGGTAGAAGGTGAATGAAATTCATTAAACCTAACTTTTCACAATTCTCTTGGTTAAAAATTCTTGTAAGTACACAAGTAGCAGAGACAGTGGGACCAACAGAAAAAAAGAGAGAAACAATAAGATGGCCGGCCGCAGACCAACAGAAAAGCAGCATGTATCCCACTAGACAGATTATAGTTTGTTTTTATACTGTTTTGTTAGGATTCCAGTCAAGCAGTTGGGCAACACTGGCACCACACCCAAACCATCCCAGTGTTTGCAGAGTTCCACTTCAACTACGTCGTCAGCGCCTCATGTATTTCCGCAATAATCATCACAGCCAGATGATGCCGCAGCTATGGATGGTTATCAGGGGGCGCCACAACTGCACCAAGAGCAGGTTTCAAGCTGGAGCAAAAAAAAATGCATTGACCAAAATGTATGCATCCTCTGTAACATTACTGTGATTACCAAAACAATTTAAAAGCTTTTGTTAGCCAGAGAAATACAGTACAATCTATATTGATGGACCAAGAACAATTGTCTCTAAAGTACTCAAAACCAAATTCTCCGTGTTACTTGGACACATTTGTGAGACAGAAGTCCATCTAAAAATCACATGGTGTTTCAGTGATTACTGACTAGCAAGATTATTATCGACCACCAACAATTTGAAAATAAATTCTTCTACATTGGGTACCTACCCATAATGATACTGCAATCAAAGTTCCATGATTTGACAAAATCTAAAGAAAACTCATATACAACAATTCTTTTTCTTCGTAACTAGAAAAAAAAATGGATGATCTTGCTGCGCACATATTGCACGACAGCTTGTGCAAAGAATGACTGAATTAGAGTTAAACAAATGGAAAACTGACTGGAAGTGGGTATGAAGTGTGTTACAGACCATGGTTACGGTTTCTTAACTTACAATGGGTAAAGTCAAAGCAAATTAAGCCCACAAACATTCTTAGTAACACTTAGGGGACGGAAAAGAATCATATTGACGACAATCAATTAGGTTGCTTGCGGTTAATGACAGAACGGAAACGTGTTATCAAAGAGAACTCTGCTTGTAGGTTCTCGTGAAATTTATTGATGAATGAAGACAAACTTTGCTGTAGGTTTTAACTACCATTTTTAGCAGTATGATAGTGATTACAACACTAACATAACAGGATTTGTTGCGCAAACTAAATAAGTTACATCATATTCTCCCATTGAGATAACGTAAAGTCACTACCAACAAAGTGCAGAGTTAACAAAGCAACAAACAGATAAAAAGAACCACTTCCTCTCCTCTTTCCTCAGAGTTATCTGTCATTTTTGGACGAAAAGCAGCATTAGATTTTCTATTTCCCTATGGTTTAGCTTAGATTTGGGTATCTTTCTCTCGATTTGTGGATTATGGAGAAGCTCTGCTTATCGGCGGTCTTTCTTGTTCAGGTGTTGGAGAAATCGATCTCGATTTGTCTCTCTTCACCTGATCCTACATATCCTTTTTCGTCTCGATCCAACAAAGAGTTAGCGTTTTAAAGGTTGGGTCTTACCTCCGGTTTATCTTTTTTTTGTTTTGGGAAGAGATTTGGTGACTCAAAAATCTCTTGTTTTTCCATTTTCTGGGTTTGATCGATGGTTGAATCTCTTGAGGTTAGTGGCGCTATTCCATGGATCCATCTCCTGAGTTGAGTTGGAAGAGGTGATTATAAAGATCAAATTGGGTTTATCAACCACTAGGGTATTCACGAGGACCACCACCACCTGGATATTCGTTTTATCCACTACCACCTCCAATCCGGGAGGTTATCAAGAATTTCAAACAAATCCATGCGATCAGGGTTTTAAAGGTTACATCTATCAGATGGGTATCCACTACCAAAACAAGGTTACCTACATTACCACCACCAAGGTGATATTGGCCTGTGGTTGTTTATGGTGATGTGGCGGCAGTTTTGGCATCAATTGTATTGTTTTGGGGTTAGGTTTCAATTCTGTTTGGCACCTGGTGCTGGTTCTCCAACGATTCGCTCAAGATCAGAGGAGAGGCGCAAATATTAGATTTTTATTTTATGTTCTTCGTTTTATTTTAGATTTGGGTATTTTCTTCCCAAGGTAAAGGTTGAGGAAAGAGTTGGTGATGGTTGCTCTCTTGCTATCGTGGAAAGAGTTTTGGGCTGCTCACGAAGCAGACTGTCCGAATGATGACATCGCATGCTCCAACAGGAATAGAAAGAGAAAGCGTAATTAAAAAGAAAGATGGGGAAGTGTTCGTGATGATGATGACATCACATGCACCATAATTAAAAAGAAAAGGAAAATGTGCCCAGCACATGCGCCTGGGGAGACGCGGAAGAAAAGCGTCCAGCAAATGTGTCTCGGGAAAACATCATCAAATGCACGCGGGACGGTGATAGAAATGCTACCTATCACTGTAATGTTGGCGCTACCTGTTGGGAATGCTCAAGTGGGTGGGCTACTATGTAGTTACGTGGGGTTTAGGTAGTCTTTAGGCTGGTACGGGTGTTGGGAATTTTATTTGTTTCTCAATAACAAAGGGTAATAGAATCAAGCGGTGGTTTTATTGGGTGTCTGTAGTAGTGGATTGTGACAGACAAGGTCACTTACAGAATGGTCTCTTTTGTTATGGTGGTTCCATACGGTGTCGCGGCGGCGGAATGTTACAGTCAGTGTCACTAATCGTTCTCTGTTGGGGTAGGGTTTTGGTTGGGTCTTTAAATTGGGCTTTTTGTCATTTTTTGGGTACTATCAATTCTTGATAGGGGTTATTTGGGACATTATAATTAGCACTTAAGCTTTTTACAACTTATTTTGTGATAAGCTTTTATGCTCTGGGTTTTCATTTTATATTTCATGTATATTTTTCAATATTAATAAAATTTCTCTTCCAATCAAAAAAAAAATATAAGAAAGCAAGAAAACACTCCCATAAGGTTGGATCAATAATATAAAGACATGATAACAGTAGTCTACACATATTAGTCGCTACGACAATGTCATTAACATTTATGTTCACACACTTGTTATCCAATTTCAAAATGAATCTCAAAGTAAATATTACCAGTTTATATGTAGGTATCCTCCTACATCTGGTTCATAGGCTGAGCATGGCTTTCTGTCTCCTCAAATTCAGCTGACTACATTATCTTCGTATCTTCTTCCCCTAATTCTTTTAAAGAAACTAAGGTGCTCTTGTGAGGGAATACTTCATAGAAATTTTCTGTAAAATCCACAATCGTTTTCGAAGTTGCAGCTTCTAGGTCGTGAATGTTGATATGGTTACCATTGTAAGTTAAGATATTGCAACTCTTCGTAACGGCAAACAATTCACTGTCAAATACCCTAAACCCTTCACTCCAACCCATTGACTGATGTCCCTCTAGCTGTTCAATCTCATGACTATCATTTTTCTTCTCCAACAGCCACACGTCCCAACATTTAGCTCCATCGACAAGCCCGCCAGCAACGAAAGACAGACACCCATCCAAAACCCCTAGTTGATGATAACCCTCAATATCATCTTCCAGTGGCAAAGGAAGTGAAATATGTTCACAAAACTTTTCCTCAGCCAAATTGAAGGTAACTGTTTGTACCCCATATAAATAGTGTACGTGTGTGCCGTACAAGCTATTCGGAATGGGCATAGTACGGTTTATTGTAGAAACCGGTGGGTCTATTGTGGAGACCCACATGGCTTATTGTGGAAGCCTAGTACGGTTTATTGTGGAAACCGGTGGGTTTATTGTGGAGACCCACATGGCTTATTATGGAAGCCTAGTACGGTTTATTGTGGAAACCGGTGGGTTTATTGTGGAGACCCACATGACTTATTGTGGAAGCCTAGTACGGTTTATTGTGAAAACCGGTGGGTTTATTGTGGAAACCCACTAGGCTTATTATTGAGGCCCAATAGTCTTAAAAAATTATTTATTTATAATTATTAATATTATTTGAGATAAATACATGATCCTAAATTAAGGGGATAATTATCTCCTTAATTATTAATAATTATTCAAGATAATTATTATTTAAGATAAATAAGGATTATGATAAATATTAGGATTATGATGTTATTTGGGATTTATACAGATGAGGGAAGTTATTAGGATAACTATCAAAACCCTAAAGCTACATCTATTTCTGCCTATATATAGAGGCTAAATCTCATCACAATGGGGGATGGAATTCTAGGTTTTGTTAACCACACAATTATTGTAATCATCATATCAATAAAATCTCTCCCTATGGGATTCCATCCGTGGACGTAGGCACAACTTGCCGAACCACGTTAAATTCTTGTGTCTCTTTTATTTTTCTTCAATTTGTTTCATAACCCTAATTTGACATCATCAACATCAAATCAATCGTGTTTTGTACCTAGAATTTATTTCGGGTACGAACAGTAACAATCATTCCTAATTGATATTCCAACCAATGAAGAGCTCTATTGACAAATGCACCTTCTCCCCGATGGTCTCCGATTCCCAAATCAAACTTTCCAATGTTTCTCCATCCATTTCTACTCCCTAGAGTGTATATGTGAGCTTCCATAAAGTCGGACTCGTTCTCAAACAGCATTCTTACAACTTTGTACTCATTGGTTGAAGCAACATAACCAAATCCACACGCCCCATGACCCACTCCAACTCTCTTAAATTCTGAAAACATAATATACTCTCTAGTGAATGGGTTACAAACAGTATAAATGTTTTCTCTTAAATAACAGATCAAACCGTTGCATGAACCGAGAAATCTAGTATCCCACCCAAACGGAGGGCTGAATTTAAACCTTCTAATTCTCTCGATGGATTCATGATTCTCATCATATTCAAAATACTGAAAATTATCATTATTCCTCCCATCAATAGAAGTAAAAGCAATGAAACCCGTCTTACCAGAATCAACCGCAGGATGATTGAGATGATCTAAATGCATCTTGGAGAATGATGGATGCCGAATAATACTTCTCCAATTTGTGGAAACCAATT
Source organism: Papaver bracteatum (assembly GCA_023529315.1). NCBI lineage: Eukaryota > Viridiplantae > Streptophyta > Magnoliopsida > Ranunculales > Papaveraceae > Papaver > Papaver bracteatum. The sequence continues at coordinate 1,420,216 of JAJJWX010000127.1, forward strand.
TACATTCGAGCACCGATTCCGTTGGCAGTCGACTGATAATGTCCAGTGTAATCTCTTCGGGTAATAAATTGAAATACTCCATTAATACCCTTTTTTCAGTTGAACCGACAAAGATTTACAGAGAAAATCTAGGGTTTAGGAAAAAGTGAATTCTGGTTGCAGAAAGAGTAAAATGTGAAATGAATCGCTTCGTGAGAGAAGAACCGCATATATCCCTTTTGATGACCGTTTTTCGGAATAAACGGCCGTGTTAAAACCATTGTGGCGGTCTCTGAATTTGTCAAAGAATGCACATTTCGTTACAATAGCGGGTACCAAGAACTATCGTTCGGGAGATTCATTTTCAAATCATTGTACTAAGAATCAAATTTCACCATACTGCTCAATCATAAAAAGAAGAGAATAAAACCACATTATGTAAAGTTTTAGGGAATAAACCAAATCTCAGAATACTTGCAACACTGAAGGAATTTTGTCCAGCAAAAAAACTCCAAATTAGTTTGAAAGTCAAAACTCCACAGTACACAGCTAAACATTTGGATGCAACAGGTTACAGGATCATGGTTGATTAAACCTACTATAAAGTTTTGAACTGATACAAAACACCTACACACTTTAGCATTCATCTCCATTGAATTTTCCTATATTATAGCCAGAGACAGCTCCTCTTTCATGAATGAGAGAGAAAGTGACTTTCTTCTAAGCAAAGCTGCTGGAAGATTATCTGTGCAGATCCGCTGGGAGATTAAGCTCCTGTTCCATGAATGAAAATAATGGTACTCGGAAAATAAGTGAATATTATTCACTAGGATTGAAAAAGATATAATTGGAACATGCCCGCCATACAAAAGCAAGCCTAAAGAGATGCTGCAACCACACACTTCTATGCCTTGCAGGTAAAGATCCAACATCCAAGCAGTACCATAACTACAACTTCACCAGTACAGCAGTAACTGTTGTTAGGCCAAGTGCATAAGTACAGACCTGGAAAAAAGAATGAGAATGTACGTCAGCTGCTACCAAAGAAACTAGGAAGCTTCATAAGAGCATATTCATTTACAACCATGCTCGACCTTTAAAATGGATTGGAAATCAACTCATTCATGAGAATAACAAAATGTGCAAGCCTAAGCATAAGCCTGTCGGATAATCAAAATGAACAATTCTCGTCAAATCACTAAGAGTTTTTTGCAAATGAAGTGTAGTCATGTCTATCTGAAGTGTAGGTATAGCCAAATAACAAAATTACCACTACTGAACCCCCAATAACTATATAGCCACCAAACCATTCACCACTGACTTCAAAGAATGCACATCTCATTACAATGCCAAACTTCTTCACAAACAAACCCTTGCAAGAGGAACCAACAAAGACATGGCTACTGACATTATCTCCATGTACAGGTATCATGTGACTCTCCTAGTTATGCACTTACAGTCTTAGGGCATCTACAGCCATCTCCTGCTCTTGTATACTGGTGGAATGCTTTCATAAAATGAGATACATACAGTTAGGATTAGTAGTGTGTGTAAACCACATGTGTGAATCATTTTTCTGTTTCAGACAGTTAACTAGTTAATCTGTTAAGACTAGTTAAATCTGCCTGAAACAGAAAAATGATCCATGCTTGTTGCTTGGGTGGACAGCTGATCATCATACAAGATACCAGGTAATGCAGATGCAGAAACTCATACAAGTGCAGCAACTAAGGGGTTAGCAGCAGGTATAACAAACCAAGAACTCTTGTTTGGAGTATCCAGTTTCAAATCAATATACTAACAATCAAATTTGCATCAAAATAATAAAACCAACCTAGAAATATAAGAAGAATGTTCCAACTTCATAAGAAAAAAGAAGTAACGGAAAGCACGTATGACAGAGTGATCCATAGCATAAATTGCAATCATTGAATGAAGCTCCTGGAGGATAAACAAACTGAGCAAGTAACCTTTTGGTTTCACAAAAGGCAGACTCAAATCATTATGAAGAGAGAGTTTGTTGGATTCCTTCATTCTGAAAGTATTATCTCAAAAGTTTTCAAAGCCAATTACTTTTTAGAGACATTGGTGATAAAAAAACCATCCAAATAATAATTAAAAAAAAAACGAACTGCATATATTACATCGAGTTGTAGTGGCTAGAATGATAATTATCAACTATCGACAATTTGAAAACTAATTCTTCTAGATTGGTAACCTACCCATACTGCAACCCGAGTTCCATGACTTGACAAAATCTACAGAAAACCCCCACTCCCTATTCTGTTTCTTCATAACTAGGAAAATAATTGAAGAGTATTACTAACATTTTGTGACAGCTTGCGCAAAGCATGACTGTAACAGAAGATTCTAGGAGTGAGACATATGATGATATTTTTTGTATAAAATTGAGTTGACAAAAGCAATAGTATTAAACAGTTTATATGTACCAACATAACATCCCTAGCTCACAGCCTCACACAAATTTTATTGAATGACGAAACTTGCACTAAATTTATAACATACACCCAAAGTACTTGTAGGAAAAATAAAATAAAAAGGGTAACGCATGGACAACTGATAACACCGTGACCTAAGGATTCTTTTGGACCTCTCGAGACGCTAATAATAGGGAAAATAATCAAAATATAAATAATAGCAAGAGGATAAGGACCGAGACATCTATAATAGTTTTACCAGTAGTGTCTGTTTACAGAGCTAATGTGACTGACTCGTGTTAGCTACGGATCCAAGGTTAGATGATGCCATTGTTAACAGATTCAGACATCCCCAAAAACTCTTGTGTTAAGAAATGATGCAACTGTATTAGAGTTGAACAAATGGAAAATGGATACAACTGTGGAAGTAGGTATGAAGTGTGTAAGTAACCACAATTTATGTGCAATCTCATCCTTCGGATGAAAATGTCAGAGTCCTTGCTAACAACCAAAATTGTTCTGAATCCAAATAGTAGGCTTGTTGATCATTCCCGTGGAAATTGAAAAGAATGATACTGATGAAAAGCAATTATGTTGCTTGTAGTTAACGACAGAATGGAAACAGGTTATCAAGAGAACTCTACTAATGTAACTTATTGATGAACGAAGTCAAGCTTTGGTGTAGTTTTTTGTTCAAACTACCATGTTTAGTAATCTAATAGTGATTACAACACTAACACAGCAGGACTTGTTGCAGAATCCATCAGAAATATGTATAAACTATCAATTTGGACACCTAACTAGCAAATAACATTTAGAAGCAAGGAAAAAGCATTCCCTCGATATATCAAACCCTCACTTTTCGGAATTGTGTCAGCATTTACTTATTATTCGACTCCCATACATCAGAGTCTCCCTTTGAAATAAGGTCAAGTCACTACTAACAAAGTGCAGAATTAACAAAGCAAAATAGATTTACCTAAAACAAGAAAGTAAGAAAACACTCACATAAGGTTGGATCAATTATATAAAGACAAAGTACCAGCAGTTTACATCTATGTTGTAAAAGGCGATAGGCAAGGCGAGGCGCCAAGCCCAGCGCCTTTGGAGCCTAAGGCGCCCCAGGCGAGGGCTTTTTTTTAAGAAAAAACACAATTGGCGCCTTTTTTTCTTCAGGCGCCAGCCTTGCGCCAAAGGCGCTAGCCTTTTACAACATAGGTTTACATATATTAGTCACTACTTGTTATCCAATTTATAAAAATAAATCTCGAGGAAGATTACCAGTTTATAAGTAGGTATCCAGGGTCTCGTCCTCCTACAGCTGGTTGAAAGGCTAATCATGGATTTCTGACTCTGCAATTTCAACTGATTCCATTATTTTCGTATCTTCTTCCCCAAATTCTTTCAATGAAACTAGGGTGTTCTTGTGAGGGAATACTCCACCAAATAGTTCTTTAAAATCCACAATCTTTTTCGAGGTTGAAGCTTTTGGGTCATAAATGTTTATATGTTTACCACGGTAAGTTAAGACATTGTGACTCTTCGTAACAACAAACAATTTGTGGCTACAAACCCTGAACACTTTACTCCAACCCATGTCTGAAGTCCCTCTTGCTCTATCGTGCCATGATTACCATCCGTATTTTTCAGTAGCCATACATCCCAACATTCATCTCCACCGACAAACAGATACATAGAAAAATACAAACACCCATCCAAAACCCCTAGTTTATAATTTTCATAAGAATCACACTCTGGTGGTAAAGGAAGTGACAAATGTTTACCAAACTTTTCCTCAGCTAAATGGAGGGGAACTATCATTTTTAATTCATAGTTCAGCCAATAAAGAGCTCCACTGAAAGATACACCTTCTCCCCAATCTTCTCTGGTTCCAAAATTGAACTTTCCAAGGTTTCTCCATCCATTTCCACTCCCTAAAGTGTATATGAAAACTTCTATAAACTCAATCTCTTTCCCAGAGATCATTCTTACAACTTTGTACTCATTGGTTGAATCAACATAACCGAAACCATCAAGCGATTTATTGACCATCGAGCGACAGAGACTCTATCGCTCGCTTGAAACTCTGTCGTGTATGCCAATATGCCAGAAATAACATATTGGCATATGATTTTGGCAGTTTGGCATACCCATAGTGGGTGCATATATGCCAAATACCATGTTTTGGCATGTGCATAGGAATAGGCCTTCATCTTTAAATCGCCAAATCTTCATCTAACGACTACAATTTCCCCCTACCTGATTTCAACCAATTCCAACCCAACTTCAAATTCATTTCACCATGCATAGTGCATAACCGAAGTGGATTTGACTACAGAGGAAACAACATGGATCATGATAGCGTATTTCCACATACCCACTCAGAGAAAAGTGGATGACCCACTGATAGTTGTGGTATAGCTTCTTTGTAAGGCATAGAGCAGTGGACGTATTTACTATTCGTGTTACAAAATCAACTCTGAGCGACTCCTCACTCAAATTCATCTTTTCTTTTTATTTTTTAATTGGTCTAATTCGCTACTATCAAGGTGAATTTTTAATGAAATGTAAATCTGGTTTCAATCTGAATATTAATTTAAAAGATAGTTTTCATTAATCTAAAAAAACAAAATTATATTTCACATTTCAACTAAAAGAATTTTTTTTAAATACTCATTTCCTTGTCTGTTTCCTTGTCCATTTTCTCCCGGACCAAAGATCCAATTGCCTTCATTTTCTGGATCTATAGAGTTATTCAACAAACTAGTTAAGGTGCCGGTTTGAGACTGACTTGGTGGTTGAGTCTCATCAGAATCACCATAACCTTGATAAGCAATGTGAGTACGGGGTATGGGAACATTATACAAATCTCGAAATACGTGTGATTATTATTGCTGTTGGAATGGTTGAAATGCTGATGAGGTTGGGGAAATTGGGGTATACAAATTCGTTTTCCTAAATACTTCCATGTTCACACCACCACCTGGAGTCAATATGTCAGTTTGCAAATGACTAAACATACGTGTAGGAGTTGTATCCATGCCAATGTTTTCTTCAACACCATGTACTTCTTGACTTTCTAACACCATGGTTGGAGTTGAACTTTCTGGTACCTCCTCCACATGACGACGTCTCAATCTTCTTTCACCACTTTGCTGGCTTCCACGACTTTGATGACTTTGACGACTTTGATGACTTCCACTTGGACTCATTCCTCTACCATCTCCAATACTGGGACTCAATCCTCTACCAGCTCCAACACTGGGACTCATGTCATACATCATGCTTTCCCTCAATAGTTGCATCTCTTCCAAGTGCATATTATGAATTCCCTGAACAAAGCATCATAATCGTTACATCGGGTCTGATACTCCAACTCTGTAGCATTGACCCCGAGGTATGGATAAGTTCGAGTAGGTGCACTAGAAATAATTGGATAAGTAATAATATCTCCATATTTTCTGGATATAGTCTTTACTTCCCAAGAAAATGGTGGCATGCATGACGATGAACTTTGAGAAGGATATGCAAATGCGTCACCCGTCTCTGGTGGAGGTTGGGAAGGAAAAAATTCATTGTCAAGTGGCAACCTACCTAAAGCTGGGAAATCCATCCGACCCAAACTTTGCGGTTGCATGGAAATATTTGGCTTGAAAATAGTATTAAACCAAGATAGGTACTCATTTATGTCCATCGGCTCCTGGATAAATTCATCATCTTCTTGCCAACGATGACCTTCCCTTATCAATTTGAAGTAATCGTCTGCTGAAAAATCTGATATGGGAGAAGGGTTGACATCTATCACTGATCTCCCTTGCAACAGAAGAAGCTGTCTTTCACCATAATACCAAACACCCTTATCAGAAATAGGGATGTATAACACCATCCTTCTAAGGCTTAACTCTACCATTCTCTGACCTAGTTCTTCTTGGAACTTAGGTACTGCTTCATATGACTGTGAGATAATGTTATGGTTTGTTCTACTCAACTGCTGAATCTTATGAAAAATAATAGCATGTTGAGCATCTTCAATCTGTGCAGCTTCCTAATTCTCAGAATCATACTTCCGTATGATCAGAATTACATTCGTATAATTCTTAACACAAGGTTCCGAAACACGGAAATATGTATACCACTAATACTGAAAATAATAACATTCAGCAGGTTAATAACTTTTCCATATGAAAATGACAAATAAATACATAATGTGAAATTTTTTGGTTCTTACCTCAAGAACTCCCCCAAAATCATTAAAACTATCTTTATCACACATCGAGTTATCACTTAGGGCAATGTAAATATCTGATAAAATCGCATTCCCCCAATCATATGTTGGTGCTTGCTATAAATCTTCTAATGCTTCGATAAACCCAATTAACATTACTGATCTAGCATTTGGAAACAAACATTGGCCCAGTGTCCACAATACAAACAGACGTTCTAGCTCCTCAAAATGGTCGGGGATCAAATATTGATTACCAGCTGCCCTGTTTTCATTCATTCTTACATCATAACGCTGTAAAAAACTTTTCAACCAAGACACCTTCAACCCATACGCTTTTATTTGTCTATGTGTAGGATTTCCTCCTAATTCATTTGTGTATAAAGGAAGTCTTAATTTCTTTCCATCTATCTTTTGATAACCACTTTATTCTATTAAATGGAAGTAAGTTCCCTTGGCATGGAATTCCGGATAACATGTATAAATCTATCGGGGTAACTCCTATTAACAATAATTATTCATAATTAGAATTTGTTGATTTTTATGAAACAAAACACATAATCTAAAAATTAAATTACTAGAAAAGACTAACTTACCGCATTCAAAGTCCTTGAAAAAGAACGTGTTTGTAGTCTTCCACCATCGTTCTAATATAACTTGAACACCTTGAGTCATGTGGTTTCTAGGTTGTATTTGATATAGATGTCGCCAAGGATATATTCTCACTCTCTCTTGAACATCAGGAGGAAATAATTTAAAAATTGTACGTAACTCAGTCCATCCACCTCTTAGATTTATCGCGTTACATCGCCCCTCATTATCAGAAAGGTGATTAGAGAATACACCTTCACCGGCTACTAGTCTAACATTATTAAACTCATAATTTGTATCCACAACAAAACTTACTCCACTGCCTGGGGTACTAGTAGGTACTTTCCCTTTTATATTTCTTTTTTTTCTCTCCATATCTATTTAAGATAATCGTTTTAGAACAAAAGTTTAAAGAAAATCAGTGGTTTTCAGAAGAAGACTTAAGAAGAGTTTTGAAGAGGTGGGAGTATAGTTACGGTATTTATAGGCGTCAGAAACTCGAATGGTGGCGATATTGATTATATTGACAGCGATATAGTGAATATCACTCTCGAGGTATTCGATCACTCAGCGGTTTCCCCATAGTGGCACAAATGGTTTGGCATACCACCTGGCATGCCAAACACCATTTTTTTGGCATGTGCATAGGAATAGGCCATACAATGTCAAACTTTTTCACCAAAAAACACTTGTAAAAGAGAGGGTCCGATGGCATAGCTCAGTGGTATCCCATATGCACCGGTAAGAAAAGGGTCCAACCACATAGCTCACTGGTATCTCATCTACTCCAATAAGGAGGAAGTCAGAGGTTCAATCCCCACCATTGAGGTTTGTATTTAAATTTAGTTGTATAGAGGGGCTTGCGGTGTTGAGTCTGGAAGTGCGGCAAGTCCAACTGGATGGATTTGGATAGGGGTCTGATTCATGCTTTAGCCTAGCAAAAAAAAAAAAAAAACTTGTAAGAGTTGTATTTAAATTTAGTTATGCAAAGGGACTTGTCGGCGTGGAGTCTGGCAGTGCGGCTAGTCCAACTGGATGGATTTGGGTAGGGGTCTGGGTCCAACTTTAGCCAAGCAAAAAAAAAAAAAAAAACTTGTAAGAGAAACCAATAAAGACATAGTCATTGGCATTATCTCTATGTATTTGTCATCTGATTATCTTATTTATGCACTTATTTTCTATATCAATATCTCCAACGTGGTTTGGTTCCAAAATTAAGACCGTGTTTGGTGTGGTTTTAAAAACAAAGGTTTTCTATTTTTAAAAACAGTGAAAAACGAAAAGCATTAAAAAACACGTTTGGTACATACGTTTTTTAAAAACATTTTTCCTTTGTTTTACTGTTCTTGAAAACGAAAAATAATAAAATGACAGATTATATTTATTTTTTTCTTCTTCTTTTTGAAATGAATGGTATCTCAAACTTATGATAAAAGAAAGGTGGTATGATCTCTTCAAACCTCTTTACCATTTTTAATTTATCTACAATTTAATTTCGAAAAAAAGTGGTATCATCTATTAACATTCCATAGGTGTTATTATTTTCATGTTGTATAAGAGGATGAAACTGATACGAATCAGTCCTAGTATTGTTGCATACACCATATTGATTATGTTGTTGTGTATTAAGTTAAACTGATCATGGGATTTGTTTGTTATGTGAGATCTTGAAAAGAGGTATGATCATAATAGTATAACATTTACATGTCTGATTAAACATAGAGGATTTGTAATGCGCATGAAATGTTTGGAAAAATGACTTAAAAAGATATTAAAATTTAATAGTTAGAAAATTTCATCTTACATTACATTCGCTAATTATGCAAAACCTATAATTGGTTTTGAAGATGTAATTATGCATGTTGTGATTCGTGGTCCATCTTGTTTTAATAATGTATAATTGTATTTGGACATAATCTCTCATTCACTCATCAACTATGTTATGTGTAATTGTATTCGTTCCCCTCCTGGAGATGTTTTCTTGGATGATAAGTTGTTATGACTTGTCAGAAACAGCGGAAGTATCCCAGTAGATAGAATATTAGTTGAATGAGAGGTTCAGATCCTGTCTGTTGTCGCACGCATGAGCTCTTCTCTATGTATTTGTCATGTGATTATCATATTTATGGGTTTGGTTCCAAAATTAAGACCGTGTTTGGCGTGGTTTTAAAAATAACGGTTTTCTGTTTTTAAAAACAGTGAAAAACGAAAAGCATTAAAAAACACGTTTGGTACATACGTTTTTTTAAAACATTTTTCCTTTGTTTTATTGTTCTTGAAAACGAAAAATAATGAAAATGACATATTATTGTTTTTATTTTTTCTTCTTCTTTTTAAAATGAAAGGTATCTCAAACTTATGATAAAAGAAAGGTGGTATGATCTCTTCAAACCTCTTTACCACTTTTAATTTCTCTACAATTTAATTTCGAAGAAAAGTGGTATCATCAATTAACATTCTATAGATGTTATTATTTTCATGTTGTATGAGAGGATGAAACTGATACGAATCAGTCCCAGTTTTGTTCCATACACCATATTGATTATGTTGTTGTGTATTAAGTTAAATTGACCAGGGAATTTGTTTGTTATGTGAGATCTTGAAAAGAGGTATGATCATAATAGTATAAAATTTACATGTCTGATTAAACATAGAGGATTTGTAATGCGCATGAATTGTTTGGCAAAATGACTAAAAGTGATATTAAAATTTAATAGTTCGAAATTTTTCATCTTACATTACATTCGCTAATTATGCAAAACCTATAATTGTTTTTGAAGATGTAATTATGCATGTTGTGATTCGTGGTCCATCTTGTTTTAATAATGTATAATTGTATTTGGACATAAGTTCTCATTCACTCATCAACTATGTTATATGATGATTTAATCTGTAATTGTATTCGTTCCCCTTCTGGAGATGTTTTCTTGGATGATATGTTGTTATGACTTGTCAGAAACAGCGGAAGTATCCCAATAGATAGAATATTAGTTGAATGAGAGGTTCAGATCCTGTCTTCTGCCGCACACATGAGCTCTTCTCTATGTATTTGTCATGTGATATCATATTTATGCACTTATTGTCTATATTAATATCTCCAGCTAGCGTGGTTTGGTTCCAAAACTAAGACGGTGTTTGGTGTGGTTTTAAAAACAACGGTTTTCTGTTTTTAAAAACAGTGAAAAATGAAAAGCATTAAAAAAACACGTTTGGTACATATGTTTTTTTAAAACATTTTTCCTTTGTTCATTGTTCTTAAAAACGAAAATAATGAAAATGACATATTATTGTTTTTATTTTTTTCTTCTTCTTTTTAAAATGGAAGGTATCTCAAACTTCTGATAAAAGAAAGGTGGTATGATCTCTTCAAACCTCTTTACCACTTTTAATTTCTCTACAATTTAATTTCGAAGAAAAGTGGTATTCATCTGTTATTATTTTCATGTTGTATGAGAGGATGAAACTGATACGAATCAGTCCCAGTATTGTTGCATACACCATATTGATTATGTTGTTGTGTATTAAGTTAAATTGATCATGGGATTTGTTTGTTATGTGAGATCTTGAAAAGAGGTATGATCATAATAGTATAAAATTTACATGTCTGATTAAACATAGAGGATTTGTAATGCGCATGAATTGTTTGGCAAAATGACTAAAAGTGATATTAAAATTTAATAGTTCGAAATTTTTCATCTTACATTACATTCGCTAATTATGCAAAACCTATAATTGGTTTTGAAGATGTAATTATGCATGTTGTGATTCGTGGTCCATCTTGTTTTAATAATGTATAATTGTATTTGGACATAAGTTCTCATTCACTCATCAACTATGTTATATGATGATTTAATCTGTAATTGTATTCGTTCCCCTTCTGGAGATGTTTTCTTGGATGATATGTTGTTATGACTTGTCAGAAACAGCGGAAGTATCCCAATAGATAGAATATTAGTTGAATGAGAGGTTCAGATCCTGTCTTCTGCCGCACGCATGAGCTCTTATCTATGTATTTGTCATGTGATATCATATTTATGCACTTATTGTCTATATTAATATCTCCAACTAGCGTGGTTTGGTTCCAAAATTAAGACGGTGTTTGGTGTGGTTTTAAAAACAACGGTTTTCTGTTTTTAAAAACAGTGAAAAATGAAAAGCATTAAAAAAACACGTTTGGTACATATGTTTTTTTAAAACATTTTTCCTTTGTTCATTGTTCTTAAAAACGAAAATAATGAAAATGACATATTATTGTTTTTATTTTTTTCTTCTTCTTTTTAAAATGGAAGGTATCTCAAACTTCTGATAAAAGAAAGGTGGTATGATCTCTTCAAACCTCTTTACCACTTTTAATTTCTCTACAATTTAATTTAGAAGAAAAGTGGTATCATCTGTTATTATTTTCATGTTGTATGAGAGGATGAAACTGATACGAATCAGTCCCAGTATTGTTGCATACACCATATTGATTATGTTGTTGTGTATTAAGTTAAATTGATCATGGGATTTGTTTGTTATGTGAGATCTTGAAAAGAGGTATGATCATAATAGTATAAAATTTACATGTCTGATTAAACAGAGAGGATTTGTAATGCGCATGAACTGTTTGGCAAAATGACTAAAAGTGATAATAAAATTTGATAGTTAGAAAATTTTAATCTTACATTACATTCGCTAATTATGCAAAACCTATAATTGGTTTTGAAGATGTAATTATGCATGTTGTGATTCGTGGTCCATCTTGTTTTAATAATGTATTATTGTATTTGGATGTAAGTTCTCATTAACTCATCAACTATGTTATATGATGATTTAATGTGTAATTGTATTCGTTCCCCTCCTGGAGATGTTTTCTTGGATGATAAGTCGTTATGACTTGTCAGAAACAAGGTTTATTGACCAAGAAATATATTTTGGTAATAACATCCTTATTTATTACACCACTAATTAAATCATATATTTTTGGCTTGGTGTAATCACATCACAATAGTCAGTCCAAAATGTAATGACTTAATATGGTTATTAACATGCCTCATGCTCTCTATAATATTTTCCCCACCTATCTGAATCCTAAGCAAGGCTACACAGTTAGTTAAAGGAAATATGCTCGGAGAAAATATCTCTCATCATAACGTTGATATATGAACTTCAAAAGTATTATTCCTCAAATATTTTTGTTTACCGGAGAAAGTATTTTAAAGAGTTTTGATCAAAGAAAGTTTTTCTACTAGTTTGAATATTTTCAGACTCTGTTTATAATAAGGTTAAGAGGGGGAAATTATGTTTCTTTCTCAACAAGAATATTCCCCGTTTTTCAATTTTATGAGGCACCACGGTTCCGTAACCTGTCAAGCAAGAAATTATTTATAAATGGAGAAGTATCACCATCTCCTTTATTCACAGAAACACTTGCATCATAGGTACCTCCAATCATGTCTTATTCGTCAAGCTTGAACTCGATAAAGGAAGACAATGTCTGGACTATACAATTTTCTACTAAGAAAATTCGTCTTAAATATTTTGATAGTGATTCAAGTCAAGACAAGTGCGTCTCTACACCTTGTAATGATTTTTCAAGCTCTCAACTTAATGAGTTCTCTCTTAAAATGAATGTAGTGCTTATTCAAATTCAAGCACTAAGTAGAGATCTACAGGCTTCCTCAAAAGGATTGAGGACAAGATCGAGAACTTTGAATCCAGGTTGATTCTCATTGAAGAGGAACTTGAAGCATACATGGTGGTTGAGACTACACCTCTGGATCTCTAGTGTATGTACTTCTTTATATTCACTAGTTAATTCTTGTAGGAATTTTATTCTTATTGTTTTAAGGAGGAACACTAGTTTTTGGAGTAGCGTTTATATGTGCTTACACTATCTAATCCAAATAATATTATTTTGCAATGATTAAAGTTAATTTATTTAGTTAATTTTTATTTTGGAGATGACTCGCAATACCTAATCTTTAATGATTATATATATGTATTGCTTGTTTTGTGAGATTTATTCTTTGCTATCATATTTTTGGTGATTAAAGCGGATATCTCATATGTTCTCATAGGTTAAGCTCTTAACTATTTGTGTTCGTCACTGGCTAAAAGAGGAGTAAACTATTTTGAGAATTCCAATATTGATCTTTCCACGATTACACTTTTGTGAATATATTGCATAGATATTCCGTAAGATGTTCTCTAGTACTCGACTTTCCTCCTTGAATGTGTAACTGCAAGGGAATAAGTTTGAGAACTTTAATCTTTATATCCGTGCATGGATAGATAAGATATAATTCTTGTTGAGTCATATAGCATAAAATTTCCTCTTTGTTCGTAACTGGCCCAGAGAATTGTTTTTGTCGATGATTATTTTTCTCACGAAAATAATGTATCTTGGTGCCTCTAACATTATATTTACTTTATTCATCACTGGAGAGAAGAAAAAGAAACATTGGATATAAATATACTTTATTCCACTACACCAAATAGACGGTTTTGAGACATATATAAATGTTGCCCTGATTTTTTGAGACACATACAAGTGTCTCAATTTTGGCGTAGGGAATGGTTTGAGACGAATTTAAAGACGCTTATAAACGTCTCTTAATTAATGTTTGAGACGTTTGTATGTGTCTCATAAATGTTTACCCACTGTTTAGTAAGTGAACCAAATTTCCATTTTAAGCGACACAAAAACAAATTGAGCAACTCTTATATACGTCTCAAATAAAAATCCGATTTAAAAAAAAATATATTTGTTTCAAAATTTCATGCACCTGCACATTTGGGTTCCTGCACCAGAATCCACTCCATTCCAATTTAACAAAATAAATTTTCTTAAATTTAACAAAATAAACTATAGATAACAAGTCTGTCTCTACAATTTGGGATCAAAATTGAGTATGTTTTGGGTTTCTTATTCAATCAATGTCACCGGACCTCATCATGTGCATAGACAGTGGATACATTTTCTTCAAGAACTTGAGAAATAAGAAATTACCTACAACTTTTTCACTCAAATCATATTCTGCTTATCCAACTGTCTTCTTGATTTCCTTATAATGGCACCTGATGTAAATGGAACATCTCTAGGATTTAGTTTACATACCAAAGGACCAGAACTAAAACAGGACAATATCAAATGGGCACAATTTGCAGACATATACCTTTACTGGAGCATCTTTTTCCGATCTTTCCACTTTTCTTTAGTCCAACACCACCTAAGGCTTCCCTTTTCTTCTTCTGAAGATTTTCCAAGTCAGTCTGCAAAGATAGACAACAAGATTAATGATAAATGTGAGGTACCTGGTACTATATATAGTTTTCAGTTGTGGAAACATAGAGGAAAGCTATACCCAATAATGTGAAATAGGTATGTTAAAACCTGGATTCATATTCAAATATTTCGAATTTCAGTGGTTGAAGCGCATCAAATGGATTAGTTATATGTGGATGGGTTGATTAATGGTAAGTGGTAACAGAATGCTCAAGCTTCTAAAAAAATTATTGTACTTGAAATAATTACTGTACTAACTTCAAGACAAAGAAAGTATATAGTTATACCTCATCATTATACTTTCTGGTTTGCCTTGGGTTGCTTCAAAGGCTTAGCTTTTACACCTACAAACATAGAAATTTCCAAATCAGGATCCTTATCAAGAACATCTTAGATGAATAGATGATTTGAAGAATTTTACCTGGCTTGAAAGACCAGTAACAGATACCAAAATCAGACCTGTCACACAAATTTCAAATAAGCTGTTCTTGAGTAAAACACATAATTTTAATTGTTTTTAAGTAAAAGTACCAATTAAGATGCTAGAAAAAAAAATCTACGGCTTTGCACCCACCAACATTTCAGGATTGCATCTACTTGTTCTTTTTCTTTGGCCTCAACTGCAGTTCAAACAAGCAAATCAAAAAACAAGTTTGAGAATCATCATAATGAATATCAGAAACCCTACAGACCACAAATGGATATAAATGGCAAAATCTGTTGAAATGATACAAAAAACCATACCCAGTAGCTATGTACACACTTCTTCTTGCAGTTACAACAATACCCAATTACATAAATGCACAACATAATGGTGGTTCCCAAGTCATTCAGTCTTATAATGTTATACCTACTATTTAAACCAATTCTCATATGTCTATTTCCCGCCTCTATCATACATATATGGTCTACCTCTCACATGATCATGAATTCATTTACAGGGTAGTAAGTGTGAAAATTTCAACTTACTTGTGGGAAATCATTATGTCCTGGTTGTACACTTGTATATGATAAAATTGGACCTCAAAAGTACCATGTATGGGTATCTCTCCTTCATTTCCACTAACCATCTGAAGATAAAAAAGGATACAAGATTAGTAGTTGATACTGAGAGTATAAACCAATCCTTTTCCCTCCTCCTTTATCCGGACTTGGGACCGGCAACGCAAGCATTGGCGGAGTTAAAAAAATTTGGTGAACACCAAATTAATAAGATCATCATATTAAGTAAATACAAGCATTTACAGACCCAAAAAAAAACCTAACTTCACTGTGCTAGACAACACAACTAAGGATGGAATAACAAAAAAGGACACTAACAAGAAAATTCTTAGATGCAACAAGTTGAATTTGCCATGTGCTAGTGTCGAACCTGTCCTTGCTGTGCAAAAGATCTCACTTAAGGCTGAAATAAGAAATAAGACCAAAAAACAAGAATATACTAATGCTCAATGCCAACTGGTTGCTATGCTTGTGCTGAACCTATCATCGTTGCGCAAAAGAACATAAAAAGATCACAAACTAGGAAGATGTTACACCTTGACCGGCACGAACCGCAACCTATCCTCAGACCAGATCAGAAAAGTAGGTAGTTCCAGATCCTTAAAAAAGTTAACGTCATCTCCTTGTGGACCATCCCATACTAACGCAGACTTATCTTGAACTTCCTCGACATAGACCCTCTTCTCTGTTGGCTTCACCTTTCTACAATGAACATAATCGCCAGCAACAATACATCCTGATGCAGCGACCCTTCTTCTATTATCTAGTAGTTCAACATGCAAGGAAAGAGGTTCATTGGTTATACTGTCATCATGATCCAAGATTTGATCATGTTGATGACCTAAGTGAGAATTGGACCCTTTCTCTGGGTTGGGAGTGCCTACGCGAGATGATGATGTGGGCGTCTTGCGTTTCATGCAGTTCAACATCTCTTAAGAACAAAAATAGATCAAAGCATCATCTATTAACTATTTAACTATTAAACCTGAACATATTGTCTACATTATGACAAGTCAGAACTTAAAACTTACCTTCACTGCGCTGCCCAAGTATTTGTGGGTAAAAACTATTCCTGCCAATTTTGGTAATTTGGGGTGTGTGGATAAGGAATGAATCTAAACCTTAAACAATGCACTGCGCGGTGAGTGCTTGTAGATTCGAGAGGTAAATCTGTGCAAGTCCGGCCTAAACCAAAAAGAATGGCCGATCCAGACTTGTTTCGGTCACAAAGTGAAGGAGATGGGGTTGATCTTAGGGAGGGAAGCGAAGAATATGTTGAGATTGTGAAGGTATTGGCTATGTATGACTTGTAACAGAAAGGTAAGCAGGCTTGTAATTAACGCAAGCAGGCTCTGTATGTTAACACGTGGTTTTGTGTTATGCTCTCTCTGTTCTGTCTTGTCTTGTTTGAAAAATAGGGCGAAGAACCTATTTATACAAGTCTTTTAGCCTAACCTTCGTATCTCGTGGGAAGTGGAGAAAGTGGAGTGATGGAGTAGTGGAGTAGTGTATTAGTTTCATATGACCAGGATTGCCCACTTCTCCCATCATCACTAACCATCCATGACTTCCTGACACGTTCTTGTGATGGCGTGTTGTGCGCTGCACGCTGTAAACCTCCATACCAATACCCCAGTATGTATCCCCCGGTTTGTGACATGATTGATGTCTCGAATGTTTTTGGAAAGCATGTAACATGTTGTTGTGGCTTGGAAAGTCAGGTTCGGGAAACTTGCTAGCTTGGTGACCTTCGACGGTCGAGATTTTGCATCTTGAAAGGAGGGGCAACCGTTGATCGCTGCACGCCTTCGTTTTAGAAACCCTAATTAGCGCCCTTTACTAGAATCATTGTATAATTCTAGTACGGAATCGGATTTTGACGGTCCGCCACTCAAATTAACCGGAAACGAATTTCCTATCTCCTTATGCGAGGATATTTAGGTTTTGAACTCGTTCGGGAGGAGAAAACAGCCCGAAAGCAAAACTCATGAAGAATTTAGGAAATTGATACTTATGAAGTATCGTGTGTATACTATGCAGGTACTGCATCGAGTATATTCAGCATATATGAAGCATCGCTATTTGAGAGTCTCAAAGTAACTTCATGTCCAGCCTACTTCATGTGATGGTTTGGAAGTTGCGCATGCAAACCCTCCCTTGACCGATCACATGGTGTGGTAGAGTGACGGGTGGTGATCACCATGACGCCACACTGACCAATTAACTCCTGACCAGGGATGTACAGCCAAGCCGGTGAAGTTGGACGGACGAGATGATCTTTGAGATGCTCATCTGCGACCGTTGATGGAATTAGGGTTTATGAAAAGGTGCGCAAGCATCACTTTTCAGCTTGGTCGAATCCAAGCTTGGGAAAAAACTTTGGCTAGGCCGGTCGTGCATGTGTGTATACAACATGACGGTGTAGGCGCCCATACCTCATTGTCTCACGAAAGTGTGATCTAGGCCACTCAATTTGTCCTACGAAGTTGTGTGGTTGAGATCAATTTGCGACAGAAAATTGGTGCCGCAAAATCCGCACGCCGTACCAAATTTGAGCGGGCGTTCCAAGACGACTAGGCTTGGTCGGTCTTGGCCGATTTCTCCAATTATAGGTGGTAGGCTGGTGTTCACGCCTATGCCTTACCATCCCATGAAAACATGATCTAAGCCACTCAATTCGTCCGGCAAAATCGAGCGGCTGAGATTAGTTTGCAATTTGGAAGGAGTGACCATGCATGTTGGAGGCGCGCGAACCGAGGAGAAAAGGAGAGTTCGTTCTTGGATGATCAGGTGAGGGGATAGACGGGTCCACGGTGGTCATGTTGGTATGACCGGACCTGCTTTGATCTAATCTCGGACCCTCCATTCGTGTCGGAGAAAATGGACGCTCGTGATTCAAAACCCTAATTTTGGGTTTCAAGGCCGTGCGTCATGCTCCATTCAGGCGCACGATTTGGAATGACCAACTATGGTTGGTCTTGACCGATTGGTCATGTATATAGGTGGGCCCACGGTGATTGTATTGACATACTCCGTGCCCTTTGAATTTACATCTGCACCCTCCATCTATACCTGCGAAGATGGATGGTTGAGACTGTTTTGCGACACATGTAATGTGCCGCAAACCCTAATTTAGGGTTTTGCGTCCATACTGCTATGGTTTGGACATTTTTGGAAAGCTAGGCCAATCTTTTGGGGATCCCGACCATGCGGGGCCCGCATTGGTTCGGCACCGGATATTCCATACCTGCTTGGGGGTTATCGAATTGATATGGGCCATCCAATCATGTTGGTGGAGTTGGATGGTCGTGATCATATCCATACTGATACGGTCAGTCCGGATGCTCAATCGGGCTAGTATAACACACCGAGAGTTGCAGCCTGTACGGGTATTTCGTACATGTTTCATTATAATGCTTGGAGATTCGTGTTGCTCTTTTGAGAACAACACTCAATCGTCATGCCGCACTGATAATGATTATAGGAAATACAAGGCTGGTTGCGCATTAATTAATAATGCTGGAAATTCACAGGGTATATGGGATTGTTGCTACATGCTCCAACCTGGATGAATTTCGTGTATTTTATTCACAGAATGGGATTGTTGCCACATGCTCCATTATAGGTGAATTAATAAAGTGAAGGAGTATCCATCACTTATTAATGGCTTTATCTTTTACAAGATGTTAGCGCATAATTTTTTGGCTTTTAAAATTTTAGCCTTTAAATGAAAATCCAACATCAACACCAAGGACCCCAATTCACCTTCAATACCAATTAGTTTGTCGCCCATAAAACCCACATCGGCTTCGATTTTGTTTAGTTTAAGCGCATTCTCGTTATCTCTTTGTTGAAGGGAATAATGTGCAATTGCTGCCATTCCAACTTGCTTCTTCGACATATGGAATGAGTAGCCATGAATCCCACTACTTCGTTTTATTCCAAACACCTCCTCTAGTTCAGCTGAAACCACATTAATAGAACTTGACTGATCTCCTTTCCCTTTGTTCCTCTCTAGAGCCTATGATACTTTTCCTTGCATTTAGAATGAAAAAATGTAGCTGCAGCAAGTACTATTTACCGATGAGATCATAAAGGCCCAAAATAGTAGGTGCTAGTAGAAAAAATGTAGCTACAATATATAAATGTTACTTGTTACAAATACAAATAACTTACATGCACTTCAAGTGCACTAGGATGGATAGTCCCATCACGTCTTAAATGTACGTATAACCACTTCTCTGTAGTCGACGGTGGTACCACTTTTTCGCTCATTTCGTCCTTAAAATACAAACATAGGTGGTTGGTTAATAGGTTGTTACTAGTATCTGAAGATCAGGTTCATGAATACTTACTAACTTATACTTCTTGTTGTGGTATGTGCACCTCCCAAGTGTATGGTGGATAGTGTTCTTTGCTTTGCTCTCTGCATTCACCTTATTCTTTGCTATCTTTTCAGGATTTTTCTCCATATCAACAAATTCCTCCCAGATATTAGGATTAATCCCATCAATCCCAGGTGGAACATCTGCTCTTACATTTTCCCAGATTTCTGGAGTGAGTTCTGGAAGTGCTTCATCTTCATCTTCCTCCACATCCTCAAGTATTTAAACTCCCTCCCTTATTTCTTGTTCTACTCTAAGAGCTATTTTTTATGCTTGTCTAAGAGCTTTTACTATCTGTTTTAATGCCTGCCTTAACTCATATTTGAATCGCCTATAATACGGTGGAAATAACACTTCAATGATTTCACGGCAGACTGCTTGGTCAACAGTCAACAAAAATTCATCCTAATATACACATTAAGATCGATAATCAGCAATAAGATCTAATTTGACTTGCACATATAACATATTAATACAAGAAAAGAAATATAAGTTAGTAATAATACCACCAAAGCATTCCACACGTCGTCTATAAAATTAACAGGGACCAACCTCGACTCCTTGTATGATATAGGAATATGAGTCCTTATGAGCTCGCTGCCGCATCTCCTTCGATCTTTCCAGCAATATTGACTTCAACACTCAGCTTCGGTTTTTCTAATGAGCTGGATACATTTACTGCGATAATGTGGTAGTTGATGTAGACGGACCAGAACTGCTTCGATTAGAGGCCATTCTACTGCAAAGAAAAAGTAAAATTTTAGTTAAATGATAACAAAATCAAGTAATATAATAACCCATTCAAAGAGTAAACTGCTCATATTAGTCACTGTAAACAATGCATGCCAGCACAACCACATTCAAAAATATATTAAACTGCTCTACATTAAGCTATAGAACAATACCAACAGACCATATTCAAAGAATCAAAACATAAAGTAAAACTTATGTTTGTTAACAGGTTTTTCTAAAATGAGCCAAAACACAAAGACTAATGTTCCTACAACACCAGCAGAAGCAAATTACACCCGTTGAACCAATAACACAACCAAGTTCGGCTCATCCACAGTTATAGATTAAATTTCTTCGAAATCAGGCTTTATCAAGTCATCCACATGTCTTGTCATGCCCATTGGTGAGTGAATCACAACGGACCAATCAGGATTCTTCAAATCTTGAGAATAAAAAATTTGCTTGGCCACAAAGTCCATTATATCAGGTTCATCAATGTATTTGTCTATGCTCTTGAACCTATTCAAGTTTACCACCACCAGCTTTGAATCTGGGAAGAGTTTACACCCAAGACTATTGCTTTCCACCTTCACCCAGCCACAATAAAAGACCACCTCCGTAAAATCTTTGTAGTCAACCTCCAGAATTTGACGAATCACGCCATAATATTTGGTATTCTGATCCTGGGGGTTCTTATCTTTACTACTTTCCCTGAATGTGGTAGTAGCTTCCGTCCAGAACCTACTATCATGTGTAACATGTTTTTCATCAAAGCACTTTGGCGAGAACATATAACCGTTCGCCCGATACTTGTCAAAAAAAATTGCTCCAACTGGTCCTTTTATATAGCGCCACAATTTCCCATTCATCTTGCCCTCTTTCTCCAACTGCGAGCAGTAAGAACTTGTCAGTAAAATACACACAAGTGATAGGTAAAGGCATAAATTGAGTAACACAGTAACAGAATAAACTTCAGCATATTAAAATACAACCAATTGATGAAATTTGTCTGTCATTCTACCTCGCTAATCGATTTCCCTTTCCCATTTGAATTAACAGACACTTGGTCACAATATTCACTACAATCCAGTTAGTTGTCATAACAATAAGTACCATAGTTGTCATAACAATTATTACCAAAAAGATAAACACTTATACAAATTGGTAACAGAAAGACAACCCACATGTAGTACTCTGCTACACCTTCTATTCCACGACGAATAAGCACTCATCGAGAATTTGTATGAACTGAATATTACTCAAAGTCACACTTTCATCTCCATAAATAGGGCCTTCATCGCTATACTCAGATTCAGGGTCTAAGAAAGCTTATTGTGTAGATCTGTGATTGCCATCCTTCACATTTGACAAGTGTTCCATAGCATGCACCGCCGATTCAGAAGTAAGGTGAGCTTGTTCAATTGACCCTTCCGCATAATTTTTGTTACTTGGTAAGTTTTTACATCTCTTGATCACCCTGCTTAATAGAAAGCAAGTTAATATCAAACAAGTATCAAATAAAAATAACTGCAAATAAGATGGTAAATGTATAATGAGAGAAAAATATATCACATCAACAAAATGGTAAAAACTTATAGTCTAGGGAAGGAATTAAATTGCGACTTTCTGTCAATTTTACTGGAAATGAGAAGAAAACTGTAAAAAATTGAACTGAAATACGAAACTCATATGCATTAACCCTTAAGTTTCAGCAACAAGTAAAGAAACCCAATCAAGTTTCATACGTCCACCAGAATAGATGGATAGTCGCAGAGGATATAACCCTTTACCAATGTATTAAAAGTTACATTATAAGAGTATGGTACTTGATTTACATGGTACATTTCCATTAAAAATTGCTTATAAAATCAAACAACATACATCTATGAATACTGCGACTAAATTCCATTTAAAAGGGTCTGAGTTTAAAAGAATACATTCATAAAAAACTAATTATCCTAACAATGCTACTACACACACATTGAAATGCAGCCCAGAACATGGATACATATTCTGATGCTCCCTTTACAACCACTACTCTGACTGTTGGCATATTAACTTATGTAGGCAAGCACTGAAGCACTACAAATAGTAACTAAGGATAACAAGCAGGCAGAATCAGAAACTTTATATGTAAGAGTACATACCTTTCAAATGGATACATCCATCGGTATCGAACTGGTCCACAAGTAAGCGCCTCATCCGCCAGATGCACCACAAGTTGGATGCTAATATCAAAAAAAAGAAGGAGGGAAGTACTTTTCCATCACACATAATGCCTCAGAAGCCATTAATTTGGCCTGTTGAAGTTCAATTTTGATTAGAACTTTCGTGCACAAGATCCTGAAGAATAAGCTCATATGGTGAAGCGCCTTACGAAGGTCTGGGTACCTCGGGAAAGCATGTTGAAGCAACACTGGTAGAAAGTATTCCATAATCACATGATAGTCATGTGACTTCAAACAACTCAAACTTGGAGGCTTAACTGTCACAATGTTTCCAAGATTATATGAAAATCCATAAGGAAACTTCATATTCTTCAAAGGCTATAAGAAATCATCTCGTTCTTCTTTGCTCAAACGGAAACCAACAATCGGTATAATTTTCTTTCCTGTTACAGAGTTTGTAGTGATCCACTGCCCACTATGAATGTTCATCTTCCTCATATCTTCTCGTGCTTTGACACTATCTTTGGACTTCCCCTTTATGTCAAGAAGTGTATCTATCAAATTCTCAGTAAAGTTCTTCTCGACATGCATTACATCTACACAGTGACAGTAAGGATTATACTTCCATGTCAGGATTTCAAATAACCGTGCCTTCTTATAAAAAATCTTTACTTGGAGAATCAACAACATCATAACCAACTTCCTTATAACAATCGTTTTTTTTTTCCAGCTTTGGAAATATTCTCGAGTAAATACTCAATATTCGAAGTCTTTAAAAATATATCTTCTCCACTTAATCGAGGTGGTGAAAGTTTTCTCTCTGGAGACTTTAGTCCAAGATACTTTTCAGACCTTAACGGATGTTGTGGCTTAAGAAATCTACGGTAGTTTAGGTACACTATCTTTCGGCAGTGACCCAACCATATACTTTTTGTCTCATCAGCACACAAATGACAAGCTTTATAGCCATGTGTTGTACACCCTGACACATTTCCATATGCCGGTAAATCATGTATACTCCACATGAGAATATCTCTGCAAATAAAAGTTTTTTTTCGATACATATCAAAAGCAGTGAAGCCATCAATCCAAAGTCTAATCATTTCATATATCAAGGGTTGGAGAAACACACAAATCTCTTGACCCGGTGCCTTCTAACCTGGTATTAAGAGCGACATTATCTGAAATTCTTCTTTTATGCACAAAGAGGGTGGTAGATTACATATCACCAAAATTACCGATGAACAATTGTAACTAGTGTACTGAATTCCCCGCTGATTAAAGCCATCAATGGAAATACCAAGCCACATATTTCTCGCTTCAGCTGAAAAGTCAGGCCACATTGTCTTCATATTCTGCCATTGGAGTGAGTCTACTGGATAACGCATATACTCCGGAGAAGTTTGTGCTTCATCATGCCATGTCATATACCTTGCTATCCATTATATAATATAGAGTCTCTTAAGTCTCAGAGAAACCTTAAAATGTCTCAATACTTTGCAAGGAACTTTTGTAGTTATTGGTCCATCTTTACCCTGTTTCACTACATACCTATATGCTCCACAGTTGGGACACACAACTTCCTTCTTACTTTCTTTTCGGTACAAAATACAATGATTAGGACACGCATGAATGGAATTAGCCTTCATTCCTAAATCTATCAACATAGATTTCATTGTTTGGTATTTTTCAGGAAAAGTGTTGCCTTTCGGGAACCAATTTTTTAGTCGTCCCAAGAGGTATGCAACACTATTTCCTGACCAACCAAACAACTTTTTCACATGATGTAGTTCTAAAATTATACTAAGTGTTGTTTCATCACCTTCATAACCCGGATAAATCTTTTCCTTTTCTAACTCCTTATATTTGTGGTATTTCTTACCTAGGTCAGGCTCCTCACCACCTTCGTTTACATCCTTATTTAACCCTTCAAATACTCCATAGGCCTTATCTATAAAATCCCCTAACCCACATTGTTCATCGCTAATGTTCTCTTCTACATGTTCCTCAACAGAATTTTCTTCCTCTACATTTTCTACATCTACATTTTCAACATCCACATTTTCTTCTACATGTTCCAGCACTACTTGTGATGATATGGTAGATTTATCCACATGTAGACACCAAAGTACATATAACTTGTCTATTAAGTGCATCTCTAAATGATACTTGATTACAGAAAAAGACAGAGAATACTTATTTCTAAAACTACGGCAAGGATAGGGACATAAAGGTGAACTTTTTATCCTGTTACTAAATGCAAAATCGATAAAATCAGACACCCCTTTTATATAGACATCACTCAACCTATATTATTCATTCATCCAACCTTTCTCACATACTGGCACCATTCTACAACAACATGACATAGTATGTTAATCAAGGACCAAACACAACAGTTAACAATAATCTTTACACAAGCATCAACACCAACATAAACTAAAATTGCAACAGAAGGGTTCTTTTTTAATACATTACTAAAACAAGACAAACCCAGATAAAATAACACTCTAGAATTCAAATTAAAAATAATGCAAAGCATACATAAGAAAAAACACATCAATCGATCTATAAAACATCACCAGATAACCAAATGATGTCAACTTAAACATGTTACAGTAACCAGCAAAACATGTTATAAAAATTTCTATGTGATTCAAAAACAAAATCAGATTAATAATATACCATTAGCTTCACTAACACGAATTAAAAATCACCTAAAATATTGCAAAGACCTGATGAAGCTGTGCATAAAATAAGCATCTCACAGACTTGCATCAATATTCATTTTAATACACTGGCAGAAAAATAAGTGCACTCAACACTTCACAACTGCAAGAACATGTTAAAGATTAAACACCTCTATCATACTCATGAACCTTACACTCTAAACTAAATATCAAACACTTTATAATAACAACCAAACTCACAGATCCAAAGTGAAATGGAAATCAGTTCTACTAAATATCAAGACAAACTCACAGAATTTTATTCTCTAACTCGACACTTATACAACTGCAAAAAACATTGAATATCAAGTACATAACCCTCCCTCAAAAGGAAGTCAGTTCATATAAACATAAATCAAACACACAACTTACAAATTATGCTTAGAGGTAATACCTGAATCTTCAAGGATTTTACTTCAATCTTCTTCTGCGAATTTCAAAAACAAAAATTAGAAATCAAATTTTTAGGGTTTTCAATCAAATTTTGATTTCTGTAAAAAGGATTTTTCCTACCTGAGGATAGAGATTCCTAGGGTTTCTTTTTCTTCAATTGAATCTGCTTCCGATCAATCTTCTTCTGCGAATTTCAAAAACAAAAATTAGAAATCAAATTTTTAAGGTTTATCAACCAAATTTCGATTTCTGTAAAAAGGTTCTTTCTTACCTGAGGATAGAAATTCCTAGGGTTTTTACTTCTTCAATTGAATCTGCTTTTGGGAGTTTCAATCAAAAATAAAAAATCAATTTACAAAATCAAAGATTTTGATTCGTAAAAGGGTTTTTCATATGAGTTTTTAGGCTTAGAAAATCATAAATCAGTAGAAGATTTTGGTTTCAGTTTGATTTAAGTTTCTCTCGAATTGTCTAACCCAATTTCACTCATTTTGTTCTCTGGTTTTCTTGAGCGAATAAAGTGAAGTTCGAGAAGAGTTGAGTTCGATAGTTTGTTTTAAGGACTAGATTTTTATATAATATTAAATATTGTCTAAACTTAAAAATAACCCAAAATAAAGTGGGAACTAAAATAAATGGTGGGAATAAATGCAAATCATGGTTCAAATGATTTGGTGTGAGACAAAGATTTGGAGGGGAAAAAATGTTGGGGGGAAATTTAAGAGGGAAAATAATGTGAGAGGTTTAGAAAATTGGAAAGGGTGGGAATTTTGGGGGGAAGTAATTTGGAGTTTTAGAGGGGAAATAAAACGAAATTATAATGAAAAGAAATAATAAATGAGATATATATTAAAATTATTAAATTTTGTAGAGACACATTTTAAGATACTTGTAAAAGTAGTTGAAAAAACAGAATTAAAGCTACACATATTTTTATTTGAGACTCTTATATGAGTGGAAGCACTAAAGATATATATATATATATATATGTGTGTGTGTGTGTGTGTGTCTCAAATCCAAAAATCGATATGTCTCAAATCGGGCCATATGGTGTAGTGTTCATAACTGGCGAGTAAATTTATTAATGTTCAAACCAAATCCTTTTCAATGGTCGCTCATGTTGTTCCTTTGGAATAACATCAAATGGGAGAGAGTTAGATTTGAACTTGTACTTAATTGTCATATCTTTGTAAAGAATGCGGCTGCGAAAAATTTTTAGGAGATGCTTGTACCTATTTGTTAAAGCACTGCTCGATCTAACTCGCAAGCATTTCTATCTCAAGATTGTTTGTCAAGTTTAGTTGATCAAAACTATATACTTTATTTTTAATCTACTTATAGCTACGTCTCGAATTATGATAGAAATATGTAGTTGAGATTTAGACTTCACGACGTTCACCAATTGGAGAAGAAGATCTACTGATGAGCTTGGGGGAACTTCATCAACAAAAGGTATGTGGATACTAAAACTTATCTATCACTCTGAAGTCTATTATATCCTATCTTCTAATGAGACTAAGTGGTATGTCTATATGGACTTTTACATTTACACATTTGACATTTCGAGTCGAGTTTATCTCGCTTATCTATTTCTCGAAATATGTGTTAGAATCTTGTAGCTTTATCTAAGTTCATCGTATTCTTGATGAGTTTAGTTTGAGACAATTTATTCGTTGGAAACTAAATATTATGTCAAAAGATGATCATGTAAAAATTACATTGAAACATCTTATATGATTTGGGAAGCTTCGTATTGATTGTTTAATCACTTTAATATAACTTGAAGCTAGTGGTATATGTTAGATTACCATTTTTATATTCTAAGGATGTTTCAATGATTAAATGAGAGTTTTAGAACTATCATTTCTGGATATTATACATGATACATATTTCGTATGTTAAATGTGCAAGTTTGGTTCAGGTCCGAAACTATTGTTCGCGAAATCTATTTGCGAACTGGTTTACCTGTGAAAGGGTCCAGAACTCTTTTTCGCGTACCATGTTTGTGAACGGACTAGACAAGGCCAAGTCTGGAGCCAGTGTTCGCGTACACTGTTTGCGAACGGCTGGACCAAGACACAGTCAGAAACTCTTGTTTGCGTACTCAGTTTGCGAACATAGAAGTTAAGTTCTAAAATCGGTAAAGTGTATCTTTCATTCTCATGAACTCAAGTTTGTTTGTGAAATAAAGTCCCTGGAACTATAATATATTAAGGTATGTGAACTAGTTTTACAAACAATGGCATTATGTTCATGAATTGGTTCTTGTATAAGTAATTTGTACAATTACAAACCAAACCGATTTTGCTTCAAATGGTTCATATACATATTCCTATGAAATGATAAATATTTTAACAACTCTCTTGAAACATATTTAGATTTATTTGATTATCTATCATGATTGATTGATCATCAAATTTGATTTAGAAGTGTTAGATGAATATGGCTAAGTTATAAGTGTTAACATAGCTAACTTCGGTTAACTATTATTGAGCCAACAAAGTATACACGTTTGGGTATGGTTCATCCATATCTAGATATATGCATATTTTATTTGTGTGTATCAAGCTAATACCATCTAACGGTGGAGATTGATTGCTTAGTTTCTAAACAGACTTAGCTTAAATCTTAAATCAGGAGTTCATCTAACAGTGAATATTGAATGCTTTGTTACTAAGCTATCTTAGCTTTGATTGTAAGCAACCATGATTTGAAAGACTATATAAAGGAGAACTCTAGTATCTGGGAAACCTAATCCCGACATTTTAGTGTGTCCTAGTTGCAAACTAGAGTCGATTCCCCTTTAACCTAGGTTTTCCAAAACCATTATTAGGTTAACGACTTGAAGACTTTATTTGGGATTCGTGAAGCCATGTCCAACTATTTTGGACCTAATAAAGGCATTTGGGGTCTGGATATGGTCCGATTAAAGTTTTCTTGGGAAACTGGGAATGGGGAAGAAGGGAATTTTTAATTCCTTTGTAGTACTAGAATATCGCTACAACACTATTCTTGCGATATTAACAACATTTCTACGAGCGTCACTGACGATTCTTCAACGACATTTCACGAGCGTTATAGAACAACTAAAAGAAACTGACGATGGAAGAAGTAAAAGAAGAACCAGACTGATCCTGCGATGGTCATCATGTTTGCGATAGAGAAATATTGTCACGATCGCAATAAGATTAAAGAGTAGATCCGAATTAAGGGGAAATCTTAGCTGTCTTCCACTATATGTTTTCCTATATAAAGAGCACGATAGATCCAGAAGATGAGGATGCATTTTTGAGAGATGGGAGAATTTTGAGGAGAGAGAAACTCCAGAAAGAAAGTTGTACTTCTGAGTTTCAATATTTCTTGTAAATCTTCCTGAAAGTGAATTAATAAAAGTGTTGTTGTTCATTCACAATCATGACTTAGTTTTCATAGATTCTTGACAAGGGTGTAGTGTAGGAAATCCTGCAACTACATTTTGGCGCCCGAAACAGGGATTAAATTAACGAAAATAGAAGAAAAGGCGAAGAAGAAGATAAAAATTGTTCAACATTAGGGAAATCATAAAGTAAATCGGTGAGAAAATTGAAGAAAGAATGATCAGAATCAAAAAGGATTGTAGAAAATTGAAAGGTGATGTAATAACAAAAGAAATGATTGATAGATTTCATAAAAATATCAAGGGAAGGATACATAAATGGGATTTTGAAGGAAGGAAGATTATGACATTGGAGAAGATATCATCATTGAAAGATTGGGAAAAACAAGAAATCACGTTTACAGTAGCCGAAATACCAGGAGAAGATTCAAGTCATACATCTCCATTGGTGGTCACGGTAACCACTATACCGATGAGAAAGGAGAAATCAATAAAATCTGAAGAAGAATGGGCTATGAATAGAACTTTAATAGACACAGGAAGTTCTATAGACATGATATTTTATCATACCTTCAAGAAGATGGGATATAAGGATGAAGAAATGTCTCATTCAACGTATTATTTTCATGGCTTTGGAAAGTCTATAACAAAACCTAAAGGCGAGATAATGGTACGAATTCCACTAGGAGAAATTGAAACACAAATATTATTATGTGTGGTAGATGTGGAATCTCCGTACAATATGATACTGGGAAGACCGTGGATACACGCAATCAAGGCTGTGGCGTCAACATTACATCAATGTGTTAAATTTCCTATGCCTAGTGGAATTGGATAAATTAGAGGAGATGTGAATTTCGCGAGATTATGCTACCAAATTGAAGTAAGAAATTGTGAAAACGTCCAAAGCTGCAAAAAGCTCGCAGAAAATTGAACAGAGAAGCAAAGAAAGAAGAGGAATTTAAAATTTACATGATAAGGGCAAAAAAAAGGAAAAGGGATACCAAGTGAAGTTTCGCGAGAAGGAGATGATTTAGCGAGAGTTATGAAAACGCCAACACCAATGGGAGAACCTGAAGCCAGCTACACTACTGCTGAACTAACAAAAGAAATAAATATTGGAAGTAAAGAAGAACCTAAAATGCTGAAAATTGGGACTAGAATGGAGGCAGATGAGGAAGAAAGAACTATAAATCTTTTGCAAGAATATGCAGATGTCTTCGCGTGGAACATGGATGAGATGCCAGGGATAGACCCGTCAATAGCATGTCATAAATTAGAAATCAACAAAAACATAAGACCATTTAAGCAGAGAATAAGGAAGATCGCAACAACATATCATTCTCAAATAGAAGAAGAATTACAGAAGATGCTCAACGCAGGAATTATAAGACAAGCAAAATATCCAGAATGGATTGCAAACATGGTGGTGGTCCCAAAGAAGAACAAAGGGATAAGAATTTGCATAGATTTTACGGATCTAAACAAGGCATGTCCAAAAGATAGTTTTCCGTTGCCAGATATTCCACAAATGGTTGAATCAGCAGCAGGAAACGCAAGAATATCATCATTGGATGGGTATAAAGGATATAATCAAATCCCTCTCGCTGAAGAATATCAAGAACATACTGCATTTTTTGCTCCAAGAGGATTATATTATTATACAAAGATGCCATTTGGCTTACGAAATGCTGGTGCAACGTATCAAAGAATGGTGGAAAAGGTGTTTGCAAAGTGGATCCACAAAACATTAGAAGTGTATGTAGATGATATGCTGATCAAAAGCAAATAAGCTGAGAATCATGTGCAAGATTTGAGAGAGATTTTCGATCAAATGCGGCAATTCAATATTAAAGTGAATCCTGATAAGTGTACCTTTGGAGTAACTTCAGGGAAATTTTTGGGGTATATTGTGTCAAAAGAGGGAATACAAGTTGATCCAGAAAAGGTACAAGCAATTCGCGATATGCCAACTCCTGCGACGGTGAAATATGTGCAAAAACTAAATGGACTCTCAGCCTCGCTAGAAAGGTTCATTTCGCGATCTTCAGACAAGTGTAAACATTTTTTCGATATACTCAAGAAGGGAACAAAATTCAAGTGGACAGATGAATGCGAAAAAGCTTTTCAAGGAATAAAAGAAAATTTGGCGAGTATATCTATATTACAGAAATCTGAACATGGAGAAGAATTATTGATTTATCTCGCAACAACACCATATGCGTTAAGTGTTGTGTTATTGCGAGTAAACACAGGGGTAGAAAAACCAATTTATTATATCAGCAAAACATTTAATTCAGCAGAGAGAAATTATTCAAAGATTGAGAAACTAATTCTAGCATTGGTACACGCAACCTTTAAGCTTCGAATTTATTTCCAAGCGCATAAGATCAAAGTGTTAACGAGAGTGCCAATTGAATCGGTGATGAAAAATTCAAAAAGATCAGGCAGAGTTGAGAGATGTAATGCGCAAGTAGGGCATTTTGATATTCAATATGAAATTCTATCTTCGCCAAAATCACAAGTTATCGCAGATTTCTTAGCTGAATTTACTTTAGAAGATGACGAAGTTGTAGAAGAGATGATGGATATAGACGAAGAACATGGAGACCCAAAAGAACTATTAACAGAACCTGACAGATGGGAAATATTAGTGGATGGATCGTCAAATGGAGAAGGAAATGGGATTGGAGTTGTTTTCATTTCACCAGAAGGAGAAAAAATAGCTTTTTCATTTATATTGGAATTTGCATCCACTAATAATGAGACAGAATATGAAGCTGTAATCCATGCATTGAAGTTTGCGATAGAAATGAAGTTGGAAAATGCTAGAATCACCAGTGATTCACAATTGGTTATTCGCCAAATAAATGGAGAGTATAACACAAATGAACCATCTTTGAAGAAGTACAAAAAACTTGTTGAAGAATTGTCTGCGAGAATTCCAAAAATAAAATGAAGACACATATCAAGGAAAGATAATAGGCTTGCAGATGCTTTTGCTTTCATATCAAGTATGATGACGAACCCACTTACGAGATGCATAAAAATTCAAACACTTTTGCAACCGGCGATAAGCAAAGAAGAAGAAGAGGTAGATGTAATGATGGTAGAATCTGGCGAGGAAGAAATAGGGAATAATGCTAAAGATTGGCGAGAAGATCTTCATGCTTATTTGGCGAGAGGAGAAATCCCCAGAAATCGATTAGAAGCACATAAATTAAAAAGTAGAGCAACCAATTATGAACTAAGAGATGGGGTATTATATCGCAAGTCATTTAATGGACCATCGCTAAGATGTTTGACGAGAGAAGAATGACCAAAAGTGTTAAAAATGTTGCATAGTGATGATGCTGGTAATCACAGCGGGGGTAGATCTTTGGCCTATAAAACAAAGATGCAGGGTTATTATTGGCCATATATGCATGAGGATGCAAAACAAATTTCATGGCGTTGTGAAGATTGTCAGCGATTTGGGAAGAAGATACATGCACCAGGAGCACCATTATCATCTTCGTCAAGCGTATGGCCTTTTGGAAAATGGGGATTGGATATCGTGGGACCATTTGTGCCTGGTTCTGGACAAAGAATATATTTAATCGTTGCTACATATTATTTCACAAAATGGGGAGAAGTTAAGGCAGTATAACTCATCCGCGATAAGGACATTTTTACGTTCATATTTGAAAATATAATTTGCAGATTTGGGATCCCAGCACAGTTGATGTCTGATAATGGAAAAAAATTTGAAGGGAAGAATATCGAATTGCTTCTTAATGTATTTAAGATAAAATCTGGAAAGTCAACTCCTTTATATCCACAAGCAAATGGTCAAGCTGAGGAAACTAATAAGACAATCGCAGACATCTTGAAAAAGAAGTTAGAAGGTTATCACAAATCATGGTGTGAGCAAGTGCATAATGCAATATGGGCATATAATACAACTATACGAGAGGCAACTGGGATGTCACCCTTTTGTTTAACATATGGAGTTGAAGTTGTCCTACCAACAGAGGTTGCTATCCCAACAACAAAAAGAGAAGCATGGGAGAAAAATCTAAGTGCTGGCTTGATTTTACATGATTTAGATGAACTAGAAGAAAAGAGAGAGAAAACTCTACAACATATGGAAAACTATCAGCGAAGATTAGCTCGCGAGTACAACAAACGAGTAAAGAAACGTCAATTCCAGCCTGGCGATCTAGTTTTGCGAGAAACACCAAAATATCAGCAAGAAAGTGGTGGAAAATTAGCAATAAAATGGGATGGACCATACATCATTAAAGAGATAATTGGAAATGGAGCATACAAATTAATGGATCCAGAGGGAAGAGATGTTTGGCAAAGACTTGATAGACCATGGAATAGATTGTTTCTGAAAAGGTATTATCAGTAGCAGTTTTTTCGAGGTAAGAAATATAAATGTAAGATGAAACAATTACAAAATTCTTCTTTCTCTATCATAATTTATGCGAGCATCATCGCAAGAATAGCGAATAAAATTTCGCAGAGATTAAAAGAATGGGACAAACCTTTATGGCGTGCACCCTAGTTCGCGAATAAAATTTCGTAAGAGGCAAATGTAAGACCTAATAGTGCATCATATGAGGGGGTATCTCTTGACATGACTCAGCGATAAGGTTATACCGCTGCTGGAACCCGAGTCATGCAGATGATGGGGTTAAAGAAAACCTATTCGGGGGAGAGATCTTGGATTTCCAATTATATAAGGTTATACCCTGGTTGGACGACCGAGAATCTCTTCCAAGAAGTGCAGAGTATGACCAAGGCGCCGAGGTACACGGTTGAGCCAAGGGTGCCCGGAGCGTACGAAAATCTCTTGCCATCCTTGGTAAGTCTTGGCTACAATGCACTTGGCCTGAAGAAAACCCCACTTAGGGTGCAGTCTTGTAACTATAATCCATATAAGCATAAAGGATAAGAGGCTGCGAACACAACTGGTTGTTGGCAAATCCGGATGGGGGGAGATAGTCTTGTATGGCCGATGTTCCCTCCTTGAAGGGGCAACCAGGGGGAAGATAAGGGAGGCACCCTCCATTAGGGAGGTGATAAGTGTCTTAAGACGACAATGTCATGGGGATTTATGATCGCAAGAACATTTAGGCCTGTCATATTGTCGCGTAACGTAAATAATGCAGAGGCAAAAAGTCACAAGAGAAATGTTAAGATGAGATCAATGGGTTTTTACATGAAAGTGTAAAAACGTCCTGCGATTTTATCGCAAGACGGCAATGTCATAAGGGTAAATTCTTGCGAGAGAATGTATGCTTATCATATTGTCGCAAATAGTTTGAAAGAAACATGGATAAGACAAGATCAAAGGGTCTTTACATGCAAATGTTAAGAAATCCTGCGATTTTGTCGCAGACAGAAAAATTTTGGAAAAATAAGACCTTTAACTAGGAAGGAAAAATAAGACCAAAAGAATAATCTTACAAATTAACTATATTCTACTTTAAGATTGCAGGAAACATTCAGAATTATATACAAGAAGCCAAAATTCTTAATATCGCAAATTCCTTCATAATCTTTCAGAATATCGCATCTATATTTATTATATCACGGATATTTATATAAAGATAGAAGATACAAAAGATCATTCACCATTTCAAGAAAGATAATAAAGGGGCAGATAAGGGAATGGAGAAGTGATGTTTCATTATCTTCCTTTAAAAGCTTCCAAGAGGACTAAGTTAAAAGTTAATATTCCAAAAAGGTTTCAAAAATTACATTACTTGAGAAAGAAGAAGGAAAAGAAAACAAAAGAAAAATTCAAGCCTCGCCAGATTTATTGTTCTTGTCAGATTCATCAACATCATCAGCATCCTTCTCACCGCGAGCTTCTTCTTCTCTGGATTCTTCATCAGCGATTACTTCTTTTGGAGGACTTTTTTGTTCTTCTTCACCACCTTCTTGATATTCTTGAGTGGTATTTTCTTCATCATTAGTAAACTCTAACTCTTCATCCATGGGAAGAGGAATTTCATCATTGTCAACCTCTAGAGGAGGGACAGAAACATGAGAAAGAGAACGGGGAAGCAGAATATTGTTCACAAGAACTTCAGACCTAAGATGGACTTGGCGAAGAAGAGCTCTTTCACGATTCCTAATTTCTATATTCTTAAAGTATTCAAGATAATCAAGTCTTCTTTCTGCTTTGTCGTGAGAAATAAGGAAATTAGAAGTAAGAGATTTATTTTCTTTGCGAACTTTATCCAATGTAGCGGTCAGATCAGTGATGGTAGAATGAAGATTTCTTTCGGATTCTGCGAGCAACGAAATAAAAAATCAGTTAGACAAGAATCTCACAAGGAACATAGTATAAGATTTTATGAGAAGATCAACAAGAGAGGTAGTCAACTGACTACCTTCTTTTTGCGAGGTTAAGTTTTGGATTAAAGCAAATAAACAATTCTTCCACTGATTCATGGCATCATCGAATTTATCGCCAACCATACCCTTCAGATGAGATTTCATGTTTTCTTCTTTGTTGCGAAGATATGAATTTTCCTTTACTAATGAAGAATGAGATTCCTTTAACTGAGAGTATTGGTCTTGAAGTTCGCTGGATCTTAAACTAAGAGTTAATCTACCCTTGATAAGCTTATCCTTTTCGGCAAATGAGATGATTGATTAACTCCTTGAGCTCCTTCTTAAGAGAATGAAGAGATTGCTCTTGACTATTACATGTACTTTGAAGATTACTTATTTGTTGCGAGGAAATCATCATCAAGCTTGAAAATCTATGTTTTTGTTGGGACAGGGTTTTATTCTCATCTGATAAAGATTCCATGGCTAGATTAGCCTTAAAAAACAAATATGAGAGGCGATCAAGCTCGCCACTCAAAAAGTTCTGCCTTTGCAATAATTGATTGTTCTCATTAGTAAGATTATTTATTCGATCAATTGAATAAGTGTACAGATTGTCTAGTATAGTATGTTGATCTATCCAAGAATCTCTTTCAACGCGAACTTCTTCAGCAATAGATTCATATTTGAGTCTTTCTATGAAACGAGCCCGATTTGAAACTAATATATGAATCAAGAATTTAAGAAGGAGGTTTAAGCACAGAAAGTATGTATATGAAACATAAAAACAAAAAGAGCAGAGGAAAGAAAAGTATACCTTTCAGCTCGTCATTTTTTCTGCGAAGATTATCGCAATCTAGAGAAGAGTTACGGAGCATGTGATTCAAGGTATCACACTCAGCAGTTTTAGTTTGAAGAGTTTTCCTCAGAACTTCAATCTCATTCTCTAAAGCCACTCGTGAATCATTACAACCAGATCCAAAATACTTAAACAGAGTCTCGTAAGCTTCCTGTTGGAGAGGGTCAGTGGAAGACTTTCTAGCATTGTCTAAAATATTAGACAAGACTTTAAAAGAAATATCAACACCTGCGAAAGTTTCTCTTGATGAAGATTTAGAAGGTGAAGTAGTAGTGAGAGTAAGTTGGCGATCATTTGTGGTGGTTGAATTATCAGGAGGAGTATGTGGAAAAACCACAATCGAAGGTCGTAAAGGACTATAAGGAACCTCAGTCGCAGCTTCTTTAGAAGCTTGGTTTGTCAAAATGTCAGAAGGGGTAGAGGTATGAATAGAGATATTCTCGTGGATAGGAGAAGAAAGATTTGGTTGCGATGGTGTAGGAGTAATCTTCACAGATGTTAACGGGGGCATAATGAGATTTTCCCCGAGTGTCTTAAAATGGCGAGACCTTTTGGGAGGTTTATCAGGATTCACGTCATTCTGCGAATAATAACCCAGATAAGAAACAGAGGCAACAATATTGTTATTAAAAAATAAAAGATGTTTCTTACTACCTTATCATTCACATAATTTCTCTTCTTCTTTTCTACTGGTCTCTTGCGAGGATTAGGGTTGTGAGTCGTAGATTGTGTGTTAGAAATCTTTCCACTAATAAGAATACATAACAAAGAAATAAGAAAGATTGGAGAATGAAAATAAAAACTGGCTTAAAAATCAATAAACAAACCTTGAGGACTCCATTAGAACAGTAGCATAAGAATATGAAGAAGAGGCAAAGTTGTAGACGGAAGATGAAGAAGATAAAGAAACAGAAAAGTAAAATTAATTTTGAAGATTAGTTCAACCTTTTATAGGCAAAGGGGAGTGGACCTATAGAGTAGGAACGTGTCAGTTAATGAAGGGATTCACAAAACGTGTAAGAAAGGCTGAATTAACGGGATCTTGTCGAGGAGAAAAGGGGAAGAAGTTGCAAAGAATAATAAAGAATATTAGTTCTCATGATCTTCTCTTCTTCGCAGAAAAGACATGAGAAGAGGCAAGATGTAGTACCAGAATATCGCTACAACACTATTCCTGCGATATTAACAACATTTCTACGAGCGTCACTGACGATTCTTCAACGACATTTCACGAGCGTTACAGAACAACTAAAAGAAACTGACGATGGAAGAAGTAAAAGAAGAACCATACTGATCCTGCGATGGTCATCATGTTTTCGATAGAGAAATATTGTAACGATCTCGATAAGATTGCAGAGTAGATCCGAATTAAGGGGAAAATCTTAGATGTCTTCCACTATATGTTTTCCTATATAAAGAGCACGATAGATCCAGAAGACGAGGATGCATTTTTGAGAGCTGAGAGAATTTTGAGGAGAGAGAAACTCCAGAAATAAAGTTGTACTTATGAGTTTCAATATTTCTTGTAAATCTTCATGAAAGTGAATTAATAAAAGTGTTGTTGTTCATTCACAATCATGACTTAGTTTTCATAGATTCTTGACAAGGGTGTAGTGTAGGAAATCCTACAACTACATCCTTCATTTCTCCGGTTCTTTTTGATTGTTGATATGTGTTTGTCTCTCAGTTTCCAACATACCATACACTGGATACAAATAGAAATAAGGTCATCAAGATATTTGTACTTAAAAAAATCTTATTGTGCAACAACAATAATCATACAAATAACTAAAAGGAAATCCCATACACGATGTGTGAATCTCATTCTTGTCAAACATATGTAAATTAAGAATATGTCACTAGTTTTCTTTTGGTTCACGTGATATTATTTAAAGGTAAACCGTTTGAAATGCCCCAAAATAAATAACAATCTTAATGCATATTATAAACAAGATGTTCGTACCCTCTAAACATGCCATTAAGTGTATTGGTAGGAGCTTAAAAATGAGGAGTCTTTTTAATTCCCTCCATATAACTTCCATGTGACAAAAAGCTAGAAAAATTAGAAGAAATTGTGGCAGCAAAATGATCTTAAATTTATCACTTAAATTCTTAGGATTTTCTAAAACTATTTATTTTTTTAACACATGTTGTTTACAAGTTAGCCATCAAAACTTAATAAGTTTTATATCCATTAACATTAACTTAATAATGACAATATGTCTCTTGTGTTCAAAGACAATAACTTTATAAATGTAATCTTCTTCTCCTTCTTCTTTTTTTTTTTTTTTTCTTCTTCTTCTTCGTCCTACTGTAAAGTTTAGAAAAATAGAACTAATATGATATATTTATAATGCTTTTTTATGTCAATATGACGTCATTCTATTTTCCCCAAATCTTTCTTTATGATAAGGGACACCAAAAGTGTCGCATGTCGCCGCCACAATCAATTTTTATTTTGGTGAAGCCACATCAGCACTACCTTTCCCTGTCATCGCAATCTGATTGGCTACTCCAATAGGCACTTCTATATCAGACGAAATCTAGTTCGCACCTGAAGCGTCGTTATTACAATTCAAAAGGAAACATATCCCTTCAAAAGAAAATAGAATGAACACATATGGATAACTTTATTAGGCATCTCTTCACCCCAAGCTCATCAAAATATGTTGTGCGCTAATGTACGTTGTTTCTCCCTAACCAACAAGCATACCCATTCACCATCAATAGTTTCCTTATTACAAAATAAAATCACTATAAAAACCTGCGTCCTTCTGATTAAAAGAATTATCCAAATAAAAACGAACTAAGCATTGAGCCAGAAAAAAAAAAAAAAAAGAAGAACAAAGACTATTTTTGTTGGAACCACGAAAGAACAAAAAAATGGTAAATTCAAACCGTAATAGTAATCATTTGGAAAAAAATCTACATTACTACATTGATGTATATGTATATGTACACATATATAATATTTATGTTTTATTTCTTACAGTTCAAACAAAAATAAAAATGTGAACATATAATGCAAATGCAGGGGCCTCGATGGAAAAAACAAGAGGCATAATAGAATAAAACGTTCACCACACATTTTCTAATCATGTTGTTCACGATAATAGAAGGATTATGGACTTGCACAACCATACATGATACTGAAAACAAATAAAAACCATATCGATGAATAAATATGTCATCAACGGTCTTATCAAAATGTTACCCATCATAATAACAAATTAATCGCCATCAAGAATTTGAAAGGGTCCCAGTTAGAGTCATACTCATTACAACCGGGTAAAAAAAAAGGCGGCAATATAACTCACCAAAAGTATCAGAGGTGGCTGCTTTAATCACTAACAACAAGAATACGTGCAGAGATATATAGCCGACGAAAAGAGATCTGTTTTAAATAGGATTGCTACATTTCGTCCAAGTTTTATGGAAATGCAATTATACCTGTTACTGTTTCCGTATGATTAGTATGAAAATGGACATATCCGAAGTATCCGATACAAAGACGTCGCCTCCACCAGATGGAAAATGGTCAAAATATTATAATGATGCTAGAGTATTATGCATATAAGGCACAAAGACGACCAAACAAAAGCATTATTATTATTCATGATGGTTCTCTTTTCCATCCACGTTTGGCTAAAGAGTCCAAATTGAGGTTTGTTATGAAAATCCACGACAAATTCATGGAATATGAAGTCATATCATGCGACACATCATCTGCGTCTGTTGGAAAAAAGATTGTGTTACCATCTTCGATTACTGAAGGGCCAACGTATATATATATATATGTGTTACAACACTATCATGACGCAAATGCCAGATGGCCATATGTACATTTTGGAGACTCACCACATTTATTCATAAGCCCGATGAGGCCGTAAATTTGAATAGAGGACAAAGAATTGAAAACCAACTTTTTTCTCTTGAACGAATCTGTAACCTTCATTAGTGTGGTTTCTTGATATTGTCTCAAGGTTATTCAAGATTAACTTAAATCAACTAACGAAGGCCCTGATATAAGAAATGTTTTTTGGAAAATTTCGGGCAGGTGTGTAAACTGTATCATCTAACTTAAAATAAAAAGCAGAAGAAAAAAAAATCGGCAAAGTCCAACCGGGCAGGTGCGTAAACTGTATCATCTAACTTAAAATAAAGCATGCCATGTGGATGACGCCTTACTTATGTTTTTCAAAAAATTAGTGAAGTAGTAAGGCCAGTGAATACAATATTTATGCACAATCCGTTACGTACTTCCAGTACGTACGCACCGGGTTAGAGGCTTGTCACAATAATAAGAAAAACAAAAACGTTCTACTCAAACCAAAGATCATATCTCATCGTCATTAATAACATATATTGATCAAGAAATAAAATTCCTTTTTTTGTTATTATCAATTAACCTTGTTAATTGTAAATAAATCGAGTAAATTAAAGTCATTGTCAAAATCAATAAAAATGATTATAAAAATGACCACAATTTCATTTTTATC
Source organism: Papaver bracteatum (assembly GCA_023529315.1). Taxonomy (NCBI): domain Eukaryota; kingdom Viridiplantae; phylum Streptophyta; class Magnoliopsida; order Ranunculales; family Papaveraceae; genus Papaver; species Papaver bracteatum. The sequence goes on from JAJJWX010000127.1 coordinate 1,461,186, forward strand.
TGGCTATGATTATTTTTATTTGTAATTTACGAAGGGTCGACGATGCGTCCATCAACCTCTTCGAACATTTGTTAGGTTCAATTAATTGAATTATAACATTTATTTTCACCGATAAAAATTTTTGCAAGAAAGTTAAACCACTCTAAGTATGTAATAGAGTAGCGAGGAACTCGAATATGTAATTATGTACGAGTAACAACATGTACAAATTTGAATCTTAGTAGTTCCACCAAATCAATGCAATTTTTATTGTTTCTCTATTTATTATTTTTCTTTTCTTAGAATTAAATCACTGAATGACGTTATTTCAATGCACTTGTAAGCAAAAACGTTTCACCTTAATAAGAAAAATGAAGAAAAGGAAACAACATTTGACATGGTGATCCTTTTAAAACGAATAAAGAGCTTCATCGATAAGGATTCCATTTTTACAATGTGTTATGGTTCCATAATTAAACTTTCCAAGGTTTCTCCATCCGTGGCCACTCCCTAGAGTATATATGTAAACTGCTAGAGAACTGCTCGGTCGAACTCGCCAGTGTTGATATCTCAATCTTGTTTGTCAAGTTTAGTTGTCAAAACTATAAGTCTTGATTTCTAGTCTACTTATATTTATGTATCGGATTAAGATAGAATGTGTAGTTAAGCTTTAGACTTCACGACGTTCATCGTTTGAAGAAGAAGATCTACTAAGGGGAGCTGTAGTTGCGGATTATCTCACAACTACACCCTCATAAGAATCCATTAAAATGATTCCTAGATCTAATTAATTTGATATGAAACTAAGAATTAAAGTGCTAAAATTATAAAAAGAGACACAAAGATTTTTACGTGGTTCGATCAATGTGATCTACATCCACGGTGCTTCACTAGTGATTGTATGTAATTACATGATTTTACAATTGAGACTCCATTAAAGAATATTTGGAGCTCTAGTTTTTTGGGGAAGAAGATGATAAAGATAATAAATCTCTCCTAACATTTTCTCTCTCCTCCTAAAATTATCCTCTCTTGCTCAAAAGATCCCCCCCACTTCTCATGCCTAAATGTCTATTTATATGATCTTACAAAATATGATAGTTGTGTTGTCCCGCCATTTTGGATTTGATAATTATCTTGCGAACCTTCGTAACTTCATTTCGCGAACTTCTTTTTCTTTCCTCGTGATTTCCTTTGCTCGCAAAATGTTCTTTGCTCGCAAGATGTCTTTTCTCTCCACAATTTCGTAAGTTATCATTTGTTGTGATATTCCGCTCCTACATCTTGCCTCTTTTTTCTTGAATATTGCTTGAAGAGTGATCTTCAAGAAAAAATCACTTGTTGTGGTTGTTGGAGTAGTCTTTGATCTTTGTTGATGAAGGAACGAGCGAAAGAATATCAAACTCAAAAAGTATATACTTGCCTCTATTCTTTTGCGAAGTTCTGAAGCTTTAAAAAGTAATTAGAAGTATCATCTTGCGAAGTATGAAGTATGTGAAGTATCTTGAAGAAGTATGAAGTATAAGAAATATAAAATATCCTTGAAGAAGTATAAGAAGTACTCAATCCTCGAAATATATAAGAAGTATGAAGTATCCTTAAGAAGTATAAGAAGTACTTAATCCTCGAAATATATAAGAAGTATTCGTCCTTGAATGAGAGTGATAAATATTGCCTCTGTTCATGTGAAATTATTATTCCATTTTTGATGAGGATTCTTTATTTGAGAAGATAAAGAATCATAAAATATTTTCTTGGGTATCCATAGTTGCCTCTGTTCTTTATCTATGAAGGAGAATCCTTAAGAAAATGTTGAATAACTAAATTGCGTCTCTATTCTTATCTTGCCTCTGCCTCAAGTGGTAACCCTGCTAACTTCTGAATTTTTCTGCAAATTTCTGAATTTTTCTGTGAATTTTGGGGTTTTCTGCGAATTTCTAAACTTCTGAATAATGCTGCGAATAGTGCTGCGAATATAGTGTTGCGAACATAGTGTTGCGAATATATTGTTGCGAACTATGAATAGTCCTGCGAATTATGAATGTTTCTGCGAAGTTTCGCGGTATTATCCTGTAAAATTTTGTAAAATACTTGTGTGCATATAATACTTATATAATGATTATGTTATGAAATGTGTATGCGATGCTTATGCCTTGAAATGCTTATGCAATGCTTTTATGATGCGAATATGATGCTTGAATGATGCGATTATGATGCTTGTATGATGCTTGTATGATGCTTGTATGATGCGAATACTTATCTATTGCAATGTATATTTCAAGTTTCTGTTACTTAGCTCATTTTGCCGTAGTAAAATTGATATATCTTTGAGTTGCCTCCATTCATATAAGCATCTTCGCAAGTTTACTTGTGTATTTTCGCGAATGAAATCGCCTCTTCTGGTATGACTTCGTGATATATATTCTTGTAAAAATTATTCAATCATATTGATGGAATTGTCTTCTTTGATATATATTGTCTTCAAAATTCTTCAATGATCTTGATGGAATTGTCTTCTTTGTTAGGACTTCATGATATATATTCTTGTAAAAATTATTCAATGATATTGATGGAATAAATTTCATGAATTGTTGTGGTCTTATCATGCCTTCCTAAGTAAAGGTCTTATTTTGCCACCTCTTTTGTGATAATATTTTGTATTTGCGATAATATGACAAGTCTGAACATTCTTGCGAATATACAACCTCGTGACATTATCGTCTTGCGATGAAATCGCAGGACGTTTTTACACTTTCATGTAATAACCCATTGATCTCATCTTAACTTCTTTGTTTCATTCTGCGAGTTCTTTTTGTATGTTTTCCTTCTCTTTTTTTTTTTTTTTTTTTTTTTAGAATGCTCGCAGAACTTCATTTGTTGCACAAATATGACAAGCCTTTATGTTTTCGCAAACAAGAAGCCTCGTGACATTTGTGTCTTATAGCACGTATCAGCTCCCTAATGGAGGGTGCTTCCCTTTATCTTCCCCCTGGTTGACCCTTCAAGGAAGCGTACATCGACCATACAAGGTTAGCTCTTCCCATCCGGTTTACGCAACAACCGGCTTTTGATCGCAACCTCTTATCCTTTTTGCCTATAGGGCTTATAGTTACGAGGTTGCACCCTATGGGGTATCTTTGGGCCAAGTGCATCATTTGCCAAGACTTGTCAAAAATGGCAGATGTGGTTCAACCTCACCCGGCACTCTTGACTCAACCGTGTACCTCGGCGCCTTGATCGTTTTCTGCACTTCTTGGGAAAGACAGTATGCCTTAGTCGCCCAACCTAAATCCTCTTACACCGCATTTTATATTGCGTAATGTCGCTAGATTAGGTGAGAATACAAGGTGTCTAACCCGGATAGGTACCCCATTATTGGGTTGTACCCCTAAAATTTTACCATGTACTAAGGGCCCTTGGTGGTGTTCTGGTTACCCTTAGCCACGTTTATAGGTACCCCCTTAAATGACGCACTTTAGGACTTTGCCTCTTACAAAATATAGCTTCGCGAACTAGGGTGTACGCCACAAAGGTTTGCCTGTATAAAATTTTCTGCGGCTCTCTTTCTTTTTTGGAGGCTGATCACAGATTGCGGTCTTTTATTCACAAATTAATGAAAGTTTAATCGCAATTGATTTTTGGCGGTATTTTTACGCCTTTTTAAAAATTCATCGTAAATTTTTCATGTATATAAAATGTTGAATGTTTTCATGAAATGTTTAGTATAAGAAGTATGAGAAGTATCCATATCACATCTTTAAATCAAAATTATTCTATAGAAATATAGGAATTGAATTTTCTCTGTTTTTTGCAATTTTGAAGTCTTTGAAAAATTTTGAGATCTTTTAATTTTTGCGATGAAGTAATTTTAGAATCTTGCGATTGTGTCGCTTTTTACCAATCTAAAAAATCTTTAAATTGTTTTGGAATCTTTGAAATTGTAGAAATTTTGCGAGTATATAAATTCAAAAATCTTTTATCTTCCGTAAATAAAGTATTAAAGGAAATGGTACCTACCTTTTTACGGCTTGTTGTTGTCTTTTGAGAAGTATATGACTTGCCATTTCTTGCGAAATAATCTTCCACTCTCTTCTTGCGAAATATCCAAAAATCTTGCGAAGTAAACGAACATCTGCGAAGTATTCATGTTGCGAAGATTCGTAAGGTATTTGCGAACATTTGCGAGATATTTTCTTATTCGTAAGTAATAATTTGATCATGCTGTAATATTTCTTTTCCATATGCGTCTTCCCGTAATGAATAATGTTGCATGCGTTAAAGAAATATGGTGATGGACTGTATTGAAAATTGAGAGATATTTCCTTCGCTGCTCCTGCATGAAAATATTTCACTGGATAAATCAAATTCTCATAAGAACGTAAATTGGTTTTAGATAATTTTCTTAAACTTCATTTAGAAATTCCAAGGCTCAAATAATTAAAGATAAAACTAGAGAAGTAAGGGAAAAATTTGCTCTTTTTCAGCTAGTGGAGTTCATAATGCTGTTTCGTTGCTGAGTTGAGTTCGTTTTTGTTGATTAAATTCCATTTCTTTGCGTTTACAGGTTCTATATTTTTGTTTGTCAAGGTTCTACATTGACAGCTGCCTAACGTCATATTACTCAAGAATGATGAAATGCAGCTAACTGTTTCAAGTTGATATTTCGCAGAACTATCCTTCGTAAAAACATATCCCTTTTCTTCGCAGAATAGTGTTGCTTCTTCGCACGAGTTCTTTGACACATAAGCTACTACATCATAGACTATATTCTTCATCAGTTGTTTTGATAGTTGTTCTCATTCGTGCATGGGTGATATACCATAGAAATTTTATCGTTCTTCCTTCGCATAAACTGGTGATGATGATCAATAACTTGCGAAGTAAAGGTTCACAAAATAAACGTCTTTTTCCTTTGGTTGCTCCCAGTAAACATTTCCTTTCTCTTCTGCTTATTCTACTTCTTCTCATTCGTATAGCATTTGGTCTCTGAATTCAGCTATTCATTCTACTTCTTCGTAAACAACAAATTCTACTGATTTGTAGAGAAACTCATTCTATCCAGCAACGCCTACCATTGGACATTCGGGCATGATACGACCATTCATTGAGAGCATTTTTGCGCCTGGCATTTTTCTGCTCACAACCACCCTTTTACTTTGCAAAAACATTTTAGTTCGTAACTATGACCTTCGCAAATGTTTACAAATGATAACTTACAAATGTTCGCAACAATACTACAAATGTTCGTAACTATGACCTGCTCACAACCACCCAATAACTTACGAATGTTCGTAACTCTGACCTGCTCACAACCACCCAGTAACTCTGACGGATGTTCGTAACTCTGACCTGCTCACAACCACCCAGTAACTCTGACGGATGTTCGTAGCAAAAATACTTTAGGATCTCGCAACATCAGTCAGTTTTGTCCGCGTCTCAGAAACCCGAGTATCAATCAACAGTGAGTTGAGTTGAACGACCTTTGATATTAGTTCTTTTACTTGAAGTTTTGTTAGTTTTGCACTAAATCCTGTGAGTTGATCAAATAATTTGTTGATCTTTATTGTAATATATTTTTTATTGGTTGGTGAAGTGAGTCATTGGTTGTCCTTCACTATATTTAGGAACGAACTTCGTATTTCTGGAATAGAGAGGTTGGCCGGGCTGGTGATGGAGTGTCTGGATATCACGAGTTAACCATACTTCGCAATTTTATATTTCTGAAAATGCCTCCCTTTCATTTGCCAAACTTTGAAGTAAGATAGTTCATTGGTTCTCTTGGTTCTTTCCTAAGTTGATTCGCTTTGAGAAGTCTAACTTCATTGGAACTGGAAGTTCATACTTCGCCACTCCATAGTCATTCATTTCTCCAGTTAATGTTCCTTATATATCATGTTGCTCATAACCCATCCATGACGAGATAAATTTGAGTGTTGCTCATAACCCATCCATGACGAGATAAATTTGAGTGTAAATTTGAGTATACATTTGAGTATAAATTTGAGTAGTATATACTCCAAGTAGCTAACTGGATGAGTGGACTTCGTATACTCCAAGTAGTATATATTCTCAAAACACCATTTGGTGGGACTTCGTAATTTCCTGCGAATATTCTCAAAACACCATCTTCGTAATTATACTCCATCTATCCCTTCCGGTATACCCTCTCGCAAATTGGCTTAATATCGCAAGAAACAATTCACTGTCAATCTCACAGAAATTTTTAGTCATAAATGTTGTTTTTCCCATCCTAGGAAAAAGGACTCTAACAATCGCAAAAGTGAACTTTACAGAATGAAAACGATCAATGAATTTGGTTAGTAAGATGTATGGTATTAAGATGAATAATTTATCCCTACGAAGAATGAAAACTTTCAATAAAATCTTTTTAATTTTGTTTTTGCGAAATGTAAATTTCTAATCAACAGAAAATCTCGAAGTTTGACCTTTTTAGAAATTCATTAAACAAATTTGTAAAACGAAGTTTCGTTACTACAAATTCGTAGCAAAACATTTTTAAATTCAAGATTTCCACAATAAATCAAATTTCTACAAAAAGCAAAGTTTAGATCGCAAAAAAATTATTTTTCAATTTGTGTTTTGAAATTCCCAAATTTTGAAAAATGAAACAAAGAATAAGAAAAGTGAGAAGAAATTTGTCCTTTTTGGAAGCGATTGTTGACGTAGCCTGTGTAAATTTCATTTTGCTTGACGATTTCTCCATATCCACACCTCTCTTCCTGAACTACTAAAATGCGTTTGTTGTTTGAAGATGCAAATAAAAGAACTTCCATTCCTGTCTTCAAAACTCATAGATCCGGTACAATTCATCATCAACAGTAACCAATTTTTCTAACTTTCTTGAACCAACAAGGTTAGGTCCCTGTTTCTAGCGCCAATTATGTAGTTGCGGATTATCTCACAACTACACCCTCATAAGAATCCATTAAAATGATTCCTAGATCTAATTAATTTGATATGAAACTAAGAATTAAAGTACTAAAATTATAAAAAGAGACACAAAGATTTTTACGTGGTTCGATCAATGTGATCTACATCCACGGTGCTTCACTAGTGATTGTATGTAATTACATGATTTTACAATTGAGACTCCATTAAAGAATATTTTGAGCTCTAGTTTTTTGGGGAAGAAGATGATAAAGATAATAAATCTCTCCTAACATTTTCTCTCTCCTCCTAAAATTATCCTCTCTTGCTCAAAAGATCTCCCCCACTTCTCATGCCTAAATGGCTATTTATATGATCTTACAAAATATGACAGTTGTGTTGTCCCGCCATTTTGGATTTGATAATTATCTTGCGAACCTTCGTAACTTCATTTCGCGAACTTCTTTTGATTTCCTCGTGATTTCCTTTTCTCGCAAAATGTTCTTTGCTCGCAAGATGTCTTTTCTCTCCACAATTTCGTAAGTTATCATTTGTTGTGATATTCCGCTCCTACAGGAGCTTGGAGGAACTTCATCAACAAAAGGTATGTGGAGACTTGAACTCATCTATAACTCAGAATCTATTTTGTTCTATCTCCTATTGAGAATAAGTCGTATAGCTATATAGAATTTACATTATACACATTTGATATTTCGAGCTGAGTTTAACTCTCTTATATCTTTCTCGAAATATGTGTTAGAAAGCTTTTTGCTTTAACTATGTTCATCATTATTCTTGTAAAAAGATGATCATGTGAAAATCACATGGTAAAATCTTACATGATTTGTGTGAGACAGTCATTTGATGTAGACTCGGAATGTTTCGTATTAATCATTCGATCTTTTGAAAATTGCTTATAAGCTAATAGTTTGTGTGAGACAGCTATTTTCGTATTCTAAGAATGTTTCAATGATTGAAATGGAAGTTTAGAACAATTAATTATTATATGGATATAGCACGTTATACATACCCATATACAATCAGTTGTAAGAATGATTCAGGTCTGGGAACCAAGTATGCATACCTTTATGTGAACAGTTTTAACTGTTAAACTCTAGGAACTAAGTTTGCGTACCCATTTGAAAACTAATTCACCTGAGTTCGTCCCAGAACGACTTTATGCGTACTCATTTGCGAAATGTCGGACATGACCAAAGTCCAAAACTTAAGATTGCGTACCCGTTTGGAAACTTATGTGGTTAAGTTCTAAAATCCATTAAGTATGTTTCCATACTCATGAACAAATACATTTATATATTAAGGAATGCAATCTTTGCAAACCATGGCCAAATGTTCATGAACTGATTCTTTTGGATGAATCCGATTTTGCTACAATTGTGTCTTGTATACTTCTATGAGAATATAAATAATTGAACAACTCTATAAGTAACACAATTAAAATCATTTGAGTATCATTTGATCTATAAGTGTTAAGATAAACATGGTTAACACAAAAGTGTTCATATGGCTAACTTCAATTAACTGTTATTGATATACACGTTTAGGTATGGTTGCCCATATTTAAATGAATGTATATTTCATTTGTGTGTATTAATTTAAGACCATCTAACGGTGGAAAGATATTAGCTTGAATCTTAAATCAAGTTTCATCTAACGGTGAATATTGATTGCTTTGTTACAAAGTTATCAAACCATGATTTGAAGACTATATAAGGGAGAACTCTAGAAACTGGGAAACCTAATCCCCGCACCTCCTGTGTGATACTAGTTGCGACTAGAGTCGATTCTCCTTTAACCTAGGTTTTTCATAAAACCATTATAGGTTAACGATTTAAAGATTTCATTGGGATTCTGAAGCCAAACCCAACTATTTTCTCTGTAGTTGTATGTTCTGATATTACTTGTTCTATCATATTAAGTACTATCTTCTCTAAGATTTGCTCGAGATTTATCTCCGATAAGTAAGATATAAAAAGTAATCACAAATCTCTTCATCTCATTCTTTGTGATTCCCCAATAACTTGTTCTACTGCTATATAGTTAAGTTATTGTGAGGTGATTGATATTTCTATGTTGTTCTTCGGGAATATAATAAGACCGGATTATCAATTGGTTCTTGTTCACCTTGATTTATCAAAATACCGAAAAATAACTCCGTAGGTATTTTTGTGGAAGACAGATTTATCTATCAGAATATACTTTTATGTGGGAGGCAGATTTGTTTATCAAGTCTCAACTTTTGGTCGTAACAACTCTTATAGTTATAGGTGAGATCAGCTAAGGGAATCAAGTGCGTAGAGTTTTGTTAGGATTCAGAGACGTAAGAAACGAGAATGTACCTTTATCAGTGTGAGACTGGTTAGGGCTCAACTACATTCCAGTCAGAAATTAACTTGTAGTAGGCTAGAGTCTGTAGCGGCTTAATACAATGTGGTGTTCAAATCTGGACTAGGTCCCAGGGTTTTTCTGCATTTGCGGTTTCCTCGTTAACAAAACTTCTGGTGTCTGTGTTGTTTCTTTTTCGCACTATATTTGTTTATATAATTAAAATATCATAGGTTGTACGTAGTTCAATCAATTGGTAAATCCAACCTTTGGTTGCTGATTGAAATTGATTGATATTTGAACATTGGTCTTTGGTAACGTTCAAGTTGTTTATCATAATAATCAGGCTCGTGGATTCTATCTGTTTGATTTGCTAATTGCATTGATAAACAGATATATAACTCTTAAATATATTCCCCTTTATTGAGTCTGACTGTCTAGTTGATTCTCTTGGAATTGTATTGAAGTTAGTCCATTCAGATTGCCTAAACGAAATATTGGGTATGGTTGTTGTACCCCTGCTTTTTGAATTGGTATCATAGAAGGTAGACACGCTTAAGACTTCATAAGTATGTGTTTGTAGCAATATGACTCTATGGACAGAAGCGTTATCTTTATAAACATACCGCCAGTCTTTGATGAATCAAATTACTTATGGTGGAAAATTGCTATGCGTGCCTTTCTCCAAGCATGTGATTTTCAATCATGGGTTTATGTTGTTAATGTCTATAGTCCTCCAATGGTTACAGTAGACGGTGTAACTGCTGTAAAGGATATTGGTAGATATGAGCCCGATGATATTCTCGCGGAAAAGCTAAATTCTGATGACTTGAATGCTATCATACATGTCATTACCCCAGATCTTCAGCACCATGTGACTATGTGCACTCGGCATTAAGATGCTTGGGATATCTTAGAAACCATATTTGAATGGAATACCTATGAAAAGGAAGCTAGGCTTCAAAACCTAAACTCTGATTGGGAAAACCTTCGTATGTCTGATGAAGATTCTGTTGATGAGTTTAATCACAATGTGTCTGAAATTATTAATGCATCTTTTGCATTAGGTAAGACTATTCCTTAAAAGGACATTGTGATGAAAATTCTTAGATCGTTGCCAGCTAGATAAGATTCTAAGAAACATGCCATCATTGAAGGAAATAACCTTGATGCACTTTCCAGAAATAATCTTGTTGGAAAGCTAAAAATCTTTGATCATGAGCATACATCCAAATCTGGAAAGGATATTGCTTTCAAAGCACAAAAGAACACTAAATTACTTGACAAAAGTAAAAGTGTTGGAAACTCTGTAGTTGATCCCATTGAGACGGATTCACCAGATGAATATCTTGACAACTTAGTCTCACTGGTCACAAAACAGTTTAGAGATCTTCTTTTGAAGAAAAGTAAACGGAATTCATTAGATATAAACCCATATCTTCAGTCAAACCTCATGACTGTTCCCCTCCTAAAAATAGGGATACCGTCGATACTGATGATGAGGATATTCCACAACGCTTCAAGTGTAAAGGTTTGGTCATTTTGCTAATGAGCGTCCAAATCGTAGAAAATACACTGGGAACAAAGGCCTTGATTAAATGTCTGATCACTATGATTCAAATGAAGATCAAAAGTCAAATATATTGCTCCTTAGTGAAAATATTTATTTTTAAAATTGTAGCAATACGTACATCAATCTTGATATTCTTCCTAGAGAAACTTCTTCAAATACTTTGGAGGATAAAATAGAGTTTTCCATGTCTACTAAAAATTCTATCTCACATGTTTCAGGTACCTCAATTTGTTTAGCAGGATGCTCAGCTATGGTGTCTGAACCGTCCTCCACATTGACATGTTCTTATTGTACTCTTAAGGGTCATGTACTCTCTAAGTGTTTCAAGTACAAAAATAAAATAAGATATGTCAACAAACATTAACTGAGAGCAAATCGATTAGCAAACAAGCTCAAACTTGTTCAGAAGTCGAATTCTTATGAGGTATGTAAACTCAACTCATCTCCGAAGAAGTTCATTTCTAAAGAAAAAGTTAGACATCTACAGATAAAGAACAAGGTCTAAACATTCTGTGAAAAATGGTATTAAGAATTACGCACAAGAAGTGTATGGTGGACAGATTATTTTTCACCCCAACACAACTTAATTGTGTTGAAAGTGTATCTTGTCTCATGTGCCTGGTTTCAAAGAGACATGAGATGACCACAGATCAGCCTTTAGGAAAAGAAAATTCTTGTTTTTTTTTCTGGAATTCTGTTGGTCCTTTTATATCATAAATTGGTATTGAAAAGGATCTCCCTTTTGATCATTTAAAGAGGGTTAAAATCGATAATTCTACCTTCTTTAGGGATGTGAATTGGTCGTACGTGAATCCTTTTTACTTGTATAAAGGTTTCATATCCCTACATTCCCTTTTTTCCTTCCCTGGGAACTCTTTTTATCATAAGACTGCTTTTAGACCTTGATTTGTGTATTTCTCTCACAACCCCATATTTGTATGAAGACTCCAAGCATCATTTCTTCTGATGGAAAAGGTGTTAATATGATTGTTAAGCCATCAATCATGAGGGAAAAAGATAAATCTCTTTCCTCTACAACTTTGAAGAGAAAATGAAGAATATGAAGAAACTAAGGGCTATCCCCTCTAATATTCAGAAGTTCTCTGGTGTTCTTGAAGAGTTGAAGGAAATATGGAAAAGGATTCAGCAAATAAAGGCTATTGTTTTAAGAACTCTGGAAATTCATAAGGCTCTGGTTTGACATCAATCTAGAAGGTTCGTTGGAATTGACTCCTTTCTTCATGAACCTTATGTTCCAATGTCTGTTGACGACAAGGAGTTCGGGGACGATAAAGAATTTTTCAAGAATCTTAATATCTAGGAAACTTCTTATGAGAATTTATTATTGTGTTTTATTCCGAATAAATTAATCCTTAAGGTTCTCTTGTGGTTAATTTATTTGAGTATACTGGATTCAAATTCATGTTTCATGTGATTTGTTAACGTCCAAACAAATCCTTCTTTTCTTGTAAAAGTAAGGTCGCTCTTGTTGTTCTTTTGGGAATGACATTATATGGGGGAGAGTTCTTAATTGAACTTGTGCTTGATTACCAAATATTTGTGGGGAGTGGGACTATGGAATATTGTAGGAGTTATCTTGTATCTTTATAAACTCCTTGATGAATAAACAAAGTTTATATGTTCTCTTTTAGTCATGAATATATTTTTTTTGAGAATTTCATTATAATCCCGCTAGTTTTCGTACCTTTGTCAATTTATGTATCGCCAAAAAGGAGATAATTATTTTATAGTTCACACTACATACATATGGTTTACAGATCATTATGTAAGGGGGAGTGGTTTTCATTGAGAGATGAAGTATTGACTAAGGGGGGGTGATACATATCACCATATTATTATTATCAAAGTTGTGATACAATTGAACTTTGATGTTGTGTAATAATATTATCACACTGTATAACAAAAATTGAGAACATCTATTTTCTTATTGTTATGACTACAGATCTTCAACAACTATGATGCTGAGTTGAACATGTTCAGAATCACTGGAGTACTTGGAGTGAAGAAGAATTCAAGGAATGTTCAAGAACCAAGGAAATCAAGCATTTGGATGAGAAGATACAAAGTTTATTTATTTATAATCCATATGTGTTGATAGTTTTGTTACTAAAATTGACAAAAGGGGAGATTGTTAGAGTACTGGTCAGTCGAACTCACAAGCGTTGCTATCTCAAGCTTGTTTGTCAAGTTTAGTTTTCAAAACTATTAGTCTTGATTTCTAGTCTACTTATAGCTATGTCTCGGATTAGGATAGAATGCGTAGTCGATCTTTAGACTTCACAGCGTTCACCGATTGAAGACAAAGATCTACTAAGGGGATATTGGAGAAACTTCATAAAAAAAAGGTATGTGGAGACTTGAACTCATCTATCACTCATAAGTCTATTCATCTTAGTATCTTTAGAAGATAAAATTGAATAGACTTCTGAGTGATAGATAAGTTTTAGTCTCCACATACCTTTTGTTGATGAAGTTTCTCCAAGCTCTTCAGTAGATCTTCTTCTTCAATTGGTGAACTCTGTGAAGTCTAAAGCTCAACTACACACTTCTATCCTATTCCGAGACATAACTATACGTAGACCATAAATTAAGTATATAGTTTTGATCAACTAAACTTGACAAAAAAGCTTGAGATAGCAATGCTTGCGAGTTCGTCCGAGCAGTGCTTTAACAATATGGTTGTAAGGTAGCTCTTACTGAAGAATAAATATTAAGATTGTGAAAACATAGTTGATATAAGGAATAAAAATATATTGTTTCTATAATCAGGGAAACAGATTGATGGTGTATCTCCTTTTGAAAGGCAAGTATTGTAATTAACACGCTCAGCAATAACCAACCAGGAATGACCCAGTTGGCCAGGGGTTGAACTCCTAATTTATATGGCAAGGTTCGATTCTGCACAGTCCGTATAAAAAAAAAAGAACTCAGCAAACGCTTTGATCACAACATATAAAGGAAAACACCATTATACCTAAGACAAACTACAAACACATATTGGAGAATAACAAGATGAATAGTTACACATCAAATTTAAAACCAAATCAGAAAAGGTTTTGAAAATAAAACATATTAAAGAAAAAACTAATGCAAGATCAAAACATGTGAAGTATCAAATGCCAATTAGTAAATATACATAAAGGACTTTAAAAAGATTAAGATTAACTGAGAAGGAGATGATAAATATTGAGGGATTTTTAAAAATTACAAAAAATTTAGAGACTGATTTGACTCGTAATATTCGTCTGATCCTCAGAAAAGATAAATAAAAAAAAGATGTTTAAGTTAATTTGATCTTTTCTCGGTGGTCCAATCAATATGCTCGGTCAAATTGACTATTGTTGGGTTCGCAAGACCACAACTCTGGTATTTCTCCTTGTTCATTATCCTATTTAAACCCCTTTCTCTTCTTCATCCCCAACTCAAAGAAATTTTCTTCAGTTTGAAAGTTGTTTTCTGAGACAACACATGGATAAAAGTGATGAGCGTCTCACCGGTGGCCACTGGATTGGTGATTTTTTGGGAGGTTGTGGGACTTGACCCTTTTTAGGTCTTGTATGCTCGAATTCGATAGTCTTATTATCTTTTTTTTGCTGGATTTATCCATGCCTGACTTTGCTTTGGGGACAGAGAAGAAATATAAATTTGGTTGGGTCGTGGGGATGAAGAAGAGAAGAGGTTTCGGCGTTGGGGTCTCAAGTTAACCATCCAAACTTATTAATTTTTATATCCATTACTATCAACTTAATAATGGTAATATGTCTCATGTGTTACGATATAATAATTTTATAATAAAATTAAGAAAAAGAAAATTTATATGATATGTTTAAAATGTTTGTTATGCCAATATGATGTCGTCATATTTCTCCCAAATCATAATAATGGGAAATGAAAAACTTTCGTCCCTAATCAAAGATCATATTTCATTGTTATCAATAATATAAACCGATCAGGAAAGATAACTTCTTTTTTTTTTTTGAATATTTTATTAACCTAGTTAATCATTAATTAAACGAGTAAATCAAAATCAATAAAAAAAATTATAAAAATATCCACGTCCGCCTTCTAGATTCTTTATCTCGGCTTACTCACGTTCATGTCGCTGGATTGTACTAACAGTTTGTGATAAGTCTTGAATCATCCTCATGCGTTCAACAATCTTTGTTTGTTGATATTCGTTTCTTCTTTTTCCACGACCTTTACTACGTTCAACCATGATGAAGAGAAAAACAGATATAACATCTTTTTGACTCAATACCAACTTTAAGGCGCAACAAATAATCAAGAACAAAATAAGTGTTGATTCACACAAAACATAGATAAAAAAGAGTTCTTATGCAGAGACTCGAGTGAAATAGAATTTACACTACACCATTTTTGCGGATTAGCAACAAAAATTAGCAACAACTCTTAAGCTTTTGTGAATTCGCAACTAAATTTACAACTGCTAAATATTTAGCAACAACTTTCCGCGGTTACGAAATTTGTAACTGCAGAGAGATGTTGTGAAATTTTCAGCCGTATTGCAATTCGGAACGGCTGACCATACCACTTATGTTGTCCAACCGTGTGCAAGGTAACAACTGAATTGCAGGTGTGTGAACCAATCGTGTACAAGGTAACACAATAAAACCCTATATTCTATCCCATTCTTTCTCTCTTTCTATTCCAGAAACAATTCCCCCCTTCTCCTACATACTATTTTTTTACTTTCTTCTTCATCATCGCTGGTCAACTGTTAGACTTCAGTTCCGCCTTTCTCTTTTTCTACATTTCCAATAGAGGCAACTAGCAGTTTGTATTTTTATTTTTATTTTTTTCATCAGATTTATAGAAACTTCTGAAAACTTGATTTCAAGGTTTTGAAAAACCTAGAAAATCGATTTGATCTCGATTTACTTTCTGATTCATGATTGGGATTTAGATTTATTATCATCTCATGTTAAACTTTTTGTTCAGATACGAATTTGGGAAAATTATTCACCACAAATTTTTCTAGGGTTCTTAATGATTTTTAATAATCTCTCTATCCTTTATATATCTGGATCAAAAATAAATCTTAAGATTCGTATTCAGAGAATCTTAATCTATATTACCTGTAACATGGTTTTTTTGAGTTTGACTTACTTTCAATTTTCGATCTCAGACCTCACTCATGTTAGATTCAATTAAGTTCAAGCAGGAATTACTTAAGTTGTTAACGCACAACAACAATCAATTCGATCTCATCCAAACTATGTATCAATAAAAAAAAATTCTTTCAATTTTATTATCAGTTCAATCTTTTAAAGAGTGTCTACTAATGGTTGCGACATTGAATTACAACATCTTCAGTGGCTGAAGAACTTGGTTGGTTTCTCTTTGTATTGATGTTCTTCCTGTTTTTCGACTATTGTAATGGCTATTAGGACGGGACTATTGCTTTATTTTTAGAATCCTCTCATGTCCCTGATTTAGCCGTGTCAGATACCATAGCACTTATTGCGGAGGAGATGAGTAATGGTATTAAAGTTCATGATCATTTGAACAATGATAAAAAGGTGGTTGTGCAGAAAGAGGTTGTTGAGGATCCTCCTCAAGTTCATTCAACGAGTGCAGATTGAAGTTCTACAGTTGGCAGAGCCTGCCGAGCCTGTTGTACAACAATATGAACCAAAGAAGTCGTATGCTTCAATTGTCAGTTCAATTTTCTCTTTTTTAAAGCTATGTACACTTGGTTCCTCATTAAATCTCATTACCAATATCAAGTTTCATATGCAGTGAAAATTTCCCAAAGGGAATGGTGAATGTGCCAACTACCATTATAAAGGTGAAACCTAATATTATTGATACGTTTGATCTCTATACCTTGGTAACTATTACTATAAAGGCGAAATTCAGAATAATAGTAGACGAGAAACTTAGAAAAACAGAACACAAGTAGTAATTCGAATAAAATATCTTCTCTTGTTTATGAACAAGAAAACGATTACAATTCTCTCTTTGTTACGCTCACAATCTTCTCTAAATAGTGGATTAACCTTAAATTGTTTGCTAAGCTTGCACAAGTATTGTTCCAAGCTTTCTCTAGGTTTTCTATCTAGTATCCCTGTCCTTAACTATTAGCCAAATCCCTCTATTTATAACCTTCATCGTACTTAGCCGACCAAGGACTTCTATTAGGAATCTATTTCATAAACTAAGAGTATTGCCTAAAACGAAACTCTTACCTAACTAAGAATTCTACCTAAACAAGGATTCCTGCCTAGAATATGATTCTTCCCTCAACTTAGCTTGAGGTTAATTAACTAAGTTCCCTAAAGGAGTACGGATACACATGTATCATGGGTCCCCCTTGTAGGATCAGAATATCGCAAGAATGACATATTTGCAAAGTTTGATCAACAACACATTGCGAGTGTCGCAGGATGATTTGAAGAATGGCGTAACAGATGACGATGGCAGAAACATGAGAAAAGCGTGATGATTCTGCGAAGTTTAGAGTGTTTGCGAAGTTAACATTAGAACTCTTGCGAGAATACCGTAAGTCAAATCCGAAATTAAAGGACAGCTTAGATGTCATCCACTATGTAATTACCCTATATAAAGAAGCCGAATAGGCATAAGGAAGGGGAGATCTTTTTTCGAATGTTAAGCAAGTCATTAGGAGAGAGAAAATCCAGAGCAGTTGTTAATTTCTTAGTTTCATCTCTTTCCTTTCTTGTATAATTCAGAAGATTAATCAATAAAGGTTGTGATTGTTCATCTTTAAATGACTTAATTGTATGAATTCTTGTGAGGGGTGTAGTGTAGGATTTCCTGCTACTACATATTGGCGCTAAAAATAGGGACTTTTCTTGGTTTTTAGTGTGAAAATTAGTATTGTAATTTGAGAGAATTTGAAATAGTTGGTGAGAAATTTCATAAAATTTTCAACAATTCATTGAGATAGAAGAGATGGCTAGAAGAAAAAATGGTTCAAGACAACCAATAATTGTCAGAAGGAGTAAGAGACTTGCTGGAGAGAGAAGAAATGAAACCGGAGAACCATCAAGAATGAATACAAGAAATGATAGAGAAAATCGAATTCAACAACCAATTCAGCGTACACAAGCACAAAATAGGGCTATGGATTATGATAGAGTGAGTGTACACACTTGGCGGTCAGATTCAGTGGATGAATCGGAGGATGAATAACAATTAAGAAATGATAGACGAGTAGAGGGAGATCAGGAAGAAGTTGGAGGAATAATTCATGGAAATGAAGAGATTGAAGCATTAGAGGCATTAAGACAAAGAATACACGAAGAAAGAAGAATTGAAGCATAAGAGCGTGCGAATTTGACAAGGCAGAATCATGAGTTGAGGATGGAAAAAATGAGATTGTTGAATAGAAGGTCAAAAAGCACTACAAGATCAAGTTAAATATCAATTAGGGGGGAAGTAAGACGAAATTCGCCTGAAGAAAATGTTGATGGAAATATACGGCAGGAAGTACAAAATCCAGATGAAGAACGTCACGAAAATAGAGAAACAATTGAATATCATTACATTCCACATGGTGAAATTCGCCAAAATAGGAAACGTCAAGAACGAAATATTCAAGATGGTTAAGAAAATCAATAGGAAAGAAGGAGAATATTACACGGGAGAGAAAATCGCAGGAATCAACAAATTGAAGATGAAGTCGAAAAGAAATACGCTGAACAAACACGTCTAGCTTGCGAAAGGGAAAGACTGAGTGCAGAAGTTGAAGAACAAGAACTTCAAGAGGAAATACGCCAAAACAATCATGACAATCGAGAAAGAAGACGTGAACAAAACCGTAACAATGGTAATATCAAAGAAGAATATGATAGATAACAAAGAAGAATCAAAAGAAAACAAAGAGAATTGATGAGGAATGAACAGAATCGCATAGGGGAAAATGAAAGGCATAATCATGTGCAAATTAAAGAAGGAGGTACATGAGAAAATCGCAGAAGGAGATAAGATGAAGATGATGAAGAAACACAGAATCTCGCAAGACAAGACAGGCATGAACGCAGAAGAAGGGAAGCAGAACTTAAAAGACCAATGAACCAAAACCCAGGAGTAAATGAACAAATCTTAAGAGAACTGGCAGAGATGAGAGGAATGCTAAACAACATAAGAGAATGAGGAATAAATCAATTAGATGAGGCCATTGAAGAAGCTGCGAAAACTCCATTCACACAAGAAGTACAATTAGGAGGAATGCCCCCAAAATGCAATCTTCCTGCGTTAACTAACATTCTTGACGGAACGACCTGTGCAATTCAACACATCAAGGCGTATGTGAGATGTATACTACAGTGGGAAAACCATGATGTTGTATTGTGCAAGTATTTTGCATCCAGTTTAACAGGAGAGGCACTGAAGTGGTTTGAAGGTTTTCCCAAGAATACAATAACTTGTTTCAACCATTTGCAGACTACATTTCTAGGGGCATACATAAGTAACAACTCCTCACGACCTGGCATTGAAGATGTATTTGGATTAAAACAAAGAATTGGAGAAAGCTTGAAGCATCTGACCATAAGACGGAAAACAATATGTAGTGAGATGGCATGTCGAGTGGATGAGAGATATCTCATTTTATCATTCATCAACGCAATGTTTGCAACCAATCTGCTATACATTTAAATTTTTAGAGTCAAGAATACAATCACAATGACTGGATTGCGAGAGCTGCAAGAGGAGTATATTTCCCTTGAAGAAAAACAAAATGAGATGGAATCGTATCCAGTTGCGAATACAAGCTCAGCAGCAGCGAATGCGAGTTTGCTACCAAAATTGATAAACACAGTGGCGAGCACTTCGCAGGTCCAACAAGATAAGAGTATGGAGAATAGTCAGCATAAAATAGTAGCTATGGGAAGTCTTGACCAAGAATAATTTGAGGGAGAAAGAAACTTCTATAGCCGAGGTGGAAACAACAAAATCCAAATACTTGATCAGCTGAAGGAAAATTATGGAGGACAAAGACAAAATTATCATAAAGGATTAGGAAGTCAAAAAATGATATGGGAAGAGATCAAAATGCCACCTTTGAATACTAGTGTGGAAAAAAATTGGGAATCAATAATTTTGATGGAGAACATACCAGTACCCTGGAACATGGGAAAAGAACCACTTCCAAGTCACCGAAGTCAAGAATTATTCTCTTACCATCATTTTCATGGACATTCCACAAATGATTGCAGAAATATAAAGAGGATCATTCTCAGAATGATAGATCAAGGAAAATTAAATCATTTTCTAATAGGGCACTCTCAATCTCAACTCTTACCACCACCACTAGAAACTCGCAGCGTAAATGCAACAAAAAGAAGAGAAACATTTGTCATAGAAGTTGGAGCAAAGGAAAAGAATTTGTTTTGTAACTCTATTGTACACTCGTACAAAACAATCGAAGATTTCCATGACAATTTCCTTAGTCGAGTTTTCGTGAGAAATGCTGATGGAAAAGAAATAATAAATATTGCGAAAGCCTCACCACTAGAAGAGTGGCAAAAGCAGACTATTTCTTTCACTACACAAGAAGTACCTGAGCCTGGCGAGATGCATGACAATCCATTAGTGGTGAGACTAGAGATAAACCCAAAACAAAGAGAAGATAAAGAAGAAGATGAGGATTATGAGGCCGAAGATTCATGGGCAATCAACAGAGTTTTAATTGATACTGGGAGTTCTGTGGATATCATGTTATATCATACTTACAAGACAATGAGAGGCAAGGATGAGGATCTAATACCTTCAACCTATAAAATCTATGGTTTTAATGGTATTGCTAATAAACCTAGAGTAGAAATCACTATGCGAATTCCACTTAAGGGAATATCTTCTAAAATTCAATTATGTATTGTCGATGTTGAATCTCCTTACAATACCTTGATTGGCCGACCTTGGCTACATGGGATTCTAGGCGTGGCATCAACTTTCCACCAGTGCATCAAGTTTCCTCATCCCAATGGTATTGGAGTCATAAAAGGATATTGGGTAGAAGGAAAGAAATGTTATGAGATTGATATGGAATCCTGCGAGGAAAGAGATGCCAAGAAGGAGAATTGGAAGTATAACATTAAGCAAAGACAAAGAAGTGAGAGATTGATGGTTGACGCAATAGATCAAAGAGAAGAAGGGATGTTGCGAGGTGAATACTTGTTGAAAACAACAAGTGGTAAAAATTTCGCAGAAGGTGAGAAAGTAGCGAAAACTTTCGCAGAAGCTGAGAGCAGTGAAGGTAAAAAATTTAAACTGTAACTGAAAGAGATATTGAGTAAAAAGAAAAAGATGTATGATTGATTTGTTTCAAAAATTTCAAACATATATTTTACTTAATGATAAAAATGAGATTCAAATATTACAGCAGAACTAAAATACAAAAGAATAATCCTTAGAATGGGACGAAACTTTATGACGTATGTAAGGACCCTCAAGCACGTCAACGCAATTAGACCGGTCAAGTGTCGATTTAGCCGATAATAACTCGATTAGTTTCACATGAACGTTAATTAATAGAAACTAATTTAACAATAATTTAGATACGAAACTAGTATCGTTAGATATATCTCGAAAGGTTAGGAAGAATGGTCTACTCGAACGTGTCATTCGGATACCGGATGAAGAAGATTTCATCAGATTAGTCGAAGGGAAAAATATTTATTTGGCTATTAAACCGACTTGGACTCCCCATATCATTTGGGTGATTGCGTTTATCATTTGTCTTTGGATTTATCAAAACTAATCTAGCAGATAAGCTAATTCAGTCTTCTTCTTCTTTCTTATCTCTTCTTCATCTTCGTTCTTCTTCTGTTCTTCTTTGTGCGATTCTGAGAGTTTGTGAAAGATCGTTTGAGAGAATTGTTCGATGAAATGATTAGATGATGGAGGTGTTGTTGTGGTGGTGAATCGAGGAGGAGAGTTAGGGGATTGATATAGTTCTGATCGAGATGATGAAACAGAAAAAGTGAAACAGAGAGTTATAATTAGGGTTTGAGATTGATGTTGAGATTATTGAGAAATTGATAAGTTAAACGAGATGTTAACATATGAATAAAGCTTGGGTTGATATCTAATTGTAGTTCTGTAGTCGTTTTAGAGATGAACCAAAGAATTAGGGTTTCATGAGATTTACAGAAGAGGACGAGAATATGAAATTGAAGGTCTAAAGAAGTGATTAGAGATGGGTTTGAAGTGAATTAGAATATTTATTTAAGCAGGGTTGTACTATCATTGAAGAGGGATTCGATTTAGAAGTTATGGGTTTGAGCTTCAAGTGAAGGAATGTCAATTCAATGGATGATGTTACTCTGGTAAGCTTTTAATTGCATTGATTGTGACACATGAAAGATGAATCATTGAATTGTTGAGTTTGTATAGTTGTTATTGAAATTGTGTTATGAGATGGATATGGAGCAAAACTGTGGATGAAGTAGGTTTGTATTGAATTACTGTGAACTAGATTGAATAGAGAAAGTACAAGAAAATACGAAGGTTGAATTGGTACTGATGTTGATTGCATGGGTTTGTAATGAGCTGAGAAGATACAAATAGTGATAAATGGTGTTAGGAATCAAAGATTTTCTCTTAAGCTGATAATTTGGGGTTGATGTGGGTTTATTGAGTTGAAGTTTAAATGAATGAATGGACTAGGGGGTTGTATGAGAGTGTTGCAGGTGCAGGTGAAGTGAAATATAAAGGATAAAGGTATTTGTGTTAGTAGAGATGGTGATATTGAATCCGGAGTTTTGGTCGTGCAGGTGAAATAAAAGTGGAGATGAGAGTTTGGTGGTAATGGAGGTGCAGTGTGGTTTGAAAATGGAGTTAAATCCTAGTAGTGGTATGAATTTGAATCTGAGATTGAAATCAGTATGGAATGGAATTGTGGTGATGTTATAGTCTGTTGAAGTTTAGTTGTTATGTCTGATGTGTAGTTGAAGGTGTAACTGAGATGTGTAGTTAGTAATGGTGGTTGTAGGGAATGGCTAGTAGCTCCTGTGAAATCTTGGAAAAGCTGAATTGCAGGTAATAAGTGTTCTTAATTGTATTTGGAATTGATTTGTGAAGTTGTATTTGGATTGAATGGAATGTTTAGTGATTGTATAAAATTATGTTCTTGAGTTTTAGGCCTGTTAATCATCCCAGTCAGTCTAGCTGACATACCTGACTCAGGTTGTCTGACTGAGTTGAGTTAACTCAGTAAACCGGATTTAACTCAGTTGATCCGAGTTGACTCAGTGACCTGACCTTGACCGATCTTGACAGTTGGACTTTGACCTTTGACTGATGTTGACTGTTAGTCTGACCCTGACCATTAGAGACCGTCAATTGACTCTGTTGGTCCAGGACTTAGATTAGTGGGTCGTAACAGTTCAGGCCTAATGGGCTTGGGCTTAGTATCATGTATTCTTAGTTTGATACTTTGGACCCTTTATGGTCCGAACTAGCCTTTGGTTCCTTCTACAAAGTTGTAGATATTCATAAGACTTAGCTGTGGACTATAGAATCAACCTAATTGGATTAATAAACTCTTAGTTATGTTAAAGATGGAGAATGAGATACCATAATGGGCTTAGAACCATTAGATAAAATTGTATAATTCTTGTGTGGACCATCTTGGCTAGATTCTTAGAGTTTTTGTATGATTAACAGTTAGTCTATATTAACAACGATCGATTCCAAGGATGAACCAGTGGATCGCTGGATCTCGAGATAGGCGAGGCTTGTCATCAAAAGAGGTGGGAATCGATAACGAACTCTCTTGTATTCATTATTGTTTTACAAATCAATCTTTGTGTTGTGAAATTCATGCATACCCTTGTGTGCTTGGTGTGGTGTGAGATGTGTGCCGACACAATATCACTATTCTATGGCTAGGGAGATACACCGCAATATTATTATGGCTAGGGCGATACACCGAAATATTATTCTTCCTTTATATATATTCAGTATTCTATGGCTAGGGCGATACACCGCAATATTATTATGGATAGGGAGATGCACCACAATATTATTCTTCCCTTATGTGCGGCAACACACCTCATACATGGATGTTTATTGTTATTTATGAATGTCTATGAAGAAGTTTCTACTTTATGTTTCATTGTCTTTCCTTGTATTACCGACTTTCGATTAAACCTGCATTGTCTTCAAATCATATTAATGATTACTTGAAAGCTAGTTGTTATTTTTGCTGGGCACCCCTTTTAGGGATGATGTGCTCACCCATTCCCACTTTCAGTTTCAGAGACAGATCAGAGTTGTGCAGCAGAAGTTTCATGGCGTTGAGTCTTCTACTATGTTTATTATGTTGTATATTCTATTTGTAAACCATATGACTATTGTATATGTATCATTTGAGAGGAATTCTTGTATATACATATTTCTGAGCGGGGCTAATTTTCGGGTTAAGTTGTAGCAGATTTCTTATTTGAATGCTTAAGTGTTTGGTTTAGATTCGTTAGTGCTTCTTTATTTGGTTAAATTCTTGGTTTAGTCAGCTGCTAGCTTAGGGGGCGCTACAAAGTTGGTATCAGAGCTCATTAGTAGATCTTATATGGGAAACAATAGGAATAGCCAGTGACAGTTAGTGAACTAGATTAGTTATAACTGGGTTGGGTTTGTGAGATAAATTTTAATCACTAAAAGCTATCAATAATTAAAAGATTTATCTGATTGATTGAATTGTTTGTTTATGTATTGAAGTAAAAATTGTAGGGTACACCAATGACTTTAGGATTTGATAATAATTAATCTAAAAAGTATGAACACGTGAACAATCTAATACTATAATAATAATAGTGAAATTAGTATAATTGATATAACTTGTAAATCAAATAGAAACTTACTGAACACATGGACTTATGTGAAGAGTAAATAAATTATGGAGTAACCACATAAATGTTGATAGTAATTTTTGGGACTTATTAATATTTGTAAGAATAGTTAGAATAATAGTTCAATCATTAATATTAATCATTGCTAATTGTAGATGATAATAATTTAACAAGTGTGATAATAATTTTAATAAGATAATGTTAGCATACATCAATGGGTATTATATTGAACTTAAATAACTAAAATTTCATTAAAGAAATATAACAATAAAATTAACAATTATAATTAAACAGCTATGGAAAATTACTTACGTTTATCTACAATTAAGTTTTTTAAATTAAATTAAACTAAATTACAAAATATCTTTAATCTAATAAATGATCCAGTGAATCTATAAAATGAAACAAATGTACATGAAATAGTGACAATAGTATTCAGACGTTTAGTGTAATATTGTAAGTAAAAGAAAATCAATCCATATATTAATATAATACTTTACATTAATAACAAAATTTAAAGACTACTAGAATGTATTATAATTTTATGTAGACTCAAATTTAAATCATATTAATTTGTCAACACCAATATTTAACAAGAAAAAGAATAAGGATTTAATCTGAATAAATAAAAATTTATGATATCTTTATGTGGATGTAGATAGAAATTATATTTAAAAGGATTAAAGCTTAATGTATCAACCGGACTATCAACTTAAGAATAATGAGAATAATAACACAGTTAATAATAATATGTGAGTGAGTAAGCTAGTAACAAATTATGGTATATAATATTTGTAAAATTGATATACGATAGTACATTAGACTTAAAATATCAGATAATATAAATTGACATGAAATCGAATTTGAATTACTTATGTTGATAAAATAAATAAACAACAATAATAATAACAATAACAATAATTAAAAATAAAATAAATTTTGATGATTAAATTGTTTAAAATGTTATAAAATTTATGAAGTAAATTTTTAAGTTAAATCAGTTACAATTAAATTTAGAGATGAATTAGTCATAATAAGTTAGAACTTAATTAATCTTGATAGATTAATCTAGCACTGGAGAATAGTGAAGGTTGTGTTTTCTCTTTTCGTAGGAAGGCATTGTTGGGATTGGCCAACCTTGACAGGGCAACTGCATTCAGAGATGACTAATTATAGAAGTATACTTTAAATCTTTAGAGAACCGATAGTTTCAATCTTACTTAAAAAGATTTGTAGGATTCTTCCCTGAAGCTAGAGACAGATATCTCATAAAATAGAAATTAGTTTAAGAGACTTAGACTTCCCTATTTGTTAAAATCTAAATCAGCATAGTTAACCTAGAGCTACAAATTGTAGTGGTAGAAGCCATATAGGTTTGTGCTTTATTTTCTTGTTGTTTGCGCTTAGACAAGAGACAGAATTATTCCTAAGGTGGGGAGTTTTGAAGACAGAAGGGTGGTTCGATTTTCGAGGACGAAAATCATATAAGGTGGGGAGAATGTAAGGACCCCCAAGCACGTCAACGCTATTAGACCGGTCAAGTGTCGATTTAGCCGATAATAACTCGATTAGTTTAACACGAACGTTAATTAATAGAAACTAATCTAACAAAGATTTAGATACGAAACTAGTATCGTTAGATAGATCTCGAAAGGTTAGGCAGAATGGTCTACTCGAACGTGTCATTCGGATACCGGATGAAGAAGATTTCATCAGATTAGTCGAAGGGCAAAATAGTTATTTGGCTATTAAACCGACTTGGACTCCCCATATCATTTGGGTGATTGCGTTTATCATTTGTCTTTGGATTTATCAAAACCAATCGAGCAGATAAGCTCATTCAGTCTTCTTCTTCTTTCTTATCTCTACTTCATCTTCGTTCTTCTTCTGTTCTTCTTTGTGCAATTCTGAGAGTTTGTGAGAGATCGTTTGAGAGAACTGTTCGATGAAACGATTAGATGGTGGAGGTGTTGTTGTGGTGGTGAATCGAGGAGGAGAGTTATGGGATTGATATAGTTCTGCTCGAGATGATGGAACAGAAAAAGTGAAACAGAGAATTATAATTAGAGTTTGAGATTGATGTTGAGATTATTGAGAAATTGATAAGTTAAACGAGATGTTAACAGATGAATAAAGCTTGGGTTGATATCTAATTGTAGTTATGTAGTCGTTTTAGAGATGAATCAAAGAATTAGGGTTTCATGAGATTTACAGAAGAGGACGAGAATATGAAATTGAAGGTCTAAAGAAGTGATTAGAGATGGGTTTGAAGTGAATTAGAATATTGATTGAAGCAGGGTTGTACTAGCAGTGAAGATGGATTCAATTTAGAAGTTATGGGTTTGAGCTGCAAGTGAAGGAATTTCAATTCAATGGATGATATTACTCGGGTAAGCTTTTAATTGCATTGATTGTGACACATGAAAGATGAATCATTGAATTGTTGAGTTTGTATAGTTGTTATTGAAATTGTGTTATGAGATGGATATGGAGCAGAACTGTGGATGAAGTAGGTTTGTATTGAATTACTATGAACTAGATTGAATAGAGAAAGTACAAGAATATACGAAGGTTGAATTGGTACTGATGTTGATTGCATGGGTTTGTAATGAGCTGAAAAGATACAAATAGTGATAAATGGTGTTAGGAATCAAAGATTTTCTCTTAAGATGATAATTTGGGGTTGATGTAGGTTTATTGAGTTGAAGTTTAAATGAATGAATGGACTAGGGGGTTGTATGAGAGTGTTGCAGGTGCAGGTGAAGTGAAATATAAAGGATAAAGGTATTTGTGTTAGTAGAGATGATGATATTGAATCCGGAGTTTTGGTTGTGCAGGTGAAATAAAAGTGGAGATGAGAGTTTGGTGATAATGGAGGTGCAGTGTGATTTGAAAATGGAGTTAAATCCTAGTAGAGGTATGAATTTGAATCTGAGATTGAAATCAGTATGGAATGGAATTGTGGTGATGTTATAGTCTGTTGAAGTTTAGTTGTTATGTCTGATGTGTAGTTGAAGGTGTAACTGAGATGTGTAGTTAGTAATGGTGGTTGTAGGGAATGGCTAGTAGCTCCTGTGAAAGCTTGGAAAAGCTGAATTGCAGGTAATAAGTGTTCTTAATTGTATTTGGAATTGATTTGTGAAGTTGTATTTGGGTTGAATGGAATGTTTAGTGATTGTATAAAATTCTGTTCTTAAGTTTTAGGCATGTTAATCATCCCAGTCAGTCTAGCTGACATACCTGACTCAGGTTGTCTGACTAAGTTTAGTTAACTCAGTAAACCGGATTTAACTCAGTTGACCCGAGTTGACTCAGTGACCTGACCTTGACCTATCTTGACAGTTGGACTTTGACCTTTGACTGATGTTGACTGTTAGTTTGACCCTGACCATTAGAGACCTTCAATTGACTCTGTTGGTCCAGGCCTTAGATTAGTGGGCCGTGCCAGTTCAGGCCTAATGGGCTTGGGCTTAGTATCATGTATTCTTAGTTTGATACTTTGGACCCTTTATGGTCCGAACTAGCCTTTGGTTCCTTCTAAAAAGTTGTAGATATTCATAAGACTTAGTTGTGGACTATAGAATCAACCTAATTGGATTAATAAACTCTTAGTTATGTTAAAGATGGAGAATGAGATACCATAATGGGCTTAGAACCATTAGATAAAATTGTATAATTCTTGTGTGGACCATCTTGGCTAGATTCTTAGAGTTTTTGTATGATTAACAGTTAATCTATATTAACAACAATCGATTCAAAGGATGAACCAGTGGATCGCTGGATCTCGAGATAGGCGAGGCTTGTCATCAAAAGAGGTGGGAATCGATAACGAACTCCCTTGTATTCATTATTGTTTTACAAATCAATCTTTGTGTTGTGAAATTCATGCATACCCTTGTGCGCTTGGTGTGCTGTGAGATGTGTGCTGACACAATATCAGTATTCTATAGCTAGGGCGATACACCGCAATATTATTATGTCTAGGGCGATACACCGAAATATTATTCTTCCTTTATATATATTCAGTATTCTATGGCTAGGGCGATACACCGCAATATTATTATGGATAGGGAGATGCACCACAATATTATTCTTCCCTTATGTGCGGCAACACACCTCATACATGGATGTTTACTGTTATTTATGAATGTCTATGAATAAGTTTCTACTTTATGTTTCATTGTCTTTCCTTGTATTACCGACTTTGGATTAAACCTGCATTGTCTTCAAATCATATTAATGATTACTTGAAAGCTAGTTGTTATTTCTACTGGGCACCCCTTTTAGGGATTATGTTCTCACCCATTCCCACTTTCAGTTTCAGAGACAGATCAGAGTTGCGCAGCAGAAGTTTCGTGGCGTTGAGTTTTCTACTATGTTTATTATGTTGTATATTCTATTTGTAAACCATATGACTATTGTATATGTATCATTTGAGAGGAATTCTTGTATATAAATATTTCTGAGCGGGGCTAATTTTCGGGTTAAGTTGTAGCAGATTTCTTATTTGAATGCTTAAGTGTTTGGTTTAGATTCGTTAGTGCCTCTTTATTTGGTTAAATTCTTGGTTTAGTCAGCTGCTAGCTTAGGGGGCGCTACAATGTACACCCTAGTTCGCGAATAAAATTTCGCAAGAGGCAAATGTAATACCTAAAGTACATCATAGAAGGGGGATATGTTGCATGGCTTAGGGATAAGGTCATACCGCTGCTGGAACCTGAGTCATGGAGATTTGGGGTCAATGAAAGCCCATCCAGGAGAGGCACCTTGGATTCTCAACTTGAGCATATGACTTAAGTTGGGAGACTAAGGTAATAAGGACTCTCCTAAGGACTGCAGAGTATGATCAAGGTGCCGAGGTACATGGTTGAGCCATGAGTTCCCGGGGCGTATGAAACTACCTTGGAAAGTCTTGACTATGATGCACTCGGCCTGAAGAAAACCCCACTTAGGGTGTAGTGTCGTAACCATAAGCCATATAAGCAAAAGGGATAAGAGGCTGCAAAAACAACTGGTTGTTGTCAAGACCGGATGGGAGGAGCTAGTCTTATATGGAAGAAGTATGTCTCCTTGAAGGGGAAACCAGGGGGAAGATAAGGGTGGCACCCTCCATTAGGGAGATGATAAGTGTCTTAAGACGCAAATGTCATGAGACTTTTTACTCACGGGAGTATCAAAGCTTGTCATATTTGTGTAACAATCCTGAAGAGGCAATAATACACAAGAGAAGATAAGACAAGATCAATGGGTTTCTGTATGAAAGTGCAGATACGTCATGCGATTTCGTCGCAAGACGACAATATAACGGGGCTTTAGTTTCGAAACAAAATTTAGTCATGTCATATTATCGCAGCAAAAATGACAAAAGAACAAAAAGTTAAGGCAAGATCAATGGGTTTCTGCATGAAATTGCAGAAACGTCCTGCGATTTTGTCGCAATGACAAAACGTAGCAAAATAAGACCTTTACTTAGGAAGGCAAAATAAGACCACATCAGAATACAAATAAGAATGCAATTTTAAAATATGAGATTACGAAATTACGCTGAAATAATTGCGAGATTGTCGCAATAAACTTACTGAACAATAGTAACTTGCTTAATCTCTTGTTTGAACACAAATAACAGAGACAAGTATGGGAATGCATAAAATGAGAATATGTTATTTGTTTCCAATGATAGATTTACGCACAAAATGAAAAATAAATTATATATTGATTAATCATATTACGAGAAAAGATTGTTTTTCTAACACATGTAGGAAGAAACAAAAGAAATAGAACTTATATTGAATATTGGAGAAACTCGCAGTGATATATTACAAATGTACAAGAATAGAAAATCGAAGAACAAATGTACAAGATTTACAAAAAGTTGAACAAGAAAGCACAAGTTACTTCTTTCTTGAGTCATCATTATTATCATCATAATCTTCACCAGAGTTTTCTACTTTATCCTTAGCAGATTCTTCTTCAGACTCCTCTTCTTCATCTTCTTCAGATTCTTCTTCTTCATCAGCCTCACTATCAGAAATGACCAAATTAGGAACATTTTCTGGAACTTTGTCTAAGAGACAAGGATATTTGGAATGAGAAATCTTGTTGTCATCACAAATTGTTCTAATAGTTTCGTTGCGGAAAAGAATAGCATCAATCTGGAAGTTCGCAACAGTGATTTTTAGTTGATTCTTCAGCCTAGAACATTTCTCATTGCGAGAAGAAAGATCCTTTGCGAGTTTCACTTTTTCATTCTCAAGCTCTTCAATTCTCTTGCAATATCTATCTTCAGCTTCTGCGAAAATATAACAGTAAATCAATAACATGATGCTAGTTTATGAAAAACAAACAATTAAATAAGGAAGAACAATTAACGACCATCTCTGTTAGAAACCATATCTCTAATCAAGGTTGTATGCTCGACTTGGAGACTGACATTTACACCTAAATTATTCCTGGCGTTATCTAGAACTCTCACAGCCCAAGCAAATTCATCATCATCATTTATAAGAAGGGGGGAGCGAGTTTGGTTCTATCTTTCACAGAGAACATCATTTCTACGTTTGATATCATCTCTTTCAATTTGGACCTCAAGAAGAGTCTCTTGGAATTTCGCTAAAGTTTGAGCACCTTGGAGAAAAATACGATCTTTTTCATCTATGAGATCGCTATACTTAGCCCTTAAACTATTGATTTATTCTTTGGAATTATGAAAAAATCGCTTAAACTTATTAGACATAGTCAAGACAGATCTATAATCAATTTCTAAGAGACAAAGTTTGGATATGAGTTCATTTATTAGAATAAAGTCAATCTTATTATTTGAGAAACTATTTAGAGAAGTATTTAGATGTTCAAGAAGGGTATCATCATCTATAATATTGGGAAATGTATGAAGAAGTATAGATTCATCAGAAAGACCGTAAACGTCTGCGAAATGGTAAACTGTATAATAAAAAATTATGAGAAAATAAAAATAAAGGGAAAGAAGAAGAGTCCCATACCATAGAGTTATTTATTTGCATCTTGAAGACTAGATATTTTGTTCTTCTGAATGGAATTTTCATATTCCAACTGCTTGCTTTTTTCATGAAGACCAGCAGCTTCAGTCTCCAATTCTTCATTTTTCTTACGAAGATCAAGATTCCTCTTTTCAAAAGCTGCATGCCTTTTTTACAAATATGCGGTAACATCGTAAGAAGATTTCACAGCTTGCGAAATAATGCAGCGAATTTTAAGAATAAATTATGAACTCGAGGCAAAAATAAAAAGAATAAAGATATAAGTATGAAAATTTACCAGGTTATTCATCAAATGTAAGAAATTTGGAGATATGGATCTTGAAACCCCGCGAAGAGATTCATTATTCTCTAAGAGGGGGCATCGTAGATAGCAGCTATGGATTTGTAGGCATTGGTAAGAGGAGTGTCACCAATTCCTTGCCAAGAGTTTGAAAAAATACTACACAGTTGTTCCATAGAAGATTCAGGAGGAGAATTTCCTTCTGCGACAGAATCGTCAGCATCATCATCAGCGGAACTTTCATCAGAATGAGAGTTTGAGGGAGAGGGAGATTAGATTCTTTGTTTCTTTGAAGGAGGCGCAACGAATTTCCTCTTGCGAGAGGCACCTTTACCTTTATTCCTGGTTTTCACAACTTTAACAGGTTCTTCCACTTCAGCGATAACCTACACACACAGATAAACATAAGAAATATAGGCAACAATATATTGTGAAGAACCATAAAAGAATATTTCTTACTTCATCTGTGATTGATCGAAAAAATGATAAAGTACTGACTTTCCCAGTCTTGTTATAGCTCACTTTCAACCTTTCAATCTGCAAATTTTGCAAATACATGAAAACATTGGAATGGTCAGCAAAATTATAAATGAGAGTGAAAAAAAAAAACAAATCAAATGAAGTTTGGAAACACACCTCTGTATCTCTTTCCGGCCAACTGAATACCCATGGTTGATACGCTGCGAGATTCGCGGGTAAAACATGAGATCCGGAGATGTATGGACCCTTTAGGATTAAAGGGAAGATACACCACTTATCATCGCTAGAATGACGTGGAGTTGTATTTTTTCCAGGATGCCAATCAATGTCTTGCATTAGTATCTTGTCATCAGCAACATCATCCTTCTTCTTTAAACGAACGCCCCAGCAAGTACTATCCCTATTCATGGGAATTATCTCATAATTCGCGAAGAAATTTTCTACAGTATACTTCGTAGGAACAATTTCGACTCCAGCGAACTTAGGATTTTTAACATTTGAGGGATAAAGAGATCCCTTACCAGCACCACGATTGGAAAACTCGAGCATTAGACGAATGCCATCCCCGCTTAATTGATATACAACTCGCGAAAACTCCGCATGGGAAAGTATTTCATAAAATAAGGGAAGTTCAGGATCATAAAGGGGAATGGGATGGCCAGCGAAAAGCTGACCTAGCGAGACTATGATCTTCTCATGATTACAGGGATGATCAGAAAATAAATTATCAGAAAGCTCAGATTTAGGGTTCTGACCAGGAATGGCAGATAAATCAAAACCTCTGGTTTGAAGTTTCTTTCGAATTTATTCAAAGGCAATCTCATTCTTACTACCGGATGAAGGCATTTTTAGTATGGGAATGAAGAAAGGTAATGAAAATCAAGAGAAGAAGAATCACGAAAAAATTTACAGTAGCAGAAGCGGAATTTGTGGAAGAAAAGTAAAATTGCAGAGAAGCTGAGAAGAAAGTAAAAAGAAGAGAAGGGAAGAATAAGGAGAATATATATAAAGAGTAGAAATTCTCGAGAAGATAAGTGCATTTAATGCAAAGGGTGGACGTGAGCGGTTAAAAAGCAGCGGTTGAAAATTAAATGACGTGTAAGAGGTGGATGAAAGAAGAGATACGTGTAACAAAATTCCGAATCGTGTCAGTACAGAAGAGTATAAAAAGATGAACAATTGCGGCATTTTGAAGAATGATTTCTCATAACATTCTCCTCTTACCAGAGAACACATGAGAAGAGGCAAGATGTAGGATCAGAATAACGCAAGAAGGACATATTTGCAAAGTTTGATCAACAACACATTGGGAGTGTCGCAGGATGATTTGAAGAATGACGTAACAGATGACGATGGCATAAACATGAGAAAAGAGTGATGATTCTGCGAAGTCATTAGGAGAGAGAAAGTCTAAAGCAGTTGTTAATTTCTTAGTTTCATCCCTTTCCTTTCTTGTATAATTCAGAATATTAATCAATAAAGGTTGTGATTGTTCATCTTAAAATGACTTAATTGTATGAATTCTTATGAGGGGTGTAGTGTAAGATTTCCTGCTACTACACCCCTTTTAAGAACTTGAACTCCTGTGAAAGTTAAAAAATGAAGGTTAGGGAACTCGAGAGACCCTTTTTCCTTGTTAAACCACTTGGCCTTGCTAGGAACTTGACCTTTACATCTAATCAGAAAAGCTTCTTTCTCTCCTTGTCGTGTTTTAGTCACTTTTCGCTCCAATACACAGTCTTCCTTGAGTGTTTCCTTTCTATCAAACCATAAGTCTTCTACCCGTGGTAAGATCATAGTGTCGTCACCGTCATCATCTAGTAATGGTGGTTCAAAAAACTTCAAGTATTCGGCATTTATAATCGAGTACATTCATGGATAAGGTGGGAGATCCAGATAAAATGCATTTTCACTAATCTTATCGAGAATACGAAATGGTCCATACCTCAATGGCTTCAACTTCTAACCTTCCCCCTTAAGTCGTTCCTTACCTAATTTTAACCATACCAAGTCACCAACACCGAAATTATAAGGCACAATATGCTTGTCATGATTTTCTTTTTATTTGACTTGTAACTTCTTTAATTGTGCTTCAACAGTTGCATGAATCTGAGATATCTTCTCCAAGAACTTTTGTGCCTTTTTATATTCACTTCCTTCCTTTCCCCCCGTTGAGGTTGTTAGAGTATTGCTCGGTCGACCTCGCATGCGTTGCTATCTCAAGCATGCATGTTTGTCAATGTTAGTGATCAAAACGTTAAAGTCTTGATTTCTAGTCTACTGTAGATAAAGTCTCGGACTAGGATAGAAAGTGTAGTTGAGCTCGATAACTCCATGGGAATCATTATACAAGATGAAGGACTACTCAAGGAACTGGTGGATCATCATCGACAAAAAGGTATGTGGAGACTTGAACTTATCTATCACTCAAAATTCTATCTACTCTATCTCCTATCTTTAGACAAAAGTCATTTTACTATATAGACTAAGACTATACACATGTGGTATTTTGAGCTGAGTATATCTCGCCTATCTGTTTCTCGAAATATGTGTTGGTAAATCTTTCACTTTAGCCAAATTCATCTTTACCTAGTGACGAAAGTCATGTTAAGTTTCAATCACTTTGAAAATTACTCTAACGAAAAATGGTTTGTGAATAACAACTATATAACGTCCTCTGAGAATGTTTCAATGATTGGAATGAGAGTTTAGACTATATAACCATTAGAGGATATAAGCATTATTGTAGAAACATATATATGTATAATTCCTTATTCCTTGAACCAAAGTTAGCCAACTTTGTTGATCAAGAGAACCGGAGAAGTGCGTGAGCTAAGTCTGCGAACCTAGTCCGCGAACTGGCGGAAGGTCTCGACCCGAGAATTTCTGCTGAAGCTTGTGAACTCCATCCGGGAACTTAAGTACGAGAACCTAGTCCACGAACTTGAGTAGGTTATGTATAAAAACGATGTTTGTGAACTTATCTTTATAAACTAAGAAATGCAATTGCAAACCGTGGCTATATAGTTTATGAACTGATTCGAGTGAATCAAATCGTTTCTGCTTCAATTGTGTCTTGTATAGTACATGAGATTTCCTTGTAATTGAACAACTCTCTAACTAGTTCTTTTGATTCATTTGAACTAGTTATGGTGAAGAAGAATATGGTTGATATGAAAGTTATCATCGAAATGTGCATTACATGTGGTTAACTGTGTTGAACCAACTAATATACAAGTTTGGGTATGGTTACACAAACCTAGAAACGTGCATTACATGTGTGTATAACAAGCTATGTTTTCGATCTAACGGTTGATAAATATTAACTTGAATCTAATCAGGTTTTCATCTAACGGTGAATATTAAATGCTTTGTTATCAAGCTAACATTGATTGCAAACCCTGATTTGAAAGACTGTATAAGGGAAAACTATAGCAACTAGGAAACCTAATCCCCACACATTCTGTGTGATACTAGTTGTGTTAAGATAGAGTCGATTCTCCTTTAACCTTTGGTTTCTTCTTCTAGACCAGGTTAACGACTTAAATACTTCATTGGGATTGTGAAGCCAGACCGATACTACTTTTCTTATAGTTATGTTATTTGATCTTGATGTTTCTATCTTACGAGTACATTTGTAATAATTGTCTTGATATTTCTATCACCGGTAGGCAAGATATAAAAGTAGTCACAAACATCTCTGTCTCTTCGTTTGTGATTCCATAATATCTTTTTTCGCTGCGTCGATTAAGATTATTGTGAGGTGATTGATAATACTGAGCTGTTCTTCGGGAATATAAGTCTGGTTTTATCAATTGGTTCCTATTCACCTTGATTTATCAAAAGACAGAACAAAAACTCGTAGGTATATTCGTGGGAGGCGGATTTATCTATTACCGTAGACTTTTCTATGTGATACATATTGGTTTATTAAAGTCTTCGACTTTGGGTCGTAGAAAATCTTAGTTGTGGGTGAGATCAGCTAAGGGAATCAAGTACGTAGTATCCTGTTGGGATCAGAGATGTATGAGCATAATTGTACCTTGGATCAGTGTGATATTGATTTGGGTTCAACTACAGTCCAGATCGAAGTTATCTTGGAGTAGGCTAGTGTATGTAGCGGCTTAATACACTGTATGTTTAATCTGGACTAGGTCCATGGGTTTTTCTGCATTTGCGGTTTCCTCGTAACAAAATTCTAGTATCTGTGTTATTTCATTTTTCGCATTATATTGTTTATATTTATAATTGAAATAATACATGTTGTGCGTTGAAGTTCAATCAATTAGAATATCCAACCTTTGGTTGTTGATTTACATTGATTGACAATTGGATATTGGTCTTTGGTACCATCCAAGTTATTCCTTGTTTTTGATTAAAGACTCATTGATTTCTATTAGCTTGAGTAAATCAAATCAAGAGAGAGATAATAACTCCTTGAAATACTTCTATCTAGATTGAGTCTGACTGTCTAGTTGATTCTTTAGA
Source organism: Papaver bracteatum (assembly GCA_023529315.1). Classification (NCBI taxonomy): domain Eukaryota; kingdom Viridiplantae; phylum Streptophyta; class Magnoliopsida; order Ranunculales; family Papaveraceae; genus Papaver; species Papaver bracteatum. The sequence goes on from JAJJWX010000127.1 coordinate 1,498,095, forward strand.
AAGTATATCGGAGTTAGTCCATATAGATTGCTAAGCGAAAGATTCGGTGTGGTTGTTAGACCCCCGTTTTTTCAATTGGTATCAGAGAAGGCAAACACGTTTAAGACCTTACAAGTTTGTGTTTGTAGTGATCTGACTTTATGGACAAGAGTAGTATCTCTGATAAACGCGTCAACAGAAATAAAAAATTTGTCTCATTTATTTCTGTTAAAGAGAAAGATTCTTCAATCTTGAACATGGATGAACCTTGTGTTCAAACTAGACAGACTGGTTTTGACATGTGTTGTCCCGACTACCCTTCAAAAGAATCTATTTCTCTAATAAACGGGAAACAGCTGAAGAGAGTGATTTGATTCTAAATCTTGTTAGAATCCAAGATGATAGATTCAATCGGTTGAAACAACATCTCAATGTTCTTCTTGGTGTAATAAGAGACTGCAAATTCAAAGAAAATACTAAAGATCACTCTTCATGTATGACTCTTGAGGCAATCCTTAAAAAGGATGCGCGGGAAATAGAACATCGCTTGAGTAAGCTCTCTATTCAAGGATACTTTAAGCAGTCCAATATACCAACTACTTCTGCTAAAAGTGAAAATGCTTCAGCACCAGAAGTAAAAACGGAGTTCCTTCCAATCAAGAAAGATGTGTTAGTCTCCTCTAATGAAGGAAATTCCACACCACATGGAAGGAAGAAATCTCCTAATGAGAATGTTAAGACTAAACTGCCTAATCACTAGTGTGATCAGAAAGTATGTCTCTTTTGCGAATAAAAAGGTTCTGTTAAACAAAAGGGAAACTCTAGGTTGGATAAAAATTCTCTTGTTCAACTTCAACACACCTTATATCCTCAAAGGTGTAACTGACATTCGTATGTCTTAACCCGTTGGTTTTCGTACTTACCCTGTGTATGTTACCAGGAAGGTCAGTTCAATGAGTTCCTAAAATGCTCGAAAGCAAAACAGAAGTCTTAATAAGAATCGTCTAAGGAATGATCAAGTCGTTTTCTCTGAAAACAACATTTCCCTTGAATGAAAGAAATTCCAGGAGAAATAAGAAAAACTGATGATATGAGAAATAACCTGATAGAGATAACTCAAGGGTACAAAGAAATTGTCAACAGGTTGTCATCCTCCTCAAGTCAAGACTCTTCTGATAAGAATTCAAACTATGTCTCGTATTTTGATGACAATAAGTTTTATGATAATTTCTCGAATCAAAAGGGATCATTCTCTAAATTAATAAGGAAAAAGAGACTTGATCCTGAACACAATTCTTTTAATGATCTTAGAGCTCATACTTGTGCTAATTAATCACAAGGGTTAAGAACTTGCTCATAAAAATCCTGTTGAGCAAGATGTGTAAAAGTCAGGTATACTAATGGCAAAATTGTTTTTGTTTAGTTAAGCTATTTTCTTATCGTCCATAGCTAAACTTTTTACTGCAGACATGTTTGCCTAAGTATTATTTGTACTCATAGTTTTTTTTTTTTTAGAAAAAAAAAAGGATATTTGCTTTCTTATTCCTTGTGGGGTGTACTGTATTCAAATGTGTACATGAGTTACCATCTCGAGTCGACAGTTTGAAAACCCTAAAAAGTCTTCCTCCCTAAGAAACCTTTAAATACCAAACCTCTGGGTCACGTTTACGTACTCTAGGTTATTTTGTTTTATCAAGAAATGTCTTTTTCTTCACAGGCGTGTGGTTTTTCTAGAGGCTTTTTTGCTAAAGGTATTTGTTTTGAGTCCAAAGGAAGGAAGAACAGAACCCTTGTTCAAGATGATCATCCCAATTCCTCAAATTACTATGCTTATTCACATGAGGATATTGAGAATGGGGATATGATCTCTGCTGAAGTGTTTCATGACATTCTTAAATATTACAAGGAAGAAACACTGCAACTTGACGGTACCTTGAAAAGTATTAACGTGTTAAACACTGAGTTGGAAAAGGTTATATCTGACCTTGATATCATGAAAAAATAAAATAAAGATCTTCTCAATGAAGACATATTTTCTAAAGTTGCAGTAGATGTTTTAGATCAAAAGATTCAACGATCTCAAGACTCATGAGGATCCAGAACTGTCTATATGACGTCAGTTTGAGTTCGACTTTGGCATTGAAGTATTTTCAGTTTAATCTGTTTGATTTTGTTTTCCTAGTAAATCTTCTATTTTTCTTGTTTTGTTTAGAAGAATAACTAGAGTTTGGAATAGCCATTATTGTGATTACACATAGCTATGTCCAACGTTTTCATCTTCATGTTTTTTAGATTTATTGGTTTAAATTCTAAACTTGATTGAAAGATGATTTTTGCAGTATTAATCTTAATGGTTTCATATATTGCAATATTGTTATGGGATATGTGTGTTTGCGTCCGTAAACTTGATTGTCCCATACTTTGTCAAAAGTAAAGTCGTTCGTGAGTTGATATGCAAATATTGATAAAAGAGTGAATGGACTTTTGACAAATACAAAAGTTAAGCCTATTATGTCAATTTTATTGATGGAAGATAGGTTAAAATATTTTGTGATTCAAGGATATTGTCTATTGTATATCATTGTGCAAATGGTGATGGAACATAGAATGAATCCTTGTGTATTCTGCAGTAATTGATCTTCCCTGATCCATATTTTGTGTATTACTGTGAGGATCCGTAATGTGGTATATATAAGCCACATTTTCTATTGGAAGGGTTAGATGTGTTGCACAACTTACACCCTCTAACTAACTTAGTCACATCATCTTGCATCTTTGGCCAAAATACATAACGACGAAGGTTAAGAAGATTTTATTCATCCCAAAGTGTCCAACAAATCGGGATGTGTGTGCTTCTCTCAACCATTGTAAATGATCTCCGTCTTCTGGAATGCAAAGTAACTGACCCTTGTATAACAATCCATCTCGGAGTTTAAACTCGCCTTTCAATACACTATTTACACCTTCTAACACCTTCTTGAAGTCTTTGCTAGATGCGCATGACTCTGCATACTCTTGAGGAACAATCAGATGAATTCTCATGGATAACATTAATGCTTGGGCTGGTGGACGAGACAACATATCTGCCAACTTATTTGTTACTACCTTCTTGTACTTAATGAGAATGTTGAAACTCATCAAGTAAGACATCCACTTCATGTGTCAGGCTTGTTGTAGTTTCGTCTATGCATGTAGATACTCCAATGGTTTGTCATCTTAATGTACCACTACTTATTTACCTAAGAGATACACTCGTCAATGCTTGATACATTGGTATATAACATAAAATTCCTTGTCATAAGGTGCGTAGTTTTTAATTGCACCTAAGAAAAATTCTGAATGGTACTCCACTGGTTTACCATCTTGCAACAACACTCCTCCCAATGCATAGTTATAAGCGTCGGTCTTAACTTCAAAAGTATGTTGTAAGTTAGGAAATGCCAACACCGGTGCTTCTGAAATTTTCCTTTTTAGTAATTGAAAAGCGTCATCATGGGTTTGCTGACATTCAAACTTCGCCGTAGCTCCTGTCAAACCATGTAATGGCCCTACAATAGTCAAAAAATTCCGAATAAACTTACACAAGTATGTGCAAGCCCCTAAGAAACTCCTGATTTTAGTTACAGTACTAGGTCTAGGCCACTTAGTGATCACTTCAACCTTTTGTTGTCCACCACCAACAATAAATCCAAGGTACACCAACTCCTCCTTTCCAAACTCATACATCTTTACGTTAAACTTAAGATGGCCTTCATGTAACACTTTAAACACCTTCTCAACGTGAATGACATGCTCTTCCCAAGTTCTGATATATATAAGGATATCATCCAAATAAACAATCACAAAATCTTCTATAAAAGGTCGTAACAAATCATTCATCAAATGCATAAACGTCACTGGAGTATTACATAAACCAAAAGGCATCACTAGCCATTTGAACAAGCCATGTTTGGTCTTGAAAGTAGTTTTCCATGTATCATCTTCTCAAACTCTCACTTGAAGGTACCCAAATTTGAAATCTAACTTTGTAAAGACTCAAGCTTTTTCCAACTGATCCATCATGTCATTTATCTTAGGTAGAGGATAACGATTCTTAATAGTAATCTTGTTCAATACTCTATAATCAATATATATACGCCAGCCTCCATCTTTCTTTGGTACCAACAATAACGCTGATCTATAAGGTGGAGTACTTGGCACTATCATTCCTAATTATAGGAGTTCTTGGACTTGTTTCTTGATCTCATCGGATTAGGAAGAGAACTCTCTCTGGTAAACATAATTTCATGCTCCACACTCCTCTTTCACGATAACCCTGTGACATCAGAAAATAAATCCTTGTATTTCAACTTCAACCTTTCTAGGTCGCATTCTTGTTATGCAGTCAAGGCTTCCAAACAAACTCTACTTGTCTTATCCTCAAGAGAATGAACTTTGCGCTAGCATTCACCAACTGCTTATCATGAGTGGCTGTAATCAAGCTTGATCCCTCTAGAGGGGAATCTATAGCTCGAATCACAAAACTTTCTCAATCTTTGGTAAAGGTGTACTTTTGTTCCCTCCTATGTAGAGTGCATGCATCTCTATCCCATAGGTAAGGACTACCTAGTACTAACTGACAAACATCCAAAGGAACTACGTCACATGTAACTTCGTTAATATATGACTCATCTAGAGAAAATTTGAACGTGCACTGATGTGAAACTTGTAAGCCTCCTTCCTTTTAAAGCCATCCGAAAGGGTATGGTTTAGGATGTTTGATAGTCTTCAATCCTAACTTCTGCACCAAAGAATGTGAAAGTAAATTCTTCTGACTTCCCAGGTTAATAACAACATCAACTAGTGATGTTTTGACTTGCATCCTCACTGTGAAGAGTCGCTCCCTAAGACCATATTTTGAAGGTCTTTCTTTTTCCCCTGTAATAAGAGAGAGCTTTGAATTGGGTTCCGTTAGTCCGTGGACTTATTTTGGAGTTTGAGCGACTAGTGATGCCTTCTTGGCTTCTTTCCTATGCAACCCTTTAGGCTTTAGATGAGGGTTCTTAACCCAACACTTGTCGATAATGTGACCATCTTGTTTGCAATGGGTGCAAGTCAAACCTTCCTTGTCACTAAACTTCCCTCCTTATTTGCTCCTTTCACCTCCTTTTATAGTGGTACCTCCATATTTCACCTTAGTATTTCCATTTAAATCAGATTTATTAAGCCTTCCTTCAATGGCATTAGATTTTATAATTGCTTCGGAGATATTATCCACCGAGAACATCTTCAAATCCTTCTTCATATACTCATGGAACCCGGAAATATATTTCATATAGATAACATAATCTCCCAAGTCTAAATCCAAAATCATAGCTTGATTCTGAAATTCCGAAGTATATTCTTGCGCGGTTTGGTTGTAAGTCTGCTTCAAGTTGTACCACTTGAACCCTCTTTCTTCAAGGTATCCAACCGGATAAAACTGTTTCCTTACATGCTGCCTTGAATCTTTTCCACAACAATACTCCCTTACCTAAGTTTTGTCTTTGATAAGCTTTCCACCAGGTTAGAGCATGCTTTTGTATCTTCAATGCCATGAAAGCAATCTTTTCCTTTGAACCATATTCAAAGAAATAAAAATATGTCTCTATATGTTCTATCCAATCATCCAATTTTTCTACATCGACACTCTCATCGTAAAGTGGAATATCAACACGAAAATCAATTTTCAGATTCTTACCATGAGGTTTAGTTGATGTAGGACTTTTAAGAAACTTATTTTTCTTGTTTTTTTCATCCTCATCTTCTTCCCTTTCTTATTCTTCTTCTGAATCATCTTCTTCCGATTCATCTTTTTTCGAAGCTTCAGGCGAATGTGTAATCTTCTTCATGTTCAGCTTTGGTGTATGAGAACGAATACATTTAGTCAATTCTTTAGGGGTGGTTTTAACCGAATTCATCTTTGTTTGTAATGTAGCCACATTTTCTTCCATAGTTTGTGGTTCGCTATGCTTAGGTTCATCATCTAACTTTGTCATCCTTGATCCTTTTGTTATCCTAATGTCTTCTAACTTCCCGAGTACCTCACCAAGCTTTATTTTGAGAGATCTATTGAAAACCATAAACCACAGAGATCTACTTTAAAAATGAACCTTTACTCTGATACCAACTTGATACGTTTGTGAAAATGCGGGGGTCTAACACCACCACCCAATATTTCGATTAGCAATCTGTATGGACAACTCCGAGTTGTTTTCTAAAGAATCAACAAGACTCAATCAATATAAAATATATCAAGGAGTTATTATCTCAATCTCTCGATTTGATTTACTCAAGCAAATAAGATTCGTGAGTCTAATCAAAGAGAGATAACTTGGATGGTACCAAATACCAATATCCAAGTTTCAATCGATTTAAATCAACAACCAATAAAGTCAGATATTCTAATCGATTGAACAACGCACAACCTGTATTATTTCAATTATATAAAATATAATGCTGAAAAGAAATAACACAGACACCAGAATTTTGTTAACGAGGAAACCGCAAATGCAGAAAACCCCGAGACCTAGTCCAGATTAAACATATATTGTATTAATCCGATACAGACACTAGACTACTCCAAATTAACTTCAATTTGGATTGTAGTTGAACCCCAACGAATCTCACACTGATTCAAGGTACAATTATGCTCCTACGCCTCTGATCCCAGCAGGATACTGCGCACTTGATTCCCTTAGATGATCTCACCCACAACCAAGAGTTGCTATGACCCAAAGTCAAAGACTTTAATAAACAAATATGTCTCACACAGAAAAGTCTATAGGTTATAGATAAATTCGTCTCCCACGAATAAACCTATAAGTTTTGTTCCGTCTTTTGATAAATCAAGGTGAATAGTAACCAATCTATAAAATCAGACTTACATTCCCGAAAAACAGCTCAGTTTCATCAATCACCTCACAATAAACTTAATCGACGTAGCGAAGAAGATTATTGGGAATCACAAACAATTAGACGAAGATGTTTGTGACTACTTTTATCTTTCTTATCGGAGATATAAATCTCAAGACAATTATTATAATTGTACTCGTACGATGGAAATAGCAAGATCATATCACACAACTACAAGAAAAGTAGTATCGGTCTGGCTTCACAATCCCAATGAAGTCTTTAAGTCGTTAACCCGAATTTAGAGAGAAAACTCAAGGGTTAATGGAGATCGACTCTAGCTTAGAGAAAACTAGTATCACACAAAAAAAGTGTGTGGGGATTAGTTTTTCCAATGGCTAGAGTTCTCCTTATATAGTCTTTCAAATCAGGGTTTGCAATCAATGTTAGCCTCAAGTACTATAAGAGACACAATTGAATCAAAAACGACGTGATTCACTCGAATCATTAATCATGAACTATAAAACCACGGTTTTCAAAAGCATTCCTTATTAATTTAAGATAAGTTCACGAACAATGTTTTCAGACATAACCTCTTGAGTTCGCGGACTGAGTTCGCGGACTCAAGCTAACTGGTTGAAGTTAATAAACTCTAGCAGAATTTCTCGGGATGAGAACTTCCGTCAGTTCACTTAGCTTGAGTTTAAGGACAAGCTAGCTTGAGTTTAACTAAGTTCCAATGGAAGATATAAAAGTGGCGCCATTGGAATAGCGCCATTGTATAGAAAAGTGGCGCTATTGGAATAGTGACGTCTGGCGTAGCCATGGCATAGCGACATGATTTGCACCACGACTGGAAATTAGGGTTTTGACCATGCAAGGTCGTGTTTATGGTTAGGTTAATCATATTGAAGTCTATTATGGAATTGGCCACGAAAAGAAGGTAGGTTAGTATGTTCGTGCACTATTTATGGTAAGTTGCCACGTTCAGCATGTTTATGTGGTAAAGTTGCACGTCGGCACGTTGGGTATGCACGTTTGGCATGCCAATTGACGCATTGGCGCAACTTTGGGAACACCAATTTATTATTGGCGTGAATTTGCTTCTCCTTTTTAATACTGTGGCAGGTTTAGAGATACCTGATTGGTCGAAAAAGTGAGGGCCGGCCAAACACGAGTGGCCACACTTCTGATGTACATGTGGCGAGTTTAAGGCGACCTGATTGGTCGAGGGAAAGGGGTCCCGGCAAGCAACATGGGGCCGGCCTCATTTTAAATACATGAGGCACATTTAGAGCGACCTGATTGGTCGATGGAAAGGGGTCCTGCAAGTAAGGGCGTGGCCACACTTTCAGTGCGCCGTGGCAGATTTAAAGCGACCTGATTGGTCGATGGAAAGGGGGCCGACAAGCAACATGGGGTCAGCCTTATTTCAAATGCGTGTGGCACATTTAGAGCGACCTGATTGGTCGATGGAAATGGGGGACGACAAGCAAGGGCATGGCCACACTTCCAGTGCGCCGTGGCGGATTTAATTTCCTAGTTTGGCTAAGCATAGTTTCGACCAACGGGGTGTAATATACTACTCAGGGCGCAAAAACCATAATTTTTCAAATTAGTCAAGTTCATGAGTTTTTTGTGAGTTATCAAAAAATTAATTGGATTTTGTGTGCTGCCACAAAATTCCTTATTTGCAGAGTGCATTGTGCTTTATATCTGAGCATTTTGTGCAATGGCCTTAACTTTGGTACTTAGAAATCCATGCTACTCTGCTACGAGTGAACACAAATCCGGTTCTGTCGGGAAACATAGCACGGGAAAAGTACTCAGGGAATCTTATATTAATAAGTAATATAGGCAAGGCGCCGAAATTTACAGGTCTTCTTGGATGGTTGCTACATGCGCCAGTCTGGATAAATTTCATGTAAATATATTAAACGGCTCAATAAATATTCCAATGGAGAGGTTAACATTCATGGCTTCGTTTCCTTACAGAGTGACGTCACATAATATGTAAGGTTTTACAATTTTAACCCTAAGCTAAAAACCACCATCAATAGCTGGGCATTTCATTGTTTTGTCTTTCTAAACCTCAGTTCTTTTGTTGTTCATCCAGAGAAACTGTGATAACCTCTGCGACACAGCGAAGTTTGATGGATGCATTCACATACTCGTTATTTCTGGATAACCCTACTGTGAGTGTTTGTAGTTTGTTGTGATCTGAATATTTTTGTTCTTTATTGGAAGCATCTTCCTCCGAGTTGTTCCTTCTTAAAAGCGTTTTTCATGGGTGTTTTGAGTGTACTAATTGCTAAAAGGTTAAGTGATGGTGTCTGAGTCATTATGTATACGTTCTTTCGTTTTTTTCATATATCTCTTAGTCACGATGGACTGTTTATGGTGTTAAATTATGATATTAATGGTGTTATTATACAAGTAACGGCAAAGTGGCATCCAAAAGCTGCACAAAGGCCTGTCCTTGAGGCTGAATTTTCTTGATGAAACCAGTATACGGGTAAATTCTAAATTTTTTACTCGTATCCATTTGCATTTTAAGGCTACTTTTTTTGATGTAATACATGTAAAGCTTATAATACGAGCACCTTAGATGCTATACATTCACAACTCATCAAGGTTAACATAGAAGCCAGTATTAACTCAAGACTTGTCCATAATCTTGAATAAAAATTCTTAAAACCTTGCGAACTTTAACTGGTGGAGCCTAATATGATGCTTCAAAGAATAAGTGTAACACTATCTTATTGCTCTATTTATCAACTGCATTTCAGTGTTAAACATGCTTGAGCATTAAATTATATCTTATTACTTTCTTAGTTGACGGAATAGTTAATCTTATTCGCGGCACTTGAGGCTCAATGGTGTTGTGTTGTTGGTAGTCTCCAAATTGTTGTAGCAGACTTTCTACAGTTAATGAATGCATGTTGTTGTGAGTAATGACCTACCCTGGAGAACAAGAAACTCTGAATAGCTTTGAACTGATATTAACCTGCACGCATCACAAGCAGATAAGTGCTAACATATACTTGCTTAAATATATCTGAATGAAACCTTTGAGTCTTAATCTCAGAGACCTAATGCGCAACATTTATTTGTGAATGAATGTGACTCAATCACCTTTCATTCTTATCTCTATAAAATAGTAACAAAAAAATACCTACAAAATAGTTTCTTAAGCATATATATATATATATATATATATTAATAGGGTTTCTTAGTTAATCCTAAATAATGGTACTTTGAATCTTAACACTTAATTATAAAAACGTCATCTAACGTCTTAGATAAATAACTCAACTAATAGAGAAAAATAATAAACTAATTATGATCATGCATCAATGAGGTACATTTTTATGGAAATGTGTTATCACAATGAGCCTTGTTTGTAGGTTTTTCTGATATTTATGGATCAATTAAGATAAACATGTGCGAGGTTTTCTATTCAAACTATCATTTTTTGTAACCTGTTAGTGCATTACAACACTAAGATAATAAGAATTGTTGGAATATTAGATAAAAGATATACATAACAACAACAACCAAGCCCTTAGAACCAAACTTATCTACCAATTAGTATTTAAAAGCAAGACGAAAATTTATCCCTCGACACATCTGGGAAAGCCCTCACTTTTCGTAATTGTGTCATCACTTACTTAGACTCTCATGCACAAAACGAAATAAGTTACTAAAGTATACATTATATTTCCGTTAGAGATAAGGTCAAGTCACTACAAAATACAGAGCAACTAATATAAGCAAGTAAGAAAACACTCATATTGATGCAGGTGTATCCCTACTCCTCTTAGGAACTTAGTAAACCTCAAACTAAGTTGAGGGAAGAATCCTATATTAGGAAGGAAACCTTATTTGGGCAGAATTCCTAGTTAGGAAAGAGTTTGTTTTAAGAAACACTCTTAGTTTAGGAAATATATTCCTAATAGAAGACCTAGTCGGCTGAGTATGATAAAGTCTAAAAATAGAGAGGGTTCGTTGTTAACAAAAGACACAGAAAACCTAGGAAAAACTTGGAACATTACTTGTGCAAGCTAGCAAACAGTTTAAGGTTGATCTACTGTTTCGATAGAATGTAAGCATAACAAAGATAGAATTGTAATCGTTTTCTTGTTCATAATATAGATAAGATATCTTTCTTCGAATTATTACTTTGTGTTCTGTTTTCTAAGTTTCTCGTCTATTATTATTCTGAATTCCGCTTTTATAGTAATAGCTACCAAGGTAAGGATATCAATACGTACCACATATAAAGTTGGATCGATGATACAAAGACAAAGTAACAATAGGATACATATAGTATTTATTAAAACTATGCCATTAACATTAGGTTACGTGTTGTATATCCAAAATCAAAATGAATGTCAACGAATATTACCAGTTTATAAATAGGTGTCCATAGTATTATCCTCATACAGCTGGTTGAAAGTTGATCATGGGTTTCCGTTTCTTCATTTCTCAACTGACTCAATTATCTTCGTATCTTCTTCCTCTAATTCTCTCATTAAAACTAAGGTGTTCTTGTGAGGAAATACTTCATCAAAATGCTCTTTAAAATCCATAGTCGTTTTTTAGGTTGAAGATTCTGGGGTTCAAATGTCGATATGGTTATCCATGTAAGTTAAAACACTATAACTCTTCGTGACGATTAAGAAATTATTGTCATAAAACCTAAACACTTTAATTCAACTCGATCATTAATATCTGTCTATCTCTTTCATGCCATGATTATCATCCTTCTTTTATAATAACAACACGTCCCAACATTCAGCTTCATTAACACGTCTATTAATAACAAAAGAAAAACACCCACTCAAAACCCCTAGTGTGTAATAACCATAAAACTCATCTTCTTGTGGAAAAGGAAGTGACAGATGTTCACAAAACCTTTCTTGAGCCAAATCGAAGGAAACAATAATTTCCAATTCATAATCCAGTCAATAAAGAGCTCCACTGATAAAGTTAGCTTCTCCCCAACGTTCTATGATTCCAAAATTGAACTTTCAAGGTTTCTTCATCCATGGCCACTGCCTAGTGTATATATGTAAACTTCTATAAACTTGATCTTGTTCTCACATATTATTCTTACAACTTTGTATTCATTGGTATAACCAAATCCGCTCGCCCCATAGTATATTCCAACTCTGTTAATTTCTAGAAGCATATTATACTCTTTGGTGATGGAGTTACAAATATAAATTTTCTATCGAGCAACACAGATCAAACCATCGCACGAACCAAAGTCAAAACAATAAACACAACTTACCAGAATCATCATGATGATTGAGATGATGTAAGTGCATCTTCAAGAATAATAGACGATGAACAAGACTTCTCCAATGTGTGGAAACTAACTTGCATAACAAGAACAAATTTAGTTATTTATCGACTTAAAAATGCCTAATGTAATCTCTCCGAGTAGAATATTGAAATACTCCACCAAATTCAAAACCCCTTTAAAGTATTTTCATATTATAGTCTCTAGGTTTAAACTGTTGTCATTTGACCGCGCCTTTACTCCGGATCACCCGAATTTATTGTTCACGTGTTAGACCCAACGAGGCTGCACGTGTCAGGGGAGGAAGCACAGGTTGACTAAACCTGGCTATAGCCCCCACTTTTTTCTGGAAAAACCTCACCAAGTTAGGATTTTACCCTTATCCAAAATAACAAATTCAGTTTAGTCCACCAAGCTCTTCGATTTAGTCCACCAAGCATAGCAGTTATTCCACCGAGAAGACCAAAGAAAAAAAAAAAGATAAAGAGTTAGCTACTTAGTTGAAATTAAATGCAATCATGGTTCACAAGATCAATAAGGTACTAATGCGTGTCGTAAGTGCAACAAATTAATTAAGATATTTCCCACTAATTAACTAGTAATATAGCGGTAGTAAGAGATCGTTCCCACAGAGAGTTGTATAATTGATATGTTATTTAGATAGAAAAAAAAAGTGAAAGGGGGTTGGTTTAAAGTAAAATAAAAAGAATAAAAGAGAATTAATCAAAAAGATGATCAAGGAATCCTTCGTTGTTACCAAGCGATAACTGAAATTAGTATACTTATATATCTTAATTAGAACCATTCATCACCCACCGTAGAATAACATCTAGATAAGTGTTATCCCCAAAACTCCTTCTATCACTGGACACGGAAGTTCTCGACTACCAGATTCTATTCAACGAACCACCAAGTAGTAGATCACTCAAGGTGTAATCCAATCGAACGCTTTAAGATTTGTGAATTTAGGTTGATCCCAGTAGTTGAACTCTTATATCAAGGTCAACTTGCTAATGTTATCTTTACTCGCAATTGCTCCACATAATCCCTCTGCAAGGTCTCGCGATGTCTACTTGCGTAGAGAGTCAATCGACGATTACTTATCTAATAACTTCTACTAGCGATAGAATAATTAATAGATCAATCTATTATGCATCCCAAATCAATCTAGGAATCACTCATAAACCCTAGATACTGCAAAGACAAACGATGATGATAAAAACTCCGAATAGATTTAATAAAGCTTCACGCTAGCACATTGAATTCATCCTTAATCAATGGAAATTAGTTACACATGAGTTTACTAAAACCCATAAAAATATATATGAAATATGAGAAGAAAATACGTTACAAAATACCAAGGTTTCCCCCTAAGGGGTAAACCTAGATTCTTCTCTTCTTTTCTATAGTTTTTTTTCTTTCTGGAATTTTATCAAACAGTGGATATGCATGAACTCTGGCTGAGAGAGGCCTTTTGTAGGTGTTTCTGCGCCTCTATTTGTATACTTTTCCTCCTCCAAATTCGAATCTTATAAATGCCCATTCATCCCTGGCCGACCTAAACACAAAAACGCGTCTTTAATCTCCACCATTTATCTAAAAATTCAACGGTAAAGGCACCACTCGGTGGCTGTTTTGTCGACTTGGAAACTCCATTCAACTCTGAATTCTCTCCCAAGTAGTTAATCTCCAAGCTCCGTAGCCGCCTTAAACTCTTATTAGCACCTCTTAATCTCCTCCATTCATCCTATAAACCATCACCACTGACTCGATCTCTCACAACTAACCAAGATTTGAACTCAGCACCCCATCTGGCATCATACAGTTGAAGCAGTACCATGCTCGAACCCTTTTCTGGATTCTCATATACAGACTCTTCTCTCGTACTCTTCTTTATCTCCATTTACAACGCGAGCTCTGCCATTCCATCTCGTCATCACTGATCTTCCACCTTCACCATCCCGATATAACAGCAGCATCAGTCCCGATCAATAAAGATCACATCCAACTCTCTCCATTGCTGCATAATCGTCTCAGCAAAGCTCAGCTTCCATGTTCGAACAAAAAATGCTAACGCTCAGTTTATCTTGTCAACAACACCTTCTTTCATCTCCATAGTCGTCAGTAATGGCAGCAGCACCGCAAAACTAAACTCGAGCTTTTCATCTGGTGACTTCTCCATCACGGCACAATCCACTTCTTCATCAGCAACGTCCATCGGAACCATCTACCTTGACACCAATGGCAGCAGACTAACACACCATCTCAATCACATCAAGCCAATACTCGAGTCTCCCTCATTCACCAGAGCATCATCTACTATCGATGGCAGCAGCGTCATACGTTTCCATATTACTCGAGCTTCTCCATCTCTCACTGTTCCATCGAGTTCCCGGCAGTCTTCTTCATCCTGTCACTGTCGTGATCATCATCATAATGTCATTAACCCTTACCGAGATATAGCAGCACTACCGTTTCCTATTTTCCACAAAATCTAATCATACTCTATCATCTTGAAGTCCCACTGTTCCATACTCTAGCTCGAACCCTTAATCACCATTAACTACCTTCGGTAAGACAACATGAGATTTGCCGGAAAACTCATCGTGTTCTGTTGATGGGAAAGAAGGTGATGGTGGCATCCCTGAACTGAATGGCCGGTGGCATTATAAGTATTCAAATTATGGCTTCCCCTCAAGTAAAAGACCTGACTTCCTTTAGCAGTTCCTTTGAAAACAGGTCACCCCTTAACAGAATGACTGCCCCTTAACGTACAGTGGGTTGCCAATAGCACTTCCCTTTAAAATGACCATTTTACCCTTATAATCTTCCAGGTTCTTGTTTTGCACATAACTTCTTCATACGAACTCAGAAAGACTTCGTTCTTTCGCCATTGACTTCGTCTTCTCGTCCTTTACGAATTGATGACTATAAATCCTCCATCTGAATGAGTTCCACTGGGTCGTTGGCCCTTCTTCACTTGTGACTTTATTTTTGTAGTTATTTCCACTTCTTTTGGATGATTCATCTAATAAAAGACATAAACTAGAAAACAATCATAATACAAGGTAATATGCAATAAACATAGCTAAAACAAGTATGGAATTGACACATAAAACATGTAAATAAAGCACTTATCAGGTACAAACTTTTCTTCTATACTTGTTATTATCATTCACAGGAGCAGAACCCAAGTATTATTTTGTTTTATGATACTCAATTAGATTTAACAGATTTGAAAGAACTTAATGATGAGAACTGTTTTCTAGTTTTGGTTCTTCTTTAGCTTTGATTTATCTTTTTTTATCAATGAATCGAGGTTTTTTTTAAAGATTGTTTCTAAATAGCTGAGGTTATCGTGATGCAGGTACTTGCAGATATGTCTATGTACTAGTCGTCAAGGGACAAAACGAGGAAGAACTACTTTGAAAACATATTTCATACCTACAAATACTGAAAGCCTGATTACTTGGCTACAATAGATGTTGATAAGTTGATTGATTCCACCTAGCAATTATAGGGGTTTGAAGATTAACTTTATTGATTTGAGGTTCAATTAATATGAATTCAGACTTGTGTGCATCAGTATTGTTGCACTATGAGCTGAAATGATATTCCAAAGTAGTTTGAGTTTCATGGGTATTTTGATAATTTTACGGATGGTTGAAGCTTGTGGTGATATGGTTATTCCATGAGGAGATATTGTTCCCACAAAATGTTTTGCAAAAAATAAGACTATATGAAAGCAATTTGAACAATTATAATTTTTCCCCAAGTTTTTGAAATTTGGTAAGGTATGCAGTATAAGAGGAGACTACTCTTCTGTCATTTATGGTAACTAGAACATCGCTGCCACGTTGGAAAGGGCCGACCGAAAGAAAACAAAACACCAAACGAAACATCACCGATTACATAACGGTAATTTTATCATTTGTAGCGAAACTAATTAAAAATGCATGATAATCCTAATAATATTTTATTGTTATTTTCAGCCAAAGATGCTTTAGGGAAGGTTTAATGGCTTCTTACCACAACCGGAGTCCCCACATGAAAGAAATTACCCACATCAAACGAATACTAAGAGCTTCTCCAATAGTCATTGTGTGTGTTTCCTATGTGGAAACATAAATAAGACATCCACAATCTATTTTTCCTTAAAATTAGGGAGAAAAAAAATCCATCTCCAACAGTATTGCATGTAACATGTTCTTTTAATTAGTATAAATTTTATTTTCCATAATTAAGATTTTATTAGTGATAAAAATGGTTAGTAAATGTATTCAATTCAATTCAATTAAGTAAAAGCTGACTAGGATGGTAGATAATGTCAAGAGGAATGTCTAAAACTAGAAATTCACCTTGACAATGTCTACCCAAAGTCATTTATATATTGGTTTAAGATATCAGGGTTGGAGAATGATTTTAGAGAAAATGGATGTGTATCCTAGGTGGATTTTGACATTTATCTCCACACACATGCCATTGGAGAAGCTCTAAGCTCGGCTCTTTGTACGTTTAGTGCGCACGCACGTGCATATGGGATGTGCAAGGCAGCAGTCATGTGAAGGGTTAAACTTTGTAGTCAAACTAAAGAGCCAACTTAGCTTCGTCAGAGACATGTGTTTTTTTATGGGAGTCTGGGACACGTGGCAGGTGATAATCAAAGGTTAAGTTTGTTATTTTGAAAGTAGTAAACGAAAACCTAACCACATGTTCGCTTTTCCTCTCACTCACTTACTGTCGCACATTCAACAAAGGGAGAATATCTCTATTACACACCATTAACTTCATCTCCCCCACTCTGTAACTCGATCAACTATATGTTCTTTGCAATTTTTGTTTGACACAGATATTACACGGCCCCATGTGCCATGTTACCACCACCACCACCACAGAGAAGCCTCATGATGTTGCTTATGCAATCTACTCGATTGGAGTTAGAAGTGCGTATTTCAATTAGTAATTAATGCTTGTATTCGATTGAATTGGATTATCCAGTTCAATTTAATTTGTATTTATATCTCAAAAATCGGAATTGGTATATGAATTGAAGTGTTTGTGTATGAAGCATTATGTGGATCGAAATTTCTTGTGTATGAAAAACGGAAGGAGGTGGTGGCGGTGGCAGTGAGTATGAAGTGAAATTTGGAATTGGTGAATTTTAAATCTATAATCGAAATTGGTTGCTGGCGATGGTGGCACTGATAGTGGAGGGTGTTGGAAATCGAAATTGGAAAAATTTGCGATAAGAATTAGTGATTAGTGTTGCTGGCGGTGATGGTAGTGATGGCATACGGTGTCGGCGGTGACTGAATCAATTAAGAAATTGTAAGGAAGAGGCGGGGGGTTAGAAATAAGGAAGAGAGTACTACTGGTGGTGATGTTTACAGTGGTGGCAGAAGCGGTGTTGCTACTGAAGTTGGTGATTGTATCGGTTGGTAGCGGCGGTGTTGTTTACAGTGATGAAGGCGATGCTGCTGGTGTGGTAGTTAATGGAGGAGTTTTTTTTGGTGTGAGAGAGAAATTGGGTTAGTGTCAGCTAGTGGTGGTGGCGATGGCGGTGATGGTAACGGTTTTGTTCTGGCGTTGCTGGTGGTGGAGGAGCTATCTGTGACTGTGACGGGAACTAAACTAAAGAGTGGTGGAGGCCACTCTTATGACACAATAGGTCATAGTATTCATTTTTCATTCATAATATTGGAATTAATACCACGCGTGCGAGTTGTAGGGGGTGGTCAGGAGAACCACAACCCTTGATTTATCTTTGTCTGGATAAATCCTGACCACCACTAACACAGGCTAACTTATCCTAGCTTTGTTTTGTACTAATCTATATTATAAGTGACAATGTTGTTTTTCCATATAGACGGTCATCTACATTTCAGACACATAAAGGACGATCTAGATTTAAGCAATGGTGTTTTTCCATATAGACGGTCATCTACATTTCAGACACATAAAGGACGGTATAGATTTAAGTCTTTCAATCTACATTTCTAGCATATAAAGAAGGGTTGAGATTGAGCCACAGATATAAGATTTTCAATCTACATTTTTAGCATACAATATCATTTATTTGGGAGTTACTTTTCCCATTTAATGTAAAACTATCACTCTTATTCTAAATTAAATGTCATTTAACTTAATCTCTTTCATAGTCAAAAACTACATTTTTATGTTGTAATTTTGTGATCTAGATTTTGTTTCTTCGTTTGTAGTTAAAAAGATTCAAAAATATGATTGTTCACTATTCATTTTTACTCTTATATTAGGTTTACTAATACCCATATCATTTTATCTTTTTTTTTTTATGTTATCCAATACAAACCTTGAAATTACATCTCTTCATATTTGTAACATTTGGATAACAAAAAGAGTATTTGTTTATCTTAAATTTGAGATAACAAAAATGGTTATATATATGCAGTTGACAAAAAAAAAATGGTCAATCTCTTAGCAGATGTTCTTAATTTGTTTATACATAGTCAATCATCTTGCTAATACTTCTTTTCAATTCAATTTAAAGTAGATTTAACTTTTACATCTTTACCCATGGGAATAATAATTTTTTGACTAACTGTTGTTTGTTTTTAATGTATTTTTTTATATATTTGCGTCAAATTGATGATTGAAGACTCGAGGTAGTGGCCACCTTCATGTCGTATAATTGGTTGATTTGTTAATAAGTTATCTTTTGTCTCTCATTGTAAGCTTCATGATTGTAATAAGCCAATCAAACTTGTGGCATAAATTGCATTTATTCGGATGCTTTAGTCTTGGATAAGGTCGGTTCCTTTGAGATAAGTTGGACAAAAATGGACTGTGACAGAGCTCACAAGTTTCTTTTGCTGCATTCTTAGCATCATCAAGCCACACAAAACCAACACAAGTAGGAAATTGACACTTCAAGCATAACTTACCCTTGCTTAGAGGTAGTTCACTTTGTACCACCATTCTAATACCAATACACCAATGCATTTAGTATATCTCCATGGACATGATTTGGCTATATGATGCCTTTTCACTTACATATTACAAAGCAAAGAAAAACATTTAAATGAAGCTACAATTTGGATAACAAAAAGAGTATTTGTTTATCTTAAATTTGAGATAACAAAAATGGTTATATATATGCAGTTGACAAAAAAAAAATGGTCAATCTCTTAGCAGATGTTCTTAATTTGTTTATACATAGTCAATCATCTTGCTAATACTTCTTTTCAATTCAATTTAAAGTAGATTTAACTTTTACATCTTTTCGTCAAATTGATGATTGAAGACTCGAGGTAGTGTCCACCTTCATGTCAGGTATCTGTTTTGTCTCTCATTGTGAGTTGCCACATATGTTGCGGTACGTTACTAAATCCATTGTTTTCCGTCCAATTTATATATCATGTAAATGTAATTTTTGTGTGGTCATTTTACCAATACTTTTTAAATCTCCTCCTATTATGACAAAAAGAAAAGTTCTAGCACTACTGTTTATTATACTTTAATTTTATAAAACCTCAAAACAGATAAATGGAATTGGGGTTATTGACTCACCTTTAATCTTTCATTTTCTGATGTAAAGAGATTGTTTTTAGGCAATGAAGAGGGTGTTTTGGAAGCAATACAATGAGGAACAATATCTTTTTGTGGGATATGTCACTGTAATTTTATGTCGAGACTCCATAAATTGTCATTCCATGTATTTTATCATTGGCGTGGATGAAGGAGTTTTGGTATACCATAAAGGTACAAGCATATTTGTTTCCATGGGATGTGGTTCATATGCACATCTTTGATTACCGTGAACAAATTGTCAATTTTTCTAAATGGTTTTAGAGAGCTTAGTGCATAGGAAACCATTTTTGATTGTCGTGAACAAATTATCAATTTCTCTAAATGGTTTAAGAGAGCTAAGTACATCTAAAGATACCAACTAATACTTAGATCCTTCACCTATATTTTACTATGTAAATATATCTTCTAATATTTGAGCTTTTTCTTTTCATTGAAGATACCACCTAACCAAACTATATATAACTAGCTTACACTTTGTAGAAGTCGATTTAAGAAATATTTCAATATTTAATTGCATGTCCATTTTGTGCTACAAAATTATAAAATTATGGCAATTTTAGGTCTCATTTGTACTCTTAGGTCAAGGTGTTTCAAGGTCTCATACTATTGCCATTAAGATTGGGTCTCTAATTTACTTTTAGATCTCAAACACATGCAAATAAAGAGAAACTCTCCCATGTATCGTGTATTTATTCATGTATCATTGAAGACATATTTTCTTAACGATTTTTGTTGAATTTTACGGGCACAATGTACCTAGACATTGTAAATCGAATTTAAAAAGCCTACCATAATTGGAAGCCGTTCAGTACGAATAGAATCTAGCATATTACACTAATTTTCTTCACAGGTTACACTGATAAACCTAAATAACAATGGTGGAAAAAGGTTTCATTGCCAATTCCATTGTTGATAGATCGATCATCAAATCCATCACACTAACAACAAATCATATAAAGTAATATACATGATACAAATTCATAGTATTGCGAAATCGTCACAATAAAGATGTGTTATTCCACGTTGAACTCCTAGAAAGTATAATTTCCAATGATATAACTAATCAAACAAGTGAAGCAAACATTTTGAAGAACCAAATCCCGTGCCGTCATATCCTAATAAAAAGTATAGAACCTATTGTATATATATATCAATAAAATTACTCTTTGTTATATATATATATATATATATATATATATCAATATATTGACATCCTAATCACCATTTAATAAGAAACCGCTCCCGCTGATGTTAGTAATATCGACCAAAGCTTCGAATTCAGTTTAAGAAAAATTATCATTCCCTCATATTTCACACGCTCAGCTCATGGTATTCTCCTAAGAAAAAAAAAAATAATCAACACCAAAACAACTCATACCCCCGTGCCGTAACCTAGTGACTTAGAAGTTACAAAATTACAGGTATAAAGTCATTTTCCTTGGATTTTGTTAGAGACTTTCATTACACTTGAAGAAAAGAAAATTGAAAAGAAATAGTGGGATCTGGAAAGTTTAGAATTTTATTTCTTGGCCAAGCTTGAGTAATTGGTTTTCACAGCGAATGTATCATCACATCTCCAAAGAGGGTTATCGATGGGATTGACAAGTATAGACAACTGCACTCATTTGCCCAACAAAATGCCACCCGTATACTGATCGTTTAACTCTGGGCATATTTTCTTTGATAGTTTCTGTTAGCGACGGCTCCTCCATTTGCACAGAACATTATAAGTTAGCGGCTTCTCTTGCATTCCATCCATCTTCACAATGACCAGTCCACCAAAAGAAAATTATAGTAAATCAAAGATAAGGAAAGAAGGTAAAAGAATAGATAATTTAAAGTGACTAGTGAATGTTGCTTTGGATCCAATCACGCGATTTCCAGCCTAACCTGGGGTTAATACTTGTGTGACAGGGGGATCTATTCAGTCATACTTAATGCTAGTTGTCTTACCATCTCAGCCGTGAATGCTGTGTTTAAATTAAGCAGACAAGATAATGAATAGGTTTGCAATAATTGAAAGACCAATATCAGGAGAGAAACAACATGTACGAAACATACAAATTAGATAATTCCATTCAAAAGCAGTTTCAATACAAAGTGGCTAGGATTATGACGGTATCAATACTTTACAGAAATTATGATGACAGTGCTGGATAAGGACCAAACCATTTTAGTGGATAATGAAAAAGGACCTACTTACATCATTTATTTACCAGAAGCACAAACAAGTTAGTGATGATGTTTGCATACCAAATCAAACGTCAATCTGAACGGATCCCTCCCATGAAGGTCCGGGGATCAGGACAGTTTCCACTAAACTGAGCCTGCGAGAAGTCAAACCCAGGATTCTGCAGAAATTTAAAAGACAAAAGAACATAAAAGAACTGGTCAGTGGTAGAAGAAGATGATTAAAACATAAAAGCACAAACTGGTTGCCTCACTTCCTAATGAATTGAAGAAAATAGATTCACACTTAGGACATTGAGTATAAAATGCAGGTGCGGGATTTGTGCAATAACTTGATAGTTTTTCAAAACCACTATTCTACGGCAATAAGGTGTTCACGCATAGTCCAATGTCCAGTCGTATTACTATCATAGGTAAGTCATTTGCATACATGCTATGTTATACTCTTGTTTGTAAATTATATATCTAATCAAGGCCACCTACAAAGATCATAGCATTCAAGAGGATAATTAACCACATGTATCCAAACAAAACAGAAGGGCTTGACCTACCTCCTCCTGGAATCTCTGAAGCATGAGGCGCTTCTGTTCTTGATCTGCCACTAAAGGATCCAGCTGACCCTGCCCCTGTATAGGAGAAGACCATGTATGTCCTTTCTCTCTCTTTTGCAATGTTACATGCAAGATATCATCCTCTGTCGAACAGAAAATGAGAATGTCAATACCCCTCAAAAATATATATATCAACTCATTCAACACAACATGGGAATAAGCTAAATTACCTATAGTCCAAAATGAATCATCAGTCTTCACCGGTGAGGTAAGATCATGCTGATAACCAAATTCAACATAGACAAAATGACCAATTCAGTACACAACGACTCAAATAGTAAAAGTATTAAACAGATAAATAGCATTAAAAGCAATTGAGTTGTCGATATGTACATTAAGATACGTAGGGTTTCCTTTAATCCCAACTTCTAAATGTTTAGACTGTATCTTGCAGTGAAACAACTTGGTGGGAACATTTGATGGAAGTGTTATGTAAATGTTCACCTCCTCTAATGTTTGATCCCATTCAAAGACCTTCTGACCTGAATAACATATAGAAATTTGAGCTCATGGAGATTGGGACACTGCCAAAAATTACTAAATCCAATAAGCTCATATAGATTACAAAACCTAAGGATTAGCTAAACCCAACTGAGAAGACATCAGAAAACCCAAAATCCAGATAATATGAGTTCAATTTGAAAGCCCTAAAATGAGAACAATTGAAAAGATATATTGAATTACCCCTAAACCCTAAAAGAATTAACAAACTGCGTTTGTTGGATTCAAATCCCAAGGTAGAAAATCAAACTTACCACCATGAAA
The DNA here is from genome assembly GCA_023529315.1 of Papaver bracteatum. Taxonomy (NCBI): domain Eukaryota; kingdom Viridiplantae; phylum Streptophyta; class Magnoliopsida; order Ranunculales; family Papaveraceae; genus Papaver; species Papaver bracteatum. The sequence continues at coordinate 1,521,384 of JAJJWX010000127.1, forward strand.
GAAGCTGTGACGCTTTTCTGGTCCCAATTTCTCTGCCATATCTAGGGGTTGCTCTCTTTCGTGTTCCGAATGAACACCTAATAAAAAAGATCTAAAAACAGAGTTCATTTTTTAAATGAACACACAACAAAAACAGAGTTCATTCTTACAACAAAAACAGAGTTCATTATTAGACATCGTGTTGCAGTATGTCTTACAACAATCAGCTGGGTTGAAGACTTTGGAAAACAGAAAAACAGGTCAAATGCAAGTATCATGGCATATCTAGGGGTCCCAATTTCTCTGCCATATCTAGGGGTTGCTCTCTTTCGTGTTCCGAATGAACACCTAATAAAAAAGATCTAAAAACAGAGTTCATTTTTTAAATGAACACACAACAAAAACAGAGTTCATTCTTACAACAAAAACAGAGTTCATTATTAGACATCGTGTTGCAGTATGTCTTACAACAATCAGCTGGGTTGAAGACTTTGGAAAACAGAAAAACAGGTCAAATGCAAGTATCATGGCATTGCATAACCAAGGAAGCAATTTACACATGCTAGTATAACATGCATGCGCGATACGCCTGCTCTTCCATTTGAAAAAAAATAATTACTAAACTTTATAACATTTTCACCGATAATTTTTTTGACACGACGGATACACCTAGATCAATACCACCTACTGCTGGTAACTAATTCCCAGCAGAATTACATTCAACAAAATATCTAGTAGCTTAGTACTGTATAACTTAAAATCCATAATTCCATTTGACTAATTTCAGTTTCAAGATATTAAGTTACAGTAAATGAATCTCCAATGTACAAAAATGGAGTATATGTTGTTTTTCGATTTATAGCAGAAGCAAAGCCCAATACTATATCAAGTCACCTCATAGCCGAAGTAGTATACCTCCTTGTTTGACAGGGGAATGAAGAAAGGAAATAAAAAATGACCAACACGATGCTTACCTCAAACTTTGCGCTTCCAAGCAGGCTTGTGCTTTGCTTATTTAAGTACATAAATATGTTAGGGTCTGTAAAGAAATGATGCAAGTTGTTAGGGAGATCATTAGCTTGGATGTTAATTAGCAATTACAATTGAAATATGGAAGATAGTTAACTGTTTGCAAGAATTCAGCACACTAAGCTCTTGTGCCAGCATCTTGGTTTTCAGATCTAAGGAACAAATTAACAAAGATTAGTAATATCTAACTAATAATATTTTGTTAGGCTTATCATGACACAAATGACAGCTAAGGCTTTTTTTTCTTTTCTTTCTCTGTACTTTCCACTAATCTTTTTTCTCTATGCTTTCCACTAACAAACACAATGAATAGAAAACAATCGCTGTCTTCGTGTTCGTGCATTATTATGGAACTATTAAGCGAGTAGAGGATAGAGTAGTACTTCCAATGATGTGACAGAATGTGATCTTGTGATTGTGCCGAAACGACAAAGATAACTAATACATCAGATAATCTAGCAACTCCCAATAACAACAAAATTACAAAGCTAATAAAACTAACTAATTACTGTTGTTGAAGTTGTTCCAAGTCACACTCTCTCTAGATGTAGATTTGCATAGGCCATAAAGAAGCTTTAGGTTAACATCATAACATATACGTTTAGCTAACTTAATCTTTAGCTAATGGTACGAAAGCTTAAATTATTACCGTTGTTAACATCACAAAGAAGCTTTACAGTACTGACTTAATCTTGTCTTTTCTAAAATATATGTCTAGCTAATCATACAGTTTCATGAAAGATGGCGGAAGGAACATGCCTGAGCCCAATTATAACATCTTACAACATTCTATACTTGCAAGAGACATTCGTCATTCCATCATTAACTCGTCATAGGAACCAAAAACCATACAGAATGAAAGATAGATATTGTAACTAAATTTCTAAGGAGATTAACTAAATGAATATTTGAACTTAACATTATAAACCCAAATTTTCCCTAGTTTTTCTGTTCATAAATTGTAATAGAGTAGAAACCTAAAACCAATTTGAATTTAACATTAGATACACAAATTTGCCCTATTTTTTTCCTCACAAATCTGAATATAACATTGTACTTATTAATCAAATTATAAAACGGACTGTAAGGTAACACATGGTATACTCCCATCAAACCAAAACGATTAAAATATTTGTGTTCACAAAAGTAGTAGGAGCTGTTTTCGTTTAGGAATTTTGTCGAACAGCTCAAAGCAAAGAAAATATCAAACAATCATGCAAAAAACGGGGGAAAATCTGGTAAATCATAGCGAAGATTGATGATCGGACTTGCCTATTCGAAGTTTTGACAGCAGGCATGATCTTTGGAAACCCCAAAATTGTGAATCCAATTAATTGGCCGACTGTTAAGGAGGCCTTCTATGTGATGATAAATCTGCATTTTGTCAGTCACAAAGAATGTCCCAAACTTTTAAAATTGAAATTTTAAATCTTATAATTTCACAAAATTGAGGTTAAATTTGAGCTAATCAATGAAATTGATCACATAATTCAATCAAATACAAACAAACAAGTAAACTTACAGTTCAAGGATCATCAAAATAGCAATTACATCGATCGGAATCAATTGATTTCAGTTTCGTTTTCATTCAAATAGAAGAAAAGAAAAATCAATTCTCAATTTTGGAATATCTATCTACAACAGTTAACAACATCATATTCTACTTCAATTTCCTTCAAAAAGAATAATATGGGTCACTATTTCAGTGATTTAATCTTTTGGTTGAGTCGATTTCGACAAATTTCATGGTTGGAAGAGTTTTTGCTTCCTACAGAAACAGAGTTCTTCTTTCGATTCCAGTTTTTCTCTTCATTTGAGCAAAGATTACACAGATAGATCTATTGGTTCTTCCAAAAAGAAAAAAAGAAAAAAAAATTAAAGAAACAAAGAAAAGAAATAAAACTTACTTGATAGGATGGGTGTCTAGCAATCTTAGAATTAATCAACTGTACTAAAAAGGATTCAAACGGCCATTCGAACAAAAGCCCTACTTCAAAACAAACAAATGAAGATTCAGCAGAGGAAGAGAACTTTATGTGGGAGAGAACCAGGAAATGGAGTATGCGAAAAAACTCTAATTACACAAGTAGGGTGCACGTGCATTGTACGTTGGTGAAACTACACTTCTGGCTTGCTGCAGCTCACCTGTATAGTTTGTCAAAAGTATCAGTATCACCTTGAAGAGAAACTGCTGCAATGACCAAATGCAAGGATTTGGTTAATGAAAGCTCTATTATCTTTTGCAATAACAAATAGAGATGTTTTAGGTTCCTACGCTTTGCAGTACAAAGGAACTGGGAACTGACCGACTTGCTAATATGGCCGTCGATGCGTAACAAAGTGTAATTTTGGTCGGCTGAACCACTTCCTAGTAAGAATGTCATAAACTAAGCAACTAATTAAGAATATTGTGGACTGTTGATACAAAAATGTCGCGCAGCAAGCAAGCAGTTTTAAGTACCGATGTACAAACCCTATTTGCTCGAACATGGCAGATGGCTTCCTAGAGGATTTTGTAACCCGGAAATACTATTTTCTGGTCAAATGATAATGAGGCGAAGATGGGATGAAAAATATTGGAAGAACACTAACAGAACCTAAGCATTGATATTGCAATGTGATGTGCGCCAAATCTGAGAACACAACACCAACTTTCGCGCAACAAAATTCAATCAAGAACGAAGTTATTAAGATCTAATTTACAGGAATCAAGAATTGAAAATATAAAATTTACAAAAATTCCAAGGAAAATTTCACCAAACACAATCAAAATCAGTGTAACCAAAGGTGGTTGTTAACATCTGATGCACGACCTCAGTGTAATATTGACGCACCAACTTGTACGTTGAAAGGAAAGGCTATAAGAAGGTCAACTGCTCAATAACTAAAACTTTCAACTGAACCACATTACTCCAACGTCATGTACATTCGAACACAATGCCATATATATTATGATATTATATATATCACCAACGTTTTGCAACCAAAACCCCATAAAGCTGACACTTCGGCTAACAAATTCAGATAAACAGTCAAGCTACCTACAATCAACAACACAGTGAGCTACAAAATGCAGAGATCCATTTAAATTCAACCAAATTAACTCTATAACCATCCACAGAAAACTGAAATCACTAAAAGAAATTAACAGTCGGAGCGAAATTGGTTTGACGACATTTCAAATTCAATTGAGACCACTTGACTCGGTGGAATCTAAACTTTGTTAAGGTTAAGCTTGTATAAACCCTACTCACATATCTTTGCAGTTTGGAGTCTGGATCTGTTTAAAATTAATCCCCTAAATTTATTAATAATTGAGTCACTTAGATGGAATGTTCCTGCTCAATTGAATTGGGTCAAAGAGACCCAAAATATATAACAATTCATAAACCCTAAAATTCCAAAACACCCTGGAGCCAAATTATCTCAAATTTTCACAGAACTGAACCCATAAATTTCTTCATAAATTACTTGAAATTAATAAAATGAAAAATAAACAGATATTATGTTTCCCAAATCAAATAAAACCCCTAAAACTTACAAAAACCCCTAGAATCAAAATATCTTAGAAAAATTACATAATTAACAAAATCTGTTGTTTTATTAAACTGCACTATCAATAAATCATGCATGTCCAGTTATAATTTATTAAGAAAATGAAGCAGTTTATTATCGAACACTAACCTGATGATAATGGGACGAATTAGCGAAGTGATATTGAAACTGGATTTGGGAGGATATGAAAATCAATCAATTAATTTGGCGCTTCCCTAGAATAAGTTTGGGAGCGAAAATGAAATCAAAGGAATTAATCACTGAATACTGTCGGAGAAGATCGAGGAGGAAAAAAAAAAGAACAGGGGGTTAGTCCTCGAGTGATTTGTGGGGAGTTGAGTGTATTTTAAATCTTGGGGATTTTGAGAGAGTTTGAGAGATTGTTGGGAGTTTGAGAGAGTTCAGGGAGTTTGAGAGTTCAGGGAGTTTGGTGGAGTGTATGGTGTTTGAGAGAGTTTATTAGGGGGAGTTTGGGGGAGTTCACTCCTAACTCAAACTCTTTTAAGAAACAATAAACCCTCATTTGCAAATAAAAATGATCTTTAATCAAAAGAAAAAAAATGATCATATCTCTGTATCAATAGTATGTTATTATTGTGCAACGAGATAAAAAAAAATTCCTTCATTTTAACGTCTCCATACAATTCTAACTCCCTTTGTTCACGAACATTTTCCCACATATCATCCGCTATACTCTTTCTCCATGCATTAGCTTCTTGACGTTGTTGTTCTTGAGTTTGTTGTGTCAAAACTTCATCGTCATTTACAAGCGTTGATGGATGGCTATCTTCCTCGACTGGAAACTCATGTGAACGGCATTATTTTCGCAAGAAGTTGTGTAAGCCTGCATAAGCTGTCACTATCTCCGCTTGCACTTGATACGGAAATGGAGGTTGAGACTTAAAGATCGAGAAACGAGACTTCAAAACACCAAACAATCTTTCAACTACATTCCTCAAAGAAGCATGACGCATGTTAAATAATTCTTCAGCCTTTTTCGCAAGATTACCCGTACCAGAAAATTCTTTCAAATGATAACGTTGGCCACGAAATGGTGTTAAACAATATCGCCGGTTTGCAAACCCACCATCCCCCAAGTAATATTTACTTGAATAAAACACAAAAAGAAAACTTTCTTCAAGTAGAACCCAAATATAACTTAACCAAAAAATCAAAACTTCACATTAGATAAAAGTAAAATTACCTTGCGGTATTTTCAGTCCATTTCTTTTTTTCATTGCGTCGTTAAGTATTTTCGAATCATGAGCAGACCATTCCCATCCACTGAGCACGTATATGAACTCCAAGTCGAAGTTGCAAACCGCTAACACATTTTGAGATGTAATTCCATGTCGATTCCGATAAACGGTTGCATCTCTTTTCTTCACCATTGCTGGAATATGTGTACCATCCATAGCTCCAATGTAATCCTTAAAGTAAGGGTAAAATCGTGTACTCTCTCGAATTTTAGTTGGAGTTGCGGTTGTTGTCTTAGCCATCATCTTCGGGGCTATAGCATTTAAAGCTCACAACATCTTGTTGAATTTTTTACTAACTGTCCACCGAGAGCGACCAAATGTGTCACGTATTCTGCAATATCGTGAACTTTGGCCAACAATGATTAAAAATGTACCAAGTATTTCTTCAATAGAAACACATCTTGTATCACGTAATGGTGTAGTTTCTCGAATGATAAACATAGTTTTACAAAAATATCAGGGTACATCCTATAACTTTGTCGAAAGTCTTCTGGGTCTTCACGCAAAACTCTCCTTATATAGTTATACCCAAATAAAGTAACCGGGCGTCTCATTGGTCTTTCAATATGCTGACTTTGTATGTATTGCAATTGATTAATTATATCCATCAACCATGAATGCGCCGCTGAAAGTATATTCAAAAATATGGATAGTTCAAATTCATTATTGTTGCTTACCTCTTCATCATCACTGCTTTCTTCTTCTGTATCGAAGTCTTGATCTTCATTATCAGTAGATAAATCCAAATCAGACATGTTCACCTAAAAAGATGATAAAAATACTTTTTTTATTAGAATCATCATAACCTCAAAAGCATAAAAGTATATGTGTATAGAAAATAAGCATATAGAATATAAAATTCATAGATTCAATCATAATAACCATAAAGATGTCAATCCATAAAAATTAGTAGCAATCAATCCATAACCATAAAGTTTCAACTAGGAAAAAAGAAAAATTAAATAATAATAGTTACGAAGCAAAACGACCAAATGTTGTAACTCTAAAAGGCCATTACACCTAACATAATCTGGCAAAGATGACAGGTTTATGCTTTTAACTTTGAACCAATCCACAACTTTCTATTTTCAGGAGTAAAACGTATGAATAAGTTTTTCTTATGATTGTTGTCCTGCATTTCAATTACTTTCAGCTTATTTTCCAAAGAAATTTCATTCATGCCATAAACAAGATCCCATACTTCGTTATCTATCTTATCCTTAGCAAGTCTGCGCATTTCCTTTTCAATTTTGCGGTCTTATTTCTCTTTCGCAATAATAGCATGCATTGACTCAACAGAAGAAGCAATCGATGAACTGTTGGCTATCAATTTCTGTAGGTAATCAGACTGCTCAGTAGGATTAGTTGATGTAGAAGAGTCACTAATGTCACACCTTGGTCTTTTCCTTGGTACCGCTTTTCTGACATGAATTTTCTGTGTGTTCATATCTTGAGTTTGATCTTTACCTTGTTCATCATTTTCCTCTGAGGAATATCCCACATATGATACGTTAAAATCTCTATCATATTGCTCTCGTTGAGTATCATCAATATCTAAGTAATCATCTTCTTCATCTTCCTCATTACAGGTTCTAGCACTTGTACCCTCATGGGTAAGATCAACTGTAACTTTTCCAGAGGCACATTTATTCCCAAAAACAATAAGCAAGTCACCATAGTCTCTACCATTTTCATCCCTTAGGTTAGTTTGCTTTGGATGGCTCTGTTAACAAAAAAAAACATGAATTAGAACTCTGCATAAAATAGAAGACAAAAAAACTCAAATTTAGTTGTCGGTAAGTAACCCACACATACCTCAAAGTAATTGTTCCACACCTCGTTGGTTCCAGTAATCATCTTGTTAGCATCATCCCAACCGAATCCAAAAGTACAAGATTTAAATAAATCATGGTATTGACCAAATCTATTCTTGAACCATCTATATTTCTCTTTAAAGTTCTCATAAGATTTGTCACAATTACACGCTTGGTTAAGTTTTGGAAGTATCTCTTCTTACACTAGTCTCTTAGTAAAGCATCCATTAGTGTCTTTCTTCTTATCAAGTGTAGCTTCTGCTAACAGTTCCAATAGTTTCCCAATCTCTCGTGTTTTCCATTGTTTGTAATTTGTATTCGTATCCAAATCCTGTTCCGTATTCTTATTCTTCCTAACATTCTTTTTATTCTTGTTGTTTTCAGCAGGTTGGCTGGAACTGTCCATTATATGGTGTGACAAGTTGACTATACATTAATACTTAGACTAATAAGAGTAGAACTTAACATGAAATACAAACTTGTACTGAAATACAAGAAAATTAATTAAGATGCTAACAAGAAAATTCTCCAATTCAGATTAATATTTGTTGACTGGTGTTCTTAGAATTTAGTTAAACATAACAAGAACATATCTTAAATGTGATTTCGATATTGCAAACTATTTTTCGACAACGAGATTGGCATTTTGACTAATGTAAAAAATGTATAATTATGATCATCTTAACGACTTAACGTGTGTATCTTGTATTATGTATAGAAACAAGACTTACAAGAGTGTCATCTCCTAATATATTAATAGAAGTGAAAAAAAGAAATACCTTTTGAGAACTTCTTCTGTAGCAAAAAAGCTTCTAATTTGGAACAAAGCCGCACTTCTGCAAGCTCTTCCTTCAGAGCCTGTAAAAAGAAAAACAAGGAAGCTTACTTCATATTAAACTACTGCAAAGACTCTGACCCATTTTTGTTCTCTAGAAGTAAGAAAAACCTAGTTCTTTATCCATCAGAAGAGATTTAACATGCAAAGAAGATCATACAGAAACACAGTTTTACAATGGAGAAAATTTGGAGTTCTAGCAAGAATTATGAGAAGTTTTCAGACGAAAAACCATTATGGGAAGTTCATTTACTTAAATGCCTAAGTTTAAATGGTGCTTGTACCATGATGTTTAAGTTTAGTCATGCACTTGGTGATGGTTACTATAATTCTTTTTACTACAAGAGCACTACCTGAACTCCAAGGAAATCCTGTTGGGGTTCTTCCCCCTTTGATGCAGAAGGAAAAGCCCTCCTCGCAGCATTGCAGTTGTTACAAAATGCAACATTTTCCTTTTCTGTTCACCAAGTCATTTTTTTTTTGTTCCCGTTTTGAGAATGCAGCACATTTATATCCACGCACCTTATCAAACAATGAGTCATAAAATATGTTCTACCCTTAATCACTCGGTACATGGTAAATTATAGTAAAAAAAAACAGTGTAGGAGCTGAAGTAATATACTTCATCCATTGAATTGGGTACGACCGTAAGCTCCAAACCCTCCAACAGTGAAGGCGAGTCGATGCACAGAACACTGTCAGAAGCCTCTCTTTGCTCGCCTCCGCACAAGCAGCTAGTTCACTGACCAGGTCAACAACCGTTTTACAAGTATAAGCAGCATAATCTACATATACTGCCTGTATTACTAAGACCAAGTAGTTGCGAGTTCTTTCATCATTTCAACTATTACGTGCCGTTCAGGTTCAGATGCTTTTATCCGTCTTTGCCATTGTATTATACTGCAGACGGTAAATGATGTAATCGTTGGACTACTATCGTGTATCATTCACTTGTACGTGGTGAGGAAGGAAAAGAATAGGGATCAGTATGGTGAATATGCAGAGTTTGGTCGATATCGGTCGTGAAGCTATTTTGGTCATAATAAGTTATTCTCGTAGTCCTTTCAATGAAACAAAACTATGCTTGCCATATCTCTTTTTCACAGTAAGCTATTCTCACAGTAAGCTATTTTGGTCGTAAAGGTACAAGAGCTGACACTAAGATGTGTAGATTTTAGAAGCTATTTTGGTCACAGTAAGATATTCTCACAGTAAGCTATTTTGGTCGTAAAGGTACAAGAGATGACACTAAGATGTGTAGATTTAATATCTCTTTTCCATATCAGGTTCCTCTGGCCTTGCCTTAAAATGAACATTAGATGGAATCTACTAATGGCGGCACAAATACTTATTGATTCACTTCTAAGGACTGCAATGTGCATTAAGGGGAAAAAGGTATGTGCAAATTCTGATACGCATTATTTCAGAATCTCTTTAAACTATTCGTTACACTGATCATTTTATCTAAAAACTACCTTAACATATCATGCAGGAAATAGATGAATTACAACCTTAAGAATGCAAGCACTATGATAACAAGTGTGATAGGTGCTTCAAAAAAAAAAAAAAAGTGTGATAGGTCCAAAAGAGAAAATGGCTATCTTATATCGTCTTGTTAGCAGTTTTTATTACTTGGTCTACGGTATACCTCAGGTAAATATCATGAACTTGGATCAACAACACCTACAACAAAAGAACTAGTTCTCAGGTAGAAGCTGCAAGAGCTGCTATTGAGCTTGACAGACCCCCTGAGAGAAAGGGTTTGACAGAGAGTACACACAAAACAAATGATAAACAATCAAAAAAAAAATCAAAGAAGAAAAGAAACCCAAAAACTGACATGAAGAACAATCAGACGGTACAAAAAACAAACAATCAAAAAAAAATGGAAATCAAAGAAGAAAAAAGCATACCGAAACGTTTCCTCTTCTTTCTCCTCTTTTTCTCCGAACAAACTCCCTCCCAAATCTCTACTCTTCTGAGAGATTTGTGTACATGCAAAAATCAACTATCAACTCTCCATAACTCTCCATAACTCCCCAAAACAACAAACTCCCTAGCATTTTAGGGTTTTACCACTAACGGGGATTTCAAGAGTTTTTTTCAAACTCTCCCACGACTAACGGGTGTTTTTAGGGAGTTTGAGAAACTCTTCTGAACTCTCCCACGACTAACGGGGATTTTGAGAGGCTCCCTCAAACTCCCCAGGACTAACGGGAAAAAACCTAACTCTCCAAAAATCCCCCAACTCCCTCGAGGACTAACACCCTGAAGAGAAATTTAATGTTTATGGGAAAGAGGTACTTTGTAATCTAACTAGGTCTTAACCCGTGCGGTAACGGCACATGCATAATTTTAATTTAGTTATGTATTTTACATATGAATATTAAATATAATATGTATTAATATCAAGTTTACCATTCTTATCGTTCCAAAAGTAAAGGGAAACCCGATAGATATTTTTATTCTTTACTTCACAAATCCTTTCTAGCATTTTTCGCCTTGACATCCTCCCATACCATGTCTCTCCTTTTTCGAGTTGTATCCTCAAGCCAACAATGAAATTATATCGGAACTAATTTTTGCATATTTTGTCCCAATTTTTTTTTATTTGATATGTTTTTTAGTTTAAAAAGATATCTTATGGATCTTTTGAAATGGTATTTCCTTTTTGCATCTTTCTTATATATTAGTGAATGATGTTAGGATGTTCATGGACAATGGGAACCTACTATGGGCCCGACAACATAGCACCGATGATGTCCCTAATTGGCCACCTTGGGATAAGAGGTGTGGTTTTAATCTAAAAGGCCTCAGTGATACGTAAGGAGATGCCCAAATTTATTAATTAACCTCAACATGTATTCCTCTTTCTTCCATGTGGGACTATCCCTAGCTATACTTAAGTGGTTTATCGTGCCACATACTCCAACAATCTCCACCTTGACGATATTAAACCACTTCATCAGTCCAATCAGACTTCACCAAATGATTACCATCTGTATATGCTAATTAGTATTGTCACTATGCGCCCTACAATCCTACCTCACCTTGAGTTAATGAGAAGGCAAGCACCAACTCCAGCTTGAGCATTTCCTTTACCACATAGAACCATGCTACTTAGAGTTAATGTGTGATACACTAACTCCACCTTGAGCGCCAGTTCAACCTTGAACATTTCCTTTTAGATATAGAACCCTGCTCCACCTGAGTTAATGGGTGAGACACTAACTCCACCTTGAGCGCCAATTCAACTTTGGGCCTTGCCTTCTTCACCTTGAGTCTGATTTCACTTGCGCCCTAAACCGGGTGACATCCACAACCACTTCTACGTTCGAACAGTATCCCCAACCATGAGTTCTGATACCAATTGTTAGGATCTTCATGGACCATCAGACACTACTCAGGGCCCAACCACATTACACCAAACCCTACTTGACCACCTTGGGATAAGAGGTGTGGGGATTTTAACTAAAAATCCCCGGTGCATGTATGGAGATGTCGAAGCTTATTGTATGTTCTTATTATTTCAATGATGATGACATAATTAAAATCTAATTCATTCACTTAAGATATTATACTTTAAAATGTTAAGTAATTTTCGTTGGTAACCATTTTACCCACATACAATGTATATCTAGTTTTTCAAAATTCCCATATATATTATGTACGTAATTCAATTTGGCAGGAAGAGTTCACCGAATTGAATATAGGTAATGGATTGTCCTTTCGTAATATTATGTCCTTTTCAACATAGTTGGATCCATAGTTGGTAAAAATCACTGAATTTATGGGTTCTCGGGCGATGGTAATCTAGGTATGGGCTACCTCCCAGAAAACTGCTAATGGATGACCACATCAGTTTTAGTTGAAAATCCCACACTATCGGATAACCACAATGACTAAGTGGGGACGGTATTTGCAAAGATAAGGTGCTTACAAATGGTATTAGAGTCGACCACGGGTTACATGTCGAGGGAGAAAGAGTATTCTTGACGGATTGTGTAGGGAAAGGGTCTCATAAGTGAGAAAAAATGCCAGAGTCTAGGATTGAACATATTCCGTTCCAGAGGACAGCTCCAAATTAAGTTAGAATAGAGGTAATGGTTTGTCATTTTCTAACACTGAGACCTTTTCAGCATAATTTTCTTCATAGTTGGCGAAAAATCTCTATATTTAACCATGCTCGGTATTGAGTAATATTGGGATGGGTGACCTCTTAAGAAGCTGCTGCTAGATGAACGCAACGGTTACCATTGAAAACCCAATACTGTCAGATGAACGCAGTGGCTTAGTTAGGACATTATCGGTAGAGGGTCATGCCATTACATTCTACGACATTATGCTTCCAAATGTGAGGTTATTCGTTGCATAAAAATAATAAAATCATGATTAGTTAGTAAGTCAAATCATTAAGTAATTAACCTAATAACAATAAGCTCTACTAACAATAAACTCTGCTATCCATCATCATTGAATAAAAGTAACGTTAAACCATTTATCAAGAAATACGTGAGCCGATGCGAAATTACTCATTGGGAACCAATACTTGCCACCATCATTATGGTCCACTTATATAATTGTTAGCCAATTTAACTAAGTTTGGTGCTGCTTTTTCTCATTCAAAAAAAAAAAGTATTTTGAAAACATTTTGATAGCAATATTTTTTCATCTTAGTGTTTAGTAAAGATTTCATAAAGTGTACACTTCCAAAATTTATCAATTTGTAAAGTGGGGGAGAATGAGCTTTTAAAAGCTTCAAAAGCAAATGTTATAGTTCACCCTAGTTTCATATTTTATTTTCCAATTATATCCCATTTTTTTTATAACTGACAACAATTATCCTTGAATATATATATGATCACCAATTTTTATTTGTTATATTTTATTCTTTAAAGATTTTTTTTTTTTTCAAACTACATTTTATGTTATATCGTATCACTGAAATATACTTTTATTTTCAACAATAAATATTAATAGATTATTGATTTTTAAAAAGTGGTTTAGAAAAATAATACTTTTTAGTAATAATACTAATTAGTAAATTTAATATTACATGTGTATGTACTCTAATAGTAGAAAATTTACTTATTTTAAGCACAATAAAATAGAATAAACAATTTTCAGAAGTATGTATGCTTTTGTCATTTTCTCACTAATTATAGTTGAACATGATATTTTCAGAAATATGTCTGTTTTTTAAAATAGTTTTAGCTTTAGTTTATAATTTGCAACCGTTCAATTTATCTTTTTTTTTTTTACAAAGCTCGGCATAGTAACTTACATCCGAAAAATATTTTTGTAAAACTCGCAACAATACCAAACTAATTCTAAGTATTAGCTAATAAAAATATATTTTTTATCATCATTAGTAGAATAATTTATACATTATCTTTTTTAGTTTGACATTTAACAAAATATAATCATGGCTAATTAATAGACTATTTATATATTATGAAGAATTATGGAACCCTAATGACATGATAACTTCTGTCCATTAGATGCATTTCTAATCTCAATCACAACCATCACCTATGACAAACGATTACATCCCTAGATTTATCTCTTGTGAGGACAGATTTGAACCGCCACTTACATAAGCAAAGTTATCCAAATTGTGCTTTATATTATTGATCAATCGTATCGGACGGCTACAGTTCGAGATGAACACAATCAATGGATAATACTTAAACAACAGAGCAAATGAAAATTACGTTTGGTGTACGAAAGATACGGCGATCCACGAAAAGTACATTTGTTAGAAATTAAATTTGTATCTTCAAAGCCTTTGATGCTTACTAGCTTGATGTAATGGTAGGATTTTCGATTTCTAGATCAAATCGTGGACTGTTAGCCAACGTTGAATTACGCCCGACACACTTTTTTATGTCTAGAATGAGTGAAGCCGGGAACGGGGAAAATCTTAAATAAAGTGTTTGGGCTATGTTAGCGCATAATCGAGGGTGGTGATAGATGTACTTAGTGAACAAGGTTCTCATATTTTTTGAAATGGAACCTGCACGCCAAGAGTTAACACTGTTACGCTATAAAGAGTAGTTCATTTATGTGGTTTTTAGTTGGTCGGCCTCTCCACCGCGTGCGGTAATCTAGTGTCTATTAGAGCGTCTGCAGCGGTGCGACTAAAATTAAAGACTAAAGAGTAAAAAAAAAGACCATATTTGGGTTTGGTCCGTTGAGTGACGCAGTGGGGGACGAGTATATTTGGTCAAGTGTACGTATACTCTTCGCCCGGTTGCTGAGCGTTTATATAAAGTGCGCCCCGTTCAAGCGGGGATAAAGATAACGCGCAGTGTGGCACAATGCTAAAGATTACGCCCGACATCGGGCGTACATAAAGTTAACGCCTGAACATGGCGCGTTCGTGTAATCATATGCCCGATGAGGCGGCCGTAAACTTTACGCCTGTTGACAGGGGTAAGTATAATGTTCACCCCATGGGGAGTACATATAGTAAACGCTCGACGTGGTGCGGTTGTATAATCAACGCCTCATGGGGCGTATACTTCAGCCCCGCCTCAATCAGGCGTTTGTATACTTTCCTCCCAGACACACACATTTGTCGCACGCGTAATTTTTCACCCAGCCGAACAATAAAACTCCACGTACAACCCACGTGTTGTTTTTAACCCTAAAATTATCCGTCGTCTTCTTATTTTTTTTCTACCTCTTTCTTTCTACCCATCCGAATACAAGTTCGTCTCACAGTGACGAGCAGGAAGAGGAAAAAATATTTACCAACACACTTGCCTACCTCAGCATCTGGGTCACACAACAGGTATGTTTCTGTTCATGTTTTATGTAGAATAATTAATTTAAGGTTTAAGTTTGTTAAAATTAGGTAATTTGATTTTGGTAATCTGTGGGTTATGGATTTTATTTTTTTTTGGTTTTTAATTTTTTTTTATATTACGTTTATTAGCATGTTGTTTCCCAAATTCGTGGGTTTTATTAGTTTGCTATAATTATAATTTGGTTATAGAAATGTAAAAAAAAATTAATTTAGAGAAATAGTTACAGGATATATTTTGTGGGTTATATGAATTTCAATTGTGGGTATGTGAAAAATTGTGGTTATGTAACATTTGTGAAGTTTGTTTGTTTATGTTTCTAAATTATTGTCGAGTCAATTTTGTGTGGTTATGATTGAAAATTGTGGTCCTGTCTATTTTGTGCAGTTATGGTTGGAAATTGTGGTTCTGTTAATTTTGTGTGTTACATATGTAGAAGAAGAGCTAATTTAAATGGGGTTGCAATCAATTCACTGTGTAGTGAGGGTATATGAAATGTTGAAGTGATTAAATAGATTTGTTTTTAGCTATTTTATTTTTGTTTGATATGTTCAAATACATCTGTGAGGATTGAATTTGTGTTTGTGGAATAATAGAATTTGGAATTATTATAGTTTGTGTTAATGAGTGATAGTATTTGGAATATAAATGGTGTTGGACTTATAAAATTTAGGAATAATGATGGTTGGTGATTTAATAATGAAATTGCATATATCTTATGTGTGCATAGATGTGCACAGATGTTGAACCGATTCACAGCGCGGTTCAATGGTCGCGTCAAGACGAACAAGAAACAGAAATGTGTAGCCGAAGAGGATTATAACTTAATCTCTACTGGTAAAATAAAAGAGGTTGATATTCCCCGGTTAGGGAGGTTTCTTATACTGCAAGATGATAAACCGCACGCTACTACGGACATCACATTTTCAGGGGAGCATAAATTTAAGTATCAACATCGTGGAAGTTTGGCAAAGGTAATTCATCACTATCAAACTATTTCACAACAATATCCTAGAGCTAAATATATTATCGAAAAAGCGGGATGGCAAAGTTTATTGAGCATACAATGTAGTGAAACCCAACATTCGATGGTTGATTATATTGTTGAGCGGTTTTGGGATACAACAAACACTTTTCACTTCCCATTTGGTGAGATGGGATTCACCCCCTAGATTGGCTCATATTGACTGGACTGAGTATTGGTGATGGGATTGATGTTCCATACAATTCTGGAAAGTACCAATTTGAATATGTTCGTGAGCATTTATTTCCGGATATCCAAGATGTCACGACGTGTCCGAAAGCTCCGTCATGGGTTTCAAATTCAATTACAATTAAATATTTAAGCTCCTATTTCTTAGAAGACAAGTTGGTTGCGGCTGAAAATGATAGCACCCTTGCTCATAGAGTAGCAATTGCCTTTTTCATGTGTGTGTTGGGACATTTTTTATTTTCTAATGCAAAGACCTACATAGATGTTGGATGGTTAGCTTCTTTTGAAAATATTGATGTAGTTTCCACGTATGACTGGGGTGGTGCGGCTTTTTCTAAATTGTATGTGTCACTCCGTTTAGCTGGGAGGAGACAAAAGGCATTATGCGGTCCATTCCAAATCTAAGAGGTATTTTATTTATCCAGTGATTTATTCCTTTCATTCTTTATTTTGTTGAGAAGTTATTTACTTGTAGAATTTTATTCATGGAGTAGTTTTGGGGGTATGAATACCTGCATATGTCGACCAGACATTTCATGCTTGAATGATGAACAAATATCGATTGTAGCTTCTAAATAACATGTATCTTCTAAATGGAATGTACCGAAAAATACAAATGATATTTTTCGTTGTAAGGATTTACTAAGTAAGATTACTGCTGAACAAGTGACATGGCGCCCATGGGAATCATACAGAGAAGTCCTTGCATCTGATATGGGAAGCACGACTGTGAGGCTATCAGACTCGAGATATATATTTTCTTACATGGGCATTGTGAGTTAATAATTAAATTTTATTTTGTTAATAAGAGGGCTTATTTAGTATATAACATACTTAATACATTAGTATTCCCTTTCCAATTGTATAGCATAACATGTACCTCGGAGAAAGGTGTTGGAAGCAAAACCATTATACTTTTGCTGTTCCCATAAAACTATACACAGTTATTGGGGATATTGGCAATATTCAAGCAGAACGCCTAAAAAGGGAGGGTGAGGTCGATGCAACAGAGATAGTGCAAGTTATCAAAGATTATGATACATATTTACAGTACTGGAGAAAGGTAACTAACTACAGAGAATATGTGACTCATCCTTGTTGGGAAGCCCAAACATATGGGTATGTCGGTGACATGTATACGTACACGATTGATCAACCAGCTGAACATGTACATATCCCTCCTCCACATCTATTATCCCACGTAAGTGTACTAATATCCTTTTTATTGTACATTCTACTTTTTATTGTTTTTTCTTCTTATATACTTTTATTTTTATTTACAGCATGAAGCTTACGCATTATTTCAAGAAAATGCGGATTTTATTCAACAATTCCGCGATTTTACGTTAAAACAAACTAAGGAGAGGGTGGACCTTATTTTGGCGAAAGAAGCAGAAATAGAAAGGCTGAACACTTCAACACGGATTTGCAACAACAACTATCTCTTTTTCGTACGCCGCACTCTTTCCAACCCCCCCTTAGATACGGTTCGTTTTCCCAAATAATGCCACCCCAAGTTTGGACAAGTATGACTCAAGGATCCGGTTCAACCACAATTTCCTCAGTCAATACCACTCCAAGAATGCAGATGCCTTTTATGCCACCACGATCCATGCCTTCGGATATGGATAAAATGAATGGTTAATTTTATTTGACTAGACTTACTGATAAGTAATTGCTAAACTTTTCTTTCACCGAGTAGTCATTTAGTAGTCCTCTCAAGTCTACTGAGTTGTCAGTGTGTACAGAGTCTAGTTATATCAGGTCACTGCCAAAGACTTTATCTTTTTTGGAAAACACTTTCTATTATTAGAAAAACAGTATATATTTTATATTTTTTTAATACTCTTGGAAATTGGTTATAAATTAAAGATAAGAGCCATTGTAATGTATCCACCACAATCTCCCTCTTCTGCTTCAGATAGTAATGGAAAACTATGAGAATACCGCTCATTATTGCTCTTATGTTTCTTCTTCTTCTTCTAATAGTAGTTTTTGTTTGTCCGATGACGATGCAATAACAATTATGCAAAATAACATCGCCGTTAGTTTGGGAGTCCTTGTTTCAAATTCAAAATGGCCTCAAACTCGTATCAAAATACCTAGAGATCGTGAGGCAAGAGCAGAACTTCTATATAGCGACTATTTTTCTCCGTTCCCAAACGAACCACCCAATGTTTTCCGCAGAAGATTTAGGATGCGTCGACAATTGTTTAACCGAATAGTGGAAGGTGTTACCAATGCCGAAAGATATTTTGTTCAAAAGTCGGATGCTTGTGGAGTTTTAGGATTAAACCCTCATCAAAAAGTAACAGCAGCAGTACGAATGTATTGTGGAGTTTTACCACACCAATCCCTTTTACAGCAACAAAATATTATAAAACTCACTAAATAATAAGACGAGGGTATTGTGCAAGGATGGATCGTCCTTACAACAAATCCACTTTATTTAGGACATGAACATTTATACTACTAATAATAACTAATTAATTGAAATATTATTTTAAAATACTGATACGCCTTTCTGTTAAGATTGGTTTCTTCTATTACGAACTATGTCCGCCCTGCGAAGTTGGAAGTACTCTTGTTGTACAACATCCAATTTTTCGAGATCCATCATAATAATGCGAAATTCGTCGTCATCATTTTGTTTGGCTATTTTGGCCACTTGTTCTGCTTGTTTAGCTGCAAACTCGGATGCTCTTTGTTCCATCTTGAATTTTGATTGTGCTTGGTAATGAGTATTGAAATTTTGTTGTTCTTTAATAATTATTCCCATTAATTCCTCTTGGGCATTGGATTTTTCTCTCCCTGTTTTCTTCAATCATTTTGCTGTTTTTTTCCCCAATTGACGGAGATATGTGTTCTCTATGTCCCCCTTATCCATGTTGTTACCGGTCTCATCTGGAATTGTTGTTTGCCGTCCATCCTCATCTACCTCGTTATTCTCATAACTGTCCAAATCGTGCGTCGTATCGAATACAAAAGTCGATCGACGATTGTATTTAATATTTTCTATGACAATTGAGTAGCACTCTTCGTGCCTAAATTTTTTTCCATCACATGCATTCCTTAAAACCCGTTTTTATTTCTTCAATCTGTTAATTTTTTTAAAAGCACTAAAGTTTAGGTGCGTTTAAATATGAGAAAATAATTGTTCAAAATATGGAGAATACTTACCCTCGTTTCTGGACCCCATCCGGTATGATATTCACCGTCCAATTCTTCCTCTTTTGCAGAAAACATAGCCATATCTTTACTTATTCCCTGATATCGTTTTTTCCATGAACTCCAAGTCCTCTCTGGAGCATTAGGTAAATGAACTTCAATATCATCCTTGATACGAGTCCACAACGCCTCCTCTGATTGATCAGTTCCAACATCCGGATCTTGAGATATTGATAAATGAATTTTACACATCGTTACATCTTCAATTTTCGTAAAATTTGGACCTCGTGGTGCTCGTGCTGTTGCTGCTCGTCCTGCTCATGGTGCCATTGTTAGCAATTCCTGAAAAATTTGTAAATGATTTGAAAGTGGAAATAATACTGATTTTTCTTGTTATTGTTCTGATAGATAGTTGTGGGAAAATGTTGAATGAATTTAACTATATATACATGAGTAAATCTTCAAAATTCCCAACGGTCCAAAATATCTTTCAAACCCAAGGTTCCAAAATTTCCAACGGTATAAAACTATGAAATTATCAGAAACAAATTTCAGCTTCGGAAAAAAAAAAAAAAAAATGGGGCGTGAACTTTATCTACGGCTGACTCAGTCGTGAACTATAACACCGCCCGAAGACAGGCGTGGACTATAACACCGCCTGAGTAGAGCGTACCTTATATCTGCGCCTCATGACAGGCGTTAACTTCACCTACTCCCGATGAAGCGCACATTTAACCAACGCGCCATTGGGGCATACTTTATATCTACGCCTGATTGCGGGACGAACACATTACCAACGCTTGACGTCAAGCGGAGACTATATAAACGCCAGTGGAGAAGCGAACATTATATAAACGCCCGACTAAATTTAGATTTGGTCTTGGTTGCAGACCAAATTTAGTCTGGAAATTTGGTATGGTCTGGTATTTGATCTTTACTCTGTCTCTATTTCTAACCAAATTTTTAGTCTTGGTCGTCCGCTGCGGATGCTCTTAGGGGACGAATAAAAAGAAAAGAGATGGGAAGATAGTTAATGAAGTTAGGGCTGCAAGAATTTAAATCGGGTTTTCAATTGCAATGTTAAGATTTAAATTGGGGTTGAGTTGAAAGATCGAAATTTAGATTTCAATTGGAATCTTCAGAACTTGGTATATCTTCAGAACTGATTTTGGGACGAAGGAAAAATAAAAAACCATCGAAATGAAAGCAAGATTTCCGTATATAGCCCTCGGCTGTCTCAAATCTACCGAAACGTACGCCTTGTGTTCAAAACACGGAAGGACGATTTAGCCACTTCATGTGAAACCGGAGAAAACCCCAATTCCACTAGTTTGTGTTTATTCCTTGGTTATTTTAAGCAAATTTTCATTTTACACAGATCTTGCAAATCTTGTCTACTAGTAGTAATTAGTGAGACATTTCTTCTTGTCACAATCTAATCAAGTAGAAAAGTCTTGTTGATTACTTCCAATTAAGATATTAACATCAAAAGTAAATAAAATTAAAATTAAAATTGAAAACAAACATCGAAGTATTCACTGAAACAACAATGGAAATCTCAAATCCATGAATCACATACACACATAAAAGAAAGAGAATTAGTGAGAGAGAGAGATTCTTACATAATTTGATAAGAACTTCATGTTTGGCAATAAACTTTTAACTTATTACTATAAATAGTTGAATAGTTTCACATCATCATCATCATCACCATTAACCACCTGAGAAATACAATCACAAAATCAATGAGTTCATCATCATCATCTAACACAAATAGAGATGAGTATTGACTGACATACAGAGAGAAGATCTCAAAAATCAAAAGTACTTTATCTGTATACTTTTCTTACTGTCTGTATACTTTCTTACTGATACTTCCACGTAAAAAGTGCTTCGAGGGACCCGTTTAGTATGTACGTGGGACTAGATTGTGATGATGAAGACGGAGAGAGGTGTGTTAGTGGGAGTACCGAATAGTACCTTAACTGGAAAGGAGAAAAACATAAAAAAGATCTTTTCCCCTCAAATCCGGTTCTAGCATTTAACCAGGGTTTTAGTTCCTTTTTACTGAAATACCCATGAGTAGTTAAATTGGGTGCATCGTGGAGAATGATGGATGACAAACAAGACTTCTCCAAGTTGTGGATACTAACTTGCATTCGAGAACTAATGCAGTTGGTATTACTATGACTCAAAATGTCTAATGTGATCACTAATGGTAGACTGTAGAAATACTCCATCAAAATCCCTTGCACTTGAACAGAGAAGAGATGATGGAATTTAGAGAGATACTAGAAACTCTAGGGGTTCTAGAAACAATGTTTCTGGCTGTGGAAAGACTAAAGGTAAAATGAATCGTTCGGAGGGGTTAAGGAGTAAGGAGTAAATCCTGGCCAACGCATACCACTGTGAGCTAAGCATTATTCACTTGGATTTCTCAAGTCTCAAGACGCTAACAATAGGAAAAATATAGATGGTATAAAAGGATAAGGAACGAGACATCTATAATAGTTTTAGAATTAGTGACTATTTACAGAGGGAATGCAACTGAACTAGTGTTGGCCGCCCAGCCAAGCTAGATGATAATCGTTTCCCAAAAACTCGTGTTAAGAAATGATACAGCATGAGATCTAACTGAATCAAAGTTAACCAAGTGGAAAATCTATATAACTGCGGATGTAGGCATGAAATGTGAGTAACCACAATTTTTGTGCAAATTCATCCATTCTGATGGAGACGTGAAAATCCCTGCTATCAAAGAAAATTGTTATGTATCCAAATAATAGGCTGCAAGGTATATTTTTATGGAAATATGTTATCATAGAGAGCTCTGTTTGTAGGTTTTTCTAAAATTTATGAATCAATGAAGACAAACATGGGCGAGGTTTTCTATTCGAACTACCATTTTTTGTCATCTGATAGTGTATTACAACACTAACATAACAGGAACGTTGCTGTATCAGATGAACTATACAGAACAACAACAACAACCATGCCCTTAGTCCCAAACTTATCCACCATATTAACATTTAGAAGCAAGATGAAAAGCTATCCCTCGATACAACTGGGAAAGCCCTAACTTTCCGCAATTGTGTCAGCACTTACTTATTTAACTCCCATGCATAAACGAAATAAGTTACTAAAGTATACATTATATTTCCCTTTGAGATAAGGTAAGTCACCAATAAAATGCAGAGTTGACAAAATAACATAGCTTAACCTAATATAAGAAAGTAAGAAAACACTCCCATAGAGTTGGATCGATGATACAAAGACAAAGTAAAAGTAGTCTACATATATTACTCACTAAAACGATGTCATTAGCATTAGGTTACGTGTTATACAAATTCAAAATGAATGTCAATGAAAATTCCCAGTTTATAAGTAGGTGTCCATAATCTCATCCTCCTACAGCTGGTTGAAAGTTGATCATGGCTTTCTGTCTCTTCAATTCTCAATTGACTCCATTATCTTCGTATATTCTTCCCCTAATTCTTTCAACAAAACTAAGGTGTTCTTGTGAGGGAATACTTCATCAAAATGTTCTTTAAAATCCAAAATTGTTTTTAAAGTTGAAGCTTCTGGGTTGAGAATGTTGATATGGTTATCCATGTAAGTTAAGACACTGTAACTCTTAGTGACGACAAAGAAATTGTTGTCATAAACCCTAAACACTTTACTCCAACCCAATGACTGATTATCATCCTTATTTTTTAATAGAAACACGTTCCAACATTCATCTCCATTAACACATCTATGAACAGCAAAAGACAAAAACCCATCCAAAATCCGTAGAGTACAACAATCATAATATTTATCTTCTTGTGGCAAAGGAAGTGACAGATGTTGACAAAACTTTTCCTCAGCCAAATCGAAGGGAACGATCATTTACGATTCATAGTTCATCCAATAAAGAGCTCCATTGACAAATTTACTTTCATCCCAAATTGAACTTTCCAAGGTTTCTCCATCCACGGCCACTCCCTAGAGTGTATATGTAAACATCTGTAAACTTGGTCTTGTTCTCCCATATTTTTCTTACAACTTTGTATTCATTGGTTGAAGCAACATAACCAAATCCGTTCATCCCATAGTATATTCCAACTCTCCCAATTATTGGAAGCATAATACACTCTCTGGTGATTGGGTTAAAAATATAAGTTTTCCTTCTATCAATACAGATCAACCCATTGCACGAACCAACAAAGCTAGTATGGCTCCCAGATGGAGGGTTGTAATTAACCTTTCTAATTCTCTCAATGGATTGATGATTCTCATTATATTTAAAATACTGAAAATTCGTATTCTTCCCATCAAAAGTCAAAGAAATGAAACCCAACTTACCAGAATCAGCCACAGGATGACGGAGACGATGTAAATGCATCTTTGAGAATGATGGATGGCGAACAAGACTTCTCCAACACTAACGTGCATTCAAGAACAATTTCAGTGGGTAATTGACTCATAATGTCTAATGTAATCTCTTCAGGTAATTAAAATAATCCATCAGATTCAAAATTCCTTTTTTTTTATTCAAAAGAGGGATATATTTATTAGTTTGTAATAGTACATCTTAGAATATCTTCTTGTATCCAAGAAGTGATATCTGGCAAAAAATTGTCCACAATATCAAAACTAAGACCTTCACTTCTACATTTCTTAGCTATTGAGTCTGCAACTCTATTCTTAGATATCTTAACTGACTGACAAACAAAATTGTCTTGACTACTAAAGAAACTTTTAATATCTATAACTAAACCTTGATTTAACCAATGATCATAAGAAATGTCTTCCATTATTGCCTTAACTAGATATTCACTATTTGATTCAAAGATGACTCTTGAAAGATTCTTGGATATTGCCCACTTTACTGCTTCATACATTGCCAGACATTCCAGTTGTTCCACTTCTTGATCCTTGATCATTCCTCTATTGTAGAAGATTCCTTTGGCACCATGATATTTCCATGCAAAATCCCTTACTATTAGACCAATGCTCCCTGTTAAATTTTCCTTAAGAAAAGAAGCATCTAGATTAATCTTTATAAAATCAACTTCAAGGGTATCCTAGTGAGGATGCATCTGTATAATAGATGTACTGTTAGGAGTAACATCATTACTCTTTTTACAGCCAGCAAGCAAATTCAGAATGAAATTTATACTGAAATTTCTATATGGGAATTTCCCTTGAAACACAACAGTGCATCTGTCTTTCCAGATTGTCCAAATTGTGATCATAAGTAAATATAGAAAATGCAACTGATCTATAGTTGAGACACTAGAACTAGAAACATTAGTATTAAACCAGCTAATAATTCAGTTAAACAAGCTACCATGCACAGTTCTGACATTACTAACATTCACATTAACCCCTAACCAAATAGATTTAGCATAAGGACAATCAAGTAACATATGTTCAGCAGTTTCAAGAGGAGCATTACAAACACTACAATGCACATCAATACCTTGTTTGTATTTAGAAAGTTTTTCTCTAGTAGGGACAATGCCCTTAAGGCATTTCCAAACAAAGAGCTTAATCTTATGGGGAATTTTACAACCCCGGAGAGATTTCCAAACCTAACTACTTACCAACTGAGGGCCAGAATTATCAGCAAAATGGTTACTTAGAACTTTATAGGCACTTTTTACAGTGAACTTTACTTTCCTGTCATGGATCTAGTTCAACTTATCATTCCCATTACTAGGAATATGCATAGTAGAAATTTTGTCAACTGTACTCATATCAAAAGTGTTCTGAATAAGCTGAACATTCCAACTTCTAGTGCCTGGAAAAAATAACTCATGAACATAAACAAGATTAGGAGGAAGATTAGAACCATCTTTAGGAGTAGGAAGATGATCAAGACCAATGGCCAATTTATCCAACCAAATCTTAATTCTAGTACCACATCTAACAGTCCAAAAGGTATTCTCTTTGATAGTATTGATTTGTCTATATTTACCTTTTCAGACCCAAGAACTTTTCTCATTAAGACTATCTAAGTGAAGAAGATTAGAAGTTCTGAAATATTTAGCTTCCAAAATCTTAACATAATAGTAATCAGAGTTAGAGCAAATTTTCCAAGTTATCTTAGAAATAAGAGCTCTATTAAAAATCTCAAGATTTCTAAAGCCTAAGCCACGTAGTTCTTTAGGTTTTTGAAGGTTAGGCCAGCCTATAAATTTGATACCCTTATTAACTTTATGTCCCCATCAGAAACTTCTTTGCAGAGTGTCAAGCTTATCTATAGTAGTGATAGGGATCTTAAAGCAGCCCATATGATAAGTTGGAAGAGAATTCAGGACAAATTTGATTAGAGTAGTTCTGCCTGACTGGTTTAAAGTTATACTTATTTATTTATTGAGCCTGGCTTCAAAAGATTGAACTATGGGATCAAAAGATTTTACTTTAGAGTGACCTAGAAGAAGAGGGGCTCCCAGGTAAGTTTCAGAGTCACTTACAAGCTTCATGTTAACTCTTTAGCTAAGTCAACACAAATATCAGGGTCTAAATTTCCACTAAAATAAACACAAGATTTATCAAAGTTAAGAGTCTGACCAGACAGGCTGCCAAAATCATTCAAGATGCTCAAGATACCAGTAATATTCCTTATATCAGCTTTAGCAAAAATTAGAATGTCATCAGCAAATAAAAGATGAGAGATGGATGGAGCTCTTCTTGCAACTTTAATTCCTGCAATCTCTTTGTTAGCTTCAGCAAAACTCAATCTTCTAGAAAGAAATTCCATAGCCATGATAAATAGATAAGGAGAAAGTGGATCTCTTTGTCTTATGCCTCTTGAAGGGGTATATTCTTGACAAGGTGATCCATTCGGTAAGACACTTATACTAGTGGTTGAAACACATTGATGGATTAAACTGCATAAATCATGACTGAAACCAAATTGAGCTAAAATTTTCAATAGAAAGGACCATTCAAGTTTATCAAAAGCTTTGGATAAGTCTAACTTAAGGGCCATGGTACCTCCAACACCTTCTTTTTGTTTCATAGTATGAATAATATCATGAGCTATTATTATGTTGTCATGTATAGCTCTCCCTGGGACAAAAGCTTCCTGATAAGGAGAAATTAATTTCTTCAAATAAGGCTTGATCCTATTTGCCAAGATTTTAGAGACTATCTTATAAGAAACATTACAAAGACCTATGGGTCTAAAGTCAGAAGGTTTTTTTGGATCCTTAACTTTAGGGATAAGACTAATATAGGTCTTGTTTAGCTCTTTAGGCATAAAACCAGTTATAAAAAACTGTTGAACTACATCAATAACATCCTTACCAAAAATATCCCATTGAGAGTGATAGAAACCAGCTTGGAAACCATCAGGACCTGGAGAGCTCCAAGCTGGCATAGATTTAATAACACTAGCAATTTCATCAGCAGAAGGCACAACAAGTAAAACAACATTATCAGAGTCATTAATGATAGTGGGAATAATAGTGAAAGCATCATCAGGTAAAACAGGATTACTAGTGCAAGCAATAGTACTAAAATGAGCAGTAAGCAGATTACTAATGCTATCCCTGTCTCTGAGCCAATTTCCTTCATTGTCACTGAGAGAGCTTATGTTGTAAGCAGTAAGCAGATTCAAAACTCCTTTAACAAAGAATAAAAGAAACAAGGATTTTTAGATGATAGTCTACAGAAATTCTAGGGTTTAAGAAACGGTGTGATTTTCAACTATGGCAAGAGTAAATGCCAAATGAATCGTTTTCCGAGAGGAATATAATATATACCGGTGTCCAAAGTTTTTCGAAATAAACGGCCGTTATTTCGGAATAAGAGACCGAGTTTTAAACTATGTGCCCAAAAATCAGAACACTTATAAAACGGAAGTGATTGTAGCGGCAAAAAGAACTCCAAATTTGTCACTGGTATGGCAAAACAGATTGCCTCTCGTCTCTTCAAAGAATGCACTTCTTTTCACAATGCCAAACTTCTTCACCAGCAAACCATTATCAGAGGAAGCAACAAAGAGATGGCCATTGACATTATCTCAATGTACTTATCCTGTGAATGTCCTAGTTATGCACTTACTGTCTTAGAACATTTACAGCCATCTCCTTCTCTTGTTTACTGGTGGAATGTTCTTATAAAAAGAGAAGTGCATTTAGGATTGTATAATGATTCTTTGGGTTTGTTTTCTCGGATGACGGAGCTGAGATGGATTGCTGATCATTATACATACCCTTTTATTCTTAAAGCTTGCGGTGAGATTCCTGATATTCGTAGAGGTAGAATTCTTCATGCTGTTATTTGTAACAATGGGTTTGAGTCAAATGTGTTTGTTTGTAACTCTTTGGTGGCAATGTACGCCAGATGTGGTGCATTAGTAGACGCTCGGAAGATGTTCGATGAAATGTGTCATAGGGGTGTGACTGATAAAGTCTCATGGAATTCAATTGTTGCTGCTTATATGCAATCTGGGGATTCAGATGAAGCTTTGATGTTGTTCATGAGAATGACGACAAGTGTTAAGCTTTTGCCAGATGTGGTGAGTTTGGCTAACATTCTTCCTGCTTTTGGTTATGCCAGTGCTTTGGAGCATGGTAGACAAGTTCATGGTTTAGCAGTAAGGAGTGGCTTATTTGATGATGTTTTTGTGGGTAATGCGATTCTTAATATGTATGCTAAGTGTAAAATGATGGATCAAGCTAAGAAGGTTTTTGACGTTATGGAGGATAAAGATGTAGTTACTTGGAATGCAATGGTGACTGCGTATTCTCAGAGTGGGTCTTTTAAAGATGCATTGCTTTTGGTTGAGAAAATGAAGGAGAAGAGAATTGAGATGGATGTGGTTACATGGAGTGCTGTAATTGCAGGTTATGCTCAACGAGGTCATGGTTGTGAGGCCTTGGATGTGTTTAGACAAATGCAGATTTCAGGATCTGTGCCAAATGTTGTCACTCTTGTATCCCTTCTTTCAGGTTGTGCCACTGCTGGAGCTCTACTTCAAGGGAGAGAGACCCATTGTTATTCGATGAAATGCATTCTTAAACGAGAGGGGGTTGACCATGAAGAAGATAAAATGGTAAATAACGCACTTATTGACATGTACGCAAAATGCCAGGATGTTAGTAGTGCCCGTTGCATCTTCGACTCATTAACATATATAGAGAGGAATGTAGTGACTTGGACTGCCATGATAGGTGGTTATGCACAACATGGAGATGCTAATGATTCAATGGAACTGTTTTCTGAAATGATGCGAGGATCTAGCACTCCAAATGCCTTTACAATATCATGTGTTTTAATGGCATGTTCTCGTCTTTCTGCATTGAGGTCTGGTAAAGAGATCCATGCATATGTTCTTCGAAACCGATATGAGAATTCTATGTTGCATGTGGCCAATTGTCTGATAGATATGTATTCTAAATGTGGGGATGTTGATGCAGCTCGTAGTGTCTTTGACAATATGAAACAAAGGAATGACGTCTCTTGGATCTCGTTAATGACTGGTTACGGAATGCATGGCCGAGGTGAAGATGCTTTAGAGTATTTTGATGGAATGTTAAAAGCAGGTTTTGTTCCCGAAGGACTCACTTTTGTTGTTGTGCTTTATGCTTGTAGTCATTCTGGTATGGTAGATCAAGCGGTCGATTATTTCAACAATATGACAAAGGATTTTGGAGTCATTCCTCAAGTGGAACACTATGCTTGTATGGTTGATGTCTTGGGTCGAGCAGGTCGGTTAAATGAAGCTGTTGAGCTTATCAATAGAATGCCTATGGAACCGAGTAAAATTGTTTGGGTAGCACTGCTTAGTGCTTGTAAAACTCATACCAATGTGGAATTGGGAGAATTGGCGTCAAAGAAACTGTTAGAAATGGATTCTGAAAATGATGGTTCTTATACATTACTTTCAAATATATATGCTGATGCTGGATGTTGGAACGACGTAGCAAGGATTAGGTCATTGATGAAGAAATCTGGGATCAGGAAGAGACCTGGGTACAGTTGTGTTCAAGGAAAGAAGGGTAACACCACATTTTTTGTGGGGGATAGGTCTCACCCACAATCAGAACAGATTTATAAGGTTCTTGCGGATCTGATTTTGCGAATCAAGGAACTTGGGTATATACCAAAAACCAGTTATGCTCTTCATGATGTGGCTGATGAGGAAAAAAACGATCTTTTATCTGAACATAGTGAGAAACTTGCTCTTGCTTATGGGATTCTTACCTCATACCCTGGAGCGCCAATTCGGATTATTAAGAACCTTCGTATCTGCGGTGACTGTCATAGTGCCATAACTTTTATATCCAAGATTGTGGATCATGAAATTATAGTGCGGGATCCAAGTCGCTTCCATCATTTTAAGAAAGGTTCCTGCTCTTGCAAAGGGTATTGGTGATGATGAGAACCTGATACTTGCTCCAGATAGGATTTGTTAACATTATACAGTACAGTACAGAGAGCAAGAAAAGGTGAAGATTTCGGAACACTCTTAAAGGTATAAAGTTGATTCAGCAGTTTTTGGAGGTCTCGGAAGCAACTAACAGTGCAGTGAGAAGTTCAGGAGGGAGATTATTAAACCTCCCTCCTGCCAGTGAAGCTCTCAAAAAAGATGACACTGGGAAGCTCCTTCAACAGCAACATCAACATCATTTCCTCATCAAACGATCACGTAAAATTGAGGTCTCCTCAAGTAACCTTCTCATGTGTAATCTGTCCACAATGGATCAAAAGTAGGCCAACATGATACTTACTGCAAAATATGATCTTTAAGTCATGTGATGAACTAAACTAATTTATCTCATATGATGGTTTTGACCCTATATTATGTTTCAAGATTTATTCTGGGCGGAGATATGACTATTTTTGTGCTTTTGTTCCAGCAGTCTAGTTGAACACCAACTATCAGGACAGCTTTGTGAGGAATGCCAGCAGCTCAGGTAACTTTCTACCACATTGATTTATTGTGCTTCAAGTACAAATAAACCTCCTTCTGTTAGTCTGATTTGATTTAAAACACATAAATGTGTCGTGGCATTCTTTCATAACTTGGATAGCTCTCCAGAAAAGGTTAAAAAACAAACACCAAGCTATACTCTTGGGGCATTATTCAAGAGCTTATGCGTTCTCTTTTCTGTGCTTTTTCAATGTTTATATGGAAAATCATTTGTGGAAGATGTTTTTCAACAGAAAACTTGCAGTTTTAAGCAAGAAGAGATTGCTTGGTGTGCTAATTCTTCTGGAATGAAATGCATTAGCATAAAGAAACTGGTTATCAATAGTCTTGTTTATAATATGTAGAGAATGTAATTCTAGTTTGATTTAAGATGCGACTGTATTAGTCATTTTTTCCTAAGATTTTATTTTCAGCAAGGTTGCAGTTTTGTGATTATTCGTAAGTACTTGGGGATATCCAGAAAATGGAGATGTTACGACTATTAGTGATGGCTATTGGAGGTCTGATAGCTGCGGAAATGGTGCTTTCTTAGAGAACGACAAGGCTTTGCTGCTTGTTGCTGCTGCAGGATCTTCCTGGCCTACTACTGTTCCCATCCATGAGCTACAGGCAATTGAGATAGGTCTACAATTGGCCCGTGCAGGAAAGACATTCTGGGGTCTGACTCCTACACTGTTATTCAATATTTTAAAGCATAAGATTATTTATCCTCCTTGGAGATGATGAAAGCAGTGTAGGACAGGGCGACGGAATAGCTTAATATTAGCATTATACTGAAAAACTTTATTGAGGTACACTGTACCGAAGGACCAAATCTTCCTGTTTTACTTGCTTAGCATATGAAACTGCACAAAATGGATGAACAACTAAGCGCGGCAGATGATTGATCCAGTTGTAAGTTTTTTTTGGCAGTAGTGTTGTCAATATTCATGAACCAAATCCATCGATCCCTGGGTAGTTCTACAGCTAAACCTGTCTATGAAGCACACAGGTTTGCATCAGTTTCCAACTTAGAATATGTTCGTGTAGCATTAATTTTTGAATTATTTGTTGAGGGAACTTGAGCATTTTTTTTTTATCATAAATTATCTTACTCTGGGCACTACTACATGTAAACCTTGATTCAGGCGTACCTGACAGAGGCGGAGCTAGTGTAGTGCAAGAGTGTGCAATTGCACACCCTCCCAAACTAGCTTCCAAGCCTAAAATTCCTAACATTTTGAGTTTCCAAGCCTATTTTTGCTATTTTGCACCCGCTAGAATTACTTTGCTTCCCCTGAATGAAGTTTCTAGCTCCGCCCCTGCTACCTGAGTTGCCAATCTGTTACTATTTATTTATTCTTCTTTTCGAAATTCTAGATCGTGCCAACTTAGTGAAATTTTAATGAAACACTATGCGGTGACACAGTTTGTTTGTTTTCCTTCAGGTGTGCTGTTTTACAACCAAAACAAAGGAATGCAGTTCTAGCAGCAGCTCATGAGTTTGCCTGTCCTGAGCTCATCAACTAACGGCGAGACCTCTAATTTCAAGTCCTCCGCATCCCATAAACATGAAAGCCACTTTTCACGTGCTGAAATCTTCAGCACTACTGTGCATCTATGGTGTCTGGCAAACATATTCCAACCGCTTAATCCCCTATTCCACCAGATGATGGGACACTAGCATCCAAGGGGTGATGCACTTTCATGGGAACATAGACGAGACAAATGCAGATAGGATGGGCCAGGGCCCAGGAGATAACAGAATGTGTGGGCCCCATTTGATTTCATTCCACACGCAAGTGTTTTTTTTCCAAAAGGAGATTTGACTGAAAGAAGAATAATGCATGGTTCAAGATGCTTAGGAGATGCAAAAATATAGAAAGTAAGGCACTGGTTTGTAGTTGAAGCAGCACTTAAAAATACCTTTAAAAGATTCAATTAAAAGAAAAATGTGTTATGTAAGCTACTTAGAAGTTACAAAATTACAGGTATAAAGTCATTTTCCTTGGATTTCGTTAGAGACTTCCATTACACTTGAAGAAAGAAAATTAAAAAGAAATAGTGGGATCTGGAAAGCTATAGTGATATTGCTTACACTGTCATAAACCAACAAACAAAAATCTTGAACATTTTTATGGCCCTGGGTAATTAGTTTTCACAGCAAATGTATCTCCAAAGAGGGTTTATCAGCGGGATTGACAAGTATGGACAACTGCACTCACTTGCCCAACAAAACTCCGCTCAGATCCTTCAACTCTGGACAGATTCTCTTTATTAAGTTTTCGTTAGCAGCTTCTCCATTTGCACAAAACATAATATCCTTAGCGGCTTGTCTTGCGTTATCATTGAAGATTCTTGCATTCCATCCATCTTCACAATGACAAACCCATTCGCCAAAAAAAAAAACCTTATACGCTTTATAGTAACAAAAATTCTAGACATACAACATTTTTGACAACACTAAAACAACCCTCTCACATAACTTCTAATGGTATGGTCCAAAAACGGATCCCTTATTAACTCCATATGAGGGTTTGTTTTAGTGTTGTCTAAAACATATCGTATGTCTAGAATCATTGAGTAAGCAAAGTAAAGACGAGGAAAAAGGCAAAGAATAAACTATTAAAGGTGACGTGTAAATGTGGCTTTGGATCAAATAGTATATAAAGATATTTGTGTAGCTAAATAATTTCTATTTAGGGGGCTTTCGTGCGTTGATTATTGATCCCAATAATCACTCATAATTCTTGTTCTGTAAAGGAACGTATACCAAAACACTAGCAAGGCTTCAAAAGGTGAATACTTGCTTTTTCACATGTATATATATCACCATACAAAATAATGGTTATGCACAAAAACGATGAGTATAGAGTTTGATCCTTGTTTCGGTTAGATATCACAACTCATCAGACTTAAAAACAGCTTTATATTAAAATACATCCTCCGTTTCTGCAAAAATAATACTCTTATCTTTTGCCAAAACAGAGGCAGTATTTAATTTGAACATTCGTACCACTGCATCTCTGGTCAGGCACTTTAGAAGCAACAAAGCACCTTTCCAGGCCGGAAGAATGAACCTCGCGATTTTTCAGTGAGTGCTAATTTCCTATTAAATAAATATACCATGTAGAATTTGTTGCGCCAAAGCCTGCGGAAGCGTTAGGTTGCACTACTATCAGGGACGGGCCTAGCAAGGAGCTGAAGGAGGCTATAGCCCGTCCTTAATATTTGGGTAAAAAAAAATTGTATAGAAACTTAGGTCTAATTTTATGTTTAGCCCACATATTAGTTGTATTTAACTAATTGTATGTGATTTTTAGCCCATACTATGAGGTGATCAAAATTTAAATCATGTTTAAAGTAAATAATCTTCTTCCACTTATTACCTTTCTACTCCTACTTTCTTCTATTTTGGTAATCACTTTGTTTTTCTGTTATTTGTGTTCGTTTTAACTTTTATTCCCCTAGCTATTTAGTATTGTACGGGTGGATCACTCTTTGGCCACTAATTATGTGATGTATTCCAAAAAAATTTGCCGCGGCCTTCGGCCACATTATCGGCTGTTACAATCCAACCCTACCCAAGGGAAAATCCTGGGTCCGTCCCTGACTACTACAATGGTACTCCAATATTGCCAAGAACACAATCACACACACAAGAAGAACAAGTATTTAACGAGGTTGAATCCTCGGGAAGGAATAAGCAATTTTATATATCACCGTATAGGTTGGAATATACAAAGCTTTAGACGAGAAGAAGAGAACTCTTACTTAGTTCTGGTGTGTTTTCTCTAGTTCTCTTTATGGCTATTTATACACATCAATAGGACTGGACACATTCCTTAACAAGGA
The DNA here is from genome assembly GCA_023529315.1 of Papaver bracteatum. Classification (NCBI taxonomy): domain Eukaryota; kingdom Viridiplantae; phylum Streptophyta; class Magnoliopsida; order Ranunculales; family Papaveraceae; genus Papaver; species Papaver bracteatum. The sequence goes on from JAJJWX010000127.1 coordinate 1,555,809, forward strand.
TTACTTTCCTAAGAGTATAGGGTTTCCTAACTTAGCTCTAAGAGACAAACCTCTTAAGCTGCTATACTTAGGACACAAGTACTTGGTTTCCTTAACCAACTAGATTTCCTAATCTAGTCCTTGACCGACCTACCAACAGAATTAATTCTTTAACAAGCAAATAATTACGGTAGAACTTCTGTATACGAATACTCTATAAAGAAATAAACTCCATATAAAAATAAAAAATATTGGTACCAACTTAGCTTAATCAGAATAAAAATTACCTCTATATAAGAATATTTTTATACAAACCCAAGGATATTCTTATATAGAGGTTTTATTGTACGCTAATCAAGCATAATATCGTCATCCTAGTCCTACATTTATAAAAATCGATTATTCACAAAAAAATAAATAAATAAATAAAAAATCGATAATCAAGTCAATTAAAGAACAGTAAATACCCACTTGACATTTCGATTTCAGACATTTCTGGTCCAAGGATACACAGAAGGAATCTAGTTAACACCACCTTAAAATATTTTCATTTGTTAAAAAGACTATCACATACTGCTATTAGTATTAGATTTTATTTTTTTTTGAAGCATTTATTAGTATTAGATAGTATTAAGTTAAAAATGATGAATACCAAAAAAAAAAAAAAAAAAAAAAAAGTTGAAAATGATGTTGGACCAGGAGATAACAGAATGTGCCTCACTCGAATTCGTTTTGCTTTCGTTCCACGTGCATGACCAAAAAGAGATTTGATTGACGTGAGAATATCTGAATATGTAGTAATGTATATAAAAAGACTTTGACGGTCAGATTACATTAAGTTGGTGGATAGCCTGGCAACAAGCTAGGCACCAACACCCTTTTGGATTGTTAAACATATTCTATGAAAAAGAGTACCCCTATCTTATAATTAACATCATGATTGGTGATACAATTCTTCAACCTCTTCAAGAGAATGATAGTATCTTCGCCCAACTCCCCTAAAGTCGTAAAGGCTAAAACATCAAACCCGTACCCGTAATGTATGATACAAGAATGTAGAAAGCAGGGGCATTGTTTTTGTAGTTTGAAGCAGCACTTGAAATAACTGCTGCTTTTAAACAGATTCCGGTTAATAGAAAAATGTGTTCTACTTAAAAGTTGCAAAATTACCGGTAAAAAGTCATTTTCTTTTGTATTATTATATAAACTTTCATTACACTTGAAGAAATAACAAAAAGAAAGTAAGTGGGAACTGGAAAGCTAAAGTGTTACTGCTTTCATTGTCATAAACCTACACAAAGAGATCGTCCAAAATAAACAAAGGAAAAAGAGATGTAAAGGGAAGTAGTATATTACTATATCAGTATATATAATCCACAAATTATAATTGAGTATAGACATACTAATGAATGAATGAATGAATGAATGAGTGCATGTTGATTAAGCTCCATGCAAACACAAATTATAATGAATCATTTCGAGCCAGACAGGCACCGTATGAGTTTCTAACATAATCCACCGTCTTATACAGGTTTCATTTTTCTTATATTAGATGAGTCTCCTAGTAGCACGCAAAGATATATAGACTGAAAAATGGGAAACTTTGGGATATGCCCCAAAATCAACTGTCATCTTGGAGATATGTCTCAGGATTCCAGTTTTCTGGAATATGCCCCAAAGTAACAGTTTCCATCAAGGAACCGTTAAATAGTCAATTTATCGTAAATGTGTCTGAACTTTCTCTCTAATTTCTTTGAGGTTTTTTTTTTCTCAGAATTGGATTCTAGAGTTTCGTATGCTTAATTTTAAGTAGTTAATATGCCCCAAATTTTAAATATGTTCTCTCTAATTTCTTTGACTGTTTAAATATGTTCCTGAACCTTGTAAAGGTGTTAGCATATAATATATCTGTCTTTTAATCCGCATATGTAATTCCAAGTGTGTGCGAATGTTGCCTACTTAACGGTTCTGAATGAAATTTTGGACGGCTGGACATATTCCCGAAAACTGGAATCCTAGGATCATATCTCCAAGATGACAGCCGATTTTAGGGCATATCTCCAATTTTTCCTCGAAAAATCTCACCCCATAACAAGTGGGATTCGATGCCAAATCTCTTGATACAACCACAAAGTGTCTGACCAACACAATTGTTGGACACTTACTTGTAAAGGCAATTAACATGAAGACCTCTAGAGAGATCACCCATCTGAGTAAAACTCCCCCTCAAACCATCTAATTGATTCTTTATCTAGAAAATTTCAACAACAACAACAAAAAAAAAAAAAAGCTCGATCAAAATTTTGGAAATGTGTGACCAAGTGGATGTTTATGATTTGAACAAGTCACATAAAAAATATATTTTAGAGCACTAAAATGATAATTCACTGCTAAACTGTGTGTAGCGCATGATGAACGTGATGATTATCTATTCCCTCCGTCTTTAAAATATAGGCAGATTTGTGTGTAATATTTTTTTAGAGACGGAGGGAGTAATATTTTTGTCGTCACTAGTATTGGAGAACATGATCATGGAAGATATTCCTTCACCCCATCAAATGGTTTTCAACTAGTTTTTTATGATTTCAAGATGAATTTGCTTAATCTGAGTTGGGAATTTTCTTGACAATAGTATATCTATTGTACTTAAATGTAAATGTACTTAGGTGAGAACTAAACCACCAAGTTACGGCCTGTCTTGCGTTAATAATACAATGTTGTATTTTATAACTTTTTGGGGCTGTTTATTAATTTTATTTTTTATATGTACATTCGTAGGTTTTTTTTTTTTTTTTTGAAGCATTGAATTTATTAGATTAGACTGAAATTACACGGGGTGCGTAATATCCATAGAATCTGTTATTACAATAGAACTGATAGATTGTGAAATTGTATGTTCTCATACTGCTTTCGTGAGTCTCCCTATGGAGCAATCATCCGCTGCTCGGTTTTCTAAACCATCTGTTGCTTGATTTGCTACTCTGTAAAAGTGGCTAACGGTATATTGCTGGATTTGGGTGAGCCTTTGTTTGATCTCTGCAACCAGGTCAGATATATACCAAGGGGTAGGGATGGTCATGGGGCGGGTATGTCAAATCCCAGTCACTGCCCCGATCGTATAAAAAACTACCCAAACCTGCCCCGTTATCCACATGAATTGGGGCGGGGCGGGTGTGGGGAATACCCGTATGGGACGGGTTTTCCCATGGTTTACCCGTTACACGGTGTTGATACATAAATTTGTTATAATCAAAACTTGAATATGATTCAAACAAAAATAATAACATAACAATAATGCATTCTATAATTTTAAATTCAAAAATTCATCTTAAAGTGAAAAAAATAAAAAATAAATGATGACTTATTAGTTTTTCTACTTTTCCCTTTATCATTCTATCTTCGTCCATGTTAATTATTTCATTATCTGTATCATTTTCACTATTTTAACTTTCAGAGAATGTATTTAATCACACCAAAGAAACGAAAGTGACGAATATACAAGAAAGATTAAGAATATAATAAATGAAAGAAAGCTCAACTAATGGTAGAAATATATAAATTCGATACAAATTCCTGCATAAAAGTCTAAACTCTTATAATATAAAAGCTACGGGGCGGGTATGGGGCGGGGACCTTAAATCTCGTCCCCACCCCATCCCCGTAGCTTAGGTTTCGGGTATTACCCATACCCGACCCCATCCCCATTTGTGCGGGTAAAACCCTACCCAAACGGGGATGGGTTTGGGTGGGGCAAATGGCCATCCCTACAGGGGTTCTGTATTTGAGGTTATAAATCTCATTAAATTTTCCGAATCCATTTCAAATTGGACTTTTGACCATCCTCGTTCCGTCGCCGTTTTAGAGGCTATGTGCATGGCCCAGGTATCCGTTGCACGTGCTGTGGTGATGCCTAGAGGTTGTGTTATTGCTAGGATAGTGTTGGTTTCCTCATTTCTACAAATAATACCTTCTCCCGCAATTCCAGGGTTTCCTCTTATTGCGCCGTCCGTTTTGATTTTGATCCAATCTTATTGAGGCTTGAGCCATCCTACTAAGATGGTTGAAGTTGTTACTGTTCTTTGTGTTGGGTTTGGATATGGCTGCATCCCAGGGAGCACCGGTGGGAGGTGGGTTTGGGCCCAAGAATATCTCTGCTGGAGCTTGATGGCCATTTGCATTACATTATTCGGATTTGTTGTTGTTGGCGATACATCACAGCATTCTTGGTTAACCATAAGGACCAAAAAAGGAAGCAGAAGGTTGTGGTTATCGGTGCGGGTACTTTTGTTTGAAGAAGTTCATATATGGTTGTTTGGTGAGGTCGCGAAATGGGTATTCCTTGCGAGGCGACGTGAAGGTTTCTGAGGTGGTTTAGTAAGAAGTTCCAGGAATCTATAGTTGTTTAAAAATGTAGCAGAATGTGACTGGATGTTTCAAGATTAGAACTGCATTGAGGGCATAGGTTGGAGTTGGTGAGGTGGATGCGATGAAGAATGTTGAGGGTTGGTAAACCCTCATTAATTACTTTCCACAAGAAAAGCTGCACTTTTGGGGGACATGGGAGTGTCCAAAGGACGTTGGATGGTGGAAGGGGGTTTTGTTGAGTTTGCGCAGAAGCGCTAATGAGGTAGTTGTATCCAGAAGCAGTAGTACATTGTCCGCTTTTTGTAAAAGGCCATATAATCCTATCGGGTTTATTGCTCTGTGGGATGTGGATGTTGATGAGTCGTTGAATTATGGGGTGGGGTAGTAGGATTAATCTTTCATGATTCCAATTCCGGTTGATGGGTCGATGATGTCTGCTACTGATTGTATTGGATAACAAGAATCTAGGTTAATGGTATTTTCAAATTGTGGTATCCAATTTGCTTGTATGGGGGTATGTAACCCATCTCCTATTTGGTGGAAGAGATGTTGTTTGAAAAAAGGTATGAGCGAGGCCATTTGCCTCCACTGAGGGCTAGGGGAAGACGGGAGTGGTGGGATGCTTTCGAAAATGGGGGTCTGATCAAGGTATTTTTCATTATATAGTTTGGCTAAAATAGAGTTAGGGTTTTGGTGAATGTGCCATACTCGTTTCATGAGTAGTGATTTGTTGTGTTCCTTACTACTTCGGATACCGAGCCCTCCTTGTGATTTGGGTTTGTGGAGCTTGTCTTTTCCCAGTGGGTGGAGTTTTCTGATTGAAGAATCGTAACCCCAGAAGAAGTTTGTCGTGATACGATCCATTTTTTGGTGGATATGAGAATGAAGGATTTGGGTTTGCATGAGGTGGTTGGAAGTAGGGGTTAGTGATGATTTTATGAGCTCGTATCTTCTAGATTGGTTGAGGCATGCCTTGCGTGCTAGCCGTTTAAGCAGGGGGGAATATGTGGCTAGAGGATCTACCATATTTAAATTGTACTCCTAAATAGGTAGGGGTTTCGATATTGTTGGCATGTTGAAATCTTGGGTTAACTTATCTATCTGGGGTTGTTCTAGCTTTGGGTGATGTATCAGTGTGGATTTAGAGTCGTTTATGTGTTGCCCGCCGAGGTGCCGTAAGGCTGTAACAGTTGTTTGAGGTGATTGGTGCCTTCTGGGGTTGCTTTATATGTTATCAAGAGATCATCCGCGTACATAAGATGAAGTATTGGTGGTTTTTGTTTACAAGATATATATAAATAGGTGTTCCTCTTACCAAGTTCTACATACCTACCAAAAATGGGCGTAATCCGAGACATATAACACAACCATCTACTACTTTGAAAATGATCCGTCAAAAATCAACGGATTTCTGGCCGTCGATATTAAGACCGGTATATTGTGAGGTTTCATATTTCGGAATGTGCTCATTTTTGGTAGGCATGTAGAACTTGGTAAGAGGAACATATCCCTAAAATATTAGCTTCAAATCCATTACGGTTTGATTTTATTCGCAAAAATGACCCCCAATGTGTGAGATAGTGTGATAATAAAAGTGTGAGTTGATCCTTCCTCATATATATAAATCACAATGAGTACACGATTCGCAATTCCATATATAATTTGATCCTCAGAAGACAAAAAATTCATACTACAATTCACGTTTCCACAATCATGCATGTCCCTTTTCTGATTTTATTTTTATTTCCTTTTATTATTAATAAATTTCTTTGGTTAAAAAATGGCATAAAAACTTAATTGTATTTGAATACCATTTCCATCAACCAATAAACCTTATCCAAAAGAAATATAGCTTCCTTTTTTTTCTTCTAATAAAATTATGCATATATAATGAAATGACGAGGGCCCACCACTATCTTTTCGATATCAACCTATAAGTCTGATACCTTACGTGATCTAATATAGACATGAAATGTCAAGAAGATAGCAACCACAAGGTAAACATTTGGTATATAGTATAAGTCTGAAACCAAATTTAAACTATAAGGATCAATCCAAGTGTTTGGGATTAAAGTATAATTACTTTTAATTATAACTAAAACACTAATTATAATTGCAGAAAGTAAATAAAGACACAACAGGATTTCGTTAACGAGGAAACCGCAAATGCAGAAAAATTCCGGGACCTAGCCTAGCTTTATCTGTTAGAGCATTGCTCGGTCGAACTTGCATCTGTTGCTATCTCAAGCATGTTTGTCAATGTTAGTGATCAAAACTATAAGTCTTGATTTCTAGCATGTTTATAGATGTCTCGGACTAGGACATAGATAGTGTAGTTGAGGTTAAATCTCTCGGCGTTCATCACTTGAAGACGAAGAACTACTAAGGGAAGCTTGTGGAACTTCATCGACAAAAGGTATATGGAGACTTAAACTTGGAAAGTCTATTTCTACTCTATCTCCTATATTGAGACATATGTCGTGTTACGATATAGTTTTCTACTATGAATATTTGATATTTCGAGCTGAGTATATCTCGCTTACATATTTCTCGAAATATGTGTTGGCAAGCTTTCTCTTTAGCCATGTTCATCTTTACTCGTGACGAAAGTCATGTTGACATTTCAATAACTTGAAAATTTCTTTGACGCTAATAGTGTGTGAAAACGGCTATTGTCATTATAGAAGAACGTTTCAAAGATTGGAATGTAGAGTTGATGATGTAACCATATTTGGATATAAGCATATATAGTGTGTTCGCACATTAGTTTATAAATCCATTAACCGGAATCCAATTTTATGCATATGTGTGTATACGAAATTGGTGAAGGAGGCAAGATAAGTATGCGTACCCGTACACATACTGTTGGAAGTTTTCGAACCGAAAATATCTGTTGGGTTTTGGAATTACAAACTCCTAAACTAGTCACCTTAAGTATGCGTACCCATACGCATATTGATGGAAGTTTTCGAACCAAGAATTTCTGCTGATTTTGGAAACTTAACAAACTCAAAATCCAGTTGCTTAAGTACACATACCCCTACGCATACTTAAGCTGGTTATTTTATCAAATCGGTTTGTCCATGAATTTAAACATTTAAATCTCCAGGAATGCAATCTTTACAAACCGTGGCTATAATGTTCATGATTGATTCGAGTGAATCAAACCGATTTTTCTTTAATTGTGTTCTTGTATAATTCATGAGAATATAGAAATTGAATATCTCATTAAGTAGTTTCATTTGAGTCATTTGAACTAGTTATGGTTAAGATGAATAATGTTGATATGAGAGTAGTCATATGGCTAACCTCGGTTAACTATTTGAGAACCAACATGGTGTACACGTTTAGGTACGGCTACATAAACTTAAATAAGGGTACCTTTCATTTGTGTGTAAGTGTAACAAGATAAGTTCGATCTAACGGTTGAAAGATATTATCTTGGTTGAATCAGGTTTTCCATCTAACGGTGATTATTGAATGCTTTGTTACCAAGGTAACTTGGATTGCAAACCCTGATTTGAAAACTATATAAAGGAGAACTCTAACAACTGGGAAACCTAATCTCCACACCTCATGTGTGTTACTAGTTGCATAACTAGAGTCGATTCTCCTTTATCCTTAGGTTTCTTCTCAAGACCCTGTAGGTTAAAAACTTAAAGACTTCATTGGGATTGTGAAGCCATACCCAACTATTATCTTGTAGTTGCATGATCGGATCTTGCTGCTCCTATCGTGTTGAGTGCAATTGAAATAATTGACTCTAGATTTTATATCTCCAATAGGAAAGATAAAAAAAGTAATCACAAACAACTTCGTCTCATCGTTTTTGATTCCACAATAACTTGTTTCTCTAGTCGATTAAGTTTATTGGGAGGTGATTGATAATCCTAGGCTGTTCTTCGGGAATATAAGTCCGGGTTATCGATTGGTTCTTGTTCACCTTGATTTTATCAAAATACGGAACAAAACTTGTAGATTTATTTGTGGGAGACAGATTTATCTATTCCTATAGACTTTTCTGTATCAGATAGATTTATTTATCAAGTCTTCGACTTTGGGTCGTAGCATCTCTTGGTTGTGGGTGAGATCAACTAAGGGAATCAAGTGCGTAGTATCCTGATGGGATCAGAGACGTAAAGAGCGTAACTGTACCTTGGATCAGTGTGAGATTGATTAGGGTTTAACCACAGTCCAGTCCGAATTTAATTGGTAGTGGGATAGAGTCTGTAACGGCTTAATACAATGTGGTTTTCAATCTGGACTAGGTCCCGGGGTTTTTCTGCATTTGCGGTTTCCACGTTAACAAAATTATGGTGTCTATGTTATTTTTTTCCATATTATATTTTTTTATATAATTGAAATATCGCAGTTTGTGCGTTAAGATCTATCAATTAGAATATCCAACCTTTAGTTGTTGATTTACATTGATTGACACTTGAACATTGGTATTTGGTACCGTTCAAGTAACTCCTCTTATATTCAATCAGCCTCGCAGATTTTTATTTGCTGATTGCGGATTGAATTAAGAGTTAGAGATATTAAACTCTTTGATATACTTTATTCTAGATTGAGTCTGACTCTTTAGTTGATTCTCTAGAAAGTGTATTGGAGTAAGTCCCCTCGATTTCCAAATAAATTATTGGGTGTGGTTGTTAGACCCTCGCATTTTCATTATCCTTTACTGTTTGGAATACGATCAAAAGGATTGGTGATTCACGTGCGTGACTCTAGAAGTCGAAGACGCATGGATACTGAGAAAACTAAGTATTTAGGGGTAGTCCACTTGGTCTCAACTATATGAAGTTGGCATTAGATTTTGTATAACGGCTTAATAATTCTGAGAGTACTCAAAACTAGACTAGGTCCCGAGGTTTTTCTGTATTTTCAATTTCCTCGTTAACAAAATCTTACTGTGCCATTTACTTTATTTCCGCATTATAATTGACTCCCGGTCAAACAGTCAACTCCACGTAAACTAAGTAGTTCACGTCGGTCGTTCAGTGAGACTTAATCCAAGACATTAATCATGCACTCCAAATCATTGTTTAAAGTTCAATGGATAACTTTAAATCTAATTGTTATTATAATTAAGTAAATTACACACGTACGTTAATCCTAGTCACTTGATATTGATCCTATAGAGTTTCGGTTTAACACCGTACCTGTTATCAAGTGATCACTTTGTTGTCGTATTGTCTCAATTTCATATCCATATACACGATCACACAAAGTGAATACCATAGTGGTCGTATTTTCTCGAATTTCTCCATAGATGTTCACACTTGGTATCAGACTTATAGGTTGATATTTAAAAGATTGTGGTATATTTGGATGCCCTCGTCTTTTCACAAGTCTCTAATACTAGATTTTCGTGTATATAACTTCGCATATTATATTTTCAATCGGAAACAATTTGAAATCTTACGATATAGAAATGGAATCAAGTCAAGTCATGTATTACTAACCTCAAGTGAAAGAGTACGTACGATGTCTTCGTTGATGACGATATGTCTTCAGATTCTTCAGGTCTTCAAAGTAATACTTGTATGTCTCAACAAATCTGGAATTCCTAGTCTAACCTATGGAAGTTGACTCTAGTAATATACTCAAGCGAATTATGAGTTTTGATACTAAAATATGACAACCAACTTACCAATGCTTGGAGGAATCAACCAAGCAGTGCTCTAACATATAAAAATATAGAAAAAGAATGTTTAGATCATGGAATTAATAATGGGTCTCGATCACTATGTCTGACCATTAGAATGCATTTTGAAAAACGTAATGATTGAGGAATTGGAATGTATTCGAAGGAATTCATACTAAACTATGTAATGGTTTACTTTCATTGAGATACAATTTAAAGTAGGAGCAACATAAAATTCAAGGTAAAGCAAAACGACATAACATCGATCCTCACGAAGTTCATAGTATATAGGGGGGTGACAACATGCTTGAATATATAGCAGGCGAAGACGAAACACCAATTTTACCTCAAGAACATTATTTAAATATGCTTGAAGAGGAAGACGTTAATAATCTAGAGACTATCCCTCTACCATACAACTGACATGATTGTTGAAATTCCACACCAAAGGCTGTCGGTGAGGGATTTTGTTTATGACTTTGGTAATCTTTCATTTGGAGATGATACACAAGGTTATGACAATGCGAATCCCATATATGATTATTACATTGTGGATTGTTCTGACCTTGATGAGGAAAAGAATCACCGAGAAAATAAATAATACATGAATAAGTTGAAAAAAAGGTAGTGGTGTAACTTTTTAAAAAATGAACACTTGTTTCATAATTATATATTTTTAAATTTGAAGTCTTTAATCATATAGGCACGTTGAATTGTTTATAAATTTAATTCTAAATTTTAAGCTTTCATTCTAGGGAGAAAAATCCCTAAAATATATATATGTACATCGAAGAAAATTATTTACATGGTTGTGACGTTTGTAAAAACAAGAAAAACAATTTTAGGAGAATATGCACGTTAAAATGTTATTTATAAGAAAAAACACTCACATTAATTTTAGAAAAACATTATAACTGGTGTGGAAACGGGAAAACAGTTATAAAAGACTGACGTTATTCCCTATTATAGAGAAAGATGTCGTGGACCCTTACAAGCACATATATAGGTGTGATCGTCTTAATTGTCGTTTTCTTGGAAAAAAATCGATATTTTTCAAGCCTTAGTTTGATCAATGCAGTCAATATTGACCGTATTGGACGATATATTGCTGACATTACCGGTATTGACACTGGAGTGATATGAAAACCATTATATCGGCGATACGAAATATGCCCGATAATATCGGGCGATATACACCGATATGAGTCAACTGAAATTTCTGGTATGAGGATATTTTAGGCAATCCAGGTGAAGAATGGGGGTAGTTTAGGTCTTTCAGGTGAAGGGAATCGATAAATCCCTAAATCTCAGTCGAGTTTTAGTTTTACAGCCGAAAAAAAATCATCTCAGCCGAAGAAAAGTGAATTTTAGAATCAACAAATTAAGTTCATCTTCTCAATCTTGGAATAGGGATCGTTATTCTAGATTAACCATAATCGATCATTGATCGTTTTTCTCAACGGAGTTATTCTTGTCAATCTCATCTATCTGAAAGGAAGGGATTTTAGCTTTGATTATTAATCTTTTCCTCAATTTCAGAGATTTTCTGATTATTGGCTTTAGGGTTTTGATAATTACTCTCTTCTTTTGCTTTGTTTTGCTTTTTTTGTTTCATTATTTGATTACTCTCTTCTTCGCAATTTTATATGTTAAGAAGACTTCTGATACTTAATTAGGAATGTTTAGAGAGAAGAATGAGTTGTTTTGTCTTATTTTTAGTCTTGTTAACTGTGTTTTCTTTAAATGTAGAATTACATGGATGTTTCTTTTAATTTTGTATTTTTTGTTGGTTTTAATAATTAGGTCTAACTTGGTTTGCAGAAATATGTGAACATATTATGTGTAATCCTGCAACTCTTTGCTTTGGTTTAATGGAAGAAGTAGTTAAAATCATTTTCGCATTTTTTTTTTACATTGAGATTGATGTTATTTTACATTTTGATTATGAGATTTTTCTTTTCCTAGTGTTAGTTAAAATATGTTGACGAATATGATGATTCCCAATGAATAATAGCCCTAAATTTACCCCAATGAATACTTGTTTCTTTTTCTAAAGTTGGTGGTATTTATTATATCTTAACATAAGATGTGTGAAAAAAACATTTGTTATAAAAATTATAGGTATACAATTTGAAACCAATATTGCACCGATGTTTCAACGATAATATCCCAGATACAAAGTTGAACTAGCGTTCGGTCCCGGCCGAGATAAGAAGATATTCGATATTAACTACATTGGTTTTGTTGCAACTTGAGAAGTTGTTTTTAACTTAGTTATGAAGGAAATAAAAAGTTAAAAATTGGAAACACAAATTTATGATGACTACTTAAACCTAGGGGTATACCCAGATTAATTGGGGTATACCCAATTTTAAAGGGACATTTTTTGTGGGTTTTAGGGTGGGGGGGCTAAATACACTACTTCTCTATACAAAACAACATACAAATAGTTCCATATACTCTCCAAAGCTCATATCATCATACACTCCATCTAACTCACCCAATACCTCTCTACAAACAACAATGTCATCTTTTGATTTGTTCGACTTAGATGTTCCGAAAGGGAAGATTCCAAAACCTTTTGGGCTAGGGTACACAACAAATTTAGCGGCGAGTATGGGAATCCTAATGCAAGAAGTATTGAACAAGTCCACGCTAGGCACCTAGTAATCGAAAATGCGATACTTGTTTATTTACCCCTCCAACCTCGGATTTTTAACACTCGCCCCTTCACCTTGTCCGTTGCAGAATTTGTAAGTCATTTTGTGGTTTTTTTTACGTAACCCATGTTGTTTTATCTTCCAATGAAACACCACTAACAAATGTAAGCTTGTTTTTGTAGCACGAAGCCGTGAAAGTGCGCTACTTGGAAGTAAAGTGGGAAGCATTCGCATTCGATGCAAGCTATCACTTCTTGGCCGATAAAATCCCGTTGGATAACCCGGACTACTTGGTATCGTCTTCGTCGGAGGAAGATTGATGGTTTTAGAAGTTTTAGTGTAGGTTTTGTTGGTATACCTCTATGTAAGCCCTCACGAGACTATAACTCGTCCACTAGGGTCGCCTAGGGGTTTAAAGGCTTGATGCACATGATAAGTGCGATCGTTTTTATGTTTCAATCAATGTAGTAACCAAAATTGCATAAATAAAGTGAATTACATCTTCCATATTTTCTGTTTTCTGTTTGGTATAAGTACAAGTCGACAAGGTTATAAATCCCTAACCTGCCGGCTATATGTTAGCCGGCAATGATAAAAGCTATTTACTTGCCGACGTTATAACCGCCGGAAGTAATATTTTTTATTTAATTTCTGGTATTCAAATACTAATAAAAATAACTTAAGAATGTCTATTTTGTTTTTATGGAAAGGTAAATATTAATAACTAAAAAATACAATTCAATAGGTTAATAATTACACCATACAGATATAACTTTTTACCATCCTCACATTTCGCACCAGACCACCAGAGTACTATTAATTATTATTCCTTTTCTTCCATTCTCTTCTCAATTATCTTCTTCATATCACTCAACCAAAGTTCGAGAATATTTCAGAATCGTTTTTGAGAGGTTTTTCTGAGAGCAAGTCTTTTTGTGTAGGAAGAAAGGAGAGATTATGCCTAAGGATAAGAATACCGAAACTCAAGAAGGTGGTTTCGTTCATGGATCCACTTGGTACAAGGAACCTTGAGAGTCCCAAACATAGTGAGAGAGATAAAGAAAGGGATCACAAGAACAACTAGAAGGAGGATAACAAACCACCTCCAGTTGATGCAACAACACAAAGAGGAAGTTGTTGAACTTTTTGGATGTGTTTCTTATGCTGGTGTTAATTTTGATCTCTTCCTCTTTACGACCAAGTAGTTTTCATGTCTTATATTTCCTATATTGTTGTTTTTTTGTTTTCCTAATTTCCACCATGTGAGTATATTCATTCATCGGATGGTTAGTTTCATCAATCTATCCATATCTATGTTATTTTTTTATTCTTTTTATTTTATTTTTTTCGTTCATTCTTTTATACTGTATTTTATGTTGGTTAATTTGATATATCACTATGTATCTCAAGTTGTTAATTTCAGAAGCTAAACAACAACACTTAAAAGCTTAAAAAGCTCCAATATCTCTTACACTCCAACTCACAAAGATACATAGGAATTTTGTGACCATGAACCGAACGTACAAATTTTGTCGGCTACGTTAACTGAAGTATATGCAGATGAACTTAAAGTCCAAGATAAAGCGAACATTTCAAGTGGTGTCAAGAAAGAATCAATACAATATTTAAATAGTATTGAAAAAGGGATTAATGAAACTTTGGAAAATGTAATGACTGAAGAATTAGAATGTGTTTCAAGGAATCCATGTTGAACTATGCAATGATTTAATCTCATCGAGAAGAAATGACCTGGTGTATGTTCAATACAATTTGAAGTTGGAGCAACAAATAATTCAAGGTAAATCAAAGCGACATAACATCAATGTTCACGACGCTCATAGTATATAGATGGGTGACAAAATGCTTGACTAGGTAGCAGACAAAGACGAAACACCAATTTTACCTCAAGAACATTAGTTAAATATGCTTGAAGAGGGAGAGGTTAGTAATCTCGAGACTGTCCCTATACCACACAACTGACATGACCCAGAAGTTGAAATTCGACACCGAAGGTTACTGGTGAGTGACTTAATTTGTTTATGACTTTGGTAATCTTTCATCTGGAGATGATACACAAGGTTATGACAATGTGAATCCCAAATATGATTCTCATTACATTGTCGATGTTCTGACCATGATGAGGAAAGGAATCATCGAGAAAATATAAAATAGGAAAGGAATTGCCAAGAAAATAAAAACTACATGAATAAGTTGAAAAAAGGTGGCCGTTTTAGTTGGTACATTTCACTTTTTAAATGATGCAAATTGGTTTAATAATCTAGTATTTTTAAATTTGAATTCTTTAATCAAATAGGTATATTGAATTATTTATAGAATTTTAATTCTAAATTTTAGCTTTCATCCTAGAGTGAAAAAATCCCTAAAAAAATAATATTATTTACGTGATTATGACATGCATGAAAAAAAAAATTTAGAAGAAAATCCACGTTAAAATGTTAATTAGAAGAAAAAAATACTCAAATTAATTTTAGAAAAACGTTATAACTGTGTGAAAATGGAAAACAATCCTAAAAGACTGTTGTTATTTCTTATTTATCGACGTTATATAGAAGGGTGTTGGGGACCCACATAAGCACAATATATCCGTGTGACCGCTTTAATGGTCATTTTCGGGGAAAAACTGATATTTTTCAAACCATGCTTTTGATACAACTTGAAAAGTTATTTTTAACTTAGTTATGGTGGAAAAAAATAGTTAAAAACTGGAAACATAATTTTATAATGTCTTTTGAAAGTAAGAAAATTTACTTTTTGTGAAGATTTTTTTTTTTTTACTTCCGGTAATGTCTATTTTTTTATGGAAAAGTAAATATTAATAATTGCGAAATATAATGCAACATGTTTATAATTTCTTGTTTATCAAAAACATTTGAAAATATACTAAATTTTTGAACTCGTTGCTGCAAGTGAGTTGACATATGTCGAAGACTTTTGAACCTCGTTTCCTTAGCTATGGAATCGGTTGTCGTATTGTAATCTCTACTTATATATCTAACTTGCACTTGAGGGAGTTTTTCTTGAATAGAAAAAGTTTCTAGACAAGAGATATGCGCACTATATTTGTTGTTAACTGTATCCGCAAGTAACCACAGTCTGTTGCTATGGAAACACTTGATAATATGTTTTCTTCTAACCATTTACTTGCCCTCAGTAAAGTTATAGCTTCTGCATAAGCCGTCGAAGATGCCCAATCCCCTGAAATATGCAAGAATGCTTCTTGATCTATTGGATAAAGGATAAATTAAGGCATATCAGATGGATAAATCTTTTTTCTTGAAGCCGTGTTGATAAAAATTATCCAATATAATTGAAGAGAAGTCCATGAAGGTTTAATTGCTTTTCCTTTCTGGTAATGTTGAATTGGTAATGTGTCCTTGGTATGGGATATATTGAATAAACTTCTTAATCTTTCAATTAGGGTTGTTGGATCCAGATTAATGTTTTCACATATTACTGAGCATCTATGTCTCCAAATGAACCATAGGATGGCTGCAAAAATAAATAAAAATAAAAGTAATTGTTGTAAATTTCGTGTTTTTTTGAGTCGGAAATTCATCTTTTTACCCATGTACTTATCGAATCTGTGCAAGTTTGTGAATTAACCCCGTCCATAGAATGACCAAACCAGATGGATCTTGCAAAAGCACAAAACTTGAAAAGGTGTTGTTCAGACTCATGGACTTAGGAATTGCAAACATCCCAATCTGGCTAAATCTCTGAACTATGAGTTGCTAGTCTGATTGCTACAACAAGAGCTTTCTGAGTTAATTTCCAAATAAACAATCTAATCCTTGGAATTGCATGCATTTTTCATATTTTTTTCCAAGTGAAACAACTATTGTCCTCATTTCCAAAATTTTGGTTGATAAGAAAATTAGATATTTTTTGCAGAATAGCTCCCGAGGGATTATGTTTCCATCTAATTTTGTTTGTATCTTTAATTTTACGCGACATAGCAAGTATTTTTCGTTTTTTTTTTTTTGGCCATAAGAATTCATCTAATTTTGAAATGTCCCAAGAACCCTCTTGAAGCTTTTACGGCAGTGGTTTTTCTTTATAATCTAGGGGTTTGGGAAACCATCTGGTCTGGGGGCACACCATCGTTCATGTGTGAGAGAGTAGACCGCATTTCTTCCTTGGATGGAATTTCAACTAGAGTAAGATTTTCCTAATCCAACTGCATGGTTTAATTATTCCAGAAAGATCAATATCTTAGTTACTAATTTTTGATTTGTCAATCTGGGTGAAATAATTGATAAGGAGGGAAATGATTTGGTTTCTATCAGATAGCCATAAACCCAATGGTTCCATGAGGACATGAATAACATTTATTCTCTTCCTATTGGAGGTTTTTGCATGAAAATATTACGTATTCTGATCATATTCTTTAAAGATTTCATCACGGGAAAATAAATGGTCATAATCATTTCTAATTTTATACCATTTTCCTAGATTCACTTGAATATTTTTTAGAATATCCAATTTGGAGGAAATTTTTCGAAATTTATGGATATTCTCTATTTTACTATCTTCAGACTTTTTATATTTTTGTGGACGTTAACGAAAACATCAAAATTTTAATAAGAAAGATCAGAAAAGAGAAATTTAAGATTTGATAAAAGATTTCTAGGCGAAGATTGTACCAAGGGAAGTTAATAATGTCAATTCTTTTATGTATAATAGCGAATCACCTACCATGATAGATAAATCCACAAAACTTTTGCATGGAATCTGCCTAAGGGTGCACACGATACTGTTCGGATCGGTTCTTGCCGAGGCCGAGTACCTTTACCTCTCTAGTCTCGGTTCTTAGCTTTTAGACCGGTACCTCTTTCTTCGGTTCCGGTACCATTCAAGACAAATACGGTACAGGGGACGGTTCCGGTACCAGTCGGTACTTTCTGTCAGAATTGGTTATTGCAATTCTGCAAAATATATAAGAGCTTCCTTATTTAATCTTTGAATTTCTTCTTACAGACAAAAAAGTTATTGGAGATATTTGACGTTTTCATTTCTTGGGGAAGCACCATGAATGTCATTATCATCACAAGAAATGGCGAATTCACGATGGAGATTGGTTTCAGCGAGTCTGTTCTTGAAATAAAATGGCGAATCGAGCAAGGCTTGGGTATCGAAGTATCTACACAAATTCTAACAGTATACGGGTTGGAACTAATCGATGGACTTAATATGGGAGATTATCCAATTATCGGTGAAGGAACAATAATTGATCTTAACATCAAGAAAAAAGAACTTGTTATCGAAATTGATCCTAATAGAATTCAAATTGTTCTTATGAATCAAAACGGAAAACAATAATTGAAGTTGATAGAACTGAAACGGTTGCAAGTTTGAAAGAGAAAATCCATGGAATTGACGGTAGTCACATCAAAAGAACAATACTTACAGGGGGTTAGTCAATTGAGATTTGTGGAGATATTGAAAGAATTCTAGAGACTTCTAAAATCTCTTGTTAGTCATTAGAGAGTTCTTCAAAATCTCAAACAATCTCTGTTATTGGATCGGGACTTTCTAAAAGTCTTCAGAATTCTCTGTTATTGGATTTGGAATTTGAAATCAATGACTTGTGGTTTTGAGAGACTTGTAGAGATATTTATTACAAAACATACCATAAATGGCTAAAAAAAAGTCTCTCCTAAGTAGGTGATATTTCAAGAGACTTTGTTATTTCTCTTTTCTTTAAGGATTAAATATCAAAATATTAAAAATAATAAATAAATAAGCTACAATAAAATTCTAATTCTTATTTTTTTTAATGAAATTATTATTATATAGCAGACAGAAGAATAGAATCTTACAAGAAGATGTTGGGGAGCCTAGCAACCAGCTAAGCCCCAACACCTTTCTGAATTACAACCCCTAATCTATGGAAGAGGAAGCTATTGTTCTTAGCATTAACAATAATTTCATAAAAAATGGAAAAAAATTTTGTTGTCTTCTAAAACCCAATAAGTTTACTAGAGATTCAAATCCTTTCTGTTCGTTTGATTTTGATTTTATTGGAAAAATGGTTACAATTTCTGTTAGCCATGCATGGACTTATACATTTTCATTGAATTCATTTTGTTTGTCTCATATGTGTAAGTTGAAGTTCATATATGTTTTATGGTTTCAATGAATCACCATAACTCTTTGAAAATCATCTAGAGAGTCTCTCAAAATCTCTAAACTCATGGAGAGTCACCCAAAATCTTTTGCATAAAAAGTCTCTGAATGTCTTTAATAATCCCAATTGACTAACCCCGTGTTAGCTTTAGTGGAATCGAGATGAATGAAAACTATAGAAGTTTATGCGAGCATGAGATATGCCAAGGATCCGAAGTATCCGTCTTTTATGGAAATGTGAATCATCCAACAAGAAGCGATCAACCTTCGGCCAAAAGATTGAGTTTGGTAGTTCAGACTACCTCTGTCCTTAATTCCTGCTCTTGTAAATCTAATGGATAGTAATATTTGGTACAAACGGGACGGGACATGACTAAGGCCGTGTAGCTGTACCCCTAGAGGCCGGTTCTCAGTTTTTAAACCGGTACATGTACCCGTTTCTCGGTTCGGTACAAAACCAGGTACGGTTCCACTGGTTCCGGCACGGTCCGATTTTTTGGCTCGATTCCTGTGCTGTTGTGCATCCTTAAATCCACCAAATGAATGTGTCATCTTGGGTTGAGAAATGATAATGGCAACATTGCCTCAGGTGAACGAACTCAAGCTTCTTTACCCAAAGCAAGGATAAGGAAAAGACAAGAATATATAATTTCAGGCGACGTGTAAATGTGACTTTGGATCAATATACATACTACCAATAGATTTGATTTGATTACTTAAATCATTTTTATCTAGGACTTAGGCCTGTCAGTATTTGCCTGATATCCGGAATCCGTTTTCGAGAATTCGAGATCCTATAGGATTTTATCCGTTTTATCGGATATCGGATATTGGATCAGATATGTTATCGGATATTTTTTCCTTAACATATCAGAATAGGATTAGGCTCCATCTGAATTGTTAATATCCGATAAGAAATGAACTTATTTATAATTTACCCTAATTTAGAGCCATTTTGGATACCCATTTCGGATAAATATCCGATAATTTTCAATTATAAACATGTTTTACAAGGTTATTAAGTTTTTTTTGTCAGAATCGGATATTATTGGATATCCGATAGCTTAGCATATCGGATATCCGATAACGCTTAACCTATCGGATACGAATTTTCAAATATTCGTCGGATATTCATCCGTTGACAACCCTAATAGGACTCCTAGGGACTTTTGAGTATTGACTGTTGACCCAATACTGTATGTATTAAGATTTAAAAACACTACCAAGGCTTCAAAAGGCGAAAGAGTATTTGGTGTTCCACTGCAGGAACTTCTCAAGCTCCTTGGAAACCTCCAACTCCCCCTGTGATCAAGATTAATGTTGATGCTGCCTGGAAAGATGGAGAATATTCGTGTTCTGCAATTGCAAGAGATTGGAATGGAAACTGTTATGGTGCTGCAACAAGGTGTGGCAGGACGGACTCTGTTACCTTTGCTGAAGCCGATGGGTTCCTTCTATCCACAGAGTTAAGCTCATGGTCGAACTTCATTTATGTTGAAATTGAAGGTGACAACCAAATAGTTGTGAAGTGCCTAACCGGAGAGCTTTCTAATGCCCCTTGGAGGATCTGGAGGCTCAAAGACAACATCATCAACAATATGCGAAGTCTTAACAGCAACGGAGCTTTCTCCTTTGTGCATAAGAAGGCTAACTCTGCTGCTCATAATCTAGCCGCCTACGCTCTTAATCATAAAGTCCAAGAAATATGGACAAGCTCTAATTTTCCGACTAGCATTGCCAATATTTGCTTTGTAAGCAATAGCTAGTCCTCCTGTGTTCGTTCATTTTGTTTACCAAAAAAAAAAAAAAAAAGCACCATACAAATTGATAATGATGCACAAAATCGATTGCGATGGGACTCGAAAGTTGATCTATGTCCCGGAAAGTTGTCGGTGTAAACATTGGGACTTAAATAAAGTGGAGACCTAGAATACCACACCATAAACATGAAATCCATTAACAGAACGTGCCTCACTTGATCGAATTCGTTTCGTTTCCATCCGACACGCAAGTGTTTTTTCTTCTTTTGACCATTAGGAGATTCGATTGAAATGAGAAAAATATGCATGGTAGGAGATGCAAAGAACATACAAAAATATAGAAAGTAAGGCAGTGTTTTGTAGTTGAAGCAGAACTTAAAATAAAAGTGCTACTTTTTAAACAGATTCGGCAAAGAATGTGTTCCATAAGCTACTTAGAGCATCCGCATCGGACGACCAAGACTAAAAATTTGGTTAGAAAAAGAGACATAGTGGGACGGAGTAAAGACCAAATACTAGACCATACCAAATTTCCAGACTAAATTTGGTCTGCGACCAAGACCAAACCTAAATTTAGTCGGGCGTTTATGTAATGTTTGCTTCTCCACGGGGGTTTGTATAGTCTCCGCTTGACGTCAAGCGTTGGTAATGTGTTCGTCCCGCAATCAGGCATAGATATAAAGTATTCCCCAATGGCGTGTTGATTAAATGTGCGCTCAATCGGACGTATCTGAAGTTAACGCATGTCATCAGGCACAAATATAAGGTACGCACCATTCACGCGGCGATATAGTTCACGCCTGATTCCAGGCGTTCATATAGTTTACGCCTCACTCAGGCATAGATAAAGTCCCCGCCTGCTGCTAGGCGGTGATAAAGTTCACGCCCCATGATTTATTTTATTTTCTTTTTATTTTCTTTTTCAAACTGAAATTTGTTTTTCAATTTTATAGCCAACACTTATTTTAAACATTAAAAAGAGTTAGTGTGATCCAAATGGTTGATCATGGAATAATGCCAATTAAGAAGAACCTCTTTGTTGCTTGTCCTTTTCGATTGGGGTGCTTGTCCTTTTCGATTGGGGTGCTTGTCCTTTTCGATTTCAATTAGCTTGCCTTGAAGGAACTAACATAATTTATTTAATGAAAGAATGGTGGGAATCTTTTTCTTTTGTAGGCACGGCGGGTGAATGTTTTTCAATGAAGTTACATGCTTTAAAGGAGAAATTGAAGGTGTGGAATCGAGACGTTTTTGGGAACATTGATAGGGCGATTGACTTGGCACTTACCAAGATGAAAGAGTTAGATGAAATAGATGATGAAAGGGGTCTTACCGAAGGTGAAGAAGACATGCTTGTGACGGCTAAAGTGGAGTTTGATGTGGTTCATCGTCATCAAAGCATAATGATGAGGCAAAAATCAAGAATTAGATACTTTCGAGATGGAGATAGAAACACCAAACATTTTCATCAAGTAGTGAGGGGTCATAGAGCTTTTAACAACATCAATAACCTTCGTATCAATGGTCAATGGACCGGAAACAAAGAAGAAATCAAGTTGGGTATCGCAAACCATTTTGAGTTAGCGTTTAAAGAAATTTCAAACAATTGTCCAAGAATCAAAAATATTTCTCTAAAGTGTATTGATGAGAATGCAAGCATATGGTTGGAGAGATATTTTAATGAAGAAGAAGTTAAGAATGAAATTAAAGATTTGGGAATTGATCGTGCTCCGGGTCCGGATGGATTTCCTATGAAGTTCTTTCTTGTTTGTTGGGAGTTTCTAAAAGAAGATTTGATAAAAGTTTTCGAAGAATTTCATGACCATAATATTCTTCATTCCTCATTGAAAAACAATTTTATAGCGCTTATCCCTAAGAAGGCGGGTGTAGAAGAAGTAAAAAAATTTCGACCTATTAGTCTTATTGGAAGTGTTTACAAAATCATATCAAAAGTTTTGGCGGAGCGTTTAAAGGTATACCTTCCTACTCTAATCTCTACAACTCAATCTAGTTTTATTAAAGGAAGACAAATCCTTGATGAAGTTTTGATAGCAAACGAATGTGTGGATTCTAGACTTCGTCAAAAATTATCGGGGTTGGTTTGCAAGCTTGATTTCGAAAAGGCGTTTGATAATGTGAATTGGAATTTTTTAAATGAAGTTTTGTTCAAAATGGGGTTTGGTGGTGTTTGGAGGGCTTGGATTAGAAATTGTTTAACATTCTCAAAGTTCTCGGTTCTTGTCAATGGATCCTCTTTCGGTTACTTCGGTAGTGAAAAAGGACTTCGTCAAGGAGACCCCCTTTCTCCTTTTCTTTTTACTATCGTTGGTGAAGTCTTAAGTTGTATGTTGAGCAAAGCACAAGAACATGGTCAAATCTCGGGTTTTTCCGTCAAGGAGGAGGGAACAAAGATTAATCACTTGCAATTTGCGGATGATACTATCATTTTTCTTGATGCTAAGAGGGAACAAGTTGATGCCCTTCGTTACCTCCTTCTTTTTTTCGAATTAACTTCGGGTTTGAAAATAAATTTCGCTAAAAGTAGCTTATTTGGAGTCGCGGTCGAGGAGGAAGTTGAAAACTATGCTAACATGCTAGGATGCAAGTATGCGAGTTTTCCTAGCATATATCTTGGCCTTCCTTTGGGTGATAAGGTAGGAGGCACTCAAAAATGGGAAAAAAACACTTGAAACTTGTGGAAAAAGAGTTACTTCTTTGAATGGAAAAACAATAACAAGAGGAGGTAAATTAACTCTCATCAAAAGCATTTTAGCTAGTCTACCCATTTATTATCTCTCTATTTTTCTTGCGCCTTGCTCCATAACAAAGAAAATTGATAGAATTGTGAGAAATATCTTGTGGGATGATGAAAATAAGAAAAGAATTCACAATATTGGTTGGAAATTGTCTTCAAAACCAAAAGAAAAAGGTGGTCTTGGTATAAGAAGAGCTAAGCAAGTGAACTCGGCTTTGCTAAAAAAAATGGTGGTGGCGCTTTGGCATAGAGAAAGAAGCATTATGGAGGAAGATCATGGTTGAACATTTTTGTGAAACATTTACCGGTTGGGAAACTCTCCAACCCAAAGGAGTGAAAGGTGGTAGCTTGTGGTTTAATATCTATAAAGAGCTTGAAGATTTCAATAAAAGTATTAGATTCAAGATTGGAGCGGGTAAGGAAACTAGATTTTGGGAAGATTCTTGGCTTGGTGAAGGGAGGTTATGTGATATGTTTCCTTTGGCTTATGAAGCTTCAAGGACCAAGGAGTTCGTGGTGGCTAGTATGTATGAAGTTAGGGAAGGTGGTGTTAGGTGGGCGTTTATGTCTAGGCAAAGATACTTTCAAACCATTACAAATGAAGTGTTATCTATATCAAATCTTCTTTCTTCCATCTCTATTCAAGAAGGGGTTATGGATACCCGAATTTGGGTTGGTAGTGATCATGGTCAATATACGGTCAAGGATGGAATTAGAGACAATGACGTTCAAGGTGAGCCGGATTATCCTATCAACGATGTTTGGAGCAATGAGTACCCTCAAAAAATCAATTTCTTTCTTTGGCTTCTCTCTCATGATCGGGTAATGACGGCGGATAAATTGTTGAGAAGAGGTATGGATGTCTCTAGTGTTTGTCGCTTTTGTGAGGAAGACGATGAATCGATCTCACACTTGTTTTATGGTTGTTGGAGAATCCGGAGAATATGGGATTACTTTGTTTAAGGGTGCCACTTTGGATGGTCACACGACCCTAATATCATTACATCTATGAAGAATTGGAAGTTTAATTGGGGAGACGAAAGAATTAGTCGAATATGGAATAACATCCCGGTTGCTATACGGTGGTGTATATGGAAAGAGCGAAATGCAAGAACCTTTGATAACAAAAAGAAAACTTTGGCAAGCTTCATTAGAGATATCAAATTACAAGCTTTCTTTTGGGCCGAAGCGAACACAAGAATGTTAGGGCTTACGGAAAATATTGTGATTTCTTTATGGGATTCATTTTACCGGCATCCATAGCTTTTTGTGTTTTTTCTCTTTCGGTTGTAGTCTTTGGGTTGCCGAATCCCCTTTCGGTTCCCTTTTTTTGTTCGGTTGTATTCATTGGGTTAAAGTACCCCCTTAAGTGCTTTTTTTTTCAATGAAATTTCTATTTTACCGATCAAAAAAAGAAGAACTTCTTTGTAGTTGTATAGTTAGGTAGTGGTACAAAATTCCAATTTCACCAAAAAAGAAAAGATACAGAATTTGAATGAACTTGGTGATCATGTAATTTACTTACGCCCCATGGGGCGTTGACTATACAAACGCCTATTGACATGCGTACATTTTACTAACGCCCCATGGTGCGTTGATTATACCACCGTCCCATCACCTGGCGTAAACTTTACCACCGCCCCGTCACACGCGTAATCTTTATCACCGCCCCATACCGGGCGTAGTCTTTATCAACGCCTGAACGAGGCGCACTTAATATCTCCGCTCACAATCAAGCGAAGATTATAACTACGCTCGACCAAATTTACTCGCCCCCCACTGCGTCACTCAATGGACTAAACCCAAATATAGTCTTTTTTTTTTACTCTTTAGTCTTTACTCTTAGTCGCACCGCTGCAGACGCTCTTAGAAGTTACAAAATTATAGGTATAAAGCCTTTCTCTTTGGATTCATTTTAGAGACTTTTATTACGCTAAGAAATTACAAAATAAGTGACTAAGTGGGTACTGGAAAGCTCAAGTAATATTGTTTTCGTTGTCATAAACCTACACAAAGAGATCAGTAAACAAGTTTAAAAGTATCAAAAGGGAAGTAGAGTACCATATCCAAAGACAAAAGCTAAATTATTGCTTAACCAGGAGGTAATTGAGCATATAAGCATACTGATTTGGAAATGAATATGTGTTGATTAAGCTCTCTCCATTTACAACATGTACGGTGTCCCCACCCAGTGCAAGCGGAATTCAAATTCTAGACCGCTGAGTGTCTACTTATAGTGCGTTTGGATACTAGAAGCAGAAATCAAAAGCAAAACTGTTTTGCTTCTCAAAAAATTAACTTTTCCACTTCTAGAAGTCGTTCTGAAACAATGTTGTCAAACTGACTTCCGATTTTTCGATTTCCAAAAGTCAAAAAAATAACTTTCTGAATGCACATTCGAACATCTATTAGTGCCTGACCAACTTAACAGTCGGACGCTTGAATTAAAAGGAAATTAACACGAGAATTTTTCAGGAAATACCTAACTTAATACTATGCGCTCTTCTAATCCGTTTAACCAAGAAATGCTTAATTATGTAATAGTTCTTCATCTAGAAATCCAAAATTGATATACGATGTCTACAATCTAGATAAAATCACGTTTCTGAAACTTTGGATTTTTTACGATGGGTGTGAAATTAGAGAGCTTGAAGTTTTCTTTTTTACTGAAAGCAGTGACCGATCATTTATCGTACCAAAAGAAGCTCATCCTTTTTGACATTTTACTAAAGCAAAGATCAGGAAAAAGCAAAAACTTGTACTATCAGTAATGAATAGATTATGTAAGGTAACATGTGTATGTTAAAACATTACCAAGGCTCCAAAAGGCAAAATAATATTAATTGCTTTTCCACGGGTATAATATCTCTATACACTTAGACATCAAGAGATATGCGCACTATATTTGTTGTTAATTGTATGTGCAAGTAATTACATCATGTTACTATGGAAACACTTGATAATGTGTTTCCTTCTAGCCATTTACTTGCCTTCAGCAAAGTTAGCGCTTCTGCATGAGCCACCGAAGATGCCCAATTTGAACTCCTTGAAATATGCATAAATACTTCTTGATTTACTGAATAAAGGATGAAGCCATATCAGATGGATAAGTCTTCTTTCTTGAAGCCGCATTAATAAAAATTATCCAATCTAATTAAAGAGCAGTCCATGAAGGTTTAATCGTTTTTCCTTTCTGGTAATGCTGAACTGGTAATCTTTCCTTAGTAGGGGATAGATTGAATAAACTTCTAAAATTTTCAGTTAGGGTTAGATCTGGATTAATTTTTTAAAATATTACTGAGCATCTATGTTTCCAAATAAACTGTAGGATGGCTACAATTTTGTTGTTGTAAATTGCGTGTTTTCTGGAGTCGGAGATCCATTTTTTCACCCATGTACTTATGGAATCTGTGCAAGTTTGTTAATTAACCCCGTCCATAGAACAACCAAACCAGATGGATCTTGCAAAGGGAAAAAACCTGAAAAGGTGTTGTTCGGTCTCATGGGATTGGGAATTGCACACTGGCCAATCTGGCTAAGTCTCTGAACTATGATGTGCTAGTCTGATTGCTATAGCGAGAGCTTTCTGAGTTAATTTCCAAATAAGCAATCTAATCCTTGGAATTGCCATCTTCCATATTTTTTCTAAGAGAAATAACTATTGTCCTCATTTACAGAATTTTGGTTAAGAAAATTAGATTTTTTTAGCAGAAAAATTCCCGAGGGATTATGTTTCCATCTAATTCTGTTTGGATCTTTAATTTTAAGCAATATTAGTATTTTTCGTGTTTTTTTTTTTCTGGCCATAAGAATTCATCTAACTTTGAAATGTCCTAAGATCCTTAAGGATTTATCAGCTCTTGAAGCTTTTGCGACAGTGGTTCTTCTTAATCTAGGGTTTTGGGAAACTATCTGGTCTGGGGCACCCCAGGGTTCATGTCTGAGAGAGTAGACCGGATTTCTTCCTTTGATAGAATTTTAACTAGAATAAGATTTCCCGAATCCAATATGTATGGTTTTATTATTGATTCTAGAAAGATCGATATTGTAGTTACTAATGTGTGATCCGCCAATATGGGTGAAATGATTGATAAAGAGAAAAATGATTTGATTTCTCTTCCTACCGGAAGTTTTTGCATGAAAATATTTTCTGATCATATTATTCTTCAAAGATTTCATCACGGGAAAATGGATGGTAGTAATCATTTCTAATTTCATATCATTATCCTAGCTTCGCTTGAAGATTTTTTTGGAATATCCAATTTAGAGGAAAATTTTCTAGATCTATGGATATTCTCTATTTTACTATATTCAAACATTTTATATTTTTATGGACATTAACGAAAACATCAAAATTTCAATAAGCAAGATTAGAAAAGAGAAAATTTAAGATCTAATAAAAGATTTCTAACCGAAGATTGTACCGAGTGAAGTTAAGAATGTCAATTTTTTCATATATGTATAATAGCGAAATCACCTACCATAACAGATAAATCTACAAAACTTTTGCAGGGAATCTGCCAAATGATTGTGTCGTCTTGGGTTGAGAAATGATAAGGGCAACATCGCCTCAGGCGAACGAACTCAAGCTTCTTTACCTAAAGCAAGGATAAGGAATAGATAATTTGAGGCGACGTGTAAATGTGACTTTGGATCTATAATCATTTCTGTCTAGGACTCCAGGGGACTTTTGAGTATCGACTGTTGACCCAATCCTGCATGTATTTGGTGCTCCTTCTGTATATAATAGCACCGTACAAATTGATAATGATGCACAAAAGCGATTGCGAGCGGACTCGGAAGCAGATCTATGTGCCGGGAAGTTGTCGGTGTAAACATTGGGACTTAAATAAAGTGGAGACCTCGAATATCACACCATAAACATGAAATCTTGTGACCCACAAAGTCAGATAAGACGGGCCAGGCCAGGGGATAATTAACAGTATGTGCCTCACTTGATTGAATTCGTTTCGTTTTCATCGGACATGCAAGTGTTTTTTCTTCTTTAGACCGTTAGGAGATTCGATTGAAATGAGAAAAATATGCATGGTACGAGATGCTAAGAAGATACAAAAAAAAATATATAGAAAGTATAAGGCAGTGTTTTGTAGTTGAAGCAGAACTTAAAATAAGTGTTATTTTTTTTTAACAGATTCAATGAAGAATGTGTTACATAAGCTACTTAGAAGTTACAAAATTACAGGTATAAAGCCTTTTTCTTTGGATTCATTTTAGAGACTTTTATTACGCTAAGAAATAACAAAATAAGTGACTAAGTGGGTACTAGAAAGCTTAAGTGATATTGCTTTCATTGTCATAAACATACACAAAGAGATCATATAAAGTGAACAAGCATAAAAGTATCAAAAGGGAAGTAGAGTACCATATCCAAAGCAATACAAAAACTAAATTATTTGCTTAATCAGGAGGTAATTGAGCATACAAGCATACTGATTTGCAAATGAATATGTGTTTGATTAAGCTCTCTCCATTTACAACATGTACGGTGTCCCCACCCAGTGCAAGATGAATTTGAATTCCAGACCACTGAGTATCTACTTATAGCGTGTTTGGATATTAAAAGCAGAAGTCAGAAGTAAAACTGTTTTGTTTCACCAAAAATTGACTTTTCCACTTATATAAGTCGTTCTGAATGTTGTTAAACTGACTTCTGATTTCGATTTCCAAAAATCAAAAAACAACTTCTGAATGCACATTCGGACACCCTATCAGTGACTGAACAACTTAACAGTCGGACGCTTGAATTAAAAGGAAATTAACACGAGAATTTTTTAGGAAATACCTAACTTAATACTATGCTTTTCTAATCCGTTTAACCAAAAAATGCTTAATTATGTAATAGTTCTTCATCTAGAAATCCAAAATGGATCTACGAACTGACTAATATGCAATGTCTACAATCTAGATAAAATCACGTTTCTGAAACTTTGGATTTTTTCCCGTGGGTGCAAAATTAGAGAGCTTGAAGTTTTCTTTTTTTACTGAAAGCAGTGACCGATCATTTATCGTACCAAAAGAAGCTCATCCTTTTTGACATTTTACTAAAGCAAAGATCAGGAAAAACAAAAAACTTGTACTATCAGTAGTGAATAGATTATGTAAGGTGACGTGTAAATGTGGCTTTGGAAGAGATTTGTTTATCTAAATCTTTTCTGTTTAGGGGTTTTTTTTTTTTTTTAATGTTATCCCAATAATCACTTCATAATGTACTTGTTCGGTAAAGGAACGAACGTATGTTAAAACATTACCAAGGCTCCAAAAGGATTATTAAAAATAAAAAGTGAGCTGTGGATGAAATGAGAGCAAGACTGTGACTGAGATCTTCACAACATCCATTTTCGAAAAAGGTTTTTGCAAAATTCGCCATCTAGTTCAACATTGCAGTCTGCTTCACCATATGCAAAAGGCGAGAGTTGCATACTACTCTGTAATAAGGAAGGTGTGACGATACTATAAAGAGTTATCCATGGTTGAATTCAGGATTTTTTTTCGATCAGTGTAGAATTATACAGAATTAAATCTTAAGCTTCTTCTTCTTTACTAAAAAAAAAATGACCAAACTTCCCAACTTCGGTCAAGAAGAAAAACTCAAGCTTCTTTAGGCCTATTCCTATGAGTATGGCAAAAAAAAATGGTGTTTGCCATGCCAGTTGGCATGCCAAACCATTTGCGCCACTATGGTAGACATGCCAAACTTGATTAAAAACATATATTTAATTGTGTTGGGTGAGACCCTAATAAATAAAAAATATATATTTGTATTTGTGTGGTGGGGTATTTATAAAAGTTTTAGTAATATAATATATTTAGTGGGACCCTTTAAATATAAAAATATATTAAAATAATGAAAAAGTAGGAGAGAAAGAGAATTTATATATATATAAAATTACTCGGAGATAAAGAGAATATCGCTGGAGATAAAGAGAATATCGCCAGCGATAAAGTCTTTATCGCTCAGCAAAGCGACAGAGACTCTATCACTCGCTGGAAACTCTGTCGCGTATGCCAATATGACAGAAATAACATATTGGCATATGCGTTTGGCAGTTTGGCATACCCATAGTGGGTGCATATATGCCAAATACATGAGTTTGGCATACCCATAGGAATAGGCCTTACTAAAGCATAAATATGAACCGGCAAAGAATATATTACAAACTACGAAGAGATGTGTTTAATCTATTCTGTCTAGGTCCCCAGGGGACTTTTAAGTACTGTATATCGACTGTTGACCCAATTATCACTCCACAATTTTTTTTCTTTCTTGTTTTGTAAAGTTGTAAAGGAGCACCCTGTATTAAAATTTGACTAGACTGAGAAATTGGGTCAATTGTCCAAATATTTTTAAAACATGATTCCAATGGACGAGTAAAAATTAGTATGGGTGAAATGGACACCAAAAAAATAACAAGAATGAATCTGGTTTCATCCTGGCTTAAACTTTGACAAAATATAAGTGTACTCCAAAGTAGATTGATTTAACGTGAGAGTACAAGGAAAGAGTTGTTCAGTATAAAGGAACAACACAGAAGAAAGAAAACTACTGAAACCCTAGAGAAGTAATAAAGACAGTAGTAAATAAGTTAACGGTAACAAACACAAAGTAAAGAAGAGTGTAACTAGACACTCCAGTTACACCACAAGAGAAAGGCGCAACTTGAACTTCTTTCTTCTGACACTCCCCCTCAATCTGATGGAGAGTGTGAACAATGCATCAGTTGACAAGCCAGATTGAAGAAGGTGGTGGTTGAGAGGCCCTTAGTGAACAAGTCATCCAATTGGTGTGATAAAGGTACAAACTGAACTGCAACAGTGCCAGCATCCATCAAGTCCCTAACAAAGTGATAGTCCACCTCTATGTGTTTAGTTCTTGCATGAAAGGAAGGGTTTGACGCTAAGAACTGAGCACCCATGTTGTCACAATAAACAACAATTGGCTTGGTGATAGAAATGTGCAATTCTTCAAGAAGACCAGACAACCACATAACCTCAGCAGCTAAGACACTCAATGCTTTATACTGAGCTTCAGTGGAACTCTTTGAAACAGTGGTTTTTTTCTTGGAGGACTAGGATACCAAAGAATTACCCAAGAATACACAATACCCTGAGGTTGATCTTCTAGAGTCTGGGAAGCCAGCCCAATCAGAATCTGAGTAGGATACAAGCTTACTGATGTCTCCACTTTGAATGACAATACCTGAACTCAATGTACCCTTGAGATAGCGCAATACCCTTTTTTCCAAAAGCATATGAGTGGTTGTTGGTGAATTCATGAACTGAGAGATGTAGTTGATAACAAATGTAATGTCAGGACGAGTGAGAGTAAGATAATGTAGTCCTCCAACTAGAATTTTGAACTCCAGAGCATCAAGGAGTGGTTCAGCATCATGAACTGAAACTCTTTTCTCAGATGAAACAGGTGTAGAATATGGCTTGCAGTCTGTCATGTTGGCTTTAACTAGGAGATCCACAATGTACTTTTGCTGAGTAAGAGTAAGAGTTTCTCTTGAGGAAGAAAATTGAGCTTCAATCCCCAAAAAATAGTACAAATCACCTAGATATTTCATGGAAAACTGGGTCTTCATCTGATTGACAAGAGAGGTAATGAAGTACTCTGAACTTCCTGTAAGTATTATATCATCCACATTGAGGAGGAGCACATCAGTATCATCTCCACAAAGATAAATAAACATAGAAGGATCAGAAGTAGACATGACAAACCAAGCATCCAAAAGAAAACCACTAAAATTTTCAAACCAGGCTCTTGGAGTTTGTTTGAGACCATAAATTGATTTTTGGAGAAGATATACATGGTCTGGCTTAGTAGGATCTTCAAAACCCTTAGGTTGCTTCATGTACACCTTCTCAGCTAGTTCTCCAATGCAAGAAAGCATTAAAGACATCTAGTTGTTTGATACACCACTTGTTGGTGACTGCAACAGTTAAAACAACTCTAATTGTTGTGGTTTTCACAACTGGACTAAATGTGGCATTATAATCCACTCCATCTTGCTGACTGAATCCCTGAGAAACCAACCTGGACTTGTGTTTATTAATCTGTCCACCAGGCTTGAGCTTCAACTTGTAAATCCATTTACTACCTAATATGTCCATATCAGAAGTTGGTTGAACTAAGGACCATGTGTTGTTGAGAACTAGAGAATCATACTCTTGTTGCATAGACTTAAGCCATTTCTTACTCTTAGCAGCAGTCTTATAAGTCCTTGGCTCTTTGGAAAGAGTTACAATTGAAGTGAAAGTTGAATGAATGGGATGTGAAACTGTGTAGTGAGTAACAAAGTCAGGCAAGTACTTAGGCTTGACAATACCATCTTTAGATATGGTTACCATAGTGTGAAGAGGTGGATCTTCAGATACAGAAGATGGAATGTTGAGTGGTTGCACAACAATATCAGTGACTAACTTAGGCTCAGTTGTAGGTGCTGAAATGGATGCAACAACAGGATCATGAGACATCTCAAAAACTGAATATGCATGAAGCTCTATTGGCATTGAAGTATTAGCAGATGAACCTCCTTCTATTTGCTTTGTTGAATCAGTTGACTTAAGACTTGATGAGCAGGTGCAAAAGGGAAAGGTTGTTTCATCAAACACCACATGTCTAGAGACATATATCTTTTTGGTAGAATTCTCATAACATCTGTAGCCTTTATGTAATGGGATGTAGCCAAGAA
Source organism: Papaver bracteatum (assembly GCA_023529315.1). Taxonomy (NCBI): domain Eukaryota; kingdom Viridiplantae; phylum Streptophyta; class Magnoliopsida; order Ranunculales; family Papaveraceae; genus Papaver; species Papaver bracteatum. Next base: position 1,588,841 of record JAJJWX010000127.1, read on the forward strand.
AAGTGCATCTAGCTGATTTAGGACTCAACTTGTCTTTCTTGTATGGACCCAAGTAAGGATAACAAGCACAACCAAATACCTTAAAAAATGAGTAATCAGGTACCTTATTGAATAACATCTCAAAGGGAGAAGAAAACCCAAGTAATTTAGAATGAATTCTATTTATAAGATATGCAGCTGTGAGGAAGGAGTCAAACCAAAATGATTTTGGAAGACAAGCTTGTAAGGATAAGGTGTTGCCAACTGAAGTGATGTGTTGATGCTTCCTCTCTGCAAGTCCATTTTGTTAAGATGTATGATGACATGAGCATGATACAGTAATACCATAAGAATCCAAAAACTGCTTGAAAACACCCTTCGCAAGTTCAAAGGCACCATCACACTGAAAAAAATCTTGATGTTTATAGAGAAAAAAATTCTCATTGATGGTCTTGAAGTGTTGAAAACAAGTTAAGCTCTCAGTTCTGTCCTTCATGGAGAATATCCAATAAAATTTGCTATAGTCATCAACAAACAAGATGTGGTATCTATATATCTCATTGTAGACAATGTAAGAGAAGGTCCCCAAATGTCACAGTGAATCAGTTCTAGAGGTGCAGAGGCAGATCTTTGAGAGGACATGAATGGTAGTCTCTTACTCTTCCCCAACTGACATGAATGGCACAAGGATTCAAAATCACTAGAGGAAAATGAGATGTGTGAAGATTATTGTAAGGTATTGACTATTTGATGGGCTGGGTGTCCTAATCTTTTGTGCCATAAGGAAGGTGAAGCCACAATGGAGCTGAAAGATTTGGTTAAGGTGTTGAAGTAATATGATATAAATTTTGGTTAACCGCCCCTTCAGCCAAAACATTTTGAGAGTCAAGATTTGTAATCTCAAAACCCCATGGAGTAAAACCAATCTTGCAATGATGCTCATTTGTAAAAACTCCAACTGGGATAAGATTTTGAGTTAGTTGAGGAACATACAACACATTAGAGAGTGTAAAAGTCCTTGTAGGTGTGTGTAAAGTAGAGGTACCCACCAAAATAATGGGAATTTGATACCCATTTCCAACCATAACATGTTCAAATCCAGTGTATTTCACAAGATTTATGAGAAATGAAGCATCATTAGTCATGTGGCTAGTTGATGCAGAATCAGGAAGCCATGATGTAGCAGCAGGAAAAATAGAATGTTCAGACAAGCATGAAGTCTGAACTTGAACAGATGAGTGAGCTTGTGGTATTATCTATTTAGCATTGTTCTTTGAACTTGAGTATCTGTAAGGACACCTGCCAGCTGAATGACCATTTTTCTTGCAAATTTGACATTCAACAGTGGAGTAATCAATCCACTGTGATGGTGGTCTAGAAGGAGTGTAAGTAGAGACATTAGTCTTGTTAAGGAAAGCTGAGTTGGTGACTGATTCAAGAGCAGCAGTAGTCTCAAGATGCTGAGCTTTAAGCCACTGCTCATGAGTTAAAATCTTAGCCTTCAAATCAACAAAGGAGATCTGAGTCTCACGATTATGTATAGCAATCACAAAATTATCATAATCTCTACCCAAGCCATTAAGCACATACATAACAATATTTGGATCTACTACTTTTTCATTAATAGCTGCTAAAGAGTCAGCTATACTTTTAACCTCTTGAATGAACTCAGTAGCAGGACGAGCTCCTCTCTTGAGAGTTTGTAGTTGACTACGTAGCATAGATCGATGAGCTGAGAACTGGTTTGAGAATTCTTTGGCGAGATAAGCCCATACTTCAGCTGCAGTGGTGCATCCAAGAACATAACAAGATAGAGAATCAGATGGAGTAGTGTTAAGACAGCTTTGAACATAGCGATCCCATTTTCTCCATTTAGCTAAAAAAGAATTAGGTGAAACAGTCTCTCCATCTTTGAGAAACTCTGGTGGTGGTGAAATGGTTCCACCAACATAACCCATTAGATCTTTACTTATAAAGATAGATTCCATCTGATTTTTCCCATATTAAAAAATTTGAATCATCCAGTTTAAAAGTAATAAGGTGATTAATGTTCTGAAAGGGAAAAAAGAGAGTAGTCTCATAATGAAGTGACGAGACATCAGACATTTTTGAAGTAAAGAGAAGTACATAAGGTAACGTAGTTGTCCAACAGTAACAAGAGATGAAGGACCAACAGATCTCAAGGTAAAGTAACGTAGACGCAAAGATGAATCTGAATCAGAAGTGATAAGATAAGATTGAATGGATGTAAATTAAGGTAGAGTTGAAAAGGAAGTAAGGTAGGCGGGAGAAGCTAAGATAAGAGCAAACCCTAAAGTGTTAGGTTCACTGGATAGACCTTTCTCGTGATACCATGACAGAACATAAGTGTACTCCAAAGTAAATTGATTTAACGTGAGAGTACAAGGAAAGAGTTGTTCAATATAAAGGAACAACACGAAAGAAATAAAACTACTGAAACCCTAGAGAAGTAATAAAGACAGTAGTAAATAAGTTAACGGTAACAAACACAAAGTAAATAAGAGTGTAACTAGACACTCCAGTTACACCACAAGAGAAAGGCGCAACTTGAATTTCTTTCTTCTAACAAACTTAAAAAATAGCGAGGGTGAAACTGGATGCATCCAGATGTAAATTAAAAATAAGAAAAAGTATTTGAAAATGGGTAGGATGAAACTGTTTATATCATGGCTACTTTTACATTCTCGTCCATTTAAACAGTGTCAAATTTTACCTGTCTTTTTCACCCAGAAATTGTAGTTATTGGGTTAATTGACCAATTTTGTGGACTAGATTTGTGCCCTTGCTACCACGGGGCATATTTTTCCTTTTAATTTGGTGTGCGCGGGGCTTCGTCCCGCCCTGTGGCTATGCATTTTTGATTTGGTGTGCGTGAGGTGAAGATGTATTTTTGATTTGGTGTGGCAGGGTAATACATTAAATAAATGGAAAATATGTGAAGAATTTTTTTCCCTTTTAACTTGGTGTGCGCGGGGCTTCACCCCGCCCCATTGCAATACATTTTTGATTTGGTGTGCGGGGTTACCTTGGAGATGTATTTTTGATTTGGTGTGCGCGGGCAAATACATTAAATAGGTGGAAGATGCAAATTTTATTTATTTATTTATTTTATTTTCGCAGAGAATATGTGGATTTTCCCCCTTTATATATTAATTTGGAAAAAATAGTCATAATATAATAATTACTCGATTTCCAAATTGAATTTAGATTTCCATAAAATTCTTAACACGGTAAGTTAGGTTTTTTCCTTTTAAGCTTGTAATTTTTAAACCAATCATACGTTGTCAAGTGTCCTCACCTAAATTTTATTATTTCATAAATTTCTTATTCAATTATATAAAGTTAAAAATTACATACTAGGCAAGCGAGCGACAAGCTGTGCCGCTATCCCTTTTTGAATAGCAAAACCTATCCTATTAAAAATAAAATCTCGTGAGCCAGGGGTCATTACATTGCTGCGCATGACTTTCTGGACCCTCTTGAGTAGTCCAACTGCTAGTCAATTTGGTTTTTTTTTTTTTTTTTAATTTTCTCAAATTCTTTTTAAACCAATCATATGTTGCTAATTGTCGTCACCAAAACACTCGTTTCACAAAACTAAAAAAACCTATTTCGACCACTAAGAAGTGAGGATTTCCTCGCCATTCAACGTGAGCACTTTATTTGTCTAGGTCTTTAAGTCTTTAGATTTTTTTTTCTTTTTTAAGCATTTTAAGTCTTTAGATATTCAAAAGGCTAAAGAATAGTTGATTTTCCACACGAACGATACAAACTGATCATGAGGCCTCCTTATTATGCTATCCGAAAATTTTCTCCTATTTCATAGTATTAATTTCTCCTATTTCATACTTATACAATTTTTTTTTAATTTTTTTTATACAATGAATTTTGATAATCAAGTGAATCATGGTCGATCGTTTTTTTTTTGTTTTTGGAAAATCACATTTCAATTAATTCAAACCAAAATAGTGATTACATGATTGCTTACAAGATTATCAAAAACACCAAAATACAAGATAATCAAAAACCAAATACAAATGATGACACCAATTGCAAATACATCGCGAAGAGAAAGAGCCATGCACCGCAAAGATATCCAATTTTTGTACCAGTAGTATTGACGAAAGATGGTGTGAACCGGAATCAACTCCGACCATTTGAAATAATTATCTTCTTCTTCAATAAGAGATGCTCCAAATAAAATGGAGTAATTTTCCCAAAATCTTGTAGATCCAAATGAATCCGGATGCCCTAAATCCCTCTTGTTGAAGATGAATCCAAAGCGAATCCGAGCAGAATCATTGATGTTCTTGATGAATCGAGAATAACAAGACAAGAAACACCATGGAGATTTGAGAGAATCGCTATTAGAGCGAAGAGAAAATCGTCCCAAAGACGAAGAGAATATCGCCCAAATAGCGAAGAAATGTGTCCATAGACACCAAAAATAACAAAAAAAAAACTACAAATTACTCTACTTTTATTCATACAAAACAGAAAATCCTTGCTCAAATCTAGCCCAAAAGGACTAAATCTGAGCAAGAAGATGAAGAAGCTCTAGAGTTTTTTTCTTCTTGTTTTTCTTAGGAGAGAGAAGTGAGAAGATAATATCGTGTTTTAATCATGGTCGACCGTTACCGATCAGTAAACATCTGCTTGACCTTGTTGACTTCTCCTTGATCCCAATTGTATGCCGACACAGTTTGGGGAAATAAAACCTGTTATTTTTTAAATGAATCACCATTAAGGCATTAAATAGCTGCAAATCTATGGAATTAAAGTATAATTATGATAAATGACTCGTGTCCAACTTGGTTGTAGGATTACATCATCGATTCCATTTTCATATCCCATAACTCTTTAATGAAATATTATACCTAACGCTATATTGACTTCAATATCCCCCATTCAATAGAACGTCTTTAGTGCTTTAGGCTTAGCATTGGTTTTAACTATGCAATAAAAGTAACTTTTACTATGACTAACGAGTGATTAATTTTCTTGCTGCAAAATTACCGTAACACTGTAGTAAAATTTATGTTAGTAGATACCAGAAGTAAAAATCATAAGAAAATTTTATTTTCTATAAACGAAACTAGTTGGAAGCCTAACAAGCTAAGCTCCAACGACATACTACTACATTAATTGAACAGGTTGTTGTGTTAGCCTACCAGCGAGCCTCATGGGTAACCTTGCCAAGGGGAGCCGAAGCGGATGGGGGGCGAGATTGTGTACACAAGAGAGGTAAGCCAACTCTACCTTCCATGTTAATTTCTGTAACCTTCCATGTTAATTTCTGCAATATTACGTCATTGGAGGCTCGAACCTGGGGACCTCCTGGAACGCATTAAACTTTGGAAAACGGGAATGACCAGATGAGCTAGGGTCCGTTTTTAAATTATTCTGAAATAATGTATCCAAACTAATTTCTGAGTTTTTTCGTTTACAAAAATAAAAAAACAACATCCAAAAATAATATCGAAACATGCTATAAATTTTCACAACGTCATATTTAAGGGAAAAAAAACAGTTGCTCATGGATGTTAAGTTGGGGTGGTTAATTTCAAGAACATAATTTGTTTATTTAAAAATGTTTTTTTTCTTTCTTTTTCGCGCGCACATTTGGAGCAGGGAATTGGAAGCGGATTTTTTTTTTTTTTTTTTACACCTGACAGGAACAAAAACAATGGGGATTAGATGGTCTTTGCCTTGTTCAAAAAATGAAAGAAGGAAGACTAGTAGTTGTTGTTGTTGCAAGTTGCACTAGTAACTAGGTTCCCCCAACAATCCCATTGATTAAGGAGACCAACTTTACATTGTACGAGGAACTACCCCCCGCCCAGTTTAACTACTCACTCAGGGTTATTTCAGTAAAAAAGAACTAAAACCCTAAGTTAAATGCTAGAACCGGTTTTCAGGGGGTTAAAAGATCTTTGTTATGTTTTTTTCCTTTCCAGTCAGATTACAATTAAGACACTATCCAGTGCTCCCGCTAACACTTTTCTCCCCGTCTTCATCATCACAATCTAGTCCCACGTGCATACCAAATGGGTCCTCCAAGGTCCCACAGTACGTGGCAATATAGGTAAGTTAAGTATACAGATAAAGTATATACTCGCTTCACATCGAAGTAAAAACTTGTTCTATTCCTCCCATGTTTTCAATAAAATCGAGCCAATAAAATCCGCCCACGATTTGAAACATTTGGGCGTGTAATTCGGAATTTCATTACTGTTCTTAAAAACTTTCTTTCTTTCACCAAAATCCAGAGACAAAAACAAAAAACACAAACTACAATTTCTGGAGACTTTGAAAGTATCCTTCTTCTGTACTATCCCTCTGGCCCTCTTCTCTTAGTTTCTTCTTCTTCTTCACATTTTCTGAATACAGACAGAAATTAAATACAGAAAGAAATTAAGTGGTTTCCTTTTTTGAATATAAAGAAGTTATTATTTCTCTCTTTTTTTCTCTTTATAACCCAGGTGCATTTTTTGATTTTTTTTTTTTTTTTTGAGATCTCCATTCGTTCTTTCTATCTCTCTATATGTCACTCAATACTTTCATCTCTGTTTGTGTGATGATGATGATGAAGAAGAGGAAGTGACTGATTGTTGTGTGTTTTGTTTTTGCCAGGTGGTTAATGGTGATGATGATGTGAAAGTATTCAAGTAATTTATAGGAATATAAGTTAAAAGTTTATTTGCAACATGAAGTTCTTATCAAATTCTGTAAGAATCTCTCACTCACTCACTCACTCACTCAATCTTTTTTTTTTTTTTTAATGTGTGTCTGTGATTCATGGATTTGGGTTTTCCATTGTTGTTTCAGTGAATACTTCAAACATGTTTTCAATTTTAATTTTATTTTTTGATGTTAATATCTTAATTGGAAGTAATCAGCAAGACTTTTCTACTTGATTAGATATTGACAAGAAGAAATGTCTCACTAATTACTAGTAACAGACAAGATTTGCAGGATGTGTGTAAATGAAATTTGCTTAAAATAACTAAGGCATAAACACAGACTAGTGGAATTGGGGGACCCTATATTGGAAAAACTGTATTTCAATTCAAATCACTCTGAAATATGTAATTTCCATCTCAGATAAAACTAGTTTGAATTGAAAGAGATTTTTTGGCTCTTAATTATTGATATGGGGACCATGTAGGGACTATGAAATTGGAATTTTTGGTTTGAATAATGGGATTGTGGTTTGGTCAATTACTGTTAGTAGTGTAAAACTCTCATTCTATCTATTTCTTTCATGAGAACTGCTCGATTAGTAATTTCTTCTGATTTGAGTTCTTTCCCCATTCCAAGACCATTCAATTCATCTTTCATCCTATTTTTATGATTTTCTTTTTGATTCATCTTTTACCTTACAGTAAGAAATTTGGTTACCCTTTCTTGTTTTGTCCAAGTTTATCTAATGGGAAAGTATCATTGAATATGTGATTCAAAATGTACCCTTAGGAATTTAATTGTTATGTTTTTCTTTTCAATTCATCTTGTAATTTACACATGAAATTTGGTTACCCTTTTCTAGTTCTTTGTAAGTTTATCTAATGGGAAAGTATCATCATTGAATATAAGTGATTCACAATGTATCCGTAGGAAGTTAATATTTTTTGGTTCTTTTGTGTAACTTCACAATGTTGATGTGTCCTTATTACTGTTCTAGCTCTTACAATGATGATTTTTTGATTGTTTGTGTGAGATTTGTTTAGTAGTTTTTCATGTTTTACCAACCGTGCTTAAGAAATTATTATTGACTGCAAGCTGCAGTTCTGTTCCGCCAATGGCAGTAATTTTGTTTGAGTTGACTATTTTCATTTGTTTGTCTACAACAACTGTAACTGCACATTAATTAGAATTAAACAACTTCAACTTGTTTTTATTTGTTACAAACTTGTGGACCTTGACTAGGAATAACCAAATTAAATACTAGTATCGGACTGATTCACTTAGGTACCGACTCCCTGTTTAATTGGGAGATATGGCCCGTTATCTAGGATCTCTCTCAAGAAGGATTTACATATGGTCTGTTGAATATTAAATTTTGTGTTGTTTTTTGGAAGGATGCATAAGTTCCGTGTACATAAGAGTGTCACTCATGCACACTATGCTTATTTTTCTCTACAGGTTTCTCTTCTGGTAGATCCTAAATTTAGGAGATCGTGTCTCTGCAGTCTAGTTCCAACTGCAACTTTGCTTTGCTTAGTTTTCTTCTTCGGGAGTGCCTTCATCGCCACAGACAACAAAGATGTATGTAATTTGTTTTTGTAACTTGTGACTTGGCTCTTAAATATATCACTTCCCTAGCAGAATGGTCCGGGACTCAAATTTTCTATAAGAAGTTACTGTTTCATTTCATCAGAGTCTGTAAGTTAACTTTCTATCCCTCTTGTATGGGAGTTTTTAGCTCCTCTTCTGCTTCAACTCTGTAATGGCAGGACATACTTGATACAGATTATTGGTGTCTCACTAAATAAAACACACGTTTTAAAACTGCATCTAGTTTCTTTTTAGAACCCGAACTCAACTTAAATTGGTTCAAAGACTGTCATGTTGCACTGATTAGCTTATGCATTAAGTGCTGTTGTTCTTTCAATTTGATGATTGTAAACTTCAGTTCAAATAATCCATTTTTCTGCCTGCATACAGAAATTAACAAGATGGGGAATGCGTGATTCTATAGAGAGTGATCAATCAGATACTTGCAAGGTTTGTCCCCCCTTAACAAATTGTGTGTAGCATTGCTTCAGAGAAACTTAGCGCTGTTTCGTATTTGGTCATATAACTAATTCGCAACCTATTTTTGGGTGTAATCTTTGTGTTTAGAATAAATGCATGCCCAACGGATCAGAAGCGTTACCAGCGGGTATTGTTGCGAAGTCTTCTAACCTGGAAATGCGACCATTATGGGGTATCCCAAAAAAGGTCCAAACTGAAGTTTTCATCTTCTACTCTTGTTGGTTTGTCAATTCGTTTCATAAAATGCTGAGTGGAGGTTCTTTGTCAACGCATGCTTGTATGACATAATTTGTAGTGCTTTTGCATTACTATTCAAGTTTCAGTTTCCCCTTCAAATACGCAGATTATAATCGTTTGGTGATGTTGGTCTCACTACTCATTAGTGATGGTTGGGAACAATTTATAAATACTTTACACGAAATCAGTGGGTATTAAGTATTAACTTAAAATGGCCTAATATCAGATATAATGCTCTTCGATTATTTTGTGTTCATTCATTTTCTGATTCATAATATCGAATCATTTTACCAGATTACATGTTGCTAGATACGTAATGCTAACACCAAAGGAAATTGTCGCCATCTGAATAGTTTAAGCTCTCCTGTTGCTTTGTTTATTTTGCTCAATTGATAGCAAATTTCATTTACCCTGTTTTCTTCTTAACCAGATCAAAGAAAAGTCTTTATTGGCTGTTGCTGTTGGGATAAAGCAAAAAGAAAATATCAACAAAATGGTTAAAAAGGTACTGGTTGATCCTAGCCTTCAAGCTTGTAATATTTCTTCTTCAGCAGATTTTGATATTCATGTTGTACTGCAGTTCCCTACTCGTGATTTTGTTATTATGCTTTTCCATTATGATGGGTTTGTTGACGAATGGAACGACTTGGAGTGGAGTGAACGTGCCATACATGTCTCGGCAGTAAATCAAACAAAATGGTAGTGGTTATATTACAAAATAAGCAAATAATATTGGCGCTAGTATCAGGTATTTGACGATGATTCGGTATGGTGCAGGTGGTTTGCTAAGCGTTTCTTACATCCAGATATAGTTGCGGAATACAGTTACATCTTTCTCTGGGATGAGGACCTTGGGGTTGATAATTTTCACCCAGGACGGTGAGTCGCAATTAAAACTCCTGATTATTGAACGCTAGTGCCACCATTTAAACCTTCTTTTTCTGACCAGAATTCTTCGTTAAAACTTGTTTGTATCTTAGTAGTGATAGGCTTCCATGTTATTCTTTTTTAGTAGGATGTCTGGGCACATTAACATAGGTAGATGTTTCCCTGAGAAAGTTAATCAAGGTACTAGAGATCATAACCGAAGAGACTGAATGTAGGATCAAATTGCTATAGTATAGAGAAGATTAATTTAAAGTACTTTCCTCATCAACAGTTCAACACATTGATATTATTCAATGAGCATGATATTAAAAAGACAAAGCTAAATGGATTCACGGTCTTAGATAACCTCTACCTTGGCTGATATGTGCAATGCTACAGGTATATATCAATTGTTAAAGAAGAAGGATTAGAAATATCTCAGCCAGCATTGGATCCTGCTAAATCAGAGGTGCATCACCAAATTACTGCACGTGGAAGGAGATCAAAAGTTCACAGGTTTGTCTGTTGTCTTACCTGGGTTCTGCTTAGTTTCTTAGAGCAATTTATTGGAGCCAGAATAATCATCTTCTAGGGAAATAGCACTTGTGTTGATTACACAGTTGGATGCCAACGACAACTGTCTAATAGTTTTATAATTAGTGGACGAAAAATTGAGATTGAACTACAATAGTAATTTGAATTTTAATCTCTTTAAGAGCAACTTCTCATAGTTACATTATCCTCATAAGGGTGAGCTTAAATCTAACACGCATATGGCCCTACGGCAACAGTTAGCTGTCTTCTCTCACCCAATCACTAATAGTTGGTTTTGTTTGTGTGTCAAACAGAAGGATTTATAAAACATCTGGTGGGAATAAGTGTGATGAAAGCAGTACTGATCCTCCATGCACAGGGTATTGAACCATTACTAAGAGGTCTTGGTTCTATTCTTTCTGTTACATTCTCTTCAAAAACTTAAAAACAAATTATTTATGTAGGTTTGTCGAAATGATGGCACCTGTGTTCTCAAGAGCTGCGTGGCGTTGTACCTGGTATATGATCCAGGTACAAACTTGACCAGCATATCGTATTTCTTTCTTGTAAAATACCTTTTGTATGTTATTTCGTAAATAGAAAGAGTCAGTACTTTGATGGTATGAATGTTTCTTTAGCTCTGCCTTTGTAAGATGGAGAACGCTTGTTATTATCTGCTAACTAAACCTACTTTTCTCTCAGAATGATTTGATACATGCCTGGGGTGTGGATATTCAACTTGGATACTGTGCTCAGGTAATCTCTTAATTACAAGCAACTACCCTGTCTGTTAAACCTCAGCGTTCTACTTTGTGATATTTGTGTTCTGTTTCGTCGTGACAGGGTGATAAAACAAAAAATATTGGGGTTGTGGATGCTGAATATATAGTTCATCAGGGTCTCCCAACACTTGGACTTGTGGATGAAGTGAAGGTAAGAAGCTAACCAAAGGAATTAGTGAAATGCTTAGCAGGAGAAAATTGTGACTTTGATGGTTTTTTCATATTAGGTTTAGACTCCCAGAATCAAAAACTTATCATCAATTTAAGGAAATACACGCAAAAATTAACCTTATAATTGTGGTGGACAATTATCCACTCGAGGCCATTTCTTTTATTTTTGAGATATATGAAAGGTTTGCCTCACAAGAGCTGACTCAATTCTTCACAAACTTTATTTACAATTTCTACCTTTATTTTAGCTTTCACTCGATGGAATAGGAATGTCAGGATGAATACTGATTCTATTGTTCTTCTGTAGTATGTCTAATTTATTATTTATCGATACTCTTTGCTCACTCCTGCAGTCCAACTTTAACCAACCTACCCAACCTAAAGACGCATCTAACTCAGGGGCATCGGCGGTATGATTGCAAACCCGTAATCTTTCCTGTTAACAGTTTTTTTGTTTTTCCTACTGAAACTCATAATCTTTTGAAACTGCAGGTTCCAATCGTGCATCCTTACGATGACAGAATGAATGTAAGTCTTTATCAAATTTGCTAGACTGTTTCTTTATATAGTTAAACTAGAATCAACAGGTTAGGAATATTGTTCTACCTGACCCCATATTGTTTTACCTACTTGGGTGTAGAAGAATTCCACCTGCGCCACCTCGTTTATCCACCTTGATATTGGGGGTTTCTAAGATTACAGTTGACATTTACAAGCTCACCAATGATGTGGTTAGGTCTTGTTGACCCACACTTTCAACTATGTGGTAGTGCATCTTCCGCTCCCACCTTGCTATTGTGTTTAGAAGTTAGCTTGAGCTTGGGTAGACACAAACCAGGACCTGTTTTATTTTTTTCCTTTTGGTAGAAACTCAGTTCCAAAACAACTGAAGGTGTGGGTATTATCATCACACATAAGAGTTAACTGAAACGTACATGGATTAGCCATTTTATCCTACGCAATGAAGTTAAAGGGTTATTTGTTCGTTCATTTGTGGCAATACATCTGTGTTCTTGGCATTGACTTCCGTTGTCATGTTTTCAGGTGAGGAGGCAGTCATACATCGAATTGGAGATCTTCAGGACAAGATGGAAAAGAGCTGTAGAGAACGATAAATGTTGGCATTACCCAACTCAGCAACCTTCGAATCAGACTGGAAGTATTCGTAAATAATGATTCATAATAGATCTCTTCGAAAACCAACTTAATCGGTGCAAGGTTAGCTTCATATACACATACCCAGTACAAATATACAGCAACACTTTGGAGGAAATACTTATAAATGATTCCAAAATGAGAAAAAGATAAAGGACATGTTGAAGTGAAAGCAACAAACAAATGCATGAAACTAGAAACAATTGTTTCTCAGGATAGTCAGGAGAAACAACTGAGCTTTTCTCCCTTTTGTTTTTCAATTTTTTTGTAAAATGTGTAATGCTTGTAATTATAACATTTTTCACAAATAATAAAATTCATCATGGCTTTGATGGTCGAAAAGTAGAAAAGCTCACAACAGAAGTTTTGCTTACTCTCAAAGGCGTGCGAAATGAAAAATTCTCAATAGAATGCCTAAGTTACTTCTTGCCTGAATGTTTTACTGACATGGTAAATAAGATCTTTCTTAGAGAATAAGACCTTCAGTGTTCATTCATTAGAATTTTATAGGCCCCAGAGAAAGTAATGGTTGTTTGTGCTTGTACCAAATGGGGTGCAGACCCGCCTGATGCATATCATTGGTGGAACACAGCTCCAGACTTTTCGAAGCCTGTAATGGGAGCCTTACGTCCCCCTCTAGTTCTGATAAAGTTTTTCAATTAAGAAAATAAACTTTTTCCTTGATGATATATGGTCGGCGTGTTTAATAACCCTTGGTGGCTAAGTAATGTATTCTTTCTGAAGTTACTCCATTTTTCCTTGCGCATTCTTGCTGCAATTGTTTATCGTCTTCCTCTTTGTTTCTTTCTGGAGTGCCTTCTCCAATTCGAGTCGTTGGAAATGGAATACAGATAATCTTGCACTATCTCAGTTTATTTATTCTTGATCGATCGCATTAACTCAATATATATTAACCAAGTAATACTTAGAAATTTTCGCACATGCACCACACTAACAATTCCTACATGTGTTAGGTGTGGTGTGCTTTTCTATAAATATAGAACCAATACAGAGAGAGTGGCATATCTCAGTGCAAGCTTAGTAAATCATTGAAATCTTTTTGTGTTTTGCTTCCACGATGGGGAAGTTTTTGAACATTAACGTTAGTATTTTCTGTTTGATTTCAATCTTGGTAGTGATGTTATCAGTTGGAAACACACAGGGACGGAACATTGGCGCGCCTGTAGGTTCGATTGCTGCTTCTGGTCCTGGAGTATCAGGAAGCATGGGAGCGCCTTTAAGTTCAGCTGCTGTTTCTGGTCCGGCTTCTAGCGTTGCTGGTCCTGCTGCAAGTTTGGGTGCTGCAGCTTCTGTTTCTGGTCCTTCTACAGCTGTTGCTCAGGTTGCTGGTCCTGCTGCAAGTTTGGTTATTGAGGGTATTTGGCGCTCAGGGTGCTGGCTCTGGGGCAGGTGCAGCATCTAGCTCAGCTAAGCCTGATTGATATGTTGTGGGTGAAATGATTAGTGAGAAATAATTTGTGGATTAAGATCTCAAAGTGTGTTTTTTGATTATTGTCTAGAAGGTTGCATAAAATTGTTTAAATTCCTGGTTGAGCGAATAATCCATGTATTGAGACATTAACTTTTTTATCAATAAAAATATAATTGTGTGTAAATTGCAATCAGTAAATCTAGATTAAGTCAAGAACATATGAGCAGTACATTTCGTAAAAAATTAGAATGTGATCGGGGCCACCATAATCGAGGAGTACAGAAAGTATCTGTACATTTGGTACATTGGATCATGACTTTTAACTAACTTAACTTGAAAATGAGAGAACGAAAGTGAAGTTGAAAGAACACCTGAGAACCAGAGAAATCCTATCTCCAAATAAAAATCTAACACTAAACCCTGACCATGAATCTCAATTCCATTTCTAAACATTCTCTTCTCTTGGTTTTTTTCATTTCAGAAGCAGAAGCAGAGCTTCTCATTCAAAATTTCCATGGCAATTCAAGCGAACTTTTCTTTTCTTCCTTCTAAATCTTCCCTCCATTATCATAGTTTTAATTCAGTTATTCCAAAAGTCAAATTTACTGATGAGAGAAGAAAGTTCAGATTTTTAACCAAATCAAGTGGTGAACAAGGGGAGGTAAATTTTGTACATTTATACTTTGAAGAGTTAGCTAGAATTGGTTTGATATTTTGTAGTCTTGAAACCTTGAATTGAATTCCCTTTGATGTTGCAGGACTATTTGATAGATGCTCCTGTTTCAGTTGGAGATGGGTTCTCTTTTAGTGGAGGTAATGCTTTGATCATCATATTGCGTTATTGGATTTAGGCTCAAGGGATAAATGTGGCGAACTGATCTGGCTATCTGTTGGAATTACAGGAAAATTTGGGGACGGCTCGTCTCGATCCGATGAATGGTTTAAACGGGGAAAATATGTGAGTAATTTCTATTTTTATGGGTTTTTTTGTGTGGAGTGCACCTGATTTTAACAATTTGGGGTCAGTTCATTATGGTAAAACTTTGTTTTTGTGTTACTGTTGTAGGTGAAGGCTCATCCTGTTTATGGCACTGGTGAGAAAGCAAAGGATCCCATATTCGGACTTACAATGGCCGGAAGTTCTCAAGCATCGACTGATGTTTTCAGGTGAACCGTGAATTCTAAAGTTTATAGATTAGGAGGTTCCGTTTGCAGTAGTCGTAGATAGGAAGCTTATATAAGTGCATGGTATACAAAGTTTAAGGATGGATAATTTGCAGGGTTTACCAATTGAAACGTGCTCTATATATCCGTACTTTTGTGCAATAGATGGTTTTGCGTTGAAAGTGGAAATGCTTCTAAGCCTTCAATTGTTTTAATTCATGGTTTCCCTTCACAGGTGAGGACCATTCATAATTTGGTGTATTCTCTTTTGTTTAGGAGGCTTTTTTTCCTTTAGTATGCCCGCGGATAGTCCTCAAATCCTATCATTTGCTGCTGCTTGGTTCTGATATCCTTAAATCATACATGTTTGTTTGGATTTGTCATTTCAAATGGATTCTCAGGTCTGTTTGGTGAAATGAAAGTAAAACTCTATTCTAAATGGTATAACAGGCATATTCTTATCGCAAAGTTCTAGATGTACTCTCCAAAGACTATCACGTAATTGCTTTTGATTGGTTAGGTATGCTCTTACTTGTCTTTAGTTATAGTACCTATTTAACTACTCCATATTTGGAAATTTTCCTGCTAATTGGTAGAACTTTTGCTCTTCATTCAGGTTTTGGTTTTTCAGATAAGCCTCAACCGAAATATGGTTTTGATTACACTTTGGATGGTAATGTACTGAATATCTCAAGAAGAAAGGATATTTGTGGGTTAGTTTTACAATCCGCATTCTTATGTATTTGAAGCTATTCATTGATATTAAACTTTTGAATGATTGACAGAATATGTGTCATCCTTGGAGTCACTTATTAATGAGTTCGGCTTGGAAAAACTTTCCATCGTTGTTCAGGTATATCATATACATACCTTGCATCTAACGAGTCATGCATATATACTCACTAGTCACTACTGAAATGATGTGTGATAACTAAAACAAATTTCTGTTTTCAATTGTTCAACATACGTAGGGTTACTTTGCTCCAGTGGTTGTCAAGTATGCTAGCAAGCATCAAGAAAAGCTGAAGGATCTTATTCTAGTTAATCCTCCGGTAAGGTTATTCAGAAGATCACGACAATGTTATCCACTTCGAAAAACAGTCACATAAAGTGTTCTTGGGGTATTAATCCGTACTGACATTTTACTCTTCTTTTTGTTGAAGCTGACAAATGAGCATGTAAAACTCCCATCAACACTTTCTGTATTCAGCAACTTTTTGTTGGGAGAAATTTTCTCACAGGTTAGAATAATTTATGTCTATATTAGTTGATTGTTTGTCATGTTTTTGGGTAAATGTTTATCAGGTAATCATTTTGCACTTGTACCCGCAAATTTTCAGGATCCTCTAAGGGCAAGTGATAAAACCTTGACGAGTTGCGGGCCTTACAAAATGAAAGAGGAAGATATGATGGTTTACCGAAGACCTTATCTTACTTCTGGTTCTTCTGGTTTTGCGTTAAACGCGTTGAGCAGGACCATGAAAAAGGGTCTCAAGGTAACCAAATTCCTCATGCTATTGTTTGTTTGCCTTTCAATCGGAATTAGCTAGCCTTCGCACTTTGTGTTTTCTGGTGTTATCTAAACTTCAATCATTTTTGGTTTCACTTTTTATTACATGCGTATAATTATAACTTGTATCATCCTAAAAGATATGAATTTTGAGCATTTTAACTTATATTTTGTACCTTGAAATAATCTGAACCAATTTTTGTCTCGAACAACTGCATCATTTTCTTTACATTATTCACTTATGCAGGGCTATGTTGAGGAAATGAGGAAAACGTTATCTACTGACAATTGGAAAGTCCGCACGACGGTATGTTGGGGTCAAAGAGACCGTTGGTTGAACTATGATGGTGTTGAAGAGTACTGCAAGGGTGCTAAGCACGAACTTGTAGAGCTTCCTTCTGTAAGTACTTTCCATTTCTAGTAAATGAATGGTAGAGTAAAAGTTATTGTTTCATTGATACTTCGGATTCACCTCGTTATGGAACTATCTCAAATCTATGTTGGTCCGAAGTGCTGAAACTTTCAATTTCAGTAAGCTCAACCAGTATCAAAGTTCGTGTTTAATAAGCCAATAAGTTCTTTTCATATTTGTAGTCATCGGAATTCACTTTGTTTTAAGGTAATCAAGAAAGGGCTAAGCTATGTAATTCTGTGGGTTTGCAGGCAGGACATCATGCACAAGAAGACTGCGGGGAAGAGCTCGGAGGGATAATTGCACAAGTTATTCGGAAAAGGGGGCTTAACATTTCTCCATGATCTTTTAAAGGAGTCTTATGTTCGAGAATTATTATCATGTCGATATTTTGAGTTTTAGATTATGGTTGGCACTTAGTTTGTAAGTAATACCATGCTCGCTATTCTACTCTTCAATGAAATCAATTTTTTTTATAAGTGACGAGAGACACAGGGTTGTATCCATAACGTTAACTGAGTGCCGAATGGTGTATTGTACAAGTAAGATAATGTAGATGGTGACAATATTTAAACGCATACAATTGTTCATAAAAGCTCAAGTCTTATGATGGAATCAGAGAAACGCTAGAAAGAATAGCGTTTGACTTGTGCTCAACTGAAGGATTTTGCTGAGGATTTTGAAGAGGCCATGTACACAAATCCTTTAACAGGCCATCAGTTATAGAAGAGGATTTTGCTGTACAAACAATCATTTTTTTTTTGACGAAAGTGCAAATTATATTGAAAAAGAAACAGTCATAAGATCATGACCGCAACTGCTACACATGGTGGCAATGCTAGTAGAGGCTCAAGCCAAAACAGCATTCCAATTACAAATAAGAGTACTTAGAGGAAAATTTTCAAATTTTTTTGTGTTTCTGGACCAATTATAAATGGTACATTTAACTGCAATAACAAGCTGGTTGTAATTTCTCTTCCTGCCTCCATATAATCTGTTGTTCCTTTCTGTCCAGATATTCCACCAAATAGCAAACGGAAGGAGACCCCAAATCTTCCTCTGCATTGACCTTCCTTTCTTTGAAGGCCATTCCCATAAGGTTGCTTTAACAGAATCACAGAATACCCAATCCAAGCCAAAACTACTTAGGAAGTAGTTCCACAACTTCAAAGTTTCTGAGCAATGCATAAACATATGGTTGTTTGTTTCTTGAGCACAGTTACAAAAAAGGCAAGTGTCATGCTCTACTTTACCTGCTCTGAAAAGAAGTCCATAGTAGGAGCTCCACCATAGCACAAAGTCCATACCAGAAAAGAAACCTTCAAAGGAATCTTAGAGCTCCACAGTTGTTTATGAGGGAATCTCAAGAAGCCATCTACATCTAAAGATTTGTAGCAATTACTTACAGAGAATTCCCCCCCTTCCGCATTCCATTTCATCTGATCTGCACCTCTAGAAGTCTCAATAATAGATTCTGGATCACCCAAGTCTTGCAACATGAGGACAACATCCCCCAGCTCCTGAGCATTTAAATTTCTTGAAAAATGAAGATTCCAGGCACCGTTGTCTGAGATACATTCTCCAACAGTGGCATTCTTCTTTTTTGAGAGTTTAAATAGAGAGTTGTAAGATTGCTCAAGAGAGATCTCACCCATCCAATTGTCTTTCCAAAATAGGATTCTATCACCACTGTTCACTGTAAAAGAAGAATTCTGAATAATGTGATCTTTACATTTTAGAATACCAGACCATAGGCTATGCTTTATAGGGATAAGAGCGTTGTTAGGTAAGAAATCATTGACATTACCACCAAACTTCTCATGAACCAGCTGTCTCCAAAGAGATTTTATTTCCGTACCGTATCTCCATATCCATTTACAATGAAGTGCTCTATTTACCACTTTCAGCTTCTTCACACCAATCCCACCTCTAGATTTCTGAACTGTGGTGTTACTCCAAGAAACCCAACTCCGCTTTCTTGACTTAACAGAAGACCCCCATAAAAAATCTCTCATAATCTTCTCTATTTCCTTCATGACAGAAATAGGCATTTGGAATAAAGAGAGATAATAAATCGGCAGGCTAGATAAAACACTATTGACCATGATTAGTCTCTGTCCCTTAGAGAGATACCTACATTTCCACAATGATAACTTCTGATGAATTCATTGGATTATGATATCCCACATTGATTTGCATTTAGACTTACTTCCTAGTGGAATACCAAAATAATTCAAAGGCCATTGAGACTCACTGCACCCAAAAATACTAGCACATAAAGCCGCACCATGGTCACCAATGCCCACAATAGTACTTTTCCTGAAGTTAACTTTCAGACCGGAGATTAGTTCAAAAGCTATAAGAATTTTCTTCAAGTTACTGACCTGCTCCGTAGAAACATCAAGAAAAACAACCAAATCATCAGCAAATTGAAGATGTTGAATTTCAGTGCCCTGCGAAGAAACTTTGAAGCCAGAAATTAAACCAATTGCAGCTGCTTTCTTTATCATTAAAGATAAGACTTCAGCGACTATTATGTACAAAAAAGGAGATATTGGATCTCCCTGTCTTATACCCTTCTGAGATCTGAATAAGCCAGCCGCTTTACCATTGATTAATATTGAGAATCTTGCATAAGAAATGCACCACCGTATCCAGCTTCTCCACTTATTCCCAAACCCAAATCTATCAAGAGCAATGTCAATACAACCCCAGTTAACATTATCAAAGGCTTTTTCAAAGTCCACCTTACACACAATACTTGAAATATCTTCCCTCTTCCTTGAATCAATAAGCTCAGCTGCAATCATCATGCCATCACTAATCTGTCTTTCTTGAATGAAGGCTCCCTGAAAATCAGAAATGATAGAAGGCATTACCCCTTTCATTCTTTGCGCCAACATTTTTGAAATTATTTTGTACACCCCACCAATTAAGCTGATTGGTCTGAAGTTATGTAAAGACACTGCTCCACTGCATTTAGGAATTATTTTCAAATTTGTACAGTTCAATCTCCAATCTAGAGAGGAGTTTGATTCAAATTCTTTCACCACCCTCATTAGATCATCCTTAATCACTTCCCAAGTAATTTTGAAGAATTCCATCGTAAAGCCATCCGGTCCCGGAGCTTTATCTGTTCCAAAATTCCCTATAACCTTCTTGACTTCATCTTCAGTGAAAGGCTTTTCCAAATCAATTCCATCTTCCATAGAAATGGAAGGCATTTGAAGATCATCAAATCTTGGTCTAGAAGGAAATTGCTCAGAAAAAAGATTAGAATAAAAACTTGTAGACTCCTCAGCAATCTTTGACTTGTCATAAGTCAAATCACCATTTACATTTAAGCAATTGATATTACTTAATTTGTATTTGAAAGAAGCCATTTGATGAAGGTATTTAGAATTCCTCTCTGCATCTTTATACCATCTATCTTTTGCTCTCTGACCCCATTTCCTAGCAAGATTTAAAGAGACAGAGGAGTGTTTACCTTTAGCATTCTCTCTTTGAATTATATCCTCCGAATTTAGGATAGCAAACTCCTCCATACAATCAATATCATCAATCTCCTCTTCAAGAGAATCCAATTGAAGTTGCAGGTCACCGAGCGTTTTCCTCCAAGCCTTTATCAGAAGTTTTAAACCTTGCAGCTTTTTCGCAAAAACAAAGCTTGGTTTCCCTGAGAAAGAAAAACTTGCCCACCAATCCTTTATATTAGACATAAAAGAAGGGTGAAACAACAAGTAATTATCCAACCTAAAAGGAGAAACAAGTCTCTCAGTAGAATTGCATTTCAGCATAATAGGAGAATGGTCAGAAATAGGTCTTTTCAATCTTAACTGAAGCAGAGAAGGACAATGATGTTGAAAGTCTGCATTCACCAGAAATCTATCCAATCTAATCAAAGTAGGATGCTGCTGAGAATTAGTCCAAGTATACTTACCTCCAATTAGAGGCAAGTCAATAAGAGAATGAAGTCTCACAAATTTTTTGAAAAAAATTCTGCTTGTCATACACCCACCAGGCTTATTCCTTTCAGATTGAAATAGGATAGCATTGAAATCTCCACCAACCACCCAAGGGCCATCAAAAAGAATCCTTATATCATTCATTTCACCCCAAAATTGGCTATAATCTCCCCTATCAGAAGCACCATAAACTGAAGTAAAGACCCATCTAAAATCATCAGCCAAGTTCTTGAATTTGATAGTTAAAGAAAAAGCACCCAATAAATAATCCTCCATAACCACTACACCTTCCTTCCACATAAAAATAATTCCCCCTGAAGCACCACACGAAGGAACAAATAAAAACTTGCACCTGTTATTTCCCCAAAGAGATCTAATAAGGGCATCATCTACCATCTCTCTTTTTGATTCTTGAATAGCACAGATAGTTATGTTATTCTTCCATATGGCATTTCTAATTGCATTTATTTTCACATCCTGACCAAGACTGATCCATTAGAAGACTGATGACCCCTAGAGTTCAAAATTGGATTGAAACCATCCAAATCCAAAGATACAGAATCAAAATTACCTGAGACTGCTTCAATAACCTCATACTCCAATTGAGCTCCAAACTGATCTTCATCCAGTTGATCCAAAGATCCTAATCCATCAAGATCTTCTCTTTCTGGAATCTCCATATTTTGATACGATGATGAGTTTCTATCGATTAAGCTTTTGCAGATGTCAACCGTTCTCGGATGATTACAAGAAACTCCCAAATTCTTGCTGAAATTCAATTGCATATTAACTTTCGAAGTAATTTTTGGGTCCAACTTCTCAGTTGAAGGAACTAGAGCTGCTAATTGGGATTCTCTTTCCGAAATCTCCATCATTGTATAATTGGAATTATTGGAATTAAGATTAGAATCCAACGTCTCCGTATTATTTATGATTAACGGTGGAGATTTAATAAGAAAACCCGAGTCTGAAACCACCAGATGATGGACCGGGCTGGAAATAGGTACTGAGTCTTGCTTACTCGATTCCCCCGTCTCAATCCACCGTACCATATTAAGATCTGGTTCTTCAACATGATTTATATCTTTAATTGGACCGCCACCACCCAGTCGTTCCTTTTCATAAGATAAAAAATCATTTTGGTCTGAATCATTAGCTGTAGTAGGACCGCCAGACAGAGACCTATTAGGGTGGTCCTCCGTGTTTGCCATTTCCCCCGAGTTGCTCGTACAGTGATTTGAAACCAAACCCTTATTATTTCGTCTTGTTGTAACCCACGAAATATTGATTTCATTATTAGAAACCGAGTCAGCATCCAACTCATTTAATTGTGAAGAATCATTGTTACCCCCTAGCTGCAATTTGGATACCCTCCTCCACACTTTATTTAACCTTTTTAGATCCGAATTCGAAGGATTTGAATATTGGCCTCTCTTTTTCTTTATTTTCTCCGTGATTTTCGTTGATGTCCGAGCTGTTCCGATATTTTATTTTGTCGAAATATTCTCCGTGATTATCGGTGTTTTGATAATGTTGTCATCTTCTTTATCCATCACAATTTTTGAACTCAGAGAAGGGCAATGGATGGATTCTTCATCAGAAAAAGAATCTTGAATCCATTCAATGCTAAGCCAAACACCTTTAAAGCAATCCGCTGCCGGAATGTTTCGAAGATTTGCTGTGACATTGATTCTGCACCTATTTAGTCTCGAAAAGTTTGCCGATTCTTTATGAATTCCTTCCAGTTTTCCCCAAGGTGAAATTATTGAACGTAAAGATTGACAATTCCATTCATGGAATGGAAGACCTCTCAATCCTATCCAATGAGATTGATCACTAACAAAATGCTTAGGTAAATAAGAATCCTCCGGTTTCCACTGACGAATAATCACTTTATACCGGCCAACTTTTCCACAATAATTTATCCGAAATTGATCGTAAATATGTCTTGAATTAGTATTAAAAAACGCTAATTTTTTGTTGATACATCTCAGATCAATATGAAAAGACCACTTGAATTTGTTCTTCAAATCCAGTGCTAATTTGTTCCAGCCAGTATGAAAGTTCAAAACTTCCACCGCAATACCAAAAGAGTAAAACTCAGCCGCGTGAGCTTGAGAAGTAATGGTAGGTTGTAAGTCCGGAAAATCGTTGGATTCATGAACAAAGCTTGAAGAATTTGATGGAGATGGCTTAGGGCTCAGAGAAGACCAGAACGAATGCCAGATAATCCCATCCAAACCAGATGGAATACAAATGAATCTAAATCTGGAATCTTGAGATGAATCAAATCTGGAAATTTTTAGAAAAGATCCAAATTTATTTGATTGCATCTCAATTAGAATAACCACATCATTAAATCTTCTAGTCCACTTTTCTTGTTGTTGTAGAGATAACAAAGAAGCCGCTTCAAGAGTTTTTTCATGGAGCCAAGATAACGAAGCATCAGGGACGAAAATCCAATTCCTTGAGCCTTTAAATCTTTCCAAAACTTTAACCTCTGGAAAATTCCTTGTTGTAGATCGAGAAAGCTCAAAAGATTTTGAACCCAACAAAATAGAAATAGGTTTCATAACTGTATCATCGCATAGTCGCTCCGAAGATGGAAGCAAAATATTAAGTCAATCCATGTCGAAAAATTTGATGAAAAATCTTTACTGTTGAAAAGGTTACTGTTAGAGAGCTTCTCTCTCCTGATCGACCCCCTGCTCGAATACTGTAACGTACAGTTTTAGTCTATTTTGTAAAGCAGTAGTTTCCTTATCACCAGAGCAGAGAGCCTTACTACATTGTCCGAGTAATTCTTTCTAAAACCACCTGGAAAGCATAAATCTCAAACGAGTTACTGACCCTGTACAAACAATCATCAATTTGGAGGGAATCCAAAATGTGTCAATACATGAGCCAAAAACCAAAGCGCAACCTCTGGGTGGTTTAATTGATACATTCATTGTTCATCTGGATATGGAGGATACAGATAACTCTTCTTCTTCAACCCCAACTCATCCCCCTGGATTTGAGCCAAAATCTACAGATATTTCCGATGACGCTTCTTCCAACACTACTACTGAGGAGCAATGTAATACCCAAACGAATGGTTTTGGAATGCAGAAGATTAGATATCTCCCAAATGGCACTTGAACAATCATATGTCAGGACTAGGAGAACCATCAAAAAAAGGGTTATTCCATTTAATCAATGAATTTACAAATTCTTTCATGGAATGCTCGAGGCTTGTGCTCAACTGATAGAAGAACCATTGTCAAAAAAATTATCCAGCTGATTAATGCTCCAATAATTATCCTACAAGAGACCAAGATGATGCACTGCACTGCTTTCGACATCACTCAGATTTGTGGTAAACCAAATTTTGGATGGACTTATCAGCAATCCATGGGCACTTCTGGGGGCATGATTATCCTTTGGAATAAGGATTTAGTCGATGTCAACGACTCTTTAGTTGGTGACTTTACACTGTCAGTTCATTGTACAAACAAAAATGATGGTTTTGAGTGGATTCTGACAAACGTATATGGGACAAATAATCCTCAAGAAAGAGATGATTTTTGGGTTGAAATGGATAACATTTGCAGACTCTGGGACATGCAATGGTGTTTGGGAGGTGATTTTAATGTAATCACTAAATGTGATGAGAAAAAGGGCTGCCGAAAAATCACCAAGAGCATGGAAAACTTTAGAGATTTTATCTTGCAACATGATCTTATAGATCTTCCTCTCAAAGGTGCTAGATATACCTGGTCAAATGGTCAATCCTATCATGTGTAGGCTTGATAGGTTCCTTATCTCACCTTCTTTTGAGTCTCATTTTCCTTTCGTCTCCCAACTAGCCAAATCTAGACCAACCTCTGATCATATCCCTATCCTTTTAGACATTTCCGAACCTTCTTGGGGACCTAGTCCTTTTAGGTTTGAGATTATGTGGTTCTTGGAAAATGGCTTCATTGAATTATTGCAAAAATGGTGGACTTCTTTTTGTTTTGCAGGTACTCCAAGTACAATCTTATGGTGTAAACTTAAAGCGCTAAAGGAAAAGCTTAAGGAGTGGAACAAGCTCACCTTTGGTCACATAAATACAAAGTTGAAACTTTTGTTGTCATAAATTCAAGATTTTGATAACTTAGCGGAAGATACATTGTTATCTGACACTCAACAACGGGATTTGATGAACTACAAATTGGACTTTGAAAAAGTCACAAGAATGGAGGAAGTCTCTTGGAGGATTAAATCCAATACCAAGTGGTTGAAAGAAGGCGACAAGAATACATATTTCTTTATCAGGAAGGCAAGTGCAAGAAGGAGATTCAATAGAATCAGGCAGCTGTACATTGATGGGGATTTGATTGATGACAGACACAAGTTGCAAGAGCATATTGTAGGTTTTTATGAAAACCTTTTCAAAGAAGAGGAGATTATCAGACCTATCTTAGAAGGTATTGCTTTTGATCGCATCAACTCTGTTGAATCTGATATTTTGGATTCTGACTTCTCTGAAGCTGAAGTGTTACAGGCAATTCAGGACTTAGGGCACAATAAGGCTCCTGGCCCTGATGGCTTCCCCATCATTTTCTTTCATAAATGTTGGAGTTTCATTAAATTTGACATTTTAAGCACCATGAGGGAATTCTGTGAAACAGGTTGTATAGATACCAAGCACAACACCACTTTCATTACTTTGGTTCCCAAGAAAGATCATATAGAAACTATTAAGGACTGTAGACCTATATGTCTTCTTACTAGTGTCTATAAGATCTTATCCAAAGTACTTGCTACTAGGTTGAAATTAGTTATGCCAAAACTTATTTCACCTATACAATGTGCTTACATAGAGGGCAGACAAATCATAGACGGGACCTTAATCACTAATGAGTTGGTGGACTCTAGATTGAAAGCCGAGAAGCCCGGGGTTATATGTAAAATAGATCTTGAGAAGGCTTTTGATAGAATCAACTGGGGTTATTTGGAATTCATGTTGGAAAAAATGGGTTTTAGTAGGAAATGGATTAATTGGACAAGATTTTGCTATTCTACTGCCACATTTTCTGTGCTCATTAATGGCTCTCCTTTTGGTTTTTTCAGCAGTTCAAGAGGTGTCAGACAAGGTTGTCCCATGTATCCTCTGTTATTTAACATTGCAATGGAAGGATTCTCTAGATACATTGATAGAGCTGCTAACTCTGGTTTATTCAATGGTTTCTCTATGGTGGAGAATGGTTATGTGTTCAATCATTTACACTATCAGATGATACTATTTTCTTTGTTGATGGCAAAAAGGAGGAGCTTACAAATTTATTCTCAATACTTCATTGTTTTGAGTATATTGCAGGTTTGAAGGTCAATAAAGCTAAAACTATACTTATTGCAATTGGTAATGTTCCTCTAATTAATGAGTGGGCAGCAGATTTGGGGTGCTCCACTGATAAAATTCCTTTTATGTATTTAGGTATGCCTCTGGGAGCAAAGCCTAACTCTAAGGAAATTTGGATCCCTATCATAGAGAAGTTTGATGCTAGACTCTCTATTTGGAATCAGATTTCTCTTAGCATAGGGGGCAAATTAGCTCTGCTAAAATGCATTCTTACTTCACTTCCTATGTCCTACATCTCTCTTTTCAAGGCACCTATATCAGTGATCAAGATTTTAGAAAAGAAAATGAGAAATTTCCTTTGGGGTGGTAGTAAATGTTCTTATTTGATAAAGTGGGATGTGGTTTATGCTAGCAAAGAAAGAGGAGGATTGGGAGTACTCAATTTGAGATTAATGAACTTAGCTCTCCTAGCAAAGTGGAGTTGGAGATTTGGGATTGAGGAAAATCATCTATGGTATAATCTAATAGTTGAGAAATATGGCTGCAAGTTTTCTAATTGGGTACCAGGTCCGGTTAATGCACCTCATGGAGTTTCGTGTTGGAAAACTATATCTGAAACTTGCATTTTGGTTAATAAAAATTCCACTTTATGTATTCATTCAGGTAGATTGATCTCATTTTGGTTCGATAAGTGGGTCGGTGCTTCCTCCTTGGCAAGCAAATTTAATCTTCTCTGCAAACTTGATAGGTGGCAGTTTGGTAGTCTTGCCGATCATATTACATGTGACGGCTCTTGGAAATTTGATTTCAAGAGAGTTTTACATAACTCTGAAGTGGCCTAGTTTTCAGAACTATTAAGTATTATTGGTAGTAATCCACCAACAACAGATAGCTTGCCCGATACCAGACGATGGACGCTTAACAACTCAGGCTGCTTCTCGGTTAAGTCCCTTTATGAAACTTTTGTTTCAGCTGAAGGCGTGGACAACTTCCCACATCATTTCATTTGGAAGGAAGGGGTTCCACCAAAAGTCAGTTTTTTGGTTTGGAGTACTGTTCATGGTAAACTAAATTCCTTGGACATGTTGCAGCACAAAGGTATGGACATCTACAGTTCTTGTATTCTCTGTGGGGATAGTTCCGAGTCGCAGGATCATATTCTTCTGCATTGTAAGGTAGCTTACAACGTTTGGATGGCTGTAACTCCGGATAGTCATTGGGCGTGGGTTTTTCCGGAAACTTTCATTTCATTTGCTCAAAGTTGGTCACTTAATACTCTCTCTCACACCGGTAAAGTAGTCTGGGATCTTATGCCTACTGCAGTCATTTGGATTTTATGGCGAGAAAGAAACTGCCATGTCTTTGAGGAAAAATATATTTTCAAGACGGACATAGACCTTGTAACTGATGTGAAGACTCTTGTGCTTTCCTGGTCTAATGCTTGTGGAAATAGGGTGCATTTGAATTTTGCAAATACTATCACTAATTGGGAGACTGTATTCTCCTAAGTCACCTGCATTTGTTTTTGGTTTATTATATTTTTTTTTTGTATTTTGTTTTTGCTATTCACAGTCTACCATTGGTAGACCTGTCGAGACTTTGTAAATTCTATTCTCTTTAATAAATTTCTCTCTTCTCATCAAAAAAAAATAGCGTTTGACTTGGCCCATTGTATTTGACTAAAATATTTGCATGATTAAAATTAAGAGTGAATTTTTTGCGTTTGACTTATGCTTAAAAGACAAAAAGCGCTACTCCTGAAGCGTTTGACTTCGTCTTTTGGCATCCGATTTAGAATAACGCTTAACGCTAGCTGATTACCGTTTCTTTGGATCCCACGCACCATTCCACAAAACCATGAAACATGGCTTGGAAAGAGTGTGGATGGCACCAAATAGATAGAGTCTAAAGAGACTTCTGGTGGAATAAGGATAAGTCCAAGAGAACAGGAGGATACATTAGAGCTTAGACCAATATGTGCAAGCCTATTTCTCAAGACAGTCTAGGAATTAAAAATTCACACCATTTCAATATAGCCCACCTCACAAAACTTGCTAGTGGACTAATCACAGACCGTGATCAACTTTGGGTCCAAATCCTAACAACTAAATATTTCCCAAACTCCCACCCTATAAACTCTTCTATAAATTCTTACCTTTCCTGGATCTGGACGAGTATACAAAAAGGTCTAAACCCAATTAACGATAATGAAAAAGCGGGGATCTAACAACCACACCCATTATTTCGATTAGCAATATGTATGGACAAACTCCAATATACATTCTAGAGAATCAACTAGACAGTCAAACTCAATCAATAGAAAATATATCAAAGAGTTATTATCTCAATCTCTCAATTTGATCTTTACTCAAGCAAATAGAAATCTACGAGTATTTATCAAAGATAGATAACTTGGATGGTACCAAAGACCAATATCCAAGTGTCAATTAATTTAAATCAACAACCAAAAGTTTGGATATTCTAATTGATTAAACAATGCACAACCTGTATTATTTCAATTATATAACAAAATATAATGCAGAAAAGAAATAACACAGACACTAGAATTTTGTTAACGAGGAAACCGAAAATGCAGAAAAACCCCGGGACCTAGTCCAGATTAAATATACACTGTATTAAGCCGCTACAGACACTAGCCTACTCCAAGCTAACTTCGATCTGGACTGTAGTTGAACCCCAACCAATCTCACACTGATCCAAGGTAAAGTTATGCTCCTACGTCTCTGATCCCAGCAGGATACTACGTACTTGATTCCCTTAGATGATCTCACCCACAACCAAGAGTTGCTACGGCCCAAAGTTGAAGACTTTAATAATTTTTTTTTGTATCACACCGAAAAAGTATACTGTAATATATAAATCCGTCTCCCACGAATATACCTACAAGTTTTTGTTCCATCTTTTGATAAATCAAGGTGAACATGAACCAATCAATAAAACCAGACTTATATTCCCGAAGAACAACTCAGTTTTATCAATCACCTCACAATAGTCTTAATCGACGCAGCGAAAAAATATATTGTGGAATCCCAAACAATGATACGAAGTGTTTGTGACTACTTTTATATCTTTCCTATTGGAGATAGAAATTTCAAGCCAATTATTACAATTGTACTCGTACGATAGAAACAACAAGATCAGATCACACAACTAAGATAAAAGTAGTATCGGTCTGGCTTCACAATCCCAATGAAGTCTTTAAGTCGTTAACCTGGTTTTAGAAGAAGAAAACCAAAGGTTAAAGGAGAATCGACTCTAGCTTAGCACAACTAGTATCACACAGAATGTGTGAGGATTAGGTTTCCCAGTTGCTAGAGTTCTCCCTTATATAGTCTTCAAAATTGAGGTTTGAAATCAATGTTAGCTTACTAACAAAGCATTCAATATTCACCATTAGATGAAAACCTGATTAGATTCAAGCTAATATTTATCTACCGTTAGATCGAAAACATATCTTGTTACACACACATGTAATGCACGTTTCTAGGCTTGTGTAACCGTACCCAAACTTGTACATTAGTTGGTTCAACAATAGTTAACCAAAAGGTTAGCCATATGATAACTTTCATATCAACCATATTCTTCTTCACCATAACTAGTACAAATTCAAAAAGCGGGGGTCTAACAACCACACCCAATATTTAGATTAGCAATCTGTATGGACAAACTCTGAGTTACTTTACTAGAGAATCAACTAGACAGTCAGACTCAATCTAGATAAAAATATCTCAAGGAGTTATTATCTCAATCTCTCAATTTGATTTACTCAAGAAAATACAATATGCAAGTCTTAATCAAAGAGAGGTAACTTGGATGGTACCAAAGATGAATATCCAAGTGACAATCAATTTAAATCAACAACCAATAAGGTCGGATATTCTAATTGATTGAACAACGCACAACATGTATTATTTTAATTATATAACAAAATATAATGTGGAAAAGAAATAACACAGACACCAGAATTTTATTAACGAGGAAACCACAAATGCAGAAAAACCCCCTAGTTCAGATTAAACCGCTACAGACACTAGCCTACTCCAAGCTAACTTCGGTCTGGACTGTATTTGAACCCCAACCAATCTCACACTGATCCAAGGTACAGTTGTGCTCCTACGCCTCTGATCCTAGCAGGATACTGCGCACTTGATTCCCTTAGTTGATCTCACCCACAACCAAGAGTTGCTACGACCCAAAGTCGAAGACTTTAATAAACAAATCTGTCTTACACAGAAAAGTCTACAAGGATAGATAAATTCTTCTCCCATGAATTAACCTATGATTTTTGTTCCGAATTTTGATAAATCAAGGTGAATAGGAACCAATCAATAAAACCATACTTATATTCCCGACGAACATCCCAGTTTTTTCAACCACCTCACAATAAACTTAATCGACGCAGCGAAGAAGATTATTGAGGAATCACAAATGATGAGACGAAGTGTTTGTGACTACTTTCATATCTTGCCTATCGGAGATAGAAATCTCAAGCCAATTATTACAATTGTACTCGTACGATATAAGATGCAAGATCAGATCACACAACTACGATAAAAGTAGTATCGGTCTGGCTTCATAATCCCAATGAAGTCTTTAAGTTGTTAACCTGGTTTTAGAAGAAGAAAACCAAATGTTAAAGGAGAATCGACTCTATCTTAGCACAACTAGTATCACACAGAATGTGTGAGGATTAGGTTCCCCAGTTGCTAGAGTTCTTCCTTATATAGTCTTCAAAATTGAGGTTTGCAATCAATGTTAGCTTACTAACAAAGCATTCAATATTCACCGATAAATGAAAACCTGATTAGATACAAGCTAATATTTATCAACCGTTAGATCGAAAACATATCTTGTTATACACATATGTACTATACGTTTGTAGGCTTGCGAAAACCGTACCCAAACTTGTACATTAGTTGGTTCAACACTAGTTAACATAATAGTTATCCAAATGATAACTTTCATATCAACCATATTCTTTTTCACCATAACTAGTCCAAATGACTCAAATGAACTAGTTAGAGAGTTGTTCAATTTCTTATATATTTATGTACTACACAAGACACACTTGAAGCAAAAACGATGTGATTTACTCGAATCGATTCATGAACTATACAACCACGGTTTGCAATAGCATTCCTTAGTTTATTAAGATAAGTTCACAAATATCGTTTTTAGATATAACCTACTCAAGTTCGCATACTGGGTTCGCGAACTTAAGTTCCCGTACGGAGTTCACAAACTCCAGCAGAAATTCTCGGGTTTGAGAGCTTCGCCATTTCGCAGACTGAAGTTCACATGCTGCTCCGATTTCACTTGATCTACAAAGTTCGCAAACTTCGGTTCAAGCAATAAGGACTTATACATATATGTGTTTCCACAACAATGCTTATATCCTCCAATGGTTATATTGTCTAAACTCTAATTTCAATCATTGAAACATTCTTAGAGGGCGTTATATAGTTGTTATTCACAAACTATTTTTTGTCAGAGCAATTTCCAAAATGATCGAAACATAGCATGACTTTCGTCTCTAGGTAAAGATGAACTTGGCTAAAGCGAAGGCTTTACCAACATATATTTCAAGAAATAGATAAGCGAGATATACTCAGCTCGAAATAACATATGTGTATATTCTTAGTCTATATAGTAATACGACTTTTGTCTCAAGATAGGAGATTGAATAAATAGACTTTTGAGTGATAGATAAGTTCAAGTCTCCACATACCTTTTAGTCGATGAAGATCCACTGGTTCCTTGAGTAGTCCTTCGTCTTGTATGATGATCGCCATGGAGTTCTTGAGCTCAAATACACTTTCTATCCTAGTCCGAGACCTTAGCTATAGTAGACTAGAAATCAAAGACTTTATAGTTTTGATCACTAATATTGACAAACATGCTTGAGATAGCAACACATGCGAGTTCAACCGAGTAATACTCTATAAAAATCTCCCCCTTTGTCAATTTTATTGGCAAAACTATTAATACATATGAAATACAAAAATATATAAATAAACTTTGTATCTCCTATTCCACATGTCGTCTAATCTTCAACAATACTCGAAATCTTTGTCACTTCCAAGTAATCCAATGATCCCAAATGTTGTAAGTTTAGCATCATCGTTGTTGAAAATCCGTATCTATAACAATGAGAAAAGCAATTGTTCTCAATCATTGTTATACAACGTCATAGTATCATTACGCATCATTAAAGTCCAATTGCATTACAACTTTAACAACAATACTATGGTGATACTTCACTCCCCCTTAGTCAATACTCCATCTCACATAGAAACCACCCCCCCTTACATAATGATCCAAAAACCATATGTATTTGTAGTGTGAACTACATATTAATTTCCCCCCCTTTTGTCAATAAAATTGGAAAAGGTATGTAGTTGCAGGAATTCCTACACTACATCCCTGATAAGAATCTACAGAGATTGAATTATGTATGAGAATGAATTACAACACTTTTTATTATTCTAAATTTTTTAATTCTTTACAAAAGACATAAGAACTCAGAAGTACAAATTTATTTCTAGAGTTTCTCTCTCCTCAAAACCTTATCAACTCTCCAAAAAATATCATCCTTTTCTGAACCTAACGAACCCTTTATATAGGGTTTTACATAGTGGATGACAGCTAAGTTTTCCTCCTTTTTTGAATATACTTTGCGATCTTATCGCGATTGTTATAATATTATCTCTCGCAAAATTGATAACCATCGCGGGATAAACATACTCTCTTTGTATTTCTTCTATCGTCAGCTTCTTTTGGATTCTTCTGTGACGTTCGCGAAATGTTGTTAAAGAATCTTCTGTGACACTCGAAAAAGTGTTGTTAATATCGCATAAATAGTGTTGTAGCAATATTCTGGTCCTACATCTTGCCTCTTCTCATGTTTTTACTGCGAAGAAGAGAAGATCATGAGAACCTTTTAGAATGTCGTAACTGCCTATCTTTTCAGACTTCTCTGTTCTGACACGTTTATGTGTCCTTCGCCAGCTGTTTTCACGTATTCTTTCTTCTAATAAATTTTTGACACGTCCCTTCTAGCCCCTGCGATCTGACCACCCACATATTTAATTTGCATTAATTGCCTTCATCTTTTTCGAGGAATTTCTTCTTCTATAAATACTTCTCTCATTCCTTTCTTTTTATCTTTTACTTTCTTATTATTTCTCTCCATAACCTCTCTGCAAATTTACTGTTCTTCCGCGAATTGCGCTTCTGTTATCGCTGTGATTTCTTTCTTATCTTTCAATCCCTTTTCTTCATTCCCATACTTGAAAAATGGTTATCGCTGGTGCTAAATACTTGATTGCTTTTGGTGAGATGCAAGGAAAACTCAGAAGCAAAGGTTTTACTCTATCTAAAATTCCAAATCAGGATTCTAGATCTAAACTTACTCTTAAATTATTTACTGATGATCAATGTTCTCGCGAGAAAATTATAGTATCGCTAGGACAACTTGAATCCGGTCTTCCCATTCCTCTCTATGACCCAGAACTTCCGCTATTTTATCAAATAATTTCTGACAAAAGGTTTTCGCGAGCGATATATCAATTGGGTGGAGATTGTATCCGATTGTTGCTTGAATATGCCTCTCGCGGAGCTGATAAAGGATCTCGCTACCTTGAAGATGTGAAGAATCCACAATTTAAAGATGTCCCCATTGTTTCTGCGGATTATACTGTGGACAACTTCTTTGTAAATTATAGAATAGTCCCTATGAAGAGGGATAGCACCTGCTGGGGTGTTCGTTTGAAAAAAGAGAAGGTCGCTGGTGACAAAGCTCTTATGATGGATATTGATTTTCATACATCTACCAACCAAGGTCCTCGCCATTCTAGCGATGACAAGTGGTTCATCTTTCCATTATGTCTTGAAGGTCCTTATATATCTGGTTCTCTCCCATTACCTGCGAATCTATTAAAGTATGAGCCACGGGTCTTCAACTGGCCTGAAAGATCTAAAGAAGTACATTCTCTTAACTTTTTACATTATTATCATTTATTGTCTTCTTTTTATTCTCGCTAACTATTTTGATCTTTCTTAGATTGATAGAATGAAACTCAGCTATCAAACTCTTAGGAAACCCAGCACTTTCTTAGTTCTTAAATCTTTCACGGATGAAGTAAGAAATATTTCCTCATAAATTTTAACAATATATTGTTGCCCCTATTTTTTATCTTCATCTGTGCTCGCAAAAAATTGAAGAACTACCGCCAATAAAACCCGTGAGAACTAAGGAGAAGCCTTCAAAGGATAAATCTGTTGTTCCTCCTAAAGGAAAATATTCTGCCCCTCACGTTGGAGAATCTGGCGATTAGGATAAATCTATTGTTCCTCCCAAAGGGAAACCTTCTGGCCCTTGTGGTGAAGATTCTGGCGATCCTCCTTTGAAGAAAAGGAATACCCGACCCTCTTCTTCTTCAACTCCTCAACCTATTCCAGAAAACCCAAATGTTGAATTTGATAAGGATAAATGTGATGAAGATTTTAATAATAATGATAACAGATTCCCTTCTATAAAGAACTCTTCTTCATATGATTCTTCAATGGCCCATTTATCCAGAATTTTTAGCGATATTTCCCACAACATAACTTGTAATGACGAGGATGAAGTTATTAACAAGACATCCCAAGCTCTTTCCAGTGTCTGCGATGCTCCCATACTGGTGGAAAATGATTCTCTCCAAGGAGTCTCACGATCGCTGACTCCTAGTCCCTTAAATTCTCTTGGTACCTTGGTATGTTTTCATTTCTTCAATTTGTTTATATATTTTCTCCATCGCTAGATGTTAATTTATATTATTCTTTCGCAGGTTGGAAGAACTTCTTTTGTTGTTGCTTCTGATTTAGATAAAAGACGTGCCAACTCTGAAAAGAAGGCTTCTAAACTTCTCCAGGATAAAGAAAAATTAGAATCTGAAGTTATTGAGCTTCGCAAGAAGAATAAACAGCTGGAGACTGAAGCTTCAGTTGATAAGCAAAAGATCTCTGATCTTGATAGATCTAACCAACAACTCTATGGTATGACTGATTTCCCTTCTCTCTTAATTCTTCTTACTCTATCGCGGCTTATTCAAGCAACCACTTTTAACTTGCAGATATTTATGGTCTTACTGACGAGGCTACACTCTTTCAATCTTTCCCTGAACCTGTAGATGATAATACTCTTCTTGCTTGCCTTAATAATTCTTTAAGTAATTTATCATATGATAAGATTAAATCCCTCTCCATAGATGAACTTAGATCCAAACTTAATCTCTTAAAATTGAACACAGATTCAATTTAGGTTTGACTGACAAATATAAGAACTTTTATCTTGATTCAAAGAAAGAAATAAATAGATTAAGAAAGAGGAATAGCGATCTTATTGACGAGAAAGATCTTGCTATTAAAAATGGTTCCAAGACTCTAGCCAATTTCCATAAGACTCTTCTTAACATTCAAATGGAAAGAGATAAACTTGTTCGCGAGAATGAAGATCTTCTTGTGAGGGAAACTCAAGTTCGATCTCGTCTCCTTATAAATAGCGATGATGAGTTTTCTTGGGCTGCAAAGGTTCTTGAAAATTCCAGGAATGATTTAGGTGTAAATGTTAGCCTTCAAGTTGAACAAGCGGCTTTAATTAGAGATATGATTTCTGAAAGAGAAGGTTGTTAGCTGTTCTTCTTCTCGCTAGTTTCTTGTTTTTATTATTCTTCTTTACAAAATTTCTAACTTGTTGTCATATTCTCGCAAGAGATGAAAAAAGATATCTTGAAAGAATTGGGGAACTTGAAAATGAGAAGAATCAGCTCGCAAATACTCTTGCTGCTCATAATAATAAATATTCACGATTGAAAGAGAAGTTTGACATTACTACCGCGAATTTCAATAGATCTCTCATTGTTGTTCGTAATGATTCTGTTAAGTTGGTCTGAAATGATCATGGAATTTCTCCTTCTATATATCCTGATGTTGCGAAGGAAATCCCCGCAACAATCCCAAATATTAACATCTCTGATAGCGAAGCTGAGGATTCTGACAAGGATGAAAATAATAATGATAATGACGAAGGAGAAAAATCTGGTGGATGAGAAAAATATGATAAGAATGAAGATAGTGATGATAATGATGAAAGGGAGAAATCTGGCGATGAAGAGAAGTCTGATAAAGAGGATGGCGATGGATCTAGCTAGTTCTTCTTCTTCATTCTATCTTCTTTGTATATTTATTTTCTTCTTTCTGTAACATTGCTGTGAGTTTCTCAAATTCTGTAAACTTCTTTTGCTTCTATCTGTATGAATTAGAAAATAATTCTTTTTCTGCAAATTAATCAATTAATATAATTAATATCCTTTAATTATCTGTGCAAACATATCATTTAATAATCTCTATGCAATTTTATATGATGGATGAATAATAATTTCATCGTTCTTATGCATTCCCATACTTGCCTCTATTATTCATATGCAATATGAAAAAATTGAATATAGATTAGATATAAGCTTTAAATAAAATTTGCCTCTATTTTGGCGATGTTATCGCTAGCAACAACTGCGTAAAATCGCAATTCTCATAAAATCTGCGAGTATTATTGCAGTAATCTTGCGGTCTTATTATGCCTTCCTAATTAAAGGTCTTACTATGCCACACCTTTTTTTTTTCTGCGACAAAATCGCAGGACGTCGTTACATTTGCATGTATTGACCCGTTGATCTTGCCTTATCTTTATTTTTTGATTGTATTGCGACAATATGACAAGTCTAAGTTCCCTCGCGAGATCAAAGCCTCATGACATTGCCGTCTTGCGATGAAATCGCAGTACGTCTTTAAACTTTCATGTAAAAACCCATTGATCTCATCTTAACATTTCTCTTGTGGCTTGTTGCCTCTGTATAATTTACGTCACGCGACAATATGACATGCCTAAATGTTCTTGCGATCTTAAAGCCCCATGACATTTCCGTCTTAAGACACTTATCAGCTCCCTAATGGAGGGTGCCGCCCTTATCTCCCCCCTGGTTTCCCCTTCAAGTAGGGCACATCGGCCATACAAGACTAGCTCCTCCCATCCAAATTTACCATCAACCAGCTGTTTTCGTATCCTCTTATCCTTTATGCCTATATGGCTTATAGTTACAAGACTTCACCCTAAGTGGGGTTTTCTTCAGGCCAAGTGCATCATAGCCAAGACTTACCAAGAATGGCAAGGGAGTTTCGTACGCCCCGGGAACTCTAGGCTCAACCGTGTACCTCGGCGCCTTGGTCATACTTTGCACTTCTTGGAAGAGATTCTCGGTCGTCCAACCAGGGTATAACCTTATATAGTTGGAAATCCAAGATCTCTCTCCCGGATAGGTTTTCTTTAACCCCAACATCTGCATGATTCAGGATCCAGCAGCGGTATAACCTTACCCCTGAATCATGCCAAGAGATACCCCCTCCTATGACGCGCTATTAGGCCTTATATTTGCCTCTTGCGAAATTTTATTCGCGAACTAGGGTGCACGCCATAAAGGTTCGTCCCATTCTATTAATATCTGCGAAATTTTATTCGCGCTTCTCGCGAGTATTGTAACTCTGATAAAATTTCACAACTTTGATCTTCTTTCTTTTTGTAAAATCTTGTAATTCTTTCAAGTAGAATACCCTGTTCAATTACATATTCTTCGAACAAATCATTCATTAAGCCTTCTAAAGTTCATCATTTTACCTTTCTACTTACTATTCTCTTCTACGTTTTGTTGTTGTTTCTTCATCTGCGAGACGCTCTCCATAAACTTCTTCTTGTCGCTCTATTGTATCAATCATTAACCTTTCCCTTCTCTGTCGTTGTTTGATTTTGTTCTTCCAATTGCTATTCTTCTCAGCTCTTTCTTCGCAAGAATTCATATCAATTTCGTAACACTTCTTGCTTTCTCCACAATCTCCTTTAATTACTCCAACACCATTAGGATGAGGAAATTTAACGCACTGGTGGAAAGTAGATGCTACAACTAATATTCCGTGTAGCCAAGGTCGAACAATCAGAGCATTGTAAGGTGATTCAATGTCAACAACACATAACATGATCTTGGAAGTTATCCCTTTCAAGGGAATCCGCATATCAATTTCCCCTTTTGGTTTATTGGCAGTACCATTAAAACCATAGATTTTATATGTTGAGGGAATTAGATCTTCGTCTCTTCCACCCATTGTTTTATAGGTAAGATAAAATAGTATGTCAACAGAGCTGCCTGTGTCTATTAGACCTCTATTGATATCCCAAGAATCTTCATTTTCATCACCATTTTCTTCATCTTCTTCCTCTATTTGCTTTGGGTTTATCTCTAGTCTTACTACCAACGGGTTATCATGCTGCTCGCCAGGTTCTGGTACTTCTTGTGCACTGAAAGATATAGTTTGCTTTTGCCATTCTTCTAATGGCGAGGCTATCGCTATATTCATTTTCTCTCTTACATCTGGGTCTCTCGCGAAGACTCTGCCTAGAACATTATCATGGAAATCCTCTATTTTTCTATGTGAATGTACAATGGAATTACAAAACAAATTCTTTTCTTTAGCTCCAACTTCTATTACGAATGATTCGGCTCCTTTTACAGTATTTACCCTGCGAATTTATGGACCTGGAGGCAATCGCTGAGATTGTGGATGTCCTACTAAAAAGTGATTTAGCTTTCCTTGTTCAATCATCCTTAATATTATTCTCATTACATTCCTGCAGTTATTTATTTTGTGGCCATGAAAATGATGGTAAGGACAAAATTCTTGACTACGATTATTAGGATGTGGTTCTTTTCCCATGTTCCATGGAGATGGTATATTTTCCATTAAAATGATAGCTTACCAAAATTTTTCTATACTAGCATTGAGAGGAGGCATCTTAATTTCTTCCCATATGATCTTCTGATTCCCTTGACTTCTGAAATTGTTTTGCCTCTGTCCACCATAAGTTTCTTGCGGCTGATCAAGCCTTTGAATCTTATTATTTCCACCACGATTGTAGTAATTCTTCTCCCTTTCATACTCTTCTTGATCTCTACTGCCCATAGCTACCAAATTCTGCTAGTTATCAGTCTCTACTTTCTCTTGTTGCACTTGCGAGCTGCTCGCCACATTGTTTATCATTTTAGGAAGTAAACTCCCATTTTCTGCTCCGGAATTGGTGTTCGCGATGGGATATGATTCCATCTCATTTTGTTTCTCCTCCAAAGCAATGTATTCTTCTTGTAGTTCTCGTAGTTCAGTCATAGTGATTGTATTCTTGATTCTGAAAATTTGTATGTATAGTAGATTGGTCGCGAACATTGTATTGATAAAAGACAAGATAAGATATCTCTCGTCAACTCTTCCTGCATCTCACTGCACATCGTCTTCCATCTTATGGTTAAATTTTTCAGACTCTCGCCATCCCTCTGTTTTAACCCAAACACATCTTCAATACCTGGTCGCGATGAATTGTTGCTAATGTAAGCTCCTAGAAATGTAGCTTGTAAATGATCAAAAGACGTAATGGTGTTTTTTGGCAATCCCTCGAACCATTTTAATGCCTCACCAGTTAAGCTAGACGCAAAATATTTGCATAGTACAACATCATGGTTTTCCCATTGTAGCATATATCTAACATAAGCCTTGACGTGTTGAACATCACAAGTAGTCCCATCAAAGATGCTGGTTAATGCTGGTAAGTTTCATTTTGGAGGCATTCCTCTTAATTGTACTTCTTGAGTAAATGGAGTTCTCGCAACTTCTTCAATAGCTTCATCGATCTGCCTTTTTCCTCCTTCGTTTCTATTGCTTATTATTCCTCGCATTTCTGCTAATTCTCTCAATATTTGCTCATTCTCAGTTGAGTTTTGCTCCATTGGCCTTTTTAATGCAGCTTCCCTTCTTTTGTGCTCTTGCCTTTCTTGTCTTGCGAGATTTTGCGTGTCTTCTTCTTCATTGTCATCCCGTCTTTCTCTGCGATTTTCTCTTTCACCCTCCTTTTTGAAATCGCAGTTTTCTACTTTCTTCTCTGCGGATTTCTTCATTTCTCCTCATTTCTCTTCGCTGCCTTTCTAATCTCCTATGTATTCTATCATACTCCTCTTGGATATTATCATTGTAGCGATTTTGTGTACGTCTCCTTTCTCGATTATCATGGTTATTTTGTTGTATTGCCTCTCGGAATTCTTGGTCTTCTATTTCTGCCCTTAATCTTTCTCTCTTGCAAGCTAGGCGTGCTTGTTCGGCGTAATGTCTCTCAATTTCTTCTTCAATTATTCTTTGATTCCTTTGATTCTCTCGCCCATGTAATATCCTCCTACCTTCTTCTGGATTTTCTTCTTCATTTTGGTTGTTTCTTCTACCTTGATTTATATTGTTGCGTCTATTATCCAATGCTTCGCCATGCGGATTATAGCGATCTCCAATTATATTTTATTCTCTATGACGTTGTTCTCCATTTAAATTTTGCACTTCTTCTCTAACATTTCTCATTGGGGAATTTTGCCTTGGTTCTTCTCTGAGTGATCTTGAATTTGATCTAACAGTACTTCTTGATCTCCTTCTTTGTAACCTCAAATTCTCCATTCTTAGATCATGATTTTGTCTTGTTAAATTCGCACGCTCTCCTGACTCTAATCTTCTTTCTTCCTGTATTATTTGTCTCAAATCATCTACTATTTCATTTTCACGTCCTTCATGAATTAATCCTCCACCTATTTCTTGATTTCTTTCTCCTTCTTCATTTCTTAATTGTCGATTTTATGCTTCTTCCATCGAATCCGACCTCCAAGTATGCACACTCACTCTATCATAATCAACATTCCTATCTCGTGTTTGTGCTTGTTGATTCGGCTATTAAATTGAACTTTATGCTTCATTTCTTATTCTATTTCTTCCTGATCTTATCCTTAAAGATTCTTCTAATTCACATGTTCCCTATCCTGCAAGTCTTTTACTTCTCCTCACAGTTGTCGGTGGTTCTGATGTATTTCTTCTTCTAGCCATTTCTTCAACCCTAACAATTTCTTCAAATCTTCAAGTTGTAATTAGAGATTTCTTAGCTTGATTCTCCCTGTTTCTAGGCACCGAAATGTAGTTGCAGGAATTCCTACACTACACCCCTGATAAGAATCTACAGAGATTGAATTATGTTTGAGAATAAATTACAACACTTTTTTATAATTCTAACTTTTTGAATTCTTTACAAAAGACATAAGAACTCAGAAGTACAAATTTCTTTCTAGAGTTTCTCTCTCCTCAAAACCTTATCAACTCTCCAAAAAACATCATCCTTTTCTGAACCTAACGAACCCTTTATATAGGGTTTTACATAGTGGATGCCAGCTAAGTTTTCCTCCTTTTTCGAATATACTTTGCGATCTTATCGCGATTGTTATAATATTCTCTCTCGCAAAATTGATAACCATCGCGGGATAAACATACTCTCTTTGTATTTCTTCTATCGTCAGCTTCTTTTGGATTCTTCTGTGACGTTCGCGAAATGTTGTTAAAGAATCTTCTGTGACGCTCGCAAAAGTGTTGTTAATATCGGAGAAATAGTGTTGTAGCGATATTCTGGTCCTACAAGGTACAAGAATGGGATCCTAATGAAATTTCCGTAAGAGACATTTCATGACCAAAGGTAAATGTATATCATCTTGTTTAGATGCAATCATAATGCCGAAGATAAATGCATTCATCTAGGAGTTCATAAAGATACAAGATAACCCCTATAATATTCCACAGCCGCACTCCCCATAAATATTTGGAAATTACGCGCAAGTTCAAAAGAACTCTCCCCCATAAAATGTCATTCCCAAGGGAACAACAAGAGCGACCTTAACAATTTCAAAAATAAAAGAAGGATTTCTTTTAGACTCAACAAATCACATACAAGTATGAATTTGGAATCCAAAAAAAAATATTCAATCATGTTAACCAAGGAGAACCAAGATTAATTTGACTAAATGTGCTCGACACAAGTAAACTTATGGAGACTTAAATCAATTAGATTAATCATAAGAAAACTCTCAAATAATATAATTGTCATACTCAACCAGACTAATTACAAAAGTAATCAATTTAATTTCCCACACTCGACATAAGAAAATCTATGGAGCAATGACTAAGTTAATCATAAATAACCAACCCAGTCAAAGAATTGCTCAAACATAAGAGATATTATGGAGTGCTAACTAAATAACCACACAAGATGATTAATTTAGTTTATCATGTTCAA
This sequence comes from Papaver bracteatum, assembly GCA_023529315.1. NCBI lineage: Eukaryota > Viridiplantae > Streptophyta > Magnoliopsida > Ranunculales > Papaveraceae > Papaver > Papaver bracteatum. The sequence continues at coordinate 1,631,396 of JAJJWX010000127.1, forward strand.
CATAAAGTACCTTACGGAACAAAAACTAAGCTAATCACAAAAGCAATCAACTTTTGTTGTTTTAGTGCTCAACATAAGACACTTCATGGAACAACACAGTATTTACACAAAATTTTTGGATCAGAGAATCGACCTTATACCGTGGAATAAGCAAGGATTCATTCTATTTCCATCACCATTTGCACAATGAAATATAATAGACATAATCCTTGAATCACAAAAGATTTTAACCCATCTTACATCAATAATTGACAATATAGGCTTGACTTTTGTGTTTTGTCAAAAGTCTATTCATTCTTTTATTAATATTTGCATATCAATTCACGAACAACTTTACTTTTGACAAAATATGGGACAATCAAGTTCACAGACGTAAACACACATATCCTAATAACAATATTGCAATATATAAAATCAAAAGATTAATAATGCAAGAATCATCTTCCAAACAAGTTTAGAATTTAAACCAATAAATCTAAAAACAAGAAGATGAAAACTTTGGATATAGATATGTGTAATCACAATAATGGCTATTCCAAAACACTAGTTATTCTTCTAAATAAAATAAGAAAAATAGAATATTTACTAGGAAATAAGACCTTTGAATAATTCTTTATCATCCCTGAACTCTTTGTCGTCAACAACCATTGGAACATAAGGTTCATTAAGGTAGGAGTTTATATCAATAAACCATCTGGGTTGCCGTTGTCGAACCAGGGCCTTCTGAATCTCGTGAGTCTTATACACAAAAGCCTTTATTTTTTGAATCTCCTTATGAAACTCCTTCATTACTTCAAGAACATAAAAAAACTTCTGAAAATTTGAAGGAACGGCTCTTGGCTTCCTCACATTCCTTCTTTTCCTTTTCAATATAGGAGGCAATGGAGATTGTTCTTTTTCCTTCATGATTGATGGATTATCAATCGTATTACCGTCCTTTTCATCTGAAGACATCATTCTTGGAGCGTCCATGAACGTATGGGTTTGTGAGAGGAATTCACAATTAACTCAACAAGTAGTCTTGAGTATGGCTGCACAGGAACCGTCCCGTCCCATGGAACCGCAGGTACCGTCCCGGTACCGTAGTCATCCGGAACAGGTACAAGTACCAAAAGCTGGTACCGTGCCTAAAGTAGGTACAAGTAACGGTTCTAAGCTATTCCCGTCCCGTCCCGTACCTTAGTACCGAGGATCTCTATCCATTGATATTAAGGTTAAATCCTAGCCATCAATAGTAGGGGTTATACCCTTTCTCCATCGTATTCTCCTTATTTCCCTATTCTTCTTCCGAGAAAGGAGCTTTAGTTCTTCTCTCAAGCATGTCAGGGAATCTAGAGCATCCTTCTTTATCCAATTTAGCTGAAGAGGTTTTAAAGAGACTTGAAAAGGTGGATGAGAATGTTCACCCCTTGGCAGCTGCAGGACGATTTGATCCTTTAGTTTCTCGACTCCGTGAAGGTACATCAACTTGTTTTTATTGCCTTTACATAGTTAGTATCGTGTTTGTGTATGCTTTACTGACCTTAAAAACAATTTTTCCTGAAGTGCAGGTACTGAAGCGGTTCAGATTGAAATGGTATTAATGGTTGGAAAGATGACACTGGCAAACAACAGTAAAGAGCAAATTGCTAGGCAATGTTCTAAAATTCTAAAAGATGTGTTTTTTTTTTTACATATGCAGTACAGTAGTATGCAAATATGTTGTAGGTAAAGAACCGGTACCGTCCCATCCCATTCCCGAGTTAAACAGGTACAGGTACCGTCCCGTCCCGTAATGCACGGGTATAGGTATAGGTAAAAAGTATAGGTACCGGCCATAGGGAGGTACATGTACTGAGCTAGGCAAAAACCCGTACCGTCCCGTACCTTGTGCAGCCCTAGTCTTGAGATAAAAAGGGGTTTAGAGAAGGAAAAGGAATGTAGGGTTCGAAACCTTAAAACAGGTTCGCAAACGATCAACTCTTATCCCTATGAAGAGTAGAATTGTCGATAATACCCTTTCTTTTGTTTGATAGACAAAAAACAAACCTAAGAAAAGAAAGAAGAAAAAACTTTTCTTAAAGTCCGAGAGGTACAAAATCATTGTCTCTTTTGATCAAGCACATGAGACAAGATTTAAAAAAAAAACACAATCAAGTTGCGTTGTGGTGAACAATAATTTGTCCACCAATTTTCTCTTGGGAGGAATTTACAGACCTCTGTCTACCAAAACTATTTGACCATAATTTATTCTCTAATGGTCTTAGTTTATCCTTGGAAACTAACTTCTTAGACGAAGATAAAATCTTACATACCTCAGAGGTGTTTTGAGCAAGTTTAAGCTTTCTTGCTAGATGATTTTCTCTTCGTTGAAGTTTGTTGATATGCCTTTGTTGGTGTTTGAACTTGTAGCACCTTGAGAGTTCATGACCCTTTAATGAAAAATATGAGCACGCCAGACTTGGATAAAAATCAAGCTTCTGGAATGTGCAAGCATCTAGGCACATATTGGGACCTGAGACATTATAAGTAGTGTTTCCAAAGATTGGTTCAATTTTTTCTTCTAGAATTGTTGGATTTTCTTTTGAAAGAATATCAAGATTGATATGTGTATTGCTACAATTATCAAAATCAATATTTTCACCAAGAAGTGCAACACTTGATTTCTCGTCTTCATTAGAATCATAATTGTCAGACATTTCATCAAGAGTTACAGCAAGACCTTTGTTCCCAATGTATTTTCTCCGATTTGGACACTCGTTTGCAAAATGACCAAATCATTTACACTTAAAGCACTGAGGCATATCCTCATCATCAGTTTCATCAATATCCCTATTTTTAGGAGGAACACGATTATGAGGTTTGACCGATGCCTTAGGTAGATCTCTGGAGAACCATTTACTTTTCTTCAAAAGAATATCTAAACTATCTTGTGATCGTCAAGACTGATTTGTCAAGATCTTCATCTGATGAATTTGTCTCAGAGTGATCATCTTCAGAGATATACACTTTTTTACTTTTATCAAGTAATTTAGTGTCCTTTAGTGCTTTGAACGCAACATCCTTAGATTTGGATGAATGTTCATGATCAAAGATCTTAAGCTTTCCAACCAGCGTATTTCTGGAGAGAGTATCGAGGTTATTTCCCTCAACGATGGCATGCTTCTTAGAATCGTATCTATATGGCAGCGATCTGAGAATTTTCATCACAATGTTGTTTTCAGGAATAGTCTTACCCAATGCAAAAGATGCATTAACAATTTCAGACACTTTGTGATTAAACTCATCAAATGTTTTTTCATCTACCATATGAAGTTTTTCCCAATCGGAATTAGGATTTTGAAGTATAACTTCCTTTTCATTGGAATTACCTTCGAATACGGTTGCTAAGATATCCCAAGATTCTTGCGACTTAGTACAATTAGACACATGGTGCTGAAGATTTGGGGTAATGGCATGTATGATCGCATTCAAACCGTCAGAGTTTTGATTTGCAGCAAGAATCTCTGCAAAAGTGTATTCACCAATATTCTTTGGAACGTTTACACCTCCAACTGCCTCAACGGGAGCATTATAGCCATTAACAACATATACCCATGATTGGAAATCATGTGCTTGAAGAAAAGTTCACATAGCAATTTTACACCATAAGTAATTAGAGCCATCAAATACTGGTGGTACGTTAATTGAGATAGCACCTCTATCCACAGAGTCAGATCGCTACAAACACATACTTGTAAGGTCTTGAACGTGTTTGCCTGCTATGATACCAATTGAAAAAGTGGGGGTCTAACAACCACACCCAATATTTTTATTAGCAATATGTATGGAAAAACTCCGAGTTAATTTAATAGAGAATCAACTGGATAGTCAGACTCAATCTAGATAAAAATATCTCAAGGAGTTATTATCTTAATCTCTCAATTTGATTTCCTCAAGCAAATACAATCTGCGAGTCTTAATCAAAGAGAGATAACTTGGATGGTACCAAAGACCAATATCCAAGTGTCAATCAATTTAAATCAACAACCAATAAGGTCGGATATTATAATTGATTGAACAACGCACAACCTATATTATTTCAATTATATAACAAAATATAACGCGGAAAAGAAATAACACAGACACCAGAATTTTGTTAACGAGGAAACCGCAAATGCAGAAAAACCCCGGGACCTAGTCCAGATTAAACATACATTGTATTAAGCCGTTACAGACACTATCCTACTCCAAGCTAACTTCGGCCTGGACTGTAGTTGAACCCCAACCAATCTCACAATGATCCAAGGTACAATTATGCTCATACGCCTCTGATCCCAGCATGATACTGCGCACTTGATTCCGTTAATTGATCTCACCCACCACCAAGAATTGCTACGACCCAAAGTCGAAGACTTTAATAAACAAATCTATCTCACACAGAAAAGTCTACAAGGATAGATAAATTCGTCTCCCACGAATAAACCTATGAGTTTTGTTCCGTCTTTTGATAAATCAAGGTGAACATGAACCAATCAATAAAACCAGACTTATATTCCCGAAGAACAACTCAGTTTTATCAATCACCTCATAATAAAATTAATCGACGCATCGAAGAAGATTATTGAGGAATCACAAACGATGAGACGAAGTGTTTGTGATTACTTTTATACCTTGCCTATCGGAGATAGAAATATCAAGCCAATTATTACAATTGTACTCGTACGATAGAAACAATAAGATCAGATCACACAACTACGATAAAATTAGTATCGGTCTGGCTTCACAATCCCAATGAAGTCTTTAAGTCGTTAACCTGGTTTTAGAATAAGAAAACCAAAGGTTAAAGGAGAATCGACTCTAGCTTAGCAAACTAGTATCACAGAATGTGTGGGGATTAGGTTTCCCAGTTGCTAGAGTTCTCCCTTATATAGTCTTTCAAATAAGGGTTTGCAATCAATGTTAGCTTAGTAACAAAGCATTCAATATTCACCGTTAGATGAAAACCTGATTAGATACAAGCTAATATTTATCAACCGTTAGATCGAAAACATAGCTTGTTATACACACATGTACTATATGTTTGTAGGCTTGTGAAAACCGTACCCAAACTTGTACATTAGTCGGTTCAACACTAGTTAACCAAATGGTTAGCCAAATGATAACTTTCACATCAGCCTGTTGATGGTGGTTTTTAACTTAGGGTTAAAATCGTAAAAACCTAGTCGGACAGTGATGTCACAAAATTTGAGTAATAATGTCCCCACTGAGTGTATTAATTGAACCCTTTAATATGTCTGTGGGAAAATTACCAGGGTACCTTTTTTAATACTAATTAGGGTTTCGGTAGGCCAAACCCTAATTCCCACACCACATGTGCCAATGGCATGCGGTGCCAACCACATCCACCGCGCCAAGGCATGCCAACCGTGCTAGCCGCACCACTGTGCCAATGGCAAATCATTCCAGCCACATTTACCGTGCCAAGGCATGCCAACCATGCTAGCCGCACCATCGTGCCAATGGAAAACCATGCCAGACACATCTACCGCGCCAAGGCATGTCAACCATGCTAGCCGTACCACCATACCGATGGTAAACCATGCTAGCCACATCTACCGTGCCAAGGCATGCCAACCATGCAAGCCTCACTATGTGCCAATGGCATGCTAAACCCTTGGCCCCACCATGCCAAGCCAAACCGTCCATGCCAAGCCCTTGGACCCACCATGCCAAGCTATACACACCTTGCCTTGACCCTAGCCATTCTAGCCGCACCATGTGCCAACGACATGCCAAACCATTGGCCCCACCATGCCAAGACCAAACGCACCAAGCCCTTGGCCCCACCGTGCCATGCCATGGACCCATGCCAACCTAGCCGCGCCACCATGCTGGCCTTCCCTATGCGGCTACCAAAATGATGGCGTGCGATAATCAACGGTCGCCATTCAATCCCAGGAGAAAATCCTAGCCGTCCAAGGTTACCAGGAAACGCATAATAACCTTTGGCCCAAAACACTAGTTTGGCCCCGCCAAACCGCGCCAAGGCATGTCATGCCAATGACATGCCAACCTAGGCACGCCACCATGCTGGACTTCCCTATGAAACTACCAAAATGAAGGCGTGCGACAATCAACGGTCTCCCTTCAACCCCAGGAGCAAATCCTAGCCGTCCAAGGTTACTAGACAACACATGGTAACCTTTAGCCCGAAATCCTAATTTGGTCGCGCCATGGCATGCCATGCCAACCTAGACGCACCACTATGCTGGCCTTCCCTATGCGGCTACCAAAACGAAGGAGGGCGGTAATCAACGGTCGCCCTTCAATCCTAGAACCAAATCCTAGCCGTCCAAGGTTACCATACAACGCATGGTAACCTTTAGCCTGAAACCCTAATTTGGCCTCACCAAACCGCGCCAAGGCATGCCATGCCAATGTCATGCCAACCTAGCCGCGCCACCATGATGGCCTTCCTTATGCGGCTACCAAAACGAAGGCGTGCGACAATCAACGGTCGCCCTCCACTCCAGGAATAAATCCTAGTCGTCCAAGGTTACCAGACAACGCATGGTAACCTTTGGCCTGAAACCATAGTTTGGACACCCCAAACCATGCCAACGACATGCCAACCTTTCCATGCCACCATGTTGGCCTTCCCTATGCGGCCACCAAAAATGAAAGCGTGTGATGATTAACAGTTACCTTTCCTCTAAAGATGCAAAATCTCTACTTTCGAAGGTCAACAAGCTAGCAAGTTTCCCATACTCGACTTGCCCGGTAACAACAATATGCTAGATGTTTTCCACAAAAATATTCGAGACATCAACACATATCACAAACTGGGGGATTCTCTTTGGGTATTGGTTTTGAGGTTTACAGCGTGCGGCGTACACTACGCCCGTCATAAGGATGAGGCGGTTAGTAAATACAGGGAGTTAATGGTGAAATGCTCTTTTTTATGGAGCATCAATTCCATGCGTTAATGGTTACCACCTCCTCCCATTTACTCACCCATTTTTCCATTCCTTAATGAGACCAGAGTACATTTCACTTTGACTTGTATAAATAGGTCTTACCTATTTCCACCGAACAACAAGTTCAGTCAAGAGCATACAATACTCAGAAAACATTTGTTAGATTTCCATTTGTTAGCTTCCCACTTTCTGATACAAGTCGTAGAAAACAACTACTCTTCCAGAAATCAACTATTCTGGTATCATCACTTTCCTTGCTTCCCTCCCCAAAACCAACCCATTCTCCTTCACCTTGTGACCGAGGCAAGTCTGGAATGGCCATTTCTTGGTTTAGTCCGGACTTGTACAGATTGATCTCTCAAATCTAAAGTACTCCCTTGCAGTACATTGTTTAGGGTTTAAATTTGTTTCTCACCCATACACCCGAAATTACCGAAATCACCATAAACCATTTTCAACCTCAAACAATTGGCGACCACAGTGGGAGATTGATCTTTCGGTTACAATGTCAATTTTCGACCATCGATCTCATGCTTCGACCTAGACATCAAAATGGTAGAAGCAGGCAATCCGTCCAGGAATCGACGACTCATTTACCAGATGACCCGATTATCAGTCTTGACACAGAAAGTGATGACTTGGGACTTTCCACAATCATGGTGGTGCTTCCTATAAAACTCGGTCTTACACCCGGAAGGTTCCCTTTTCATCAAGAGACCTGAAAAACCGAGTAAGTCTTACCTAGATGATGAGCACGAAAGTGCGACGTATTTTCACCCATAAATACATTAACTATGACTCATTTTATCACTAATAAAGTTGTTTGTAGGTGTTTTTGTGAAATAAGCTCTTATGGAGAAAGTTGCTCGAAAAGTGGTTTTTGTACCCCTGAGGACACATGTTATTCGGACTCTCAATTTTCGATAAGGGGCACCTCAATTATTAAGGGGTACCTAAATGGATAAGGGGCACCTTCCTTACTATTTCCACCCCCAAAAGGCAAGTGCAAAAGGGACACCCGAACAATATAAGGGGGAGGTCATCTTTTTCCTTTTAAAATTTGAATTTTGGCAGAAAAAATGGAACATAATTAGGGTTTGCTATTTGGGTGAATTATAACGAGATTCAGTGGTTGAGATTAAATGGGTTTGTTTATAGGACCTAAACAGGTCTAGTATGGGTCATCGTTTCATTCAAATTTGGATAGACAATTGGGAATTCAAGGAAACAACAAGAACAGTTTTGGCGGGAAAAGCAAGATTCAAATAAACAGAAAATACGATATCTTCTGTGATGATTCTGGTCGAGTTTTGATGAGATTTAATTGCGAGTCATGATTGGTATTAGCATGTTCGACTAAAACATGGTTGATATGAGATGTGATTTCGAAAATATAGGGAGAGTTTGTTCGGTTCAAGCAAAACAGGGGAGAATTATTGCCGGCCTTCTGTTACTCGACTCGGGAGAGTTTTAATTGGTTTTAGTCTCTGATGTGGATTGATAATGACTGTTAGAGATTAAACAGGGAAGGTATGTGAGTTAGTTTCGAAGAAAAAGGAATGAAACGTGTGATAATGAGAAACTAGTTTGGAAGAGATACACGGGGTTCTGTTGGGGTTGTTTTGGAAAGTTTGAGCATGTTTACAGCGTGTTGACTCACTTTTGAACGTGAACCGAGTATAATGGAGTGTGTCTGCAGCAAGCAAACTCATGGAGGAGATAAAAAAGGGTAAGAGAATATCCCGAGATTATGTTCTTTCACTCCCGAGATATGGAGATTATATGGAGTAATGATGAGTTATTTGTGGCCCTGTTGAGTATAAATATGATGCTGGTGTAGCAGAGAAAGATTATCGAGAGTTTGGGGAAGAAAACAGAGAGTTGCAGAGAAACTTCTCTGCTGCTGCAGAGAAGAAGAAGAAGAAGAACAGACTACACTTGTAGTCTGTCGTTTTAAACTGTCATAGTTCTCTTTCATGAACGACAGTTTTGTGCAACAGAAAAAAGCAATTGTTTTCCGTAACAGCAACACTAGCAACATCATTTGATTTTCATTATAACAGTGGGCTTTGTAATGCCTATACAGCGTTGCAGATTCATTGTATTATTAGTTTTCTTTAATAAAAACACCATTTGAGCCGTACATTATATTTTTGAGTGTGTATTTATCATGAGAAGCTAAACCCCTACACTGGGTCGACGGAGGAAACCGAACTTCACACATGGGTAAATTTATTCTATTTTCTATTTGACTTTTGCACTTATTTTGAATTGAGTTATGATTCGATAAAATTAGTTGTGATTCAATTAGATAGGTTATGTTTTGTTTAGATAATCTATGCTTAGGGGATACAATTAATGTTTTGAGGATCTACTTTGGCAAAACAAGAGTCGATGTTTTATTTATTTACTGAGCGATAATTGTTGAGAATAAATAATTGAACCTCGTGTTGTTATTTCGGTGGAATCTTTTATTCATTTAAAGGTAATCTTAACAAATATGAGAGAACGAATCTTAATTACTACTACGAAAACTTTGAAAAATCTTAAATCATTTTGGTGCCGTTGCGACGCGGATTTGTTTTTAGATTAATTTTTTAGGTTTATTTATTTTTATTTTGTACAGTATTTTCATTTCATTTTTTCCTTTTTATGCGTTTCTTTTTGTATACTTTTCAGGGACTTTGTGAGGATGATGACTTCTTCTGAGGAGACGTCACCTAAGATGACGCTGGTAGAATATATGCGTAGGAATTCAAATCATCAGGCAACCTCATCAGAGATGACGCTTGGTGAATATATGCGTGGGCAATGGTATGGAGTTTCTGCTCCACATAAGGTAAGTGAAGAATCACATCAAACTATATATGAGAAGTATTACAAGCACATACCACCTAGTTTGGAACAAAGATTGAGAATTCTAGAATACCAAAGATTTTATGTTGATGATGATGATGAATTATGTAGTGACTCTTTGTCCCAGACTGAACATATATATGACCATGTGGATGATTGTGTGGATGATTCGCCTAATTTTATAGATGAATCTACCACACAAGATCATTCACCCGACTTAGAGGTTGTTTCTAGACCCCTAGACTTCCAAAAGTTGTCTAATTTAGGGTTAGAATTGTGTGCTTCTAAAGTATTATTGGATTACTTTGCATCTAAGTACCCAGAGGATTTTCCTATTTCTAATACCGTGCATGAGCCAGTTGAAAATTTTCCAGTCTCAATTGAATCCCCATATTTTGTTCTTTACGCACTTCCATGTGCAGTAAAAACTTGGTTTAGCGGTAAATCTTGTTTTCTGACAGTTTCAATGTCCCATTTTTTCATAAAATAATTGTGAAGCTGTCACCCAGTGTTTTCAGGTTATTAGTTTACAGGGATCTTTTATGTGCATTCCATTAGGTATAATTATTTGTTTATTTATTTTTATTTTACTTTTTTTTTTATTCTTGAATTTCCCATCTTAATTTTTACGTTGGATGACTCAATCACATTGAGGACAATGTAATATTTAAAGGTGGGGGAGTGGGTATTAACCTTTTCTTTTAATTTTTTTTAGGAATTTTCTTGCGTATTGTGACCAGCTCTTGAGCGGGTCTAAAAAGATAATAAAAATATAAATATTATGACCAGCTGTGTAGCGGGTCTAAAAATATATATATATATATATTATAGTTGTTAAGCTTATGACCAGCTGTGTAGCAGGTCTATTTTTATGTATTTCCTTTTTATGACCAACTGTGTAGCGGGTCTCTAAAAAAAAAATTTATTATGATTTTTTTAGGGTTATGACCAGCCGTGTAGCGGGTCTAAAAAAAAAAATTGTGTCGGGTCTTGTTTATGGCATTTGTCATGACCAGCTGTGTAGCGGGTCAATTTTATGTTTTGCTCGAGGACTAGCAAAATGTAAGTGTGGGGGAATTTGATGAGCACGAAAGTGCGACGCATTTTCACCCATAAATACATTAACTAGGACTCATTTTATCATTAAATAAAGTTGTTTGTGGTGTTTTTGTGAAATAAGCTCTTATGGAGAAAGTTGCTCGAAAAGTGGTTTTTGTACCCCTAAGGACACATGTTATTCGGACTCTCAGTTTTGGATAAGGGGCACCTCAATTATTAAGGGGTACCTCAACGGATAAGGGGCACCTTCCTTACTATTTACATCCCCAAAAGGCAAGTGCTAAAGGGACACCCGAACAAGATAAGGGGGAGGTCATCTTATTCCTTTTGAAATTTGAATTTTGGCAGGAAAAATGGAACAAAATTAGGGTTTGCTATTTGGGTGAATTATAACGAGATTCAATAGCTGAGATTAAATGAGTTTGTTTATAGGACCTAAACAGGTCTGGTATGGGTCATCGTTTCGTTCAAATTTGGCTAGATAATTGGGAATTCAAGGAAACAGCAAGAACAGTTTTAGCAGGAAAAGCAAGCTTCAAATAAACAGAAAATACGATATCTTCTGTGATGATTCTGGTCGAGTTTTGATGAGATTTAATTGCGAGTCATGATTGGTATTAGCCTGCTCGACTAAACAGGGTTGGTATGAGCTGTGATTTCGAAAATATAGGGAGAGTTTGTTCGGTTCAAGTAAAACAATGGAGAATTATTGCCGGCCTTCTGTTACTCGACTCGGGAGAGTTTTAATTGGTTTTAGTCTCTGATGTGGATTGATAATGACTGTTAGAGATTAAACAGGGAAGGTATGTGAGTTAGTTTCGAAGAAAAAGGAATGAAACGTGTGATAATGAGAAAACAGTTTGGAAGAGATACAGGGGTTCTATTGGGGTTGTTTTGGAAAGTTTGAGCATGTTTACAGCGTGTTGACTCACTTTTGAACGTGAACCGAGTATAATGGAGTGTGTCTGTAGCAAGCAAACTCATGGAGGAGATAAAAAAGGGTAAGAGAATATCCCGAGATTATTTTCTTTCACTGCCGAGATATGGAGATTATATGGAGTAATGATGAGTTATTTGTGGCCCTGTTGAGTATAAATATGATGCTGGTGTAGCAGAGAAAGATTATCGAGAGTTTGGGGAAGAAAACAGAGAGTTGCAGAGAAGAAGAAGAAGAAGAAGAAGAAGAAGAACAGACTACACTTGTAGTCTGTCGTTTTAAACTGTCATAGTTCTCTTTCATGAGCGACAGTTTTTTGCGACAGAAAAAATCAATTGTTTTCTGTAACAACAACACTAGCAACATCATTTGCTTTTCATTGTAACGGTGGGCTTTGTAACGCATATACAACGTTGCAGATTCATTGTATTATTAGTTTTCTTTAATAAAAACACCATTTGAGCCGTAAATTATATTTTTGAGTGTGTATTTATCATGAGAAGCTAAACCCCTACACTGGGTCGACGGAGGAAACCGAACTTCACACATGGGTGAATTTATTCTATTTTCTATTTGACTTTTGCACTTATTTTGAATTGATTTATGATTCGATAAAATTAGTTGTGATTCAATTAGATAGGTTATGCTTTGTTTAGATAATCTATGCTTATGGGATACAGTTAATGTTTTTAGGATCTACTTTGGCAAAACAAGAGTCGATGTTTTATTTATTTACTGAGCGATAATTGTTGAGAATAAATAATTGAACCTCGTGTTGTGAATTCGGTGGAATCTTAGACCCAGTCACTCTCTATTTTATTCCTTTAAAGTTAATCTTAACAAATCTGAGAGAACGAATCTTAATTACTACTACGAAAACTTTGAAAAATCTTAAATCACTATAAAAGATACATGGTTTGCTATTTCAAGTTTTCACGGGAATAATAAAACCAATAGCCATGTTATGTTTCACCCCATGTCATCTACCAACACATGGTTCCATGGATTTCCTGGGATGTATGCATCACTTTCAACCGTAACCAAGACAACATCATTTCCAAAACAATTAATTCCAAAAATAAATAATCCAAAACCATTGAGATAACATTTGTCCATCAACCCATGAAATCCAGGAAATCAAAACCATAAATTAGGCGTTCCATTTTCCCTTAAAAAAAACCTAAAAAATAAGAATTCCAGAAGACAGAAATGTATTCAAGGAAATTTTTTCAACAGTGGCTTGCTCTTCTTAGCAAAAGCCTCCCTCGTACTTTGGAGAGCCGCTCTTTTCAACTTCAGCTTCCTGCACAATTTTTCGACTTCCACTTCCTGCTTCTTCACCATGTTTGCAGAAGGATCTTCGACTGTTTCGACCAGCAACTTTTCAACCTCAGAGAAACCTTCGACGAACCAAGGAGCATTGAACTCGAACCTTATGCACATATCGCGATGGAACCTCCATCTTGAGATTACATCCCTAGAAATCGTGTGACCAGTCACGTTGCGCACGTCATCAATCGAAGACAAGGCTTCTTCCACATGCTTGACCAGCGCGTATCGACTAGTAATTTTCTTGGTCGTGGAAATATGACCGTAGATTTCCCATATCTTGGTGTATAACGCCACATGTTTAGCTGGCACGCTAAATCCCCCAATCAACACGTGATCCGGATAAGGAACTAGGTATGAAGGAACAAAGGTGGCGCCTGTGATTGCATCAGTAACTGGAAAAGGATTCCTAACAACAATTGCGCCAACATTCACATGAGCAATCTCCGTTGTTTGAGTCACAACAATGCTTCCATTTCGATCGGCCTCTATTTCAAAGCCACCAGGCTTGGCTGACATGAATGGAGACGAAGCCGTGTCTCCACCAGTTTCCATCTCAAGTTCATCTTCAGAACCGGCTTCACTCTGTGATATCACGGCTTAGACACTCTTCAAAAAAAGAGAGGAAGAAATAAGGAAGGAAGGAAGAAGAAGAACATGGAGAAGACTCACTGGTGCACTTCTAGACCGACTAGAGGAAGATTCAACACTACTATCGGAAGAATTACTCTTTCCATCTCTGGACTCTGAGATTTCATCTTTCTCGGGTTCCCTCATCGACATGGATAGGCGCAACACCACCACCCTCTATCTCGATAAGGGAAGTTTCCTGATTACTTGCAAGCTTGTTAAAGGAGTTCACGTTGCCGAGACCCTGGACGAGATGCAAAGGAGGATACTCAGAAAGGAAACAAGGATATGCACGATCTAACTAAAGTCAAGAGGAAAATCATACGTAGCCGCATGCTGGATGAACTAAAAGTCGGTAGAGCTGTGGAACCTGACTGGAAAACACCTGCACGATTTTCAGACCTTCGCTCCTTCACTTGGGAACTGTCCGCGTCCGGACCGACGGATTTTCTTTTGGCTAAATAAGTATCCCTCAACAACGGATGCTTTTCTAAAATCGCGGCAGAAGGCCTACCACTGGTGTTCTCCACTACGACTTTCACAAATCCCAGGATGACAAGGAATTCACTCTGCCAGAATGTGTTATACTTGGAGGTATTCAAAGGATTTCATTTCGAAAGAAATAAAGGGAAGCTTTTGCCCGGCACTAGAATACTAGCATCAAGAACGGCCTGTAATGAATCCTCTGGAGCTACCAGCTGACGAACGAGAGGGACCCCTTGGTCGAAACCCATATGCCGAGCTTCCCGATAAATATTGTAAGAGACTGCCTGACACGATCCTCAAAAGAAAGACGGTATATAGCCAGACGTGCAACTTCGCATGAATACAACCTCGCCAACGCCCAGGTTTCCTTCGTCAGAAAGCAAAGACATGTTTGGATCAGAAGCAAAAGTATTAACCTGGAATATGGATGTACATACTAGGGCCCATGGATGAAAATTATCGGCGCATGAATTATCGAGGAAATCAGCTAGGTTTGAGCCATTTCTTGGGCGCCTATTCGACCAACGAAGTATTCTCGAACCACCCCAAGATGCGGGAAGCGAAACCAATGATTTAGGAGCGTATTTTTCAAAATGCTCCCATAGCCATGCCTGGAAAAAAACAACGTGAACATACGAGTCCACTTTCATGTAACCATTTGAAATGCGCATGTTCATAACCAGATGATCCAAGTGTATGTACATAGAACCGATAAACAATCCGCCAATGGGGAGAATGACTCCTTTCGCCAATCTTATAGAAAAATTGATGAGTTTCGGCCTTATCTCCTTCTTACCAGAGCCATCATCGAAAATATCCCGGGATAACCAAAGAGCCAAGAATGCCGCGACATGGAGTGTACTATTCTTTTGATCTAGTTCCAGCTCATCAGGGAACTATTGAGACATCCACTAGATATAGAAACACTTCGTCTCTTTCTCTTTTCAAACAAACCCTTTCGACTTTGAAACCAGGGCGGTACGCATTTTTCTTCATCATCTGACATCTTGATGTTGAGGTTTCCTGTCATGGGAAGATTCAACAGGATGGCCACATTTTATAAGGATATAGTCATTTCTCCCCACCTGCATATGGCCATGTGAGTATCTGGACACCACTTGGAGATGAAAGCAACCAAACCCGGGATGTATTTCCTAATTTGAAGTGATGCAGAAGCCGCGACAGCATCAATGATTTGTGCTTTAATTAAACTAGCTCTTATACAATCTTGACTTATCATAAATTTCATCCATTTATCAAAGGAACGTAATGGACTCACGGAGATTTTGAAATCAATAAGAGAGGAGGAATATTCTTTCATCTGAATACAAAACCGTATTACATTTTCGGGAAGAACTGACATATTCCCTCCCTAACTCTCCGGATCGGTCAGAAGAATCTGCACATGCTTAAGATGACTTCTCCTGGCAGAAACTAATTCATCAGCCACGTTTGTCTTGGAATTTCCAACATCCTTCGGTACGGCAGAAATTGTTGACATCCTAACGAAAATTCTCTTACACTGCTTTCATCCTCCGAGATAACTACAATGGAACAATATGAAGAGACATTATTACGGAAAGTGCATGGAAATTATTTTATCAGATGCAGGAAGGTCATCCTGGATACAAGATAATTGGTTTCAAAGTCATTTTGCACATATACGAAGAAATAGGGAATGACAGACTCTGCATCATCACTTCGTGCAGCGGGAAATTTGCGCCCAGCCGAACAGGCGCGCCCCACCATGGGAATCATGCACACGACCAGAAAAAAGAGGAAACCCTAGAATCAAGATTTTCATGGGAAGGGGATAACAATTACCGACTCGTACACACCTACTTTGCACGATATTTTAGGCGACCAACATCACTATGGTATTCACGCCTGAATTTTATTACAAGTTCGTGCAAAACATATATGCGGCTAGGATTCATACCAACATGGAAAGATAATATTTTCTACAAGATCAAGAAAAGGTGCGCCTACAACTAGGGTTTGTACTAACACACAAAAAAAAATGAGTTAAATAGGAAGTGCTGGAAGACATACATGGGATTCGCTCGTCCTCTTTACTGTTACCACACGACAGAGTAAAAAAATAAATATAATGAAGGTATGAAGTTAAAGGAGGGGCCGTCCCCTTTTATAAGCGTGATACTTGGGAGTTTTAATAAGGAAAGGACTTCTTATTTGAGTCAAGTAAGGAAAAGAGGCAACCAGGCCCGTAACATTCCTCCTGAATTCTTCCTGAATTTTATTGTCGAGCTGTTTTCACCTCCCGAACGAGCTCAAAACCTAAATATTCCCGAGTTAGGAGATATGAAATTATTTTCTGTTCAGAATGGGTGGCGGGCCGTCAAAATACGAGTCCGTACGAGAAATTCTACAACGATTCTAGTAAAGGATGCTAATTAGGGTTTCATCATGCCAAACCCTAACTTAGACAAAGTTTCCATCATTCCGCGGAACTGAAGCCGGTCGTCATTTTTCTGAGGAAATCAAGATAGCTCCACTCCAAGGAAAACTGCTCTATTCCAAGCCTATCAAGGCTGATGGCTTCATTCCAAGCTGACCAAGGAAAACGGCTCTATTCCAAGCTGACCAAGGCAAGCGGATCCATTCCAAGCCGACCAAGGATGATGGCTCCATTCCAAACCGACCAATGCTGACGGCTCCATTCCAAGTCAACCCATGCCAGCGGCTCCGTTTCAATTCGTACCATGCCAATGGCTTTCCAAGCCAAGCTAGCAACACCGAAAACTCGCCAAGCCAGTGTCATGATGTTTCCTAACCCATCCAAGATAATGCATAGCCAGACTAAATCGACGATCCTTATCTCACCACTTCACCGTTTACACTACAAATAGAATCTATGCAAGGCCGCCGAACACGGGATCATGAACTCCCCACACCTCTCGAAAAAGGTTAGTCAGACTTTCCTGACCATCTTACATGATTTACATTTCGATTCTGTCATTGTCTGTCACCATCCTATGCTTACCTCGCAACAATTCCCCTGTTCCGAGCTAAACAGGGGACTTAATGTTGATGGTGGTTTTTAGCTTAGGGTTAAAATCGTAAAAACCTAGTCGAACAGTGACGTCACAATATTTGAGTAATAATGTCTCAACTGAGTGCATTTATTGAACCCTTTAATATGTCTGCGGGGAAATTACCAGGGTACCTTTTTTTAATAATAATTAGGGTTTCGACATACCAAACCCTAATTCCCACACCACATGTGCCAATGGCATGCCGTGCCAGCCACATCCACCGCGCCAAGGCATGCCAACCATCCTAGCCGCACCACCGTGCCAATGGAAAACCATGCCAGCAACACCTACCACGCCAAGGCATGCCAACCATGCTAGCCGCACCACTGTGCCAATGGAAAACCATACCAGCCACATCTACCGCGCCAAGGCATGCCAACCATGTTATCCACACCACCGTGCCAATGGAAAACCATTCCAGCCACATCTACCGTGCCAAGTCATGCCAACCATGCTAGCCGCACCACCGTGCCAATGGCAAACCATTCCAGCCACATCTACCGCGCCAAGGCATGCCAACCATGCTAGACGCACCATGTGGCAATTGCATGCCTAACCCTTGGACCCACCATGCCAAGCCAAACTGTCCATGCCAAGCCATTGGCCCCACCATGCCAAGCTAAATGCACCTTGCCTTGGCCCTAGCCATGCTAGCCGCACCATGTGCCAACGACATGCCAAACCCTTGGCCCCACCATGCCAAGACCAAACGCACCAATCCCTTAGCCCCACAGTGCCATGTCAAACGCACCTTGCCAACCTAGATGCGCCACCATGCTGGCCTTCCCTATGCGGCTACCAAAACGAAGGCGTGCCACAATCAACGGTCGCCCTCCACTCCTAGGAGAAAATCCTAGCCGTCCAAGGTTACCAGACAACGCATGGTAACCTTTGGCCTGAAACCATAGTTTGGCCACGCCAAACCACGCCAAGGCATGCCAACCTTGCCGCGCCACAATGCTGGCCTTCCCTATGCGGCCACCAAAAATGAAAGCGTGCGACGATCAACGACTACCTTTCCTCTTAAGATGCAAAACCTCGACCGTCGAAGGTCACCAATCTAACAAGTATCCCCAGATCGACTTTCCAGGAAACAACAATATGCTATATGTTTTCTACAAAAACATTCGAGACATCAACACATATCACAAACTGGGGGATCCTTTTTGGGCATTGGTTTGGAAGTTTACAGCATGCGACGTACACTATGACCGTCATAAGGAAGTGTCATAAGGATGAGGCGGTTAGTAAATACAGGGAGTTAATGGTGAAATGCTCTTTTTTATGGAACATCAATTCCATGCGTTAACGGTTACCACCTCCTCCCATTTACTCACCCATTTTTCCATTCCTTAATGAGATCAGAGTACGTTTCACTTTGACTTGTATAAATAGGTCTTACCTATTTCCACCGAACAACAAGTTCAGTCAAGAGCATACAATACTCAGAAAACATTTGCTAGATTTCCATTTGTTAGCTTCCCACTTTCTGATACAAGTCGCAGAAAACAACTACTCTTCCAAAAATCAACTATTCTGGTCTCATCACTTTCCTTTCTTCCCTCCCCAAAACCAACCCATTCTCCTTCACCTTGTGACCGAGGCAAGTCTGGAACGGCCATTTCTTGGTTTAGTCCGGACTTGTATAGATTGATCTCTCAAATCTAAAGTACTCCCTTGCAGTACATTGTTTAGGGTTTAAATTCGTTTCTCACCCATACATTCGAAATTACCGAAATCAGCAGAAACCATTTTCACCCTCAAACACAACCATATTCTTCTTCACCATAACTATTCCAAATGACTCAAATAAACTAGTTAGAGAGTTTTTCAATTGCTTAGATCTTTATGTACTACACATGACACAATTGATGTAAAAATGATGTGATTTACTCGAATCGATTCATGAACTATAAAGCCACGATTTGCAATAGCGTTCCTTAGTTTATTAAGATAAGTTCACAAACATCATTTTTAGACATAACCTACTCAAGTTCACGGATTGGGTTCGTGGACGGAGTTCACAAACTCCAATAGAAATTCTCGGGTTCGAGAGCTTCGCCAGTTCATGGATTGAGTTCGCGTACTAAAGTTCACGTGCTTCTCCGGTTTCACTTGATCAACAAAGTTCGCAAACTTCCGTTCAAGAAATAAGGACTTATACATATATGTGTTTCCACAATAATGCTTATATCCTCCAATGGTTATATTGTCTAAACTCTCATTTCAATCATTAAAACATTCTCAGAGGGCGTTATATAGTTGTTATTCACAAATTATTTTTCGTCAGAACAATTTCCAAAATGATTGAAACATAGCATGACTTTAGTCACTAGATAAAGATGAACTTAGCTAAACCAAAAGCTTTACCAACATATATTTCGAGAAATAGATAAGTGAAATATACTCATCTCGAAATAACATATGTGTATATTCTTAGTCTATATAGTAATACGAATTTTTTCTCAAGATAGGAGATAAAATAAATAGACTTTTGAGTGATAGATAAGTTCAAGTCTCCACATACCTTTTGGTCGATGAAGATCCACTGGTTCCTTGAGTAGTCCTTCGTCTTGTATGATGATCGCCATGAAGTTCTTGAGCTCAACTTTATGGTTTGGTCCTTGGGTGACATCATGGATGATGTAATTGTCATCTTGTAGTGGCAATAATACCATTTTTTAAAAACATACATGGATCATTCTTAAAAAGTGTGATCTAAGTACTGACTGTCTGTGATCTTTGCCAGTATAATCTATAGGGTGATCTATAGATAACTACTCTCCAACAATGAAAAGTGTGATCTTCCCCTATGCAAAGAACATAAAGTTTTGAAAAGTAGAGATCTAAAGACAAGGTTTTTAAAACACAAGATTTTAAAAGTAGTGATCTTTCCTCAAGTTTTCAACCCAACTCTACCTTATGCAAACATACAAACAATAACCCAAAGTGTGATCCCATACAATTTATGCACCTGTAACTCAAATCCAAAAACTGATATAAAAAGGAAACAATGTCTGAAATAAATTCATTCCATGTCTGAATCAAATTCATCCAATATCTGAATCACATTTCTGAACCACAAACTAATAGAAAAATACACATTTCTGCAAAATCCTACTACATCAGAGCAAAGTATATACTGAACAACCTGTACAGAGTCTTCTGAGTCTACCAATTTAAAGCTCATTACATGAATATAAGTTTTACTATAAGCTGTAAATGCAAGATGTGTACCAAAAAACCAAAAGAACAGGAAAAGAAACTTCATCCAACGTCATTACACAAGCTGTGTACCAAAAAACCTGCAAATGGATCACTTAACATATTTAGGAATTTGCTGAAAATGCTGAAAGGAGAATGCACA
The DNA here is from genome assembly GCA_023529315.1 of Papaver bracteatum. NCBI lineage: Eukaryota > Viridiplantae > Streptophyta > Magnoliopsida > Ranunculales > Papaveraceae > Papaver > Papaver bracteatum. Next base: position 1,652,054 of record JAJJWX010000127.1, read on the forward strand.
AAATTTAACAACTAAACTAGTATACATGTTACTAAAACCTAAATTCAGATACTGCTCGATACTTACTTCAGCTCCCAAACTCTTATTTCGAAGACACGATTTTGTAAGATTGAAACTCAATTTTCACACTCCTCATAAGTTAATCTATCAACTTAACTTACAACATTTGAATTCATTGATAAAATTGTTGAACCTGCTGGAGGGAGAGATAATCTCAACCTAAACCTCAAAAATGTAAATCTTGGAAGTAAATGTACCTTTATACCTTCAAGAATTTCTTGGCCTTTCTCCCTTTTATCACCATCTTTTTATGCCATTCAACGTGATATCCCTCCACCTCTCCTATAAGGAATATTTTCTCTTCCCCTTTAGGAGGAATCGGAAGACCAAAGCTTGGCTTTAATCCCACTTCTACAAGTACACGCACATTTACTTTACCAATACGAATATTGTGTAACATATCAGAGCTCTTTGTACGAAAGACCTTTCCTTTAGCCACAACAATAGATGAACCTGAAGATTTTAGGCACGTTATACAAGATTTACCCTGTATTCAGAAAACAAATGAACTGCTCAGAATAGATATAGATGCAAACCAAAGAGCAATAAAAAGATAAAATAAAAAAGAAAACACCTTTATGTTTACATAAAAAATGTATATGCACAACTAAAACAATAATACTATAAAAGTATCTAGACACTAACCTTTCCAATACCAATATTATGTTTCGTTTGAGTGATTTCATCGTCGACACCCTTGTCCTCGCTATCCTTGACTATTTTTGGTGAGGAACCCGCTGACGACTACAATAAAAATCCAGGAACAATGAACATTCTAAGAGTTTATAAATCTAAAATCTTGTTCCATCTGTCAAATTCTTCTCTGTATCTGTATATCTAGCTACATAATTATCCTACATGTATATTATCTAAGGAGTTTATGCTTACTGCTAAAGAAAGTGATTAACATGACATTAATTAACTAACGTAATTAAAATATTACTAATTGCATCCCAAGTTTGATAGAGACAACCAACTTCAACAGGTACATGACATTGCAGTTCAAGTATGAGATGAATGGGTACTGACTGAAGTGGTGGTTATGGTGATTAAGAAATGGTGTTTGCTATTTAAGATGCTACCGAAAATGTTATGGTGTTGGTTGTCTTGGTGGTACTGCAATGGCTAGGCAGTGATGATGAATCCAGGTTATTATTTATTGAGAAGTGCAGTGCAGAAGTGTGTATGGAAGGATAAAGGACTATCAGTACCTATTATGGCTGGATGTGAAGCAATAATGCGCTATTATGGAGAGACATGTGGTTTGGCCTGCGCAAATGGCTTAGGCCTAGGCCAAGGCAACTCAACCCAATTAGCTAGACAGACTACGTGACTCATCCACTAGATGGCCTGACACGACCCAACCCAGTTGACTAGGTTTGACCGGTGATAGTTTGACTTTCTGGTCACCTGGAATTGTTTACCGGCTGTTTCCAGGGCTAATGCAACCAATTTTTCGCTACACCAAATTAAAAATGCATCGCAAAGGTACAAGGCGAAGTCGAGCCACACCAAATAAAAAATACATTGGGACAGGGCGAGGCCACACCTATATAATATAATAGAATAGACGCCACATCAAATCAAAAATTAATCGTGAAGGGGCAGGCGAAGCCGAGCCACACTAAATAAAAAATCCTAAGCTACAGGACGAGGCGAAGTCGAGTCACACCAAATAAAACATCCTAAGTATGTATCGGGATGGGGCGATGCGAAACCGGGCTACACCAAATCAAAAAACCTAAGCATGCACGAGGACGGGCGAGGAAAAGCGGTTTTTAGGTCCGCCCGGTGCGTAGCACGGGCACAAAATCTAGTCCCTAATAAAAATGTTTCCTTCTTTTTAGGAACTAATAATTAAACAGTCTTTGCTTCTTTTAGGAACTAATTTAGTCTGGAAACATTCATGACAAAATTCCACAAAAACAATCTTTCAACTTCAATCGAAGTTTCAAAGATAAAATTCCACCCAAGAATTACTCTCTCACTCTTGTCCTGGTTAAAAATAGGCATCCCGAGGGAGGAAATGCAAGATAACCCAAAAACCATCGGCAAACAATTGCTAAATGCTAATTTAAGCTTTAAATTAATGTGAATAATCACAAACACTTGGTGTTATACAGCCCACGTTACATTTGATGTATGATTATTAATTAATATGACATATAAATTACATCTCAACACCAATAATGGAAATGTTAAAACCTCCAGTAACAAGAGAAAAGAAAATTTGTCAGTGCAGAAAACCGAGAGCTATAAAGTAGACGATTAAGACTGGCAGGGAAACGATCATTCCAAATATCACCCTACAAAACGAAAAGTATAATGTTAGAATTAGAATTTCCTCCACAAAATTACTTCAGAAATAAACTATTCCTGGTGTCTATAGTTTAGTAGTCGTTTAGTTTAGACAACGCTATCGTGATACAATGCACGTTTTTTTGGGCGTAGACACACTAATTAATTACCTTTAAAAGAGGGAATATATCATGTTAAATGCCGATTAATTTAATGAATGAACGATTCAAAATATGCCAGATAAATAATTGGGCGTGTTTCCTATCATTTTTTGTTTTATTTTTACAAACTTTTTGTTTATGATCTTTTTATGCAATGTCTAAATGGAAAATGGGTCATTTGTCCAAAAAAATTTAAAACACGGTTCAAATGGACGAGTAAAAAAATTATAGGTGAAATGGACAAAAAAAAAATAGCAAGGATAATACTGGATTCATCCTACCTTAAACTTAAAAAATAGCAACGATGAAACTGGATGCATCTTGTGTAAAATAAAAATAAAAAATTTGATAATGGGCAGGATGAAACTAGTTACATCCTGCCTATTTTTAAACTTTTGTCTATTTAAACAGTATCTAAATCTAACTGTAATTTTCACCAATTTTTTTTTGATTTTAGTCTTTTTAACCAATTTTGTGATATATAAAATGGCTTTACCAAGTATTATAGTACAAGTTTCCCTAATTAGCATCTTCTGTTACGACTTACGACGGCCAAAATTTGTATGTTAGCAGCACATCTTAATTTGTTGCTTTGCTCATTTAAAATTCAGTTATTTTTAATCACAATAAACAAAAGTATAATTTACTTACGCAGTGCTAAGCACGTCAGCATGCAATCCATACTCTTTCGCGTAGATGAACGATGTGATTGATTGTGGTAATGCTGCCTGCAGTAATGGAAATGAACCTCATCAGTGAAAATCGAAATCAACAAAAGGTGATTCAGTAAGCATAATAATAGATTTAACCGATCCATCCGAAGTTAAATATGTACTTGTATAATTGCTACACGCAAAACATCACCATGCAGGCCAACCGCTATGCATCCTATCGCCATAGCAGCTGGTCCTGCAATAAACTTTAAAACCACTCCGAATAACGTTAAGCTCGTTCCGCATGCCAGAAGTTTTTCTTGTTGTGCAGTAAAAAGACCTGCATGCAAAATAAGATCAGTTAAATTAAGTACAGTACGCTAATTAACATAACAGATTATATCGTGTTTCATCTTCCTTACCCATACTGAACATAGCTGAGCCGATTCCTGCTTTCGACATAATCAATACCGATCCGTCGATAATTTCCGGCATCTCGACATGCCATCTGGTAATTCATACTACTCTTAGTAATAAATTCCGAATAATTTTGCAACACAGTATTGGTAATTCAGAAGCAGTATGAAAAGTTATATATACCTATTTGAGATAAAAGCCCAAATGATGCCAATGACACTAGCATAAACATTTGGATTAACAATAAGCTTAACCCAAACAATCTTCATCATGGACCAAAATGAAGGTCTAGTTATTGTAGTGACTGAAACCATTTTGTCATTTCCTTCTAAATCTTTAACCATATGAGACTCGACATCTACACTCGAAGAATCATTCGCCTTACGGAACTCTAAAACGAACAAAAGAATCGATAACCAAACAATCCCTTGAAAGACAGAACTTTGAACAACAAGATTAACTCCACGGTCACCATACATGGCTCTTAACATAGGTACTCCTACAACCAAAGAATTAGTTAAAGTTGATAATGAAAAACTTGTTATTAACCAAGTATAACATCCATTACTACTCCCCTTGGCCCATGCAACTAAAACAATGACAATAATGACTTTGGATATTCCATCAGCTGCTATGAATTTGTAATTCCATTCGAATGGATCGACATGAGAACTGAACTCGAAAGTGAAGAGTGGTAAAGTGAAGTAGCAAACGAATTTGTTAATCGCGTCGCATTGCTCTCGAGTGAATATTTTCCACCATTTAACTGAACCATACCCTAAAACCAGCGCAACATATAAAGGTGTCATTGCAACTACAACCTTGTATATATCGGTCATTCCGATCATCATTTTTAAAGGCTCTTGAGTCTTGAATGTATTGATGTAATGGGAGGAGGAAGAAGAAGGAAGGTATACAATTTGCACAATTATGAACTTCTTAACCAACTTATATATAGTGCAAGTATGTATAGAAGAAAATAACTTTTGGGTGATAGAAATACCTTGTTGGACTTAAGCAATCGTTTAGAATTATTTGTAAGTATATGATTCTATGCCTTATATAGTCATCAATGATCAAACAGTGGAGTTGTTGTCTACGGCTCTACATATTGATGTAAATACCGCGTAATAGTACCTCCAGGAGTAGGTTAATTTCGTAGAAGAACCTTAGCTATGTTCAAAAAACCTGCTCCTAGCTCCTGGAAATTTTGTTTCTATCAGTAAATTAAGATGTAGACAAATTTGGACATACTACCACCCAATTGCCCTTGACAACCTGCTAGAAAGACATCTATAACTGGAGAATTAATAGGCGCACTTTCATATTGCGCACCCAGGGAAGTAGTGAATACTTTATAATGCAGTGGGAACTTTTTTCATAATCAACATCTTGGTGATACTTTTTTCCCGAATGTAATAGATAAGTAGTTTGGTGTCGGAACTCTGCAATTTGATAGCACTGCCGTGACGCAGGACATTTGGAACCACCACACTCACCAACATGCACCATCAATGCCCTCTCTATTTTAGCTTTCTTATATATAGCTATAGTTAGTTTAAACATGCAATTCTCATGTTCTTTGTATAGTTATCAAATTAGAAAGAGTCATCATAAGAAACTCATTTTAGTCATCCAGTTACCGATTCTTTCGAGTCGGTAGAATTTTGTGGTACATGTTAGAAGCCATGGGAATTGGTTTGTTACCCTACCCCTAAAACAATAATGGTAGTAACGTATGTAGAATATGATATCAAAGTGTTTCCTTTTCCTTGATTTCTTGTTGTTATTGGTAACAATCCTTTTCTCCAAATGAGTCGACCACAATGCGATCATGCTAAGCATATTGAGAGATACCTCAACAATTAGAATACAGAATGAGGTTCAGGAGATTATTCCACAACAATTTATGCACACACACACAATTTACTTTTGTCATTTTTGCAAGGGGGTACGTAATACTAACAACAATATACCAATTCCCATGTATTATGATTTATGTCCGATTAAGAAGATGATATGATTGTTACATCATATTCTCGACCCTGGAAAACAACAAAAGGATCAAAATACAACAAAAGAAGATGGGTATTTCCAGTGGGGTTTTATCAGGAGAATAAATACCACCTTCTTATCATTTCTCATTTTTTTTTTCCTATCATTCATAAACCATAGGTACTTCCATTTCATGTATTTCGCGTCGTAGGTTGAACATACACCGCTAATTTTTTATTCTTATTCTTTTTATTTGGTTTTTCTTTTCTTTTTTCATCTTCTGTATAGCATAACAAAATTAGTTATGCCTTTTATTGATGAGACAAATGACCAATTCTAATGCTGTGGTATAAGTGCTTCCTAACTACGTAGGTTGGATTGATGTATGGGCTTATCTAGTTTTGTTTGGCAATTCGCTGAATTTCTTTTTGGGTTTATAAGATATTCTTGTAGAAGGTTTAACTAATTTTTTTTTGGTACTTTGGTGAAATAAATACCTGTCTTCATTGCTTTTCATCAATTACTTAGGATCCGCTCGTCGGAAGAGTTTGGAATTCAAGTCCTGGATCAGTCTACAAAATGAGGCATGTACCCAAGTAGCTTAGCATATTTTCCACAGTCAATCTGGAATTTTGATTTTGAAGAAAAATGAGTCGTTTACTTAGCCCATGGTCAAATCTATAATCAAACACATAATGGTTGTATATTATTATACAAAAAGAAAAAGTAGAAGAAGATCATCGTCCAAAACAGTAGTGGGAAGTAGTGTAATAACTTTAATTTGCTCAATCAATGAGGAGTTTTTGCACCAACTGGCTTTGAAACCAATAGCGTGACAATTAAAAAAACATGTTCCTATAAAATTGGGTGTTAGTTATGTGATGTCTATTCATGTCCAAGCCAAGAATGATGCAAGCAACATCATGAGTGTTCTATTGTCGAGGTTTGCACTACCAAATGAGAAGTACTACGTCAAGCTTGCAAGATAAACCGAATTACACCCTCAAACCTAAATAACAATATCGACCAAAGCCGCATAAAGGCTCTGTTTGGGAGGATAATAATCCTCCAGTTTGTATTAAAGCTATCCTCACGGAGGAAAGCAAAACTATGTAATATTTTCTTTAGTAATGAATTTTTTGACCAAAAAAAAAAAAACAAACAAACAAACAAAGCCGCATAAAGTTAAAAGCTATGGAGAGAGATTAAATTTTTAATATTTTTTTTCTTTTTTTTCGATCACTTTTCTTTTAAAGTATTGATAGAGTTTTTAATTTTCCTCATTAATCACCCAATAATTTTATCATTATAATTTCGGCAAAAAGTTACAGTAATTTCAGCAAAAAAATATACTCGCTCCGTTTTTACAGTGTTTTCGGCAAAAAGATATAGCGCCTCCGTTCTACTTTTGCAGTAACATAGTTTTGGGCATGAGCTTACTTGTAATTTCAAGTTTTCGGTCAATCTTTAAAACCCCATATACTTGTTAGCTTCATAGCTCCAAAAGTAGATGATTAAGATCTAAGTACTACCATCGAACTAACATTTCCAACAACCACTTTGTAGGGTGCTTATCATCAGAGTGAGCATTTCGGTTATAAATTACTGTTAAAGAGAATGAGTTTTTAATGTATAACGATAGGTTTGAAAGTAACAAGTTGCTGGAGATACAAATAGAATTTAAGTTTCATAAGAAACTTAGTAAAAATTGATTGAAGAATTAAGATAATAAGTTATAATTGATAATAATAATATGTATTCTCTAAACAGGAAGACTTGGCCTTTATATAGGCTTACATGAACCGACTAGGTAAAGAAAAAAAAACTATCTGAACAAGGAAAGTACGTAAAGACTTGAAAGACAAGAAATACTCGATAAACAAAGTAATAGGGAAGATGTACTACATTAGTCCCCCTTCTCGAAAGAAACCCGTCCTCGAGTTAATTAGTAAAAAGAACTTCATTCTCTCCATAAACATGAAAATTTCTTGCACGTTGAAGATATTAAAAATGCTCCAATCTGATGGAAGACCAATGACATAAGCATTATCACTGATTTTCTTAAGTACGTACCCTTGAATGGTCCATACTTTTTCATATTTGTGTTTTAGTAAGTTCCAACAGGAAAACACTCTTTTCTTAAATGAATCAAAACCAATTCCCCTTCGATCTTATAATGTTTTTATTCTTCTATGTTTATTTACAACTTTTTTGTGTTTGGTGTTGGAATCTTCAAGCTTTGTATTTACTTCTTGATGAACCTGTGAAGCTTTCTCAGGAATATTATCTGCTTTCACATTTGATTGCCGCAGCTTTTAGAAGTACTAATAAATCCAAAATGTGATTAGGAACTTTAAAATACATTATTTCAAAAGGTGTCTTTCCTGTAATTTGGCCGCCAGTTTGGTAATTTAGTTTCCCTAGAGAACGATTCACAACCTCATTTTGGCCGTCAGTTTGGTAATGAGTAGTTATTATGCACTGCAATTTAGTTCCCAAACACATCCATAATGACTTCCAAAAGTAGCTCAGGAACTTAGAGTCTCGATCAGAAGTGATTGTCTTAGGAACTCCATGTAAACGAACCACTTCCTTGAAAAACAGATAAGAAATATTTGAAGCATTTGTTGTCTTGTTTTAAGCTATGAAGTGAGCCATTTTGAATAACTATGTACCACAACCATAATAGAGTCATTATGTGGTAAACCAAGTAGCAAATCCATGCTAATATCAACCCAAGGAGCATCTGGAACTGGAAGGGGAGTGTACAACCCTGTGTTTTGTATATTTCCCTTGGATTGCTTACAAAACATACACTACTGCACATATTTATGAAAATCTCGCTTCAGGGAAGGCCAAAAATATCGTTCTTCAACCAAAACAATGGTTTTATCACTACCGAAATGCCCACCAAGTTCACTTCCATGCAATTCTTGAATCAGGTGAAGATGTAAAGAACAATGTGGTTTACACGATATTGATTCCCTTTGAAAATAAAACCATCCTGAATTAGATAATCATCCACACCGCCCATACAAGAACCACACCTTTCCCAAGTGACTGAAAATCTTTATCATCACTATATAGATCCTGAAAAAGCGGGGGTCTAACCTCACCCAATATTTCGATTAGCAATCTGTATCGACAACTCTGATTCACTTTCTAGAGAATCAACTAGACTCGATCAATAGAAAATATCTCAAGGAGTTATTATCTCAATCTCTAAATTTGATTTACTCAAGAAAATATGATTCGTGAGTCTTAATCAAAGAGAGATAACTTGGATGGCACCAAAGACCAATATCCAAGTGTCAATCAATTTAAATCAACAACCAATAAGGTGGGATATTCTAATTGATTGAACAACGCATAACCTATATTATTTCAATTATATAAAAATATAATGCAGAAAAGAAATAACACGGACACCAGAATTTTGTTAACGAGGAAACCTCAAATGCAGAAAAACTCCGGGACCTAGTTCAGATTAAACATACACTGTATTAAGCCGCTACATACACTATCCTACTCCGAATTAACTTCGGTCTGGACTGTAGTTGCACCCAAATCAATCTCACACTGATCCAAGGTACAGTTATGCTCATACGCCTCTGATCCCAATAGGATTCCTAGAACTTGATTCCCATAACTGATCTCACCCACAACCAAGATTTGCTACGACCCAAAGTCGAAGACTTCAATAAACAAATCTGTCTCACACAGAAAAGTCTACAAGATAGATAAATTCGTCTCCCACGAATAAACCTATGAGTTTTGTTCTGTCTTTTGATCAATAAAGGTAAACATGAACTAATCAATAAAACCAGACTTATATTCCTGAAGAACAACTCAGTTTTATCAATCACCTCACAATAAACTTAATCGACGCAACGAAAAAGATTATTAAGGAATTACAAACGATGAGACGAAGATGTTTGTGATTACTTTTATATCTTGCCTACCGGAGATAGAAATCTCAAGCCAATTATTTCAAATGTACTCGTACGATAGAAACAACAAGATCAGATCACACAACTATAAGAAAAGTAATATTGGTCTGGCTTCACAATCCCAATGAAGTCTTTAAGTCGTTAACCTGGTTTTAGAAGAAGAAAACCAAAGGTTAAAGGAGAATCGACTCTAGCTTAGAAAACTAGTATCACACAAAATGTGTGGGGATTAGGTTTCCCAATTGCTAGAGTTCTCCCTTATATAGTCTTTCAAATCAGGGTTTGCAATCAATGTGAGCTTAGTAACAAAGCATTCAATATTCACCGTTAGATGAAATCCTGATTAGATACAAGATAATATTTCTCAACCGTTAGATCGAAAACTTAGCTTGTCATACACACATGTACTTGACGATTTTGGGTTTGTGTAACCGTACCAAAACGTGTACAATAGTTGGTTCAATAGTAGGGTAATCCAAATGATAACTTTCATATCAACCATATTCTTCTTCACCATAACTAGTCCAAATGACTCAAATGAACTAGTTAGAGAGTTGTTCAATTTCTATGAGATCTCATGTACTACACAAGACACAATTGAAGCAAAAATGATGTGATATAGTCGAATCGATTCGTGAACTATAAAGCCACGGTTTGCAACATCATATCTTAGTTAATTAAGATAAGTTCACGATCATCGTTTTTAGACATAACCTACTCAAGTTCGCGGATTGGGTTCGCGGACTCAAGTTAACCGGTTGGATTTCACAAACTCCAGCATAAATTCTTAGGTTCGAGAACTTCCGTCAGTTCGCGAATTGAAACCGAGCTACAACTCCAGTAGAATTCTCGAATTCGAGAACTGCGCACGTTCGCGGACTGAGTTGGCTGCTCAAGTTCCGGTTTCACTTTATCAACAAAGTTCGCAAACTTCGGTTCAAGTGCTAAGGACTTATACATATATGTGTTACCACAACATTGTTTATATCCCCCAATGGTTATATTGTCTAAACTCTCATTTCAATCATTGAAACATTCTCAGAGGGCGTTATATAGTTGTTATTCACAAACTATTTTTCGTCAGAGCGATTTCCAAAGTGATTGAAACATAACATGACTTTCATCACTAGGTAAAGATGAACTTGGCTAAAGCGAAAGCTTTACCAACACATATTTCAAGAAATAGATAAGCGAGATATACTTAGCTCGAAATATCACACGTGTATTCTTAGTCTGTCTATATAGTAATACGACTTTTGTCTCAAGATAGAAGATATAGTAGATATACTTTTGAGCAATAGGTAAGTTCAAGTCTCCACATACCTTTTATTCGATGAAGATCCACTGGTTCCTTGTGTAGTCCTTCGTCTTGTATGATGATTGCCATGGAGTTCTTGAGCTCAACTACACTTTTTATCCTAGTCCGAGACCTTAGCTATAGTAGACTAGAAATCAAGACTTTATAGTTTTGATCACTAACATTGACAAACATGCTTGAGATAGCAACGCATGCGAGTTCGACCGAGCAATGATCTAAAAATATCCCCATTTGTCAATTTTAGTGGCAAAACTATTAATACATATGGAATATAAAAAATATATAAATAAACTTTGTAGCTCCTATTCCACATGTCTAATCTTCAACAATACTCGAAATCTTCGTCACTTCCAAGTAGTCCAATGATCCCAAAGGTTGTAAGTTTAGCATCATCGTTGTTGAAAATTCGTAGCTATAACAATGAGAAAAGCATCGGTTCTCAATCATTGTTATACAGTGTCATAATATTATTACACATTATCAAAGTCCAGTTGCATCACAACTTCAACTACAATACAATGGTGATACTTCACTTCCCCTTAGTCAATACTCCATCTCACATGGAAACCACTCCTCCTTACATAATGATCCGAAAACCATATGTATTTGCAGTATGAACTACATATTAATTCTCCCCCTTTTTGTCAATAAAATTGGCAAAGGTACAAGAACGGGATCCTAATGAAATTTCCGTAAGAGACATTTCATGACCAAAGGTAAATGTATATCATCTTGTTTAGATGCAATCATAAAGCCGAAGCTAAAAGCATTCATCAAGGAGTTTGTAAAGACGCAAGATAACCCCTCTAATATTCCACAGCCGCACTCCCCACAAATATTTGGCAATCAAGCACAAGTTCAAAAGAACTCTCCCCCATAATATGTTATTCCCAAAGGAACAACAAGAGCGACCTTAATTTCAAAAGAAAATAAGGATTTATTTAGACTCAACAAATTACATACAAGTATGAATTTGGAATCCAACAAGAAATATTCGATCAAATCAACCAAAGTGAAACAAGATTAATAACTCAATTAGATTAATCACAAGAAAAACTCGCAAATAATCTTGTTTGTAAGGTAAAATATCTTCTACCCCAAACACGAATTTGTACGAAACCTCCGATGCTTAAGTTAGCAAGATATCTTTCACAGATAATTCTGTATGGTAAGATTGCATACCTTTTTTGGTTGAGAAAACCGTCCATTTATATCTTTGGAAATTTCCATTTTGTTTCTCTAAATTCAAGACTGGCATGAATGGACATAATTGTCCATTCATGCCTCCTGTCATTATTGACCATGCATGTCTCCCAGCTATAATTCCCCTGCATGCCTGCATGGTTGCATGGCCATGGAATTGACATCCCCTGCATGGCTCCCAGAATATTCCAGAAACTTCCATTATGGTTATGGAATTATAATGGGGTGTGGATAACCAAAGGTGTAAGAGTAGAGGGTGTAAGCGGACGGGGAGCAAATATCCTTAGAGTAATAGGACTGGGGCGCAAATATCCGGGGGTTACGAGTTTAAGTTGCATCGTGCAACACTGAATTAGAACAACCGAATAATCTCCTCCAATTAATCGTCGATTACGATTAAATAACGATTAATCGCTACTGCTTGGCCGTCGGCAACCTGTTGCTGTCGCCGTCGCCTGAGAAGATGAAGATTCGGCCGGTGGTGATGTTGTAACGGAAATCTAATGGCGTCACCGTCTAACATCCCTGTTAGCTGACGTCATGTGTGACGTGGTAATCGGCGCTTACGTGGCAATCGATGTGGCAGCCGACGTGCTGATGTGGCAGCTGGTATGCTAACGTGGCAGCTGGTATGCTGACGTGGCAACTCAAGTAGCGTCAAGCGTCTATCCAGGACCTTTCCCAAAATCCTTTTTAACGTACTCTTGCAGCTTTCCAGCATCTATCATTCGCTGGACCTCGATCTGTAAGGAGCGGCAATTGTCGGTCTTGTGGCCATGGTCTTTATGGAACTTGCAGTATTTGCTCCTGTCACGTTTATCACGTGTCTCTTCTGGTAAAGGACGAGGGGGGATCAAATCCTCGCTAATTTTCTCATACAGTCTGCAAGCTGTATGTTCAATGGCGTCAGCTTCATATCATGAAATTTCTGATATCCAGTTTCCATTTTTTCACTTTGGTTCTTCTCTCGAACTTCACCTCGGTCATTGGTAGGCTCGAAAACCTACAATAATAATACTGCAAGTGCACAACGTCTAACTAGTAGACAATGGCAAGTACAAGTCGTTCCCACAGGGAGTGTGAAATACTCTACCAATTAATACCAAAAACAAAGTAATCAACAAGATGATGTTTAATGATTTTTAAGATGTTCGGGACGAAATGAAATAATAAATATAAAGACGTAACCAAAATAGGGAATGAGTTATTAGGATTTTCAGTTTCCACCAATTAATTATGCAAACTCTACTAATCGTTAAAAATATATTCTATGCCTTTTCAAACATTGTTTCTCTGCTGTAATTATCTTCGCTTCTTATGTAGTGATCCTAAAGCATTACCTATCTATCCTTGCATACCACGTCTAGGGATTTAACCGAAGCACGAAATATCAATTCAAAAGCATACATAATCAAGAAAATCACATAAACAATTAGATACAAGTTTTTATGAAGATAAATTACTAGTCATTCAAATCATTATTAAGCATATAAATGTAGAGTTTTCATAATAAAATTGGGTTCTACCTAAACCCAAACATGGTTCTAGTTAGCCATGACTTTCTCAAAAGCCATAAAAAGATTAAAATCAAAATTATCTAAGCAAGAACAAAAACAAAGAGATAAAACTTTCAACTCCAAACCCTATTCTCCGCGAAGCGGCTCTGTGGCCGCAACTCTCCTCCTCCGTGGAGCTCTCCAAAAACCTCTTTTTGTAGTTGACCCCATTAACCAAGCACCCCCACTCCGATCCTACCAACAAGGTAAGCCTATCAATTTTCTTTAATGCCATGATGTCATAATATTATACTCTTGAATTGATTTTCCATAAGTGGAATGAGATCTTCTAAATTTATGTGAGGCAATCTGATCAACTCCAATAAAATGACCCAACCCTTTCTCACGTGCCTTCCAAAATTCAGGCCACCGTACCATCTGAGCACCTTCCTTCACCGATAGCACGTTGCAGTAGCTTGACCTGACCCCAGACTAAGCCATCTCACACGAATCAAACTTGCACCACCAGCTCCCAACTCCGGTACAATTCAGACCACACTACTGACAAATCGAATCCATTCCAGCTGAGAACAATCACGTCACCACTGCCATTTTCCATTCATGACCACTGTTCCAGTTTACCAACCCATCTCAACTCTCTGCGAACTTCGAGTTAAACTCAGGGGCGGAGCCAAGGGTTGACTAACCCTGGCTCTAGCCCCCTAAAATCAGAAAAATTAGAAAAACACCCTTTGTTTTATACTATAATTTGGATTTAGTCCACATAATTATTAATGTTTAGTCCACAAATATTTAAATGTTTCATTTTAGTTCCCCTCATTTCTAAACTCTGGTTCCGCCACTGGTTAAACTCGAACTTGGACAGTATAACAAACCCCCAAATCCCATCATCTTGCTGCCATTTTCTTTCATTCGAGTGCCAACAAGTCATAGTATAAACCAGCATACCTAAGCTCCGTTAATCAAGCCATATTCCCATCTGTTGTGTGCGCAATCCATCCAAGATCTACAGCCAGCACTCTTGCCTTCGAAAACTCACTTTTGCTTTCTCTGTTGTTATAGAACATTCTATCGATTTTCGTGGCAAACGCCACTTTAGCTTTCCATTTCAAGAACTCGAGAGCTACCCCCAAACAGCACACAACATCACCATCCACACTTTGTGTTCTCTGCCGTACATCTTCAATTATATCCACCATCACCAACTGCATCCATCTCAGCCAGCACTTTCCTCCATCGCTACTGCACCTTTATTCAGCTAACTCCCAAAAATTCGGCCAACGTATGCACATAATCACTCTGCATCATTTCTTCTTCGTCACAGCACCTCAACCAAGCTCCTAACTGCCAAATATGCCCCATACACAATTAAGAAACACACGAACCAAATCTGATCTTCTTTCAGGCCTTTTCACGCATATTTGAATTGCAGTTTCAATGTATCCTCCGGTGTACTTCAGCTGGTTGTATGAGGTTCCGCCTATAGCTCATTTGATCTACAATTGCGAGATTCATTCACACCACACATTCATAATCATTTGTGAACTCTAGGAGCACCTTAATCTCGACCTTATATCACCCTAAAACCATCGCCAAAGGGCCTCTCTTGCTCTTACTCTCTCTATACACTACTAATGCACCTGAACTCGTAGTGGTTGTTCCACTTCTCTTAGTGGTTGTTCCATCTCTCTTAGTGGTATCAAGGCACATTACACTACACCACTCACAATTGCTACTTAAAAATCGAACAAAGTTGCATTTCTCTTGCTTCCGTAGATGAACACCACCTGCTGCTTGGATCAATGATACCTTCTTTGTTTGGTAAAGAGTAAAAAGGCGTTGTTTGATGACCACGATGGAAAATATGGTCTTGGAGACGTGTCCACGTCCCACTATTCCTTGGGCTTCGGTCTCCACGTCTTGCCCTCAGCTGATGTGAAGGACCTGGCATGGAGTAAGTGGCATAGATCTTCCAAATCACCATCCAATGACATATTTGGTTTAACCAAGGAGAGAATACCTCATTGTAGTCAATGTGTTGCCACAAGCCTTCTTTCCCTACTATCTCCCAAGTCCCATTCTTGTCAAGAGACTCAATTTCTTCAATGCACCGTGAGCAACATCGGTTCTTCATTCTTTGGCTTCAAAATTGCTCATCAAATTTCATTTTACTTCTTTGCTCTAGGCTCTAGCCCCCTCATTCACATGAGCGAGTCTTCATAGATTGCATGTCCCGAATCCTGTCCAAATAAATGCACCCGACAAAGCAAGTGTCTTCTCCCATTTACAAGGTGAACCAAAACACAATGTTGAACCCAAAGTCTCGAATTTTGAACTCGAGCACCACTACACCCACCACTTTACAATTGCTACTTAAAATCGTGTTCCGTAGATGAACACCACCTGCTGCTTGGATCAATGATACCTTCTTTGTTTGGTAAAGAGTAAAAAGGCGTTGTTTGATGACCACGATGGAAAATATAAGAGTATGTAATTTCTTCTTAAGGAGACGTGTCCACGTCCCACTTGCCCTCAGCTGATGTGAAGGACCTGGCATGGAGTAAGTGGCATAGATCTTTACACCCCAATGACATATTTGGCTCTTTCCCTATGCACCGTGAGCAACATCGGTTGTTTACGCCGCAAATGCCATTTAAGTCTCTTTTGGCCATTTATTCTCCAGGCGATCGAATTCACTTGTACTTTCTACAAAAGCACTAAAAAAGTGTTATTAGCCAGAATGTCGAGTACTAGCTAATATAAATATGGGTATAAAATAAAGTATTTATGTTCTTATCAGTCATTATGCTGGCCGCTCGAACGGTTCTTCGACTTGTCCTTCCTCCCATCATTTGGATGATTGGATGACCTGTTTCCATATCTCGTCTCTCGAGCTTTGGAATTATCCTCCACTCGAGCATATTCTTTCACTCGATCATACAGTCCTTCTAGAGTCTTTGGTGGTCTCTTGACTAAGGAACCGTACACACCTCTTTGATCGTGCTGGTACGCCTGCTTGTAAGCTTCGGTAACGATTTGATCGTTGGCACCATCTACATCTGCTAACTCTTGATTGAAGCATCGAGTAAACTGTCTGATGCTTTCCTCCTTCCGAATTCCTAGAAGGAACAAATCATGGCAACCCTTCCGGTCACGTCTGTTGTACTTGTAATGGAAACAGAATTCGCCAACCAATTCATGGTAAGTACCGATCGACTGTGCTGAGAGTTTATTTAACCACTTTATTGCTCCTCCAGCCAGTGACTGTGGAAACATTTTGCACATCAACTCATCATTGTGCTTCCACAGAGTCATGGCAGTTTCATAGTGTAAAACATGCTGATCTGGATCACCTAACTTCTCGTCGAACTCTGACAGCTTCGGAATTTGAAAATTCATTGGCGGTCGGAATTACCTGATATTCAGCTTGAAATGGGCTCTAGAAGATCGATGTAACCAGTCTATCTTTTCTTCCCTGGATTGCTTTTTCTACATTACTTTCTCAATCATCTTGCAAATGTGAGCTTCTGTTATTGTGTCAACATCGTCATCTAAGGAACTGTTTTCCTGTTCATAATCTTGGTCCTCTGGAATATGAGTTTTAGATCTCATTCTTTTCCTCTGGGGTCCCGTAGGTTCTTTTCCAGCTCTGCCTTGCTCCGAACGAGCATTGTAATCATGCAAAAATTCTTCATCACTGTGCCAATCTCGAACCTCATCTTCGTCATTCCTGAGATATTTTGAACGGGTGGTAATTTTGGCCACACTCTGCAGAGTTTCAGTTGGCCGGGTCCCTACTCGATCGGGTTGTAGAGGCCTCTGTTTAGGCAAATCTCCTGTGGGCAGCAGATTTCTCTCTGGTCGATCAAGATCGTTCACCTCTCTGTTTGGGTTTGCATCCTGAGGGTCAATTCGACTTCTAAGGCGTTGCCATACTGACCCCTCAGTTTTTTCAGATTACCAGTCCTAGGTCGAGACTTGTTCTCACATTCCAATCTCAGGAGAGCATTATACTTCTCCGACTCATTCAACCGATTGCGTAACAATTATTCCTCTGTACTAGGAGTCGCAGTTCGTCCATCGCACAGATCCTGTCCATCGTCATTCCTTATAGATGGGCTGCCGAACACATGCCCTCTATTTCCTCGAATTTGTGGATGTTCGCCGTCAACCTCCATTCCTTCGTTATCAACCACTGGTTTTTTTTCCCTTCTCCGATTTGGATTTGGAGTTCTGTCATGGAAACGATCTCGATTTCGTCCTCGATCCAGGGATCTCATATGAGCATGACCTCGATCTCTATCACAATCTAGGGCTGTTTCATGAGCATGATTTTGACTATGCCTGTTTACAGTGGGTACTGCTGGGCTGACTGAACCTCAATTTCGTGTCTTTCATCCTCGCTCCTGCGCTGTTGAGAATCGTTAACAGAATCGACCCTTTGTGCAGTTTGTTTGATTAATGCCATAACTCGATCTGGTAAAACACGAAACCTTGGTCTGCGCCACTTTTTGTAAGGTAAAATATCTTCTACAACAAACACGAATTTGTATGATGTTTTTGCTGGAAATCGATCGCTGCTTCAATCTTCAATTGAATTATAGAGGATGGGAGGTACCTGCAAAAAAACCCTCCGATGCTTAAGTTAGCAAGAGATTTTCCACATATATTTTTGTATGGTAAGATTGCATACCTTTTATGGTCGAGAAAACTGTCCATTTATATCTTTGGAAATTTCCGTTTTGTTTCTCTAAATCCAAGACTAGCATGAATGCCCATAATTGTCCCTGCACGCCTCATGTCATTATTGACCATGCATGTCTCCCTGATATAATTCCCCTGCATGCCTACATGACTGCATGGTTGCATGGCCATGGTATTGACATCCCCTGCATGGCTCCCAGAATATTCCAGAAACTTCCATTATGGTTATGGAATTATAATGGGGTGTGGATAACCAAAGGTGTAAGAGTAGTGGGTATAAGCGGACGGGGCGCAAATATCCTAAGAGCAATAGGACCGAGGTGCAAATATCCGGGGCTACGGGTTTAAGTCGCATTGTGCAACACTGAATTAGAACAACCGAATAATCGCCTCCGATTAATCGCCGATTACGATTAATCGCTACTGCATGGCCGCCGGCAACCAGCTGCTGTCGCCTGAGCAGATGAAGATGCGACCGGTGGAGACGTCATGCTGACATCATAACGAAAAGATAACGGCCCTGTTAGCTGACGTCATG
Organism: Papaver bracteatum; assembly: GCA_023529315.1. NCBI lineage: Eukaryota > Viridiplantae > Streptophyta > Magnoliopsida > Ranunculales > Papaveraceae > Papaver > Papaver bracteatum. The sequence goes on from JAJJWX010000127.1 coordinate 1,670,868, forward strand.
TGTGACATGGCAATTGACGTGGCAGCTGGTATGCTGACGTGGAAGTCGATGTGGTATCTAGCCTTGCTGACATGGCAAATCAAGTAGCGTCAAGCCTGCTGACATGGCATCTAGCCCGCCGACGTGGCTGAAAACATTGATGTGGCACTGCTGACGTGTCAGGTCCCGATTGGCTAGGAGCTTTTTAGCCCAACTTGGAGTTCTTGCTCATGGGCTTGTGAGTTGAGTGTTTGCTAGTGAGGCCTAGCTTAGTTGATTGCACATGGGCTTGCACATGGAGTCTTTGCAAGGCCTAGTTAACTATATATGGCTAGTCATGGGAAACACCTTAGGCCCAATGAACCCTTGTTAGCTAGTAGGAGGAGCTTTGTAGGCCTAAGTTTGCCCATTTCTTGTGTAGACTATTAAGGGTACAAATAAATCTAATTGCCATACTCAACCAAACTAATTACAAAAGTAATCAATTTAATTGTCCACACTCGACATAAGAAAAATCTATGGAGCAATGACTAAGTAAATCATAAATAACCAACCCAGTCAAAGAAATGCTCAAACATAAGAAAACTTATGGAGTGCTAACTAAACAATCACACAAGATGATTCATTTAGTTCAAAATATTCGACGTAAAGTATCTTACGAAACACAACTAATCTAATCATAAAAATAATCAACTTTGGTTGTCTAATGCTCAACATAAGTCACAATACGGAGTCTCATAGTAATACACAAAATATGGATCATGGAAGATCAATTACTGCGAAATACACAAGGATTCATTCTATGTTTCCATCACTATTTGCACAATGACACACAATAAACATAATCATTGAATCACAAAAGATTTTAACCTATCTTACATCAATAATTGACAATATAGGCTTAACTTTTGTGTTTGTCAAAAGTCTATTCAACCTTTTATCAATATTTGCATATCAATTCACGAACGACTTTACTTTTGACAAAATATGGGACAATCAAGTTCACGGACTTAAACACACATATCCTATCAAAATATTGCAATATATAAAATCAAGAGATTAATACTGCAACCATCATCTTCCAAAGAAGTTTAGAATTTAAACCAATAAATCTAAAAACAAGAAGATGAGAAACATTGGATATATAGCTATGTGTAATCACAATAATGGCTATTCCAAAATACTAGTTATTCTTCAAACAAAAAATAGAAAAATAGAAGATTTACTAGGCATGCTGAACCAAACAGACTAAATCAAAAACACTTCCATGTCACTGCGAACTAAATTCAAATTGATAGTTCGGGACCTTATTGAGTCTTAAGGTCTTGAAGCTTGTGAATGGAAGCATCCTCTGCACCCTTGAAGAGGATATCCTTATTGGGAAGTTCTTTAACACGGGTTTTCATGAGAACAAGGTCAGACTTAACCTTTTTTAACTCAGTTCTTACCACATCAAGACACTTCATTGTATCAACAAGTTGCTGCTTAGCCTTCTCAAATTCCTTCAGGAAGTCGAGAACAACATCCGATGAAATCTCTTCAATCGCCTCTATATCAAAAAGTGAATCATAGGATTGAGGAAGGGAACCTTCATTTTCAACAAGAGTTTCCTTCTCTTTATCGAGTTTGCAATATACCATCTTATCAATGACATCTTTAGTCAAATCCAATGAGCCGGAAGAATAAGAAGCCATTTATAAAAATAAACCTAGAGTAATAAGAATAACTTAATAGTATATGTATATAAAAAAAACTCGAGAGATTTAGGGTTTACGGGATAGGTTTTAAAGGATAACCCGAAATGTAATGTACCCGTAAGATGGTTTTTCACAAAGATCTGCATGGAAAGAGAAAACACTTTTACTTTTCAAAGGTAAGTTTAGACAAGGAACATCAAAAAGAAAAATACTCACGAACCAGTGTTTGACCAATTATCCCTCTAAAAACGATAAGAGATTAGCCAGATAATTAGAGACACTTAGGTATGGAGTATGCCTATTCAAGTCTCTCACAACTAGGCTTTTTATATGTGAGATATTCAACCCTGTGATTACTTTACACAAGTATGAGCCTTTAGCTCATCAAATGAATATTGTTCCTCTTTATCCTTCTGTCTTTGATATGTGCTATTTTTAGAGAGATGAGACACTGCTTTATTAGCATATTTATCCGCAGGACTAAATCTAGGACCTCTTGCAATTGGATTAAGAGGATCAAAGTGGATGGGAATCCATTTTCTAGATTTAGATTTACCAGAAACATCCTTATAAGTACAGGGAATGCATTTGTCAACAACACAAGAATTTATGCCAGAATGCACTTGCGCCCTGTGATGATTTCTATAGTAGAGATCATTCTTATAAGGTTTTTGATTTCTTGTGGGTAGACGATTCACTGCATTAGTCGACTGACTATTTGCTCCATTGACAGTGAATAGAATAAAATTATGAATCTTTGAAATTTGTTTCCTTCTTGCGAAACAATGGATAGCATAGTGATTCTTTTTCCCACAAAAGGTACAGGTTCATGGAGGAGAAGAAATAACTGGCACCTGTTTAAACTTAATAGCCATATAAGAAGAATGCAAGTTATATAAACTTTTCTTGACACAATCTTCTACTGGAGAACACTTCTTCGTATGCGGCAATTCATGAAAATTGATTACAGAAGAATATCTCCTTAAGACAGAGTTTTCCTTTTCCAAGGATTTACACTGTTCATGGGCTAGAGTAAGAGATGCACATAGTTTCTCTTTTTCAGCACGAAGTCTTTTGAGATCTGATGAATGATTCTCAAGCAAACGTTTTTCTCTAATTGAGTCCCCTTTAATAATATCCTCAAGAGTGCTAATCCTTTCATGTTGAAGAGTAGTTTCTTGAATAAGTTTCTCAATATTCTTAGAGAAGGACTTTATGATGTTATAGAGATCACGTTCTCGATCAAGAGACTTTTCAAATTCATCAATGAGCTGATCATGATCATTAAATCAATGTCTTCAGCTGTATGTTTTGAAATTCTGGTGAGCTCCTTTTCAGCTTCTGCTAGAGTGTCACATGCCTGATAAGAGGAAGAAATGTCATTATCAAATTGAACATTCTTTTTACCTCGGCATTCAGAAGAATCAACTAAGGATCAATCCTTTGAGGTGTTTCCAAGACACTTGACATGATCAAAAGATTTAGGAGACATTTTGGTATGCGCAACAGAGATTTCGTCCACAGACTCAGATTGCCACAAACACAGACTTGTAAGGTCTTAAGCGTGTTCTCCTGCTATGATACCAATTGAAAAACAGGGGGTCTAAAAACCTCACCCAATATTTTGATTAGCAATTTGTATGGACAACTCCGAGTCACTTTCTAGAGAATCAACTAGACTCAATTAATATAAAATATCTCAAGGAGTTATTATCTCAATCTCTGAACTTGATTTACTCAAGCAAATATGATTTGCGAGTCTTAATCAAATAGATATAATTTAGATGGTACTAAAGACCAATATCTAAGTGTCAATCAATTTAAATCAACAACCAATAAGGTTGAATATTCTAATTGATTGAACAACGTACCACCTGTATTATTTTAATTATATAAAAATATAATGCGGAAAAGAAATAACACAGATACCAGAATTTTGTTAATGAGGAAACCACAAATGCAGAAAAATCTCGGGACCTAGTCCATATTAAACATACACTGTATTAAGCCGCTACAGACACTAGCCTACTCCAAATTAACTTCGGCCTGGACTGTAGTTGAACCCCAATTAATCTCATACTGATCCAAGGTATATTTATGCTCCTACGCCTATGATCCCAGCAGGATACTACGCACTTGATTCCCTTAGATGATCTCACCCAAAACCAAGAGTTGATACGGCCCAAAGTCGAAGACTTAAATAAACAAATTTGTCTCACACAGAAAAGTCTACAAGATAGATAAATTCGTCTCCCACGAATAAACCTATGAGTTTTGTTCCGTATTTTGATAAATCAAGTTGAACATGAACCAATCAATAAAACCAGACTTATATTCCCGAAAAACAACTCAATTTTATCAATCACCTCACAATAAACTTAACCGACGCGGCTGTTTGTAGGTGAAAATGGTTTCTTATGATTTCGGTAATTGAGGGTGTGCAGGTGAGAAATAATTTAAACCCTAAACAATGTAATGCAAGGGAGTACTTTAGATTCAAGAGATAAATCTGTACAAGTCCGGACTAAACCAATAAATGGTCGTTCCAGACTTGGTTCGGTCACAAAGTGGAGAAGAATGGGTTGGTTTTTGGGAGGGAAGCAAGGAAAATGGTGAGACCAGAATATTTGATTATGGAAGAGTAGTTGGGTTACTACGATTTATTATCAGAAAAGTGAGAGAGCTAACAAGGTGAGCAAACAAGTAAGTATTTATGAGTGTTGTATCTCCCGTATGAACTTGATGTTCAATGTAAATAGGTAAGACCTATTTATACAAGTTGGAGTAAAAACGTACCCTAGTATCATTAAGGATTGGGGAAGTAAATGGGAGGAGGTGGTAACCATAAGAATGGAATCGACATTCCATAAAGTGGTTAACGTATGAAACTGGTTTTCATGAAACTTCTAACGTTATAGAATTGATGTCCCATAAAATTGTTAACGCATGTGCTTTATATCCCATGAATGTTTCACACATAACTTCCCGTATTTACTAACCGCCTCACCCTTATGACACTTCCTTATGACGGGCGTAGTGTGCGCCGCACGCTGTAAACGCCAAACCAATACCCAAAGAGGATCCCCCAGTTTGTGTTGGTGTCTCGAATATTTTTGGAAAACATGTAGCATGTTTTTGTGGCTTGGAAAGCCAATCTCAGGAAACTTGCTAGCTTGGTGACCTTCTACGGTCGAGATTTTGCATCTTGAGAGAAGGGGAAACCGTTGATCGTTGCACGCCTTCGTTTTGGTAGCCGCTTAATGAGGGCCAACATGGTGGCGTGGCTAGTTTGGCATGCCGTTAGCATGGCATGGTTTGGCGTGGCCAAACTTAGGTTTTCGGGCCAAAAGTTACCATGTGTTGTCTGGTAACCTTGGATGGATAGGATTTTCTCCTGGGGTTGATGGACAACCGTTGATTGTTGCACGCCTTCATTTTGGTGGACGCGTAGGGAAGGGAAACAGGGTATCACGGCTAGGTTAGGCTTGGAATGCAGAGCCAAGGGTTCGCCTTGAGCGTGGTTATCTTTGGCTAGGTGCGATTTTGGCTTGGCATGTGGGGCCAAGGGTTTCCCAAGGGCGTATGGCGTGGCTAGGGCCAAGGCAAGGGCTTTTGGCTTGGAATGATGTGACTAGCATGGCTAGGGCCAAGGAAAAGTGCGTTTGTCATGGAGCGGCTAGCTCGGATAGGTTTGGTTTGTCTTGGCATGTGGGGCCAAGGGTTTTCCATAGGCGCACGGCGTGGATAGATTGGGCTAGGTATGGTTTTGGCTTAGCATGTGGGTCCAAGGGTTTGCCATAGGCGCATGGCGTGACTAGCTTGGGATAAGTGCGGTTTTTTCTTGGCATGTGGGGCCAAGGGTTTTCCATAGGCGCATGGTGTGACTATCTTGGGCTAGGTGCGATTTTGGCTTGGCATGTGGGGCCAAGGGTTTGCCATAGGTGCATGGCGTGACTATCTTGGGCTAGGTGCAGTTTAGGCTTGGCATGTGGGGACAAGGGTTGCCATAAGCGTGTGGCGTGGAAATCTTGGGCTAGGTGTGTGACCAAGCTAGGGTTTTGGCGGAAAAGATCGTTTGGTAACCTTAGACGGCCAGGATTGAAGGGAAACCGTTGATTGTTGCACGCCTTCGCTTTGATAGTCACGTAATGAAGGCCAGTATGGTAGCACGGCATGGGGCCATGGCGAGGTGTGTTCAGCATGGCACGGTAGGTGTGGCTGGAACGATTTTCCATTGGCACAGAGGTACGTCTGGCATGGTTGGCATGCTTTGGCGTGGTTGGTGTGGCTGGCATGATGTTCCATTGGCACAAAGGTATGGCTAGCATGGTTGGCATGCTTTGGCGCGGTCGGTGTGGCTGGCATAATTTTCCATTGGCACAAAGGTGTGGCTAGCATGGTTGTCATTCTTTGGCACAGTCGGTGTGGCTTTCATGATTTTCCATTGGCACAGAGGTTCGGCTAGCATCGTTGGCATGCTTTGGTGCGGTCGGTGTGGCTGGCATGATTTTTTATTGGCACAGAGGTACGGCTAGCATGGTTGGCATGCTTTGGCGCGGTCGGTGTGCTTAACATGATTTTCCCTTGGCACAGATGTGCAGCTAGCATGGTTGGCGCAGTTGGTGTGGCTAGCATGATTTTCCATTGGCACAGAGGTGCGGCTAGCATGGTTGGCATGCTCTAGCGTGGTCGGTGTGGCTGGAATTATTTTCCATTGGCATAGAGGTGCGGCTAGCATGGTTGGCATGCTTTGGCGCAATTGGTGTGGCTGGCATGATTTGCCATTGGCACACGTGGGAATTAGCGTTTGTCTTGTTGTAATCCTAATTTGAAAAAATACCCCGGTAATTATTTACAGATACATTAAAGATGCCTAGTAAATGTTGTGACGTCACTGTCTACTAGGGTTTAGGGTTTTACGATTTTAACCCTAGGCTAAAAACCACTATCAACATTAAGTCCCCTGCTTAGCTCGTAACAGGTGCCTTGTTGCGAGGTAAGCATATGATGGTGGCAAATGAGGACAGAAATGAGACGTAAATTATTGTAAGGATGGTCAGGAAAATTCGACTAACCTTTTTGAGGGGCGAAGAGAATTTTGGCTTCCCATGTTGGCGGCCATGCTTAAGTTATACTGGGGATGCAGACCGTGGAGTGGTGAGACGAAAGTTACCGGCTTGGTCTGGTCGTACATCTCCGAGGCACAGCGGGAGCGGTCTTGGGAAGGCAAGAGAGCGTGGCTGGGAGAGGCAAATCATAGCGGATTAGAGAGGCAAAGCATGGTGGTCGACTTGGGAAGGTAAGCGAGCGCGGCTGGGAGAGGCGAGGCATGCATGGACGGCTAGGCGTGGTGTGCCCGCGGCAGTGGAGCGGATGGCTGGAATTAGCATGAAATGAGTAGATTGTTGCAAAAACTAGACTTGGAGCGCTATCAAGATAGACACTGGCAATGAAAGCGCAGATATCTTGGGAGTAGCAAGGCTTGCTCTTGTGGGACCGATTGCCTTTGTTCATGCGCGGCTTTAACATATAATTCTTTTATTATTCAAAAATAATTTTCTAGAGGTAGGTAGCATCCGCAATCCTTTTATCTGGTAGCTTTGCACGAATCCCGGTACGATTGGGTGTCTTCAGGGCTAGACTTTGGAACGAGAGGCAGAGCTGCTAGCATGGACTTGGCATGAAGGGGACCCATTAGCACCGATGGTCATGGAACGGGTGTGGGCTGCTTGGCAAGGCATGACGCTAGTAAGGGAAGCGCTTGTAGGGGAAACAACTGTGGTTTAGGGTTTGACACGCCGAAACCCTAATTAGCGCCCTTTACTAGAATCGCTGTAGAATCCGCGTACGGACTCTGATTTTGACGGTCCGCCCCTTTATCGGACACGAAACAAAATTCTCTATCTCTCCAGTCGGGAATATTTAGTTTTCGAGCTCGTTTAGGAGGTGAAAACGGCCCGATAGATGAAATCAGGAACAAGTCAGGAGGGATGTTGCAGGCTTGGGGTGGCATAGTCGCGCGCCAGTCACCAACTCCTGTGAATATACATTTTGTTCAAGCTCTAAAAAATCTATCTGCATGAAAAGAGGTATCGACCTTTTTCTGTTTTTCTGTTGTTCGTCTGGATCTGTGTTTCCGTCTGCAGTGTCTCTCCATTGGATTCCAAAATTTTACCAAAACTCAGTTGTATTCTTGGGATGTATGGATGAAATATATGCTCGGAAACGATCACGTCAGGGATAATCTTGAAGATTGTGGTTGCGTTTTCGGTCCTTCCTCGACCTTAGGTTGTTCAGTGGACCTTCTGATCATGATGATAATGTGTTGTGAATGCTTGCATGGTCGAAAACGTTTGGCACCCCTGGATGAAATAAGGAGACGTTCCATTGCCGATGCTCTGCTATCAAGTCTCCTTGGACTCTGTTCAAGTTTACATCCTTCGAACCATCTTATGAATCTTGGACTATCGTACAGAATGGGATGCGGTAAGAAGTCCCAAGTTATACTTCGGTTTGATATGATGGCATGGATGAATATGTGAATGTATCCTTCTGTCGTGCTTTTGGAGTCTTCGGTGCACATGTACGGCTTCATGTTGAGAAATTCCCGCTGCTCGTAAAACCTCGACAGTGATGGTGTTGAAATCAGTAATAACCTAGTTGAGCGGAGTGAAAGCGTCTCATGCTGGTAGTCCCCATGCGTAACCTACTTTCATTACATCGCCTTGAATCCACGTCCATATGATTTGATATAAGCCTATCGTGATCTTCTGGATGTGATACTGGGATGCTCATAAATTACATGATGAAATATTCTGGATAGTGCAGGCTTGGGATCCTCCGCAGCCTCATAAAGTGTTGAAGGAGTCTTCTAGACAGAGAAGTTATGATATTCTTGCATTGCACCCCTTGAAGAATATATGACCTTTTTGTGGGTACGGATTTTTGGTTGACCGTGTCTTCTAAGATTTGACAGTGAAGGGATCCCATGTATATCCTCAGTCCTCAAGTATGGTTTACATGTTTACATCTTTGTAGTAATTACTGCTGCCGCGAAGCTCTGGCTGGTATCAACGAATGAGCGACAATATTTCTTGGTAGGAGATGCAATCAGGAGAGACTACATTGTCGTGGTAACAAAGTAGGTTGGCCGAAATAGTTCTTGGCTGGATGTGTAAGCGAGAAGGATGTCCATGATCACGAGCTTTGGCGGGATGGATCAGAGCGCGGCAATGACTACGAAGATTGGATGGATGCGATCATGATCCATGACATGGGGAGAATGGTGGCATGATCCTTTGCAGGAAGGAGAGGTGTTGAAGCGAACGTTGAAGCGGAGCCACTGCTGGAGAACGTTGAAATGGAGAAACTTCTGGAGATAACGTTAAAACTATGCCTTGCAACTCTCAGAGCGTTGACGGTTACCATGTTGAAGCCGGAGGCTACGTTACGTTCTGTCAAAATCGACATCCCTCAAGTGTACAGAGGTTATGAGTCCCATGTTTTATCTATAGATTGTGTTTTCCAGGAGAGGTTGGGGTTTGGGAACGACTTCCCTGGATGGAAACGCCTGCTTTCCCTGATGAAGTGCGGTAGATAGATGAAAATATGTCTTGACATTATTTCTTGGAGAAACATAGAATCTCACATAACTATTTCTTCATAGATTATACGAATTTGTGGGCCAAGTTCCCATCGTGCATGTCCTGACGGGAAGAGGGTATCTGTGAACTCAGGAGCGTTGATGATTTCCTTTTCTTTCGATTTTGGAGAAGTCATTCCTCATCTTTACGTGTGATGAAATTGGATCGCTTATCCCCTTCTACTGGGCGTTCAATAGCAACGCGAGCCTCTTTAGTCATGCTGAAGTGTCTTTTGTCATCAAATAAACAATGGTAAAAGGAGGTCGGCTTCTTTCGGATCTTCCAGTATCTTGCCCTGATGGTGGAGTAGCGTTTCTAGTGACGGTTGGAGCTGCCACGCTTGAAGAACCGTTAGGGTGGCGGAAGCGGATCTGGTTATAGTGATCGTAAGTGTATCGTGCAGGGATGGCACGGTTTTGATCACGAAGTGCTGGAGCCATGACGATGTTTCGAAGGGTGAGGATGGTGATGCTTTGGTCGGTTATGGAGCGGGAAAGATGGCGCTGGAAGGGCGCAAGTTGTTAGCGCTGGAAGGATGCAAGATATTGGCGCAGGGTGTGGTATTGCGGATGGCATACGCGTGCAACATGTGTGACTGGCATGTGCGTATGGTAAGCACGTCTAGCAAGCGCGCCTGGTAAGCGTATCTGGGAAGCGCGCATGACAAGCATGTCTGACAAGCGCGCCTGGTAAGCACGTCTGGGAAGCGCATTTGGTAAGCGCCTCTGCAAGAACATCTGGTAAGCACATCTAGCATGCGCGTCTGGCAAGCGAGTCTGGTAAGCGATGGATCGGCTTGGAATGGGCGCTGTCTTGGCGTGGACGCTGGCTAGGCATGGACGCTTGTTTGGATTTTGGTACGGCGTGGACCGTTGGCTGGGCATGGCACGGACCGTTGGCTCGGTACAGTGCTGTCTTGCCACGACACTGGCTTGGCGTGACACGGATTTGTTCTTGCGGTCCCAGTTGCCTCTTCACATACGTAGCTCAAATAGGAAATCCTTTCCTTATTCAAATTCCAAAAAGTGTTATGCTTATGAAATGGGTTGCCTCCCCTTTTTATCTCATATCTTTGTTATCACGGCCTGGTGTTAGCGGTTGCATGGTAGTGATAAAATGGGCAAGCATATCCCATCTATGTACTCCAGCGTTTCTCTTTTAATTTGTTTTCTTGTGCTGGTGCAAACCATAGACATAAGTATGCCTTCCATAAGCCTGTAGAAACATTTTTCTTCTGAACTAGTGTAAACCCTAGACATGGGTATGCCCTTCATAAACTTGTGGAAATACTTTATCATAAACAATTTTTCGAATGTCACCGTAGTAACGTCTGCTAATAGTGACAGGTAATCATTATTTTGCAAAGTACGCACGGGTAGGTGACTTTTTTTTTTCTTTAAAGGCTAAACGCCTGGTTTATGGTTTTTGATTTCCTGGATTTCTTGGGTTGATAGATAAATGTTACCTTGACGGTTTTGGGTTATTCTTTTTGGAATGAATTGTTTAGGAATTGATTGTTTAGGTTATGATTAAAAGTGACACATACATCCCAGGAAAAACCTTAGAACCTTGTGTTGGTAAATGACATGGGGTAAACTATGTATCTTGTCTTGAAAACTTGAAATAGCAAACCATGTATCTTGTTTAGGTAAGACTTACTCGGTTTTTAGGTCTCCTGATGAAAAGTGAACCTTCCGGGTGTAAGACCAAGTTTTATGGGAAACACCGCCATGGAAAGTCCCCAGTCGTTATTGAGCCGTCTGATAACCGAGTCGTTGATCGTTGGGCGGATCATCTACTTCTATCCTCTGGGTAGTCCCCAGTCATCCCTTTTCATGTCATGACTGAGAATCGAGCCGCCGAGTAACGGAGCCGGAGTGGATCATCTTCCTCTACCATATTGACGTCTGGGTCGAAGAACGAGATCAATGGTCGAAAATTGATATTATAACCAAAAGATCGAACCTCCCACTGTGGTCGCAAATTGTTTGTAGGTGAAAATGGTTTCTGCTGATTTCGGTAATTGCGGGTGTGTAGGTGAGAAACAATTTAAACCTTAAACAATGTACTGCAAAGGAGTACTTTAGATTAGAGAGATCAATCTGTACAACTCTGGAATAAACCAAGAAATGGCCGTTCCAGATTTGGTTCGGTCACAAAGTGGAGGAGAATGGGTTGGTTTTGGGGAGGGAAGCAAGGAAAGTGGTGAGACCAGAATAGTTGATTCTGGAAGAGTAGTTGGGTAACTACGACTTGTTATCATAAAAGTGAGAGATCTAACAAGGTGAGCTAGCAAGTAAGTATTTCTGAGTGTTGTATCTCCTATATGAACTTGTTGTTCAATATAAATAGGTAAGACCTATTTATACAAGTCAGAGTAAAAACGTACCCTGGTATCATTAAGGAGTGTGGAAGTAAATTAATGGGAGGAGGTGGTAACCGTATGCATGGAATTGATGTTCCATAAAGTGGTTAACGCATGAAAGTGGTTTTCATGAAATTTATAATGTTATCGAATTGATGTCCCATAAATTGTTAACGCATGTGCTTTATGTCCCATGAACGTTTCACACATAACTTCCCGTATTTACCAACCGCCTCACCCTTATGAAACTTCCTTATGACAGGCGTAGTGTATGACGCACGATGTAAACCTATAAACCAATACCCAAAGAGGATCCCCCAGTTTGTGTTGACGTCTCGAATGTTTTTGGAAAACATGTAGCATGTTGTTGTGGCTTGGCAAGTCAAGCTCGGGAAACTTGCTATCCTGGTGACCTTCGACGGTCGAGATTTTGCATCTTGAGAGGAGGGGCAACCGTTGATCGTTGCACTCCTTCGTTTTGGTAGCCGCGTAGTTAGGGCCAACGTGGTGGCGTGACTAGTTTGGCATGCCATTGGCATGGCATGGTTTGGCGTGGCCAAACTTAGGTTTTCGGGCCAAAGGTTACCATGTGTCTTCTGGTAACCTTGGATGGCTAGGATTTGCTCATGGGATTGAAGGGCAACCGTTGATTGTTGCACGCCTTCGTTTAGGTGTCCGCGTAGGGAAGGCCAACAGGGTGGCGCGGCTAAGTTAGGCTTGGCATATGGGGCCAAGGGTTCGCCTTGGGTGTGGCTAGCTTTGTCTAGGTGCGATTTTGGCTTGGCATGTGGGTCCAAGGGTTTTCCATGGGCGTATGGCGTGGCTAGGGACAAGGCAAGGGCGTTTGTCTTGGCATGATGTGACTAGCATGGCTAGGGCCAAGGCAAAGTGCGTTTGGCATGGAGCGGCTAGCTCGTCTAGGTTTGGTTCGGCTTGGCATGTGGTGCCAAGGGTTTTCCATAGGCGCATGGCGTGGCTAGCTTGAGCTAGGTGCGGTTTTGGCTTGGCATGTGGGGCCAAGGGTTTGCCATAGGCGCATGGCGTGACTAGATTGGGTTAGGTGCGGTTTTGGATTGGCATGTGGGTCCAAGGGTTTTCCATAGGCGCATGGCTTGACTAGCTTGGGCTAGGTGCGGTTTTTTCTTGGCATGTGGGGCCAAGGGTTTGCCATAGGCGCTTGGCGTAACTAGCTTGGGCTAGGTGCGGTTTTTTCTTGGCATGTGGGGCCAAGGGTTTGCTATAGGCGCATGGCGTGACTAGCTTGGGCTAGGTGCGGTTTTGTCTTGGTATGTGGGTCCAAGGTTTGCCATAGGCGCATGTCGTGTCTAGCTTGGGCTAGGTGCGTGACCAAGCTAGGGTTTTGGGGTCAAAGGTCGTTTGGTAACCTTAGACGTCCAGTATTTGCTCATGGGATTGAAGGGAAACCGTTGATTGTTGCACGCCTTCGGTTTGATAGTCGCGTAGTGAAGACTAGTATGGTGGCGCGGCATGGGGCCATGTCGAGGTGCATTTGGCATGGCGCGGTAGGTATGGCTAGCACGATTTGCCATTGGCACGGAGGTGCGGCTAGCATGGTTTGCATGCTTTGGCGCGGTTGGTGTGGCTGGCATGATTTGCCATTGGCACATAGTTGCGGCTAGCATGGTTGGCATGCTTTGGCGCGGTTGGTGTGGCAGTCATGATTTTCCATTGGCACAGAGGTTCGGCTAGCATGGTTGGCGTGCTTTGGCGCGGTCGGTGTGGCTGGCATGACTTTCCATTGGCAGAAAGGTGCAGCTTGCATGGTTGGAAAGCTTTGGCGCGGTCGGTGTGGCTGACATGATTTTTCATTGGCACAGAGGTGCGGCTAGCATGGTTGGCATGCTTTGGCGCGGTCAATGTGGTTGGCATGATTTTCCATTGGCAAAGAGGTGCGGCTATCATGGTTGGCATGCTTTGGCGCGGTCGATGTGGCTGACATGATTTTCCATTGTCACAGAGGTGCGTCTTGCATGGTTGGCATGCTTTGGCGCGGTCGGTGTGGCTGACATGATTTTCCATTGGCATAGAGGTGCGGCTAGCATGGTTGGCATGCTTTGGCACGGTCAGTGTGGCTGGCATGATTTTCCATTGGCACAGAGGTGCGGCTCGCATGGTTGGCATGCTTTGGCGCGGTCGATGTGGCTGACATGATTTTCCATTGGCACAGAGGTGCGGATTGCATGGTTGGCATGCTTTGGCGCGGTCGGTGTGGATGACATGATTTTCCATTGGCATAGAGGTGCGGCTATCATGGTTGGCATGCTTTGGCGCGGTCGGTGTGGCTGACATGATTTTCCATTGGCACAGAGGTGCGGCTCGCATGGTTGGCATGATTTGGCGTGGTCGGTGTGGCTGGCATGATTTGATATTGGCATATAGGTGCGGCTAGCATGGTTGGCATGCTTTGGCACAGTTGGTGTGGATGGCATGATTTTCCATTGGCACACGTGGGAATTAGGGTTTGTCTTGTCGTAACCCTAATTTGAAAAGATACCGAGGTAATTATTTAGAGACACATTAAAGATTTCAATAAATGCGCCTAGTAAATGTTTATTACTTAATTGTTATGACGTCACTGTCTACTAGGGTTTAGGGTTTTACGATTTTAACCCTAGGCTAAAAACCACCATCAACAGCAGTGAAGAAGATTATTTAGGAATCACAAATGATGAGACGAAGATGTTTGTAGTTACTTTTATATCTTGCCTATCGGAGATAGAAATCTCAAGCCAATTATTACAATTGTACTCGTACGATAGAAACAATAAGATCAGATCACACAAATACAAGAAAAGTAGTATCGGTCTGGCTTCACAATCCCAATGAAGTCTTTAAGTCGTTAACCTGGTTTTAGAAGAAGAAAACCAAAGGTTAAAGGAGAATCGACTCTAGCTTAGCAAACTAGTATCACACAGAATGTGTGGAGATTAGGTTTCCCAGTTTCTAGAGTTCTCCCTTATATAGACTTTCAAATCATAGTTTGCAATCAATGTTAGCTTAGTAACAAAGCATTCAATATTCACCGTTAGATGAAAACCTGACTAGATACAAGCTAATATTTCTCAACCGTTAGATCGAAAACTTAGCTTGTCATACACACATGTACTTTCTTCACGATTTTGGGTTTGTGTAACCGTACCCAAACGTGTACAATAGTTGGTTCAATATTAGTCAAACGGTCAGCCAAATGATAACTTTCATATCAAACATAATCTTCTTCACCATAACTAGTCCAAATGTACTAGTTAGAGAGTTGTTCAATTGTTATGAGATCTCATGTACTACATAAGACACAATTGAAGCAAAAAAGATGTGATTCACTCGAATCAATTCATGAACTATAAATCCACGGTTTGCAAAAGAATTCCTTAGTTAATTAAGATAAGTTCACGAACATAGTTTTTAGACATAACCACTTAAGTTCGCGGACTGGGTTCGCAGACTCAAGTTAACCGGTTGGAGTTCAAAACTCCAGGAGAAATTCTCGGGTTTGAAAATTTCCGTCAGTTCGCGGACTGAAACTGATCTACAACTCCAGCAGAAATTCTCGGGTTCGAGAACTACGCATGTTCGCGGACTGAGTTGGCTGCTCAAGTTCCGGTTTCACTTGATCAACAAAGTTCGCAAACTTCGGTTCAAGTGCCAAGGTCTTATACATATATGTGTTACCACAACAATGTTTATATCCCCTAATGGTTATATTTTCTAAACTCCCATTTCAATCATTGAAGCATTCTCAGAGGGCGTTATATATTTGTTATTCACAAACTATATTTCGTCAGAGAGATTTCCAAAGTGATTGAAACATAACATGACTTTCGTCACTAGGTAAAGATGAACTTGGCTAAAGCGAAAGCTTTACCAACACATATTTCTAGAAATAGATAAGCGAGATATACTCAACTCGAAATATCACATGTGTATATTCTTAGTCTATATAGTAATACGACTTTTGTCTCAAGATAGGAGATGGAGTAGATAGACTTTTGAGTGAATAGATAAGTTCAAGTCTCCACATACCTTTTAGTCGATGGAGATCCACTGGTTCCTTGAGTAGTCCTTCGTCTTGTATGATGATTGCCATGGAGTTCTTGAGATCAACTACACTTTCTATCCTAGTCCGAGACCTTACCTATAGTTTTGATCACTAACATTGACAAACATGCTTGAGATAGAAAAGCATGCGAGTTCGACCGAGCAATGCTCTAACAGATCCTTTAAGAAATCAAAGGCTAGACTCTCATGTTTAAAAGTTACGAGAAGATGAACTCGTCTACTTAAAGCATCAGCTACTTAATTTAGTTTTCCACACTTGTGTAGAATAGAGAACGTATATTGATTGATAGTAGATAACCATCTATCATGCATTTTGTTAATTTTACCCGAGGTTTTAAAAAACTTAAGAACCTTATGAACTCACTGTAAATAAGATAAGGATGATATTATTTAACAGTTCGAAAAAGTGCAATCAACTCATAAGATCACCTTTTCCTGGTATATGAATTCTTCTCACTATAATCAGCAACTGGATGGCCTTCTTTACACAATAAGGCACTTATGCCAATAATATAAGCATCGCAGTGAATTTCAAACAGTTTCTCAAAATTTGGCATAACAAGTAAATGAGAATTACACTCTACACAGCTTTTCCTTGAGAAGATTAAAGCTTTTATATGCCTCTTTTGTCCATTCAAAACTGTCACGCTTCAAACAATCCGTAAGACCAGCAACAATGGTACTGAAATTCATCACAAATATTTTATAGAAAGAAGTAATCCCTGAAAAATGCCCACTTCATGAATAAAAGTAGGGGTAGGCTAATCAACAATTTCCTTAAACTTGGAATTATCCACTGAAATACCAGTACTTGAAACTACATATGTGCATTGTCATAGCATTTATGGACAACACAAATGTCATACATCCATGGTCTTCATAGAAGAAAACTTGTAGCATTCATGTTAATCACGTTACAAAGAGCGTAATCTTCATATCCAGGGAATGTAAATTTCACTAAGCACTGATGAGTTATCTTTTGAGTAGAAAAGCCATTAATCCAACTCACTGAATAATAATTTGGATGAAGTGTAACTGGTGGACCTAGTTTCTCGACTATATTGACAAAATGACAGCTACATAATTCTCCGTACTTCCACTGTCTCAGTGATCATGTTATAATATTTTCCTTCAATACACGCCGGGTCATGGAATGGACACATATATATTTTTAAAACCGTCATTTGGATGGATTGACGCGGGTAGTATCAAATCCGCATCCACCCATTTGTTTCCCACATAGCCCCTAATAAAAACAGCCGATGCAATTAGATTCATCCCCGTCATTGGAAAGTTTTGCAAATTAGGTATCCGAGAGGAGAGAAAACAGAAGATGGTTTTACCTATTTCCCATCCCCACTTTACCTAAATCTCATCCCAACTATCCAAATCTAATTTTATATAACTCAATTTAAATCAGTTGAACAAAACTCACTCAAATGTTCTTTAATCTCCATAATTAACTTAAACGTTTACCACCGCAACCAAATTAATTTGGTTTGAAAATTAGTTTGCAAATCAATCTTAATCAAGTTTTGAGCATGAATACCAAAACTTACTTATATTCCCTTAGTACAATTCTCGTAGTATAATCATAAACAAAATCCACTAATATAAAATTATTCGATTGAGTTAATTGAATCCAAATCCAAAATCTAATTCAAAAGGAAATTGAATAGCCCCTTTTGTGATCGTTCTGCAGCCTTTGGGTTTCTTATATTGGGAGTCAAACCTTCGTTAAACCATGTTTATGGAATATTATTGGATATCGATGGTACATATAGGCAGCGAAGTGATGCTACCATCGTGGTTGCAATAATAATAAAGATAGGCTAGGTTCGAGAGAAGAAGAAATATAGAATATGATAGGGTATGTTTTGTATACCCACCTTAAAAAGCCTGGCGAGATTGAGGTATATCCAATAAGACAAAATAAGGTCATTATGAAGTAAAACCAAGCCACCCTTTAACCTTGTATTTTCTAAATGGCTAAAATACCCTTGGTTAATTAACATTAAAATTCTGATTAGGTTAATTAATTGAGTTTAGATTAAAAATTTGAAATTATGAATTCACTAAATTAAACCTTTCATCCCACTTATGATTTCGATTTTGATCAAAAAAATTAGATTTTAAAAATACACAAGTCCGGCAAGGTTATAGTTTGAATAACATGCCGGCTAATATGCACCGGCATGGTCCATTTTGAATAAGCTGCCGAATTTGGTCAGACGGCATTGTATTGGTTGAAGAACACGCCGAGTATCTTCGGCATGTAAAATTATACTACGATGCAGGTGGTTATAACGTCGGCAAGTAAATATCTTTTATCACTTCCGGCTAACATATAGCCGGCAGGTTAGGGATTTATAACCTTGCCGACTTGTATTAATACCAAACAGAAAATATGGAAGATTAATTCACTTTATTTATGCAATTTTGGTTACTACATTGATTGAAACATAAAAACGAATGCACTTAACATGTGCATCAAGCCTTTAAACCCTAGGCGACCCTAGTGGACGAGTTATAGTCTCGTGAGGGCTTACATAGAGGTATACCCACAAAACCTACACTAAAACTTCTAAAACCATCAATCTTCCTCCGACGGCAGGGTCTACAAAAAAGCCGATAGGGTCTAAAAAAACAACCTATCTGGCGGACACATAGCCGGAAAGTTCGACCAAAAGATGCTTACCGGCTAAGACACCCCGGAAAAGTGTCATCAAAATAGCCTTCCGGCCAACAAACAAATTTACATAGTAAATACAAGGAATTTTCACTAAACAGGTCGGCAAGGTCCATTAACCATACATTTCCGGCTGACAAAGTGCCGGCATCGTTTTATAAAATACCCTTCCGGGATAAAACATTCTAGGCATCAGGAGACATTCAAAGAAAAGTAGCATATAGGTGAAAACGAACAAAATGCCGGCGTCGTTAAAACTAATATAACGCCGGCAGGTACTTAGTTGAATAACTTGCCGGCCCTGCTAGTAGCAGTTACAGAAACCATAGAGCCGGTAGGTTCTTCAAGCTTATACCATTCCAGCCAAACCCTAACTATGAAACCCCGGAAGGGTCGATAAAAAAAACATTGGCGTGGCAACTGCCAATTCACAAATTCGAATTTTCTGACCTAATTTGACATGCAAATATGAAATCGAAGTACTAGAGTGAGTTTAAACAAGCCCTTACTTTCTTAAGCGCACCATTTCACGTGTTTCAGCGGGTTCAATTCCTTCTTCTTCAACCGTTTTTTTTTCTTCACTTTCTTAGCAACCAAACTTGCAATTCCAGGGTTATATTCATTGGGTTTGCGATTAGTTTCTTTCATACGAGTTGCCTTCTTCCGTAGTGGATCCATTGATGAAGATTAATCGGAGTTTTTGAATCGACGATGCTAACGAATTAATCGACGCGTTTTGGTGGTGGTGGGGTGATGGAGCCGGTAGGGTTGTGGAGGGAGGAGAAGAAGAGAAGAAGATGAAATGGAAAAAAAATTAAAACTGATTTAGAGTAATAGGTTTTTAAAGGATAAGGGTATTTTTATAACTTACCTATTAGGCCTCCCCTAAAACCCACAAAAAATGTCCCTTTAAAATTGGGTATACCCCAATTAATCTGGTTATAAACCAATCAAGCCAGGTTAAAAAGAGTTGTATAAAATTTGATTTGGATAGTTAGGATGAAATTTAGAAAGTGGGGATGGGAAATAGGTACATCCCACAAGATTACCCAAAAACTATCGCTAAATGTTAATTTAAGCTTTAGATGAACGTAAACAAACACAATGATTAAGTGTTCTAGTGCCCACATTACATTACATTACATTACATGTACAGTAATTAGTATGACATATAGATTGTTGTTACGACCTCCGGTAACAGAAGAAGAAGAAGAAAATTGTCAAATCAAAAAACCGAGTGCTGTGAAGTAAACAATCAAGACAGGTAGGGAAACAATCATTCCAACTATCACCCTACAAACACACAAAAACACAATGTTAGAATTAGAATTTCCTCCACAAACCCGATTTCTTCAAACGTTTTGGTCCTTGTTTCCTCCACAAGTTCCCACAATTTTCTCTCGAAAAAAGAAACAAAAGTTCCCACATTTTTTAGCGAGGAATTTCAAGTCAATGAATCTGCTCCGTTGTTTAAATATTTTTACTACAATATTTTACAGTAGAAACTTCCCCTAATTAGCATCATCATCTGTTATGACTTGCATATTACGGCCTCAAATAGTGAAAACCGACAAGAGTTATGCCATTTTAAAAGCAAGCTAGCTTGTTTTCTATTCTAGCAGCACACCTTCATTTTGTTGCTTTGCACATTTATAATTGAGTTCTTTTGGCACATTTTAAGTGTCTCAGGTGAGTTAGCTAAATATGCTCGTAAACTGGGCATTTCTTATTGTTGGCCAAACCAGTTTCCTAGTTTCTTAGCCAATTTTATCATGTACATTTTATAAAAAAAAATTTCCTTAGCATCGATTTTTTTTTCTGAGTTCCTTATAATAATCAAAATAAATAAAAGTACTACTTACGCAGTACTAAGCACGTCAGCGTGCAGCCCATACTCTTTCGCGTAGATGAACGATACGATTGCTTGTGGTAGCGCTGCCTGCAGTGTAATGGAAATAAACATCATCAGTGAAGTCAAATCAAATTCGTTAAAACCGACCAACTTGCTAAAAAGGTCAAGTAATTTGAAATTAGATGGCTCGGTGGCAGAAAGCAAAGGTAGAGTGGGAGTGGGCAAGAAAATCTAAAACATTGCCAGTGGACAAACAATAAGTATTTTTAGAAAGGAGGCCGGTCTTAGCTTTATGCTATGGGTTACAGAAGAACATCGCATATATGCGATAAACTGTACAAGATCTGGTGGATAAGTTAGGTTAAGTGCTAAATGCGTACTTGGACAATTGCTACACGCAGAACATCACCGCGCAGGCCAACCGCCAAACATCCTACTGCCATGGCAGCTGGTCCTGCAATAAACCTTAAAACCAAACCGAATACCGTTAAGCGCACTCCACAGGCCAGAATTTTTACTTGCAGTGCACTAAAAAGACCTGCACACAACCACACACACAAAAAAAAGATTAATTAAATTAAATTAAGTTAAGTACACAGTTACATAATTAATTACAAAACCGTGTTTCATCTTCCTTACCCATACTGAACATGGCTGAGCCGATTCCTGCTTTCGACATAATCAATACCGATCCCTCGATGATTGTTGGCATTTTAACATGCCACCTGTTAATTCGTACTCTTTTAGTAAATTCGGATGGTTGAAGAGCAATTTTTTTATATACATATTAGACGTATGAAAGGTTATTATACCTATTTGAGATAAAAGCCCAAGTGATGCCAATGACACTGGCATGAGCATTAGGATTAACGATAAGCTTACGGCAAACAGTCTTCATTATAGACCAAAATGAAGGTCTAGTTATTTTAGTACCCGACACCAAATTGTCATTTCTTTCTAAATCGCTCACCATACGAGTACCGACATCTACGCTCAAAGAATCATTCGCCTTATAAAACTCTAAAAAGAGCAAAAGAGTCGATAACCAAACTATCCCTTGAAAGACACAACTTTGAACAACAAGCTTAACTCCAAGATCACCATACATGGCTTTGAACATAGGCAATCCTATGACCAAAGAATTAGTTAAAGTTGATAATGAAAAACTTGTTATTAACCAAGTATAACTTCCATTACTACTTCCCTTAGCCCATGCAACTAACACAATAACTATTATGACTTTGGATATTGCATCAGCAGCTAGAAATTTGTAATTCCATCCGAATGGATCAACTTGAGAAATGAAATGGAATGTGAGGAGTGGTAAAGTGAAGTAACAAACGAATTTATTAATCGCGTCACATTGCTCGTGAGAGAACATCTTCCACCACTTCACTGAACCATAACCTAGAATCAAAGCAACATATAAAGGTGTCATGGCTACTACAACCTTGTATATATCACCCATTCCGATCATCATTTTTCAGGGCTCTTTGAACTTGAATATGGGAAGAGGAAGAAGAAGAAGGAGGTAGGAATGCGATTTGCACAATTTCGAGTACACAACTTATATATAGTGCAAGTATGTACGGTAAAAACTCTATATATATTAATAGCCCTGGGATTTCACAAAACTATTAATATATAGAGTTTATTAATATAAGGAGGTATACCAAAAGAAATGATTTTTTTGCTAATTCAAAGTATTAAATTATAATGGATATGGATGTCTTCCTTAATCATCCAAATGAGCAACAACTCATATATGCTTTAACCAAAGAAGAAATCATCGATGGAATTAGACAAGAAGCAAATGGAGTTAATCCTAATGATGATAATACGGAAATACCAAAAGTTTCATTTCAAGAAGCTTTAAACATACTTGACAAGTTGGAAACTTTTTTGCTTCAACAAGAAGGTGCCCATAGTAATGAAGTCTTACGCATCTGTAAATCAAAAAGTTACATCATTTTCTCAAAAAACTATAAATAATTATTTTATTTTATCTTAAATTTCGATGTAACATGATCTATAAGTTTCCAATAACGATGATTATATTAATATATGGAGGTAAATTCCTTATGGCGGGCCGGTGCCACTGTAATACAATGGTAAAGTTACTGGGTGATGATATCAGTGACATGAGTTCGAAACTCGCTAGCATCAAATTCTTTACCGATCAAAAAAAAAATTTCCTTATGACGGGACTAAAAAACCTATTAATATTAAAATGTGGAGGTTATTACTATAACTGGCCCAAGTTGGGATTATGATTTTTTATTGATATATAGAGTTTATTAGTATATGGAGTTTTTACAATATAAATGAGAATAACATTTGGGTGATAGAGATAATCGTGGGGATTAATTATATGATGGGGGAATGATGAAGACTTGTTATGACTCTTTTGATCACTCGCACTTTTTTAAATGAATTTACTCATATGGGTACTTTTTTAATTTTTAAATAAATTTCCTCACATGGATACTTTTTTAATTTTCCCTATGGTGATTCTATGCCTTATATACTGATCAATGATCACAAAGTGGAATAATTGTTGTCTACTGGGAATTTTAATCAAAAATGCTACATGCACCGATTCGGTGTACTTTGGTGTGCATCTCAAGAAGATCCAAGGGCAATTAGGGGCGCCCTGGGAGGAGTTGATTGGGGGTGGGGACATTGGTGGGACCCACACTTTTTTCCTCTCTTTCTCTCCGAAGTATACACCCTTCCGTGTATAAAGCATTTTGGAATTTTAATAGCACTTTCCGTGTGCGCTGGAATGTAGCTAGCAGTGATTTTATTTTAGAAGTAGGAACCGGAAGTAGATCAGCGTTACTTCAATCATATCCTTTTTAATATGCTCTTTTTGTATTATCACTAGCTTATTAGTGATGTTTGTCTGGACTCTATTCTTTTTGGTGGTTCAATCTTTTTAGATTATACCCTATCTTCTTTTGTCGCGGTGTAAGCGCTGCGTGATGCTGGAAATTTAGAACCACCACATTCCACACAATCTATTTCACGGTTGCTAAAAGGGGTACGTAGTACCAGTACTAATAGTAATACTACGTCAAACTCTTGCAACACAAACAGGAATTACACCTCATGAATCTCTTAAAACAATACTCTCGATAGAATAAAGTTTAAAGTACATTTGTAGAAAGTAGCTAGCTCCAATCTGAGTCTTTGGAATACAAAGCGGCGCAAGACATGGGGAGTGTGGCAGATTCTTTCCGCGTGGGTGACTGCATGTTGACGAGCTTCACAGCAAGTATGCAAAATTTATTTTTGATTTGAATTCATATGAGTATATACAAATTCACAAATAAATCTTAGTATTCATTTCCTGTTGCAAAAAAACAAACGACACTAAGGTCGTGTTTGGTATCCTTGATATCCTAATCTAGGTTGGGTTATCTTTTAAATAACAGTATATTGTGTTTGTGTGGGTGTTTATTCCATGTCAAGATAAGAATATTGTATCCTACCTAGATTTTAGGAGGCTAAAAAGTTAGGATTTTTGTATTCCATATAAAACCTGGAATACCTTAATCCTTTCCTGGGTTAGATAGTTATTTTTATAACTATTTTTTCTATTTAGGGCGAGTTTGGCAACCTGGATATCCCAACCTGGGTTGGGTTATCCCTATAAAAACCGTTATTTTGTGTTTGTTTCACACATATTCTTGTCATGGATTGGGTTATCAAAACTCCCCGTGATTTTCGAACGCCAAAAAAGTAGGATTATGGTATTCTCCTGAATACTTGTTCTCCCCTTTTCCTAGCCAGGAATAGTGTAACAAAACTCCACTGCTAAACCCACGAAGGGTTTATAAGTATCTTTCTCTTCTACTTACTTCTTCAAGCTTCCCATTCCTTCATCCATAGAAATATCAGGTACTAAAAAAAGAAAAAAAAATTGTGTTGTGATTATAGTATTTCATTATGGAACTGATTCGTTTTCATTTTTGTTTTGTTTACAGGGTTTCTTCTTGTTCCTATATCGCACCAGGTACAATATATGTCTTCCCATATTCAAACCATCATCAATTCTATATTTGTTTCCTAAAAATTGCAATGTGTTAATTGTTGATATCTATGATTTATGAGAATGGTATGATTTCACGTGTTACTATGTCAGAATTTGATTAACAATTCGGAAATACGGTCACAAGTCCATCGCTGTTTGATAAAATTCCTCAATGGGAATTTTATGTTTTTTTTCCTTTTTTCCATTAGTTTTGGAGAAGTGTGTTTGATAAAATTGGTTCTTAAAGATTCAGCATTTGGTTCCATATCTCATCTGCTGATGATCAGACCACAGAAGAACATAGAGATGAGTTCTCGAAGAAACAAAAGTGAAAGAATGGAATGAAATCTTAGTTAATAAGATTCACATTCCTTCGCTTTCATGGTTAGCAGTATTTATTTGATAAAAAGCACAAGTATTTTGGTATCTTTACTTTCTTTCGCTAACTCTACTACTGAAGATACACTTTCACTTTCACACTTTTGTTTTGGCTTTGTTGCATTAAAAGAAGTTGGGAAAAAAAAAGCCAATCTTTGTTTTAAGACAAGTCAAGTAGGCTATGCTATAGTAGTACCTGAATGTCAAACTTGTATAATTAAATGAACAACAAGAAGTAGAAGAAGAAGATTCATCAATTAGTGATTAAGGAAACAGTAAAATTTGTTATTAATACTAAAACTACAAAAAAAGATCAAGTTTAGAAACTTAGTAGCTAGTGTAATAATACTACTAATATAGTGGGAGTTGGTGACTCTCTGTCTTGTCTTGTCTTGTTCACCAAATGTCTTGTTTTTAATCAAGATGAATATTTCATCCAAAACACGTACAACCTGTACTAAGGTCTGGCAAATGTTTTGTAATAGACCGTTCACCCATTGCTCTTCATTAAAATAGAACTTATGGAGAGTGAATCTTCGAGTGCCCAAAACGGCGGGAGAACAACTTGGACCCCTCCAATGGATCAACTGTTTATAGAACTTATGGTAGAACAAGTGCTTAATAAACAACTACTCGATGGCCAATTTAGCAAATCTGCATGGGAAAACATCGTCACTAAATTCAAAGATAGCTTTGGTCCTTCTTATAACAAGGAGGTTTTAAGAAACCGCATGAAAACTTTGAGGAAAAACTTCAATATTGTAAGTAGTATTAGAGGTACAAGCGGCTTTGGTTGGAACAAGACAAGAGAGATTGCGACTGCACCTGATGATGTATGGGAAAGACGTATTAAGGTTTGTGATTTTATTTAATTTCTTTTATTCAAAGTTTTATCATCATTATGTTTTCTAGTAATTATATGTTAAACTTAATTTTAGGAACACCCAGAATACAAACAATGGAGGACAAAGCCTCTCCCACATTACGATGATCTAGCAATGATATTTGGTAACAATATTGTCTTGGATGCTATTGTTCAACTTGCAGATGATTTTTACAAAACCAGCAGGTTCTAGTACCCCTGATGAGATAAGAGAAAATCCGAGATTTTATCCATATTTTAAGGTACATGATTTGCATTGTGATTTCTAATTTAAAATTAATTTTATGGTACTCTTAGAAGCATATTTATATTTAGATGTCATGAACCAATTAATTAATTATGTATATTCAACAATAGAATTGTGTTGGAGCAATAGATGGAACTCACATACCGGCAATGGTTAGTGAGGATGAACAAGCTCTTTATCGGAACAGAAAAGGATTTATTTCTCAGAACGTTTTAGTAGCATGCTCATTCGATTTGCAATTTCAATATGTTCTTGCGGGTTGGGAAGGTTCTGCTCATGACGGGCGTATATTGGATTCAGCTTTAACAAGATCGATAAATTAATAGTACTGTAAGGTATGATATACATCATATTTTTTTATTTAATTAAATATTTCTTCCATTTTTATAATTGAGATAGTATAATCTTAATTTTTTATTTGTGTAGGAAAATATTATCTTGGAGATGCAGGATTCGCCCTTACGCCAAGTTTTATTACTCCATATCGCAATTTTTCTTTCAAAGAATTATTTAAAAACCATAAATTTATATGCAAGTACAACCTCAATATTTGAAACACAAGTTTTTATTTATTTTTAAATTAATTAATTTAGCGAAGGTTGTATACAAGTTTGTTGACAATGTGGAATAAACAACTAGTTTTTTATTATTAATTTTTATACTATTTTTCAATAACCTTGTTTTGAAAATTTTGTGGTTTAAAAAATGTTGGTTTAAACACCATTTAAAATAATCCATTAGTATCTCAAACAAACACAATTTAAGTTAACCCAGGATAGGATAGAATTTGACAAACATCACTTAAACTGACCATTTGTTATCTTAAATTAAATTAAGATAAACCTAGGATATGTTAAAAAATACTTAAATTTTTCTTATGCTCAAAACCATAAATTTATTGTTTAGTTTTTATTTATTTTTAAATTAATTAATTTACAACAAGTTTGTTTTTCCAATGTGGAAAATAAACACCATTTAAAATATCCATTGCCACGATAGTGTTGGATAAACCAAAAAATACCCTAACTTGGACAACTTTTTTCATATCCAAACTGAGAAATAGACCCTAAAGTACTTTCCCACTTTTCAGCTTATGCACCTCGACTCTCTCTTGTTTTTGGGTGGAGTAAACAGAATTACCCACTCGGCCCACTCAGGAAGTCTCTTTTTATTAAACAGAAGGTGGTCCATGGTTTCATCAACGGGTCCATTATATCCATCAAAAAATACCTGATGAAGTAAATTTTAAAGACAGTTAAACACGTGGCGATGAGATCATGGTCCATGAGCTAGAACTTTAATACAGGGATGAGTGTTAGAGAGAGCACAACAAACACACTCGACTCGAGAGTTGCATTGCTAAGCAGCTATAGCTTTTTCTGCCTAATTAATTTTCTTTTTTCAAATAATTTATTAAGAGTGGGAATAATTATTAAGAAGAAAAATATTTGTACATAATCCCTATATATTGCTGAGTTTTTTTTTTTTTTTTGAAGCATGAAATTTATTAGATTGGACTGAAATTACACGGGGTACGTAATACCTATAGAGTCTGATATTACAATAGAATTGATAGATTGTGGAATTGTATGTTCCCATACTGTTGTCGTGAGTCTCCTCTATGGAGCAATCATCCGCTGCTCGGTTTGCTAAACCATCTGCTGCTTGATTTGCTTCTCTGTAGACGTGGCTAACGGTATATTACTGGATTTGGGCAAGCCTTTGTTTGATCTCTGCAACCAGGTAAGATATATACCAAGGGGGTCTGTATCTGAGGTTATAAATCTCATTAAATTTTCCGAATCCGTTTCAAATTGGACTTTTGACCATCCTTGTTCCGTCGCCGTTTTAGAGGCTATGTGCATGGCCCAGGTCTCCGCTGCAAGTGATGTGGTGATGCCTAGAGGTTGTATTATTGCTAGTATAGTGTTGGTTTCCTCATTTCTACAAATAATACCTGCTCCCGTTATTCCGGGGTTTCCTCTTGTTGCGCTGTCCGTGTTGATTTTAATCCAATCTGATTGAGGCTTGAGCCATCCTACAAAGATGGTTGAAGTTGTTACTGTTCTTTGTGCCGGGTTTGGATATGGATGCAACCCAGGGAGCACCGGTGGGAGGTGTATCTTGGACCAAGAATATTCTTGTTGGAGCTTGATGGCCATTTGCATTACATTTATCGGATTTTGTTGTTGTTGGCGATACATTATAGCGCTCCTTGTTAACCATAAGGACCAAAAAAGGAAGCAGAAGGTTGTGGTTATCGGTACAAGTACTGTTGTTTGGAGGAGTTCGGATATAGTTGTTTGGTGAGGTAGTGAAATGGGTACGCCTTGTGAGGTGACGTGAAGGTTTCTGAGGTGGTTTAATAAAAGGTTCCAAGAATCAATAGTTGTCTGACAGTGTAGCAGAATGTGACTGGATGTTTCGGGATTAGAAATGCACTAAGGGCATAGGTTGGAGTTGGTGAGATGGATGCGATGAAGAATATTGAGGGTCGGTAAACCCTCATTAATTTATTTCCACAAGAAAAGATGTACTTTTGGGGGACATGGGAGCGTCCAAAAGAAGTTGGATGGTGGAAGGGGGTTTTGGTGAGTTTTCTCAGAAGCGCTAATGAGGCAGTTGTATCTTGAAGCAGTAGTATATTGTCCGCTTTTTGTAAATGGCCATATGATCATATCGGGTTGATTGTTCTGTGGGATGTGGATGTTGATGATTCGTTGAATTATGGGGTGGGGTAGTAGGCTTAATCTTTCGTGATCCCAATTACCGGTTGATGGGTCAATGATATCTGCTACTGACTGTATTGGATAACAAGAAGCTTGGTTAATGGTATTTTTAAATTGTGGTATCCAATTTGCTTGTATGGGGGTGTGTAATCCATCTCCTATTTGGTGGAAGAGGTGTTGTTTGAAAAATGGTATGAGCGAGGCCATTTGCCTCCACTAAGGGCTAGGGGAAGACGGGAGTGGTGGGATGCTTTCGAAAATAGGGGTCTGATCAAGGTATTTTGCATTATAAAGTCTGGCTAAGATAGAGTTGGGGTTTTGTGAATGTTCCAAACTCGTTTCATAAGTAGTGCTTTGTTGTGTTCCTTACTACTTCGGATACCGATCCCTCCTTGTGATTTGGGTTTGTGGATCTTGTCTTTTCCCAGAGGGTAGAGTTTTCTGATTGAGGAGTCGTGACCCCAAAAGAAGTTTGTCGTGATACGATCCATTTTTGGGTGGATATGAGAAGGAAGGATTTTGGTTTGCATGAGGTGGTTGGAAGTAGGGGTTAGTGATGATTTTATGATCTTGAATCTTCCGGATTTGTTGAGGCATTTGGTCATCCATCCTTTTGCCTTTCGTGCCAGCCGTTGAAGCAAAGGGGAAAAAATGTGGCTAGAGGATCTACCATGTTTAAATTGTACTCTTAAATAGGTAGGGGGTTCGGTGTTGTTGACATGTTGAAATATTGGGTTAACTTATCTATCTAGGGTTGTTCTAGCTTCGGATGATGTATCAGTGTGGATTTAAAGTCGTTGATGTGTTGACCCGCCGAGGTGCCGTAATCCTGTAGCAGAAGTTTGAGGTGATTGGTGCTTTCTGGAGTTGCGTTATATGTTATCAAGAGATCATCCGCGTACATAAGATGCAGTATTGGTGAAACTTTTGGAGAAATGCGGAGCCCAACTATCTTATTTTGTGCTTCAAGTATTCCCAAATTGGTGGACAGTATTTCCGCACAAATAATAAAGATATAATAATAGAGAGGGTCTCCCTGCCGTATTCCCCTGGTTGGAGTAATGTATCCATGCGGTGTGTCGTTGATATTGATTGAGTAGGTTACCGTAGATATGCATAGCATAATATAATCCACAAAGTTTAAGGGGAATCCTAAGCTGGTGAAAGCATGTTTTATGAATCCCCAATCCAAGGAGTCATAAGCCTTTTGAATGTCTAATTTCAGTGCTATTTTAGGATCCTTCGTACGGTATGATGTTCTGACGTGGTGAAAAAGTTCAGCTGCGATAGCTATATTATCATGAATGGATCGCTGAGGCACAAAGGCACTTTGGTATGGGCTTATCAAAAATGGGAGTATAGGTCGTATACAATTGACCAATATATTTTGAGATGATTTTGTAAGTGACATTACATAACCCTATCGGTCTAAATTGAGATGGTTTTGAGGGATGTTCAATCTTTAGGATTAGAGTGATGTTAGTGTGGTTCATGAGAGGGTGAATGTTGAATGACTCAAAGGAACTTCGGACCATTGCAATAAGTTGTGGTTGGGTTGTTTTCCAGAAAACTTTAAAAAACTTACTGGTGAATCCATCTGGTCCTGGATCTTGATCCGATCCTATGGAGAAAAGCACATGTTTGATCTCCTCAGTGGTGACTTCCGCTGTTAGTTTCTCACATTTTCGGGGGGTTAACCTTGGAGTTATTTTCTCGAACAGGTTTTTATCGATTATTGTATTTGGAGCCGTATACTGGTCAGTGAAGTGTTCAAGCATGATCCTGATAATTTCTTATTTGTCGTTAATCCAATTGTTTTGATGATCCTGAATTTGTTGTATATTATTGCAGCTTCTATGAATTGTGGCCTTTGTATGGAAGAATGTGGTGTTACGGTCGCCTAACTGGAGCCATTGTATTCTAGATCTTTGCTGCCAATATGTTGCGTGGCAATCCAACAAATTTAGGTGTTCAATTCGGAGTTGCTTTTCTTGTTGAATCTAGTTTTCCAGTGCAGCTCCAGTTTGCATAGCACATTGACGTTGGGGAGCTTGAATTTTCGCGGTTGACTTTTTGATTAAAGTGGGTAGATGGCCAAAGTTAATCTTATTCCATTTTGTTATAGTTTCACTGGTTGAGATGAGTTTGAGCTGGTGGTTCAAAGGTGGATCCGAGTCATGTAGTTTATCCCATGCCCAGGTAACCACTTGTGTGTTATGTTGTACTTCTTGAGGAGAGCGTGGAAAGACTTCTTGAAATGCGAGCCTCCATCGCTTATCACCACTCTTGGTGTGCCGTGCCTAGTGAATATGTTTTCTCTTACAAAATCACAAACAACTCGAGAATCATTAGTTTTGGTGCCTCTAGCCTCCACCCATTTAGAAACATAATCTACGGCAAGAAGTATATAAAAATTTCCATTCGAATTGACAAAAGGGCCCATAAAATCAATTCCCCACACATCAAAAATCTCTACGGCGAGAATTGGTATATGTGGCATTTGATTTCGAGCACCTAGATTGCCCGTTCTTTGACATCTATCACACGATTTACAAAAAACATATGAATCTTCAAACAAGGTGGGCCAATAAAATCCACTTTCAAGAACCTTGAGAGCGGTACGTTTAGAACCAAAATGGCCACCACATGCAAAAGTATGACAAAAGGAGAGAATAGATTGAAATTCGGAGTTAGGTACGCACCTTCGTATGATTTGATCAACGCCATATTTCCATAAGTATGGTTCATCCCACACATATTGCTTCGCTATCTTCTTAAGCTTCATCTTTTGGAATTTAGACATTGTGCTAGGTACCTTCCTTGTCACCAAATAATTCACTATATCCGCATACCAAGGTGTTGATTCTTCCACGGAGAAAAGTTGTTCGTCCGGAAAGCGGTCTTGTAATGGTAGTTCTTCTTGAGACATAACAAGTCTACTAAGATGATCCGCAACGGTATTCTCCACACCTTTCTTATCTCGAATTTCTATGTCGAACTCTTGTAGTAATAAGATCCACCGGATTAGTCTTGGCTTAGCTTCTTTCTTCTTTATTAAGTATCTAAGTGCCGCATGGTCGGAATACACAATAACCTTTGTACCCACCAAGTATGAGCGGAACTTTTCTAATGCAAACACAATAGCCAATAACTCCTTTTCCGTGGTAGAATAGTTGATTTGTGCATCATTGAGGGTCCTAGATGCATAATATATAACATGGGACAACTTGTCCACTCTTTGACCCAAAACGGCTCCAACCGCATAATCACTAGCGTCACACATTAGTTCAAATGGAAGATTCCAATCCGGTGACTTGATAATCGGCGCACTTGTCAACATTGCTTTTAATTTGTCAAAAGCATCCTTGCATTCCTTGTTGAAGTCGAAAGGTACCTCCTTTTGTAGTAACTTGCACATCGGCATGGAGATTTTGGAGAAATCCTTGATAAACTGCCTATAGAAACCTGTATGACCAAGAAATGAACGAACTTCCCTCACCGAAGTGGGATATTGTAAGTTTCTTATTAAATCTATCTTTGACTTGTCCACTTCGAGTCCTTGAGAGGACACAATGTGACCAAGTACTATGCCATGGTTTACCATAAAATGACATTTCTCCCAATTAAGAACAAGGTTAGTGTCTATGCATCGTTTAAGAACTAGTTCAAGGTTGTTTAAACAAATATCAAAAGAATTGCCATAAACACTAAAGTCGTCCATAAATACCTCAATAATGTGCTCCACGTAATCCTAGAATATGCTTACCATGCATCTTTGGAAAGTAGCTGGTGCATTGAAAAGACCAAACGGCATCCGTCTATACGCAAACGTTCCAAACGGACAAGTAAAAGTGGTCTTCTCTTGGTCCTCCGGTGCAATAACAAGTTGATTGTATCCCGAATAACCATCCAAGAAACAATAATAAGAATGCCCCGCTAACCGCTCCAACATTTGATCAATGAAAGGTAAAGGAAAGTGATCCTTTCGGGTTGCGGAATTAAGCTTTCTATAATCAATGCACACTCTCCAACCGGTTTGAACTCTTGTAGGAACAAGTTCATCGTCTTGATTTCGAACAACCGTAACACCGGACTTCTTTGGCACCACTTGCACTGGACTAACCCATTTGCTATCGGAAATTGGGTAGATCACCCCCACACTTAGCAATTTAAGTATCTCTTTCTTCACAACCTCCATCATGGGAGGATTAAGACTACGTTGAGCATCACGTATCGGCTTCACGTTCTCTTCCATTAGGATCCTATGCATGCATATGGATGGACTAATGCCTTTGATGTCCGCAATTGTCCAACCAATAGCCGTTTTGTGCTCTTTCAAGACTCTAAACAAACGGTCTTCTTATACCGGTGTGAGGTTCTTTGAAATAATCACCGGAAGCTCATCTCCATCTCCCAAAAATGCATACTTCAAATGATCCGGAAGTGGCTTCAATTCTAGTTTAGGCGCCTTCACAATAGATGGTACAAGTAATTCATCATTCACGGGTAAAGAGATATAGGAAACATTACCCTTAGCTTCTTGTAATGCCGTCAAGGCACCACATGTCTCCACCAATTCCGTGGAAATTTCAACATCCAAGTTAGACACGCCGTGGCCGTCCAATTCAATGCTCTTTTGCAAAACCACATCAAGTTCGTCCTCTCGATTCAATTCCACCATTTGTTGCGCTAATGAACCAACCACATCAATGGAGTAAGCGGAATGCACATCACTTGGGTAGCGCATGGCTTCAAATATGTTGAAGTGTATTACTTCCTTGTCGAATTCCATAGTGAGTGTACCCTTTTCAACATCAATCTTCGTCTTTGCGGTCTTCATAAATGGCCTCCCAAGAAGTAGAGAAGTAGACGAACGATTCTCATTATTGTCCATATCCACCACAAAGAAATCCACCAGAAAAATTAACTCATTCACTTGCACTAGAACGTCTTCTACAAGTCCCTTTGGATAGATGTTAGACTTGTTTTCTAGTTGGATAATAACTCTTATCTCTTTCAACGGTCCAAGATTCAAGGAGTCATAAATATCGGCCGACATCACACTAATGGAAGCTCCCAAATCAAGTAAAGCATGTTCAAACCTTTTCTTACCAATAGTAATTGGCACCGTGAAGCCACCGGGATCCGTGCACTTTGTAGGCATCTTCTTCTAAAGCATAGCCGACGCACTCTCGCCAACTTTAGTAATTTCATTATCAAGCAACCTATCCTTCTTTGTGCATAATTCCTTCATGAACTTAGCATACCTTGGCATTGTCTTGATGGCCTCTATGAATGGAATGTTGATTTCTATCTTCTTGAAGATATCCATGAGTACCTTATCTTGAGCTTCCTTCTTGGACTTAGCAAAACGACTAGGAAAAAGAGGTGGAGTAGTGAAAGTAGGAACCGGTTCCTTGGATTGGGAGGTTTGTGTTGAATTCTCCTTTGGTACGGCATCCTCCTTTTGTTTGACTACCTCTTCACTAGCTTCTTCATGACGAGTTGGACTCTCCACTTGTCTTCCACTTCTTAAGGTAACCGCATTAACATTCTCTCTTGGATTCACAATGGGTTGCGAAGGAAGCTTTGTGGATGCTTGAGCTTTCATTAAGTTCATATCGGTCGCCAATTGTCCCATTTGAGTTTATAAGTCCTTGATTGTCGAATCGGTCTTTTGTTGGGTTTGTTGTAACATAGAAGTGAGACCTTGCATGCTTTGCATTATCACATTCAACTTGTCATTATTCGAAGAATCTTGCTCCTTGACTTGTTGTGGTTGGAATTGTTGTTGTTGAGGTTGGAAACGTGATTGTTGGAATCCACCTTGTTGTGTATATGGATTAGGAGCCGCCGCTTGCTTGTTTGCATAGCTAAAGTTGGGATGATCCTTCCAACCGGGATTGTAAGTATTGGAATATGGATCGTACCTTGGCCTTGGATTTGGATATAAAGCATTTACTTGTTCGGTTTCATCATCCGGAATAATTACCGCGGCCAACCGTTGCACTACCCTCTCTATGTTGTTTAACCGTTGATCGGATTGTGAAGAGGAGTCACCAACTTCATGCACCAACTTAACCATTGAATCACCTCTTGCATAGAATTGTTGTGAGTTTGCCGCCATACTTTCAATCAACTCGGTAGCTTCGGCCACCGTCTTGTTCACTAGTGCACCACCACTGGCGGCGTCAAGAAGATATCTATCACTTGTTTGGAGACCTTCATAGAAGTATTGGATTATCATGGCGTCACTAAATTGATGGTGTGGACAACTTGCCACCAATCTCTTATATCGATCCCAACATTCATATAATGACTCTCCCACATGTTGCTTTATCCCACAAATTTCTTTGCGAATTTGAGTAGCCTTTGATGCGGGAAAATATCTCTCGAGGAAAAGTTTATTCATCCAATTCCATGTTGTGATACTTCCGGAAGGCAAATAGTATAACCATTCCTTAGCATTGCCCGCCAAAGAGAACGGAAACGCTTTCAACATTGCTCCATCCGCATTAGTATTCGGTGGAAGCATGGCCGTGACTATGGTGTTAAAGTCCATAAGATGTTTGTTTGGATCCTCATTCACCATGCCATGGAACTTTGGTAATTCTCTAATAAACCCCGGCTTGATCTCGAAAGTTGAGTTAGTTTGGATACACCATTGTTGTGTATCGAGCTTGTGAGAATCTAGGTCCTTGATTGTACGATCACCCATTGCTTCTTCTTCAATATCCGAATCTGCGAATTCACTTGATGTAGAACGAGGAAGCGGAGTGTTAACCGCTCGAATGAAATCCCTTAGTTGAGTGCCGGATCGAAGACATATTCTAATTGGACTCGGTCTTCCCCCTTGAAGCATTCACCAAAGATATAGTACCTACAGCAAGGTTCACAAAACTAAGTTAGATACGGTATAGAATCTAACAAAGCAAGAATAAAGCAAAAAGAAAAATAAAAACAACTAAAATCGCCCGTTGCTCCCCGGCAGCGGCGCCAAAATTTGTACGCGTGTCGTGACCACAACAAATTAATTAATACTTTACTACCTAATTAAATAATAATATAGGGTAGTCAAGGTCGATCCCACGAGGAGCAAGAGATTCTAGTTGTAAAATTGTCACAAAAAGGGGGGTATTGGTTGTAAAATTTATAAAGCAAAAGAAATAAACAAAGTAATTAAAAGTGTAAGTTGAAATCAATGAGAGAAAATAGATCAAGGAATCCTTCTTCGCTGCAAAACAATGATTAAAGCTATGTTCTTTTCCACTTGTTATTAGTCATAGATTATCACCAACCGTAGGTATAGCAGCTAGATCAGTGCTAACCCCAAAATCCCTAATTTCACCGGATACGGAAGTTCTCGCCTACCAGATTCTATTCACCAAACCACCTAGTAGTAGATCACCCAAGATGTAATTTAGTTAAACGCATTAAGATTCATGAATTTATTAGGTTGATATTAGTAGTTAAACTCTTAGATCAAGGTTCACTTGCTAACGTTGTTTTTACACACAATTGCTCTACGGAATCCCTCCGCAAGGTCTTGTGTTTTCTACTTATGTAAATAGTCAAGAAACGATTACTTATCCCCTAACTTTCACTAGCTTTAGATTAATTAACAAATCAATTTAGTTGGCCACCCAAACGACCTATCAATCAAACATAAACACTAATATTAGTAAAAACAATCGATAATCATATGAAAAACTTCAAAGTAGAATTGAAACAAAACTCAAACCATATGCTAAGAACTAGGAATTCATCCTCAATCAATAAGAAAATTAGCTACTCATAATTTGGAGTTCACACAATAATAATAATAAAGGAAGAAAGAAAAACTTATTGAAAAGATGATGGTTGCTCCTTCCTCCAATCCTTGTGCACTTTAACTCCTTCTCCAAAGTAGATGTGTGTGTAGAAGGTTGTAGAAAACTCCTTTATTTATAAACTTCAATACTCTCCATGTCTTTGTAGGAGAAGATTCCTCATTCCATAAGAACACCACTTTCCCAATTTGAGACACATTCCAATTTCTAGTCCAATTCTCCAAAACTTCCAAGTTTTCATCCAATTCCCAATTCTAAATCTTCACACACATGAGAGAAGTCCATACAAAATTCTGTATTTTTGCTCGTCGGAAAACTGTGTTTTTGGCCGGAAGTTGGCCGGAATTTGTCGCCACTGACCACCTGCAAATTCTGTCTCGGTCAAAGAATATTCTGTCAGTCCACCGTCAGGACTAACGGTCAAATGGGTCAAACCGTCATTCAATCCGTTAGTTGACTAGGTCAAAGACGGGAGTCAGCTAGCGAGTTAGCTTCTGATTGGTCTGAGTTGGATGATTCACTGATCTGGACCGGTCGTCGGACTCTTTATGGATCGGTCTGGAACGGTTGTCGCCGGCACCGAGTTGACTCGCCGGAGGGAGAAATCCGGCCAGAGTTCCGTTTGATTACAGGATTTTCCAGGCCAACTTCAGGCCTTTTTCTTTGGTCTTCTCCTGCGCAATTCCTAGCATTCATCTACCAAATTCTTTCAAGCACACATTCATTCAACAACATGGATTCACTCATTCTCGGATTAACCAACTGACTACGATTGCGGCTTCGGCATTACCAGCTACCCTATAACAGCAATTCCCCTGAATCTCATCCATTCGACTTCATCAACAACTGCTTCAATCATCACCACATTTACAAACCCATTAACACTTCATCATCCATCTAATCCACTGTGTCCGGTACCACCACCATCTCTATTTTTCTTTGATTGAACAGCAACAAATCTTCATCCTCATACCCATGAAATTCAACAGTATCATTTGGGTTCTTCAATTCTCTGCCTCTGAACCAACAACAGTAGCATCTTCAATGATCAAACAAACCCTAATTCAATTCTACCGAAACCCGTCTTGATCCGTGGCTTAACAGAAAAATCTTTCAATTCAATTCATCAGACCATCACTGGAACCCTAATTAACCACCATAATACAGCTTCTCGATATCAACTCACGATCACCAACAGACAGAACCCATTCAAATCGAAAACCCATTAATACATCAACAGATTTAAATCAAACCCTTTTCTGATTTTTTTGCTTCAATCCACCGTTGCATCTCGAATTTCATCTTAATAATAACACCAACCATTTCGAACCCTAAAACTTCTGTTCTTGATCTCCTTTTCGATTTCTCGATCTAGTTTTGGTCAGCTGCTGTTCTTCCTTTAATTTTATCAAGGGGAGACGAAATTGATTTGGGATGAATGAACTTTTCTCGATTTAGGGCTAAGTCGATCCTTGGTGTGGATTTAACGCCCAAGATAAGATCCACCCAAACTGGGTGCTAACACACATGTTTTCTGGATAAGGGGCACCCAGTGATAATTACACCCTTGGATAACTGATAAGGGTTACCCTAATAGAAGCCCCTTAACCACAACTGATCTTTGTTTAGTACTCCTCCAAATAGTGTATGCCCTTTAACCTTAGCTGGACTCCAGATAGTGCTCGCCCTATGAAATGATGATTATGCCCTTTTTGCTCGATTTTGGTGATTCCTTCTTCTTTTCGTCAGTGCGACTCCAGAGTACCTAATAACTCAAAAACACATGTAAAAATACATAATTTACTAGAAAAATAGCAAAGAAAGAATAAACTACTAGATAGTAAATACGGTGTATTCTACACCTATCAGCAAGCACCAGAAATTCGCAGAGTTAATGTTGCGAAAGAATCAGAAACATTTGTCATTGAAGTAGGAGCTACAGCAAAAAATCTATTTTGCAATTCAATTGTACATTCACAAAAAACGATAGAGTATTTCCATGATAATGTGATAAGCAGAGTATTTGCAAGGGATATAGAGGGAAGAGAGGTGATGAATATTGCGAAGATTTCTCCGTTAGAAGAATGGCAGAAACAAGTTATCTCATTTACTGCAGAAGAGATACCAAAGCCTGGGAAGATGCATGACAATCCATTGGTGGTGAAATTAGAGATAAATCCAAAATATAGAGGAGAAGAAGATGATGATGATGATGATGCAGCAAGTGATTCCTGGGAAATAGATAAAGTTCTAATTGACACTGGTATCTCGGTGGACATTTTGTTTTATCATACTTATCGCACAATGGGTGGAAGAGATGATGAGCTAATCCCTTCAACTTACAAGATCTATGGTTTTAATGGCACCGCAAACAAGCCAAAAGGAGAAATTACTATGGAAATTCCATTGAACAAGATATCTTCAAAAATCAAGTTTTGTGTAGTGGATATATAATCTCCTTACAATGCCTTAATTGGAAGGCCATGGCTCCATGGGATCTTGGGAATAGCATCAACATATCATCAATGCATAAAATTTCCACATCCTCATGGTATTGGGATAATTAAAGGTGATTGGTTTGAAGGCAAAAAGTGTTATGAAGTTGACATTAATACTTGCGAAGAAAGGAATGCTCGAAATCGTAATTGGAAACATAACAGGAAGCAAAATCAGAGAGCTGAGAAATTGATGGTGGACAATATAGAATTGCGGGGAAAGGGTATATTTCAAGAATAGTTTGTCTCAAAACATTCAATGGCGATAAATCATACAAAAATGGGGAAAAGTTGAAATATTCATTTTTCGCAAGAGCACAAAAAGATGAAGTTGCGAATAATCATTCGTCACAGAAGAAAAGAAGTACAACAATATCATTTTGCGAACAATTAAAAAACAAGATGATTTCGAATATTAAAAGAAAAATTCTGCTCAAAAATGCGAAATTTTTCTATTAAAAAGAAAGAGATGGTGATTTCTAATCATATAAGAATTTTTAATGCAAATGCATAAGACGGGAGCAAATCGCCTAAAAACATATAAGAACGGGACGAACTTTTATGGCGTACACCTTAGTTCGCGGATTCTATTCCGTAAGAGGCAATATCCTTAAAGTGCGTCATAAGGGGGGTATCTTCTTTACTTTCAATTATCATAAGAATGGGATGAACTTTTATGGCGCACACCTTAGTTCTCGGATTCTATTCCGTAAGAGGCAATGTCCTTAAAGTGCGTCATAAGGGGGGTATCTCTTTGCATGGATATGGGAAAGGCTATACCGCTGCTGGAACCTAGTCATGGAGATTGGGATTATAGAAAATCCATCCAGGAGAGATAACTTGGATTCCCAACTATATAAGGTTATACCCTGGTTGGGCGCCCGAGAGTTTCTCCTAAGGAATGCAACGTATGATCAAGGCGCCGAGGTACACGGTTGAGCTATGGGTGCCCGGGATGGATGAACCTACCCTGGCCATCCATGGCAAGTCTTGGCTTACGATGTGTTCGGCCCGAATAAAACCCCACTTAGGGTGCAGTCTTGTAACTATAAGCCATATAAGGCATAAAGGACAAGGCTGAGAAAATAATTGGTTGTTGGAAGAACCGGATGGGAAAGTGCTAGTCTTGTATGACCGATGTATAATCCTTGAAGGGGCAACTGGGGGGGAGAGATAAGGGCGATACCCTCCATTAGGGAGCTGTGTATCAAAAAAGACGGCAATGTCATGGGGCTTTATATTCGCAAGAATGTTTAGGCCCGTCATATTGTCGCGTGATGATGAGTGCCAAATATTGCATATTCATACACCTTTTCATTGGCACTTAACTCATCTTTCGCGCTTCAAAGTCATATATTATCCCAAATTCTGCATTTTTACCATCTTCAAGAATAAATATTTGTATTAATTAATTTTGTGTTTTTAAGTACTAAATAAAGCTTGGAAGAATTGAGAAGACAAAAGATAAGAAAGTTGGAAGTGTTGCAACCCGTTCGCGCATTAGTGGCAACCTGTTTACAATACATGGGATTAAACTACCCATAATCCAAAACCCATGATCCAAAACCCAAGACCCAAATCCATTTCCACCTCACCACCATTGGATTCCAAAACATCCACCTCACCCCATTGGATTCCAAAACATCCACCTCACCCCATTGGATTCCAAAACATCCACCTCACCACCATTGGATTCCAAAACATCCACCTCACCCCATTGTATTCCAAAACATCCATCAAGTGAGAAAACATGTTTTGTTGAGTAAATAATTGCCAAAATTCGAATCCAAGTGAGAGAGAATTTTTGTGTATAAATAGAGAGGGTTGTTGTGTTGAAAACTCATCCAAGAATAGCTTGTTCATGTTAGTTTCTTAAATTTCAGTTTTGTTATAATGTTCTTCATGTTCTAGTTCATTTGCTAGGGTTTTAATGAAGCCATAACTCATTGGTATGTATTCATATCTTGTATCTTGTTCTTGAAAGTTTAGAATTGTTTAAAGTATAATTTAATCCAAGTTTGTCAACATCTTGCTCTCACAATGTATGCCATGTATCCATTGTAGTTAGAATATCTCCATGTTGATTATGCTACAACTCATGCTTAACCAAATATTGATCCTTAGATTATTTGTGCTTTAATAAGACAATTAATTCTTTGGAGAAATACTTTAGTTGTGATTAAATTATCCATTGGAGAAACACCTTAGTTATAAGGTAGACTTGAATCTACTATAAGGACAAGAATAATATTACAAGTTGAATGCATATCATAGGTTATTGGTGGATTTGAATACCCTAGTATCCATATTCTCATTGTTTACATATCTTGTTATTTGCATCTTTTATTATTTCAGTCACTTGAAAATCATATCGTCGTATCGACAAAATCAAACCCCTTTTGGTTACTCTTTGAATCAGGATTTAGAATCAACTTCTACACTCTCCAAATCTCTGTGGTTCGACCTGTGCTTGCCCTGTGTTGCTTGTCGACACTGTGCACTTGCATTTTACACAATAGTAGGTATCTTTCCGAGCCTACCACGTGACAGAGACAGCAATGTCATGGGACTTTATATTCGCAAGAATATTTAGGCCCGTCATATTGCCGCATGACTGGCCAAAAAGCCTAAAGAGAAATGTTAAGATGAGGTCAATGGGTTTTTGCGATAAGATCAAAAATATGAGATAAATGAAATCAATAATAAGAGGAAATAAATCGCAAAGATGTCCTGCGATTTCATCGCAAAGACGACAATGTCATAAATCTTAAAAAGCAAAGAGAGAATTAATCTCTCACAAGATGGCTTAGATTTATCATATTGTCGCAGAAAATAAAATAATGATAAGGCAAGATCAATGGATTATTACATATAATGTAAGAATATCCTGGGATCTTGTTGCATAAAGGTGGCATAATAAGACCTTTAACTAGGAAGGCGAAATAAGACCACAAGAAAAGATATGTCATGAAACATATAATAAATTGTTCGCAGAAATACTTGCGATAATTCATTTATCATATTGCAGATTAATAACAAGAGGCAAGTATGGGAACGATGTATAAGAATGATAAATATTGTTATTCATCATTATATGATAAATTCATATAAGTAACGGATGGATAGAAGCAAAAAGGGAATTTATATATATTGAAGAACATCAGGAGTTACAAGTATCTTGTGGAAAGGATGATACAATTTTCCAAAGATAATTATCGCAAGAAAGGAAGAAAAAATTTTTAGACGAAGATCAAAAAGAAGAAGCAAAATTATTGAGATTTATCTTCACCATTATCTTCATCTTTGTCTTCATTATCTTCATCATCAGTTTCTTCGTCATCTTCGCTTTCATTCTCATCTATATCAGCCTCACCGTCGTAAATAACGGTACTTCGATCTCGGGTGGGATACTTTTCAAGAGGCAGGGATATAGGCTAAGAGAGAGGTTATTATCAGTGCAGACTTTCTCAATAGCGTTATTACGAACAGTGAGAAGATTACTATGCAAATTGGAGTTAGATATTTTTATCTTCTTTCGCAGTCTAGTGATCTTATCATTGCGGGAAGCAAGATTATTCGCAAGACCACTTTTTTCTTCTTCAAGTTCTGCGATCCTTTTAGCATGTTTTTCTTCAGATTCTGCGATAACACAAGTTAGAAATTTATCAAAAATTTACAAAAAATATAAAGATGTTATAGGAGCAATAAATAACCTTCTCTTTCATGAATCATTTCTTGTATCAAGGTTGCCTGTTTGGTGTGAAGACTGACATCTATTGCTAAGTTTTTCCTAGCATTATCGAGAACTGTCGCAGCCCATGCGAATTCATCATCATTTTGAATGAGAAGATGGGAACATATCTGTTTTTATCTTTTAAGAAGTTCAATATTTTCATCCTTAAGTCTATCTCTCTCAAGTTCAGTGTCAATAAGGGCATTGCGGAACTTTGATAGAGCTTCAGCGCCTTGAAGAGTAATGCGTTCTTTCTCCTTCTCAAGTTCCTTCTTTTGGGATTTCAAGGTTTTGATTATTTTTCCAAATTCATCTCTACAAGTCTTAAAACTATTGGATATACTCAAAGTAGATCTATAATCCATTCTTATAAGGGAAATGTGAAATCTAAGTTCATCGATAGATAGAGCATTAATTTTTCCATCGGAATAATTATTTAAAGCGTCATTAAGATGTCAAGAAGAATGGATTCATCTATGGGTTCATCAAAAGAATTAAGAATAAGAGCTTCATCAAGTAAGGTTATAGGAATCGCAAAATGGTTGTTTAAATAAGCTAAAATAGCAAGAAAGAAGAAAGTAAAAATAAAATAAAATAAATCATACCAATAATTTGTTTTAACTTCTCCTTGTCACTAGTTTTTGTTGAAGAACTTCAACATCTACTTCAAGCGATTTATTCTTGTTAAGGAGCTCAGTATTTCCAGATACTTCCAATTGTTTACATTTTTCGCGAAGAATGGATATTTCATCTTCGTATTGCTTATTCTTTTCGCGAAGTTTCGCAGACTCAGATTGTGAATCAGTAAGCCTTCTTTGCGATAATGATAATCTATTTTCTAATTTTGAAGCAACGGAAAAAGAAGCTCTAGCGATTGTGGCGAGATAAGAGAAAATAAGTAAGGGTAAAAAGAAGATCTTCGAAATTCATGACAAGTGTAAAGGGGCATACCAATG
This sequence comes from Papaver bracteatum, assembly GCA_023529315.1. NCBI lineage: Eukaryota > Viridiplantae > Streptophyta > Magnoliopsida > Ranunculales > Papaveraceae > Papaver > Papaver bracteatum. Next base: position 1,714,456 of record JAJJWX010000127.1, read on the forward strand.
AAGCTAGTGCATGAAGAAAATCTGGATTGATAAATCTCGAGAATCCTTTAAGATCTTTATTATTGGTTAAGATGGAAGCATCGCAGATTTTTGAGAGATAATTGCAAGCGTGAGCAATATCGTCATCACCAATACCTTGCATGGGATTTCTAAAGATATTTGACAATTGATCCATAGGAGTCTCAGGTTGAGAAAGACCCATCGCAGATCTAACTCTTGCGGAGGAAAAACATAATGAAGAGGTGCTCATGGTAGCATCATTATTTATTCTTCCGCTCTCTTCAACCTCATTATCTTTTTCAGCGACATAAGAAATGTCTTTAAGTGGTTGAGTTTTTCTTCTCTTTTTGGAGGACTCCCAGCTAGTTTGATTCTCATTGCGATGAGGAGAAGTGCAGAACTCTCATTTGGAGTTATTACTTTTTTTGCCTTTATCCTTGGCTTCAACTATCGACAAATGGTATTTCCTAGAAAACAACCACACATGAAGATAAGAAACAGGGCAACAATATATTGTTAAAAGTTATAAGAGAATGTTTTTACTTCATCGTGAAGGTTTTCAAAAAATTTAGGAGATTGGGATTCCAAAGATCTGATGTAGCTAGCCTTCATTTTTCCAATCGATAACAAATAATTAAATAACTAGTAAGAATAGTATATTTATCTGAATTTGCGAATAATGATTAACTTCGCGAGATATACCTCAGAATTCTTTTCAGGCCAATTAAAAATCCAAGGATGATAAGCCGCAAGATATGCAGGATTCGCAGGAAGGTTAAGAGTACCAGAAATATATGGACCTTCAAGGAGGAGAGGAAATCTACAACATTTATCATCTTTGGAGAAGCGTGGAATATTGTTTCTTGTGGAATGATAGTCTATATCTTGCATAAGGATTTTATCTTTCGCAACTTTTTTATCCCTATTCAAACGAATAGCCCAACACGTGCTTTCTTTCTTCATTGGAATCACTTGATAATTCGCAAAGAAGTTTTCCACGGTATATTTCGCTGGAATATTTGGAATTTTCTTATAATCAGGATGTTTCGCATCATCAGGATAAAGAGATCCTTTACCTGCTCCACGGGAAGCATATTCAAGAATGAGGCGAATACAATCTCTACTTAGTTGGAAGATTGCTCGCGAAAGTTTAGCATGAGAAATAATCTCATAAAAAAGAGGGAGATCTGGGTTATAAAGAGGAATAGGAAGGACATCTTCTAATTGACCTAGAGAAACAAGGATATTCTCGTTAGAAGAAGGAAATTTTGAAACAAGATCAATGGAGAGATCAGATTCTGAAGATTGATCAGGGATTTCAGAAAGTGTGAAACCTAAGGATTGAAGCTTCTGCTGGTGCTTTTTGAAAGTGGATTGACCTAATTTTTTAGCAGGAGCCATTTCTTAATATGGGAACGATGGTTAAGGCGAAGAAGAATAAAGAAGAAAAACTGAAAGAATAATTGAGATCCGGAATTTGCGGAAGAAGACGATGAATAGTGAAGTTGCAGAGAAGAAAATCGAAAGTAAAAAAGAAGAAGAGGGATTAGCATAGACGATATTTATAAAAGAGGAAAATTTTCGAGATTATCAATGTGCATTCAATGAAGAAAGGACGCGAATGGTTAGAACTCAACGGTTGGAAGAATACGTGTCAAGGAATATATGGAGAAAAGAAAAACATGTGTAGGATATTTAGCGATGGATATAGAGACGTGTCAAAATAAAGGAAATATGAAAAGACAAGATGTATTTGATATTCTCGAAAAATATGAGTTGCGGCAAATCAAGAAATTTAAATTCTCATGATCTTTGTCTTCTTCGCAGAAAAGATATGAGAAGAGGCAAGATGTAGGGGCAGAATATTGTCACAACAATATTCTGCGAAATAAACAACTGTTCTGCGATGCATCGATAATAAACGAATTACTCTGCGGCACATCAGTGATATTCTGCGACACATCCAAAGATGACTTAAACAATAACGTAATGACTGAAAACGACAGAAACACGAAGAAAGTGTGACATGTTTGAGGTATATCAATAAAACCTGCGAAAGATAAAGGCGGTGCCAGCTGCGATTTATCGCAAGAACTCAGATCCGAAATTGAAGGGAATCTTAGCTGTAAATGAGCTGTCATGAGCTGTAATCCACTATGTAAATACCTATATAAAGGAGGTGAATAGTTCCAGAGAGAGGATGAATTTTTGAGTGTTAGGAAAGTTTTTAGGAGAGAGAAAAATCTTTGTTAAGTGTTTTGTGTTCTTGATTTCTGTAATTCCTTAAGGTCATATTAATGAAAAAGTGTTCTTAATCTTCAAATTATGTCATCAATATTGATAGATTCTTGAATAGGGTGTAGTGTGGGAATTCCTGCAACTACAATTGGCTCCCCCTTGTCATCCATAAAAATGGCACCAAACCCCGCATTATCACACTTATAAGAACCATTAGTGTTGATAGAGAATTCACCAGTCATTGGTTTACCCAAGTAGTCTCAATCTTATTAGGATGATAAAATCTAGAGGACCAATTCCATCTTGAGGATATCACTCTATTTTGCATATTATCTTCCATATGAGCATCGACAAAGGCTAGCTTAAGCCTCAAACACTCTCTAATTCTCTGTAAAAGAATGGAAGTAGGTAGCATTTTTTGTGTGAATATCCTGCGATTTCTCTCTCCCCAAATATGATAGATGTAAGCGTTAAAGGCAAGCTTGCATAAGGTACCAGTTGAATTGTCTCCTCTTAAATGATCCACACCACTGAATTTGAATCTCCCAGTCAGAATGAGACACACATCTGAATCCTACAAGTCTCATCATATCATTGCAAACAATAACTGCATAACTACATTTAAACAGTAGGTGGAAGTCGTATTCAACATTAAATTGCAAAGCACATAGACAGGGTTTACACACAATCCCCAAGAAATGAGTTTAAACATGGTCTTAAGACCTCTATGAAGCTCTACCCATGTAATAAAGCATTTCTTAGGAATACAGTTAGAGAACAAAACTAGCGAATGTCATTCCTTAGTTTCAGAGTGAGGAATAATAGCATTATAAGTATCCTTTAAAGTATAGTCTCGTGTATTCCTAGCAGTCCACACCACTCTGTCCTTAACAAGATGATAAATGTTTTACATTCATGACTTCTAAAGAAATACTACCCCAGATATTAACCAAATTTGGAATAATTGTTGGAATTTCAGCTTCATAATCATCATTCATTATACTTAAACGTGATCATATAATTAACCTTATGTTGGGAACATTCTTAACCCTAGTATTAGCATGCTCAACAAACTAGATATCACCTTATACAAAGCTACTAGCACATACTAATCTGGAATGGATCACCATGATAGTTTTGACTTAGCTATAACATTCATATGGTTGTATTAGTAAAACAATCAGTACATGGTTACAACTGAATTAATCAACATCAATTACAAACAGCTAACAACATGATACAAACACCTTTAACAATTCAGTATAAGGAAATAATAGCATCACAGAATTAGAATAAGTCAATGTCTTAGATTCTACTTCTATTTCATCTTACTTGATTAATGGCTAATCGAAAAACTATGGATATATATATGAAAGCGGCTATAAGAGTGATTAGTCATCACTTGATAACTATATGTCATCCAACATTAACTATAGGTAATCCCATGAGTTCTAGAAGCACTTTACAATCATCATTCTATTGCTTAGTCAGCTTTACAACTCATGTATTAAACTATTCAATATCTTACGCAGTGAAAGTAATACACAACTAATAAGAATAATCTCAAAAGAAACTAAACTAAACCAAAACACCATTCCATATACACCCTAGTTGAAGAACATGGAATAACTAGGGAAATAGAAGTAGAATGTTGGAATGTCAGCTTCATAATCATCATTCATTAGACTTAAACATTGAAAAAGCGGAGGTCTAACAACCACACCCAATATTTCTCTTAGCAATTTGTATGGACAAACTCCAATATAATATCAAGAGAATCAACTACACAGTCAGACTCAATCAATGAAAATATATCCAAAGTTGTGTCTCTATTTCACAATATAATCAGCAAATCAAAAAGATAGAAATCAGTGAGCCTGATCAACAACTAAAGGTTGGATTCTCTAATTGATTGAACTACGCACAGCCTGTGATATTTTTTCTATTATATAAAAAAATATAATATGTAAAAGAAATAACACAGACACCAGAAATTTTGTTAACGAGGAAACCGCAAATGCAGAAAAACCCAGGGACCTAGTCTAGATTTGAACACCACACTGTATTAAGACGCTACAGACACTAGCATACTGCAAGTTTACTTCGGACTGGAATGTAGTTGAGCCCTAATCAATCTCACACTGATCAAGGTACAGTTGCGCTCCTTACTTCTCTGAATCCCAGCATGACTCTACGCACTTGATTCCCTTAGCTAATCTCACCCACAACTAAGAGTTGCTACGACCCAAAGTCGAAGACTTGATAAACAAATCTGTCACATACAGAAAAGTCTATTGTATAGATAAATATGTGTCCCATAGTAAACCTATGAGTTTTGTTCCGTCTTTTAATAAATCAAGGTGAATGGGAACCAATTGATATACTAGACTTATATTCCCGAAGAACAGCCTAGAAATATCAATCACCTCACAATAATCTTAATCGTATGGTAGCGAAACAAGATATTATGGAATCACAAACGATGAGACGAAGATGTTTGTGACTACTTTTTATCTTGCCTATCGGAGATTAAATCTCGATCCAATCTTAGAGAAGATAGTACTCAATATGATAGAAGATGCAAGATCAGATCATCCAACTACAGAGTAAATAATTGAGTTTGGCTTCACAATCCCAATGAAGTCTTTAAGTCGTTAATCTACAGGGTTTCATGGAAAACCTAAGGTTAAATGAGTTTCACCTCTAGTCGCAACTAATATCACACTGAAGGTGTGGGGATTTGGTTTCCCAGTTGTTAGAGTTCTCCTTTACATAGTCTTCAAATCAGGGTTTGCAATCAATGTTACCTTGGTAACAAAGCATTCAATATTCACCGTTAGATGAAAATCTGATTAGACTCAAGCTAATATCTTTCAACCATTAGATCGAACTTAGCTTGTTACATACAAATAAAATATACCTTCATTTAGATATGAGTAATCGTACATATACGTGTACACCTTGTTGGCTCAACAATAGTTAACCGAAGTTAGCCATATGAACACTTTCATATCAACCTTATTCATCTTAACCATAACTAGTTCAAATGACTCAAATGAAACTAGTTCTAGAGTTTTTCAATTGTTTACATTCTCATAGAAGTATACAAGACACAATTAAAGCAAAATCGATTTTGATACACTCGAATCAAGTCATGAAAATTATAGCCACGGTTTTCAAAAGATTGCATTCCTTATTATATAAATGTATTAGTTCATGAACAAACTGATTTTAGAACATCATCTCCTTAGGTATGCGTATGGGTATGCGTTCCTAAATAGCCGTGTAGCGCCCCTAAGCTAGCAGTTGACTAATCCAATAAATTAACTAAAAAAAGAGGCACTAAAATCTAAAACATGCACTTAAGCATTCAATTAAGAAATGCGATACAGAACTTAACCCAAAGCTAACCCCGCTCAGAAATATATATACAAGATCTTCTCTCAAATGATACTTATATAATAGTCATTTGGTTTTTAAATAAAATATACAACATAATAAATATAACAGGAGCTAATTAACTAGCGAATTCAACTTCTCGGAGCTTTTGTTGTGCAACCCTGATCTGTCACAGAAACTGAAAGTGGGAATAATTAACATTTAACTTCTACGTAATCATAGGCAAGAGTTGGAAAACAATACATGTTTTCCCGAAACATTAAACAGTGACTGAGTCACTGAAATAATCATACATATATATGGAACAAAATCCTTCGTCAAACAATGTACTAATATGGTTGTGAACCCCTCAATACCGGCAATTCACACCTATATAGCTATGGATGTCACCAAGACCATGGTGACCAACTCTAAGCAATAAAAGATGAATTAAAGTAGGTATAAATGTGAAGGAGCGTATCCTATATACCACAAGTGGAAATACTCATTTACCATAACAATTCATACAGACAACAAACAATACAAGTCCTTTCCAAATCGTGGAAAGATTCATAGAATCAACAGGATTATCATAATGCATTTTAAACAAAGCATGAAATGCACGGACAGACAATGCATGAGTTTTTTAAGCATAAACTTTTATATAAAAAAACAACAATAATGAATACAAAAGAGTCAAATGCATTCCCACACCTTTGGATGACAGGCCAAGCCTACCTCGAGATCCACGATCCACTGGTTCGTCCTTTAAATCGGTCGTTGTTAATACTAACTGTTAATCACACAAGAAGTCTAAGAAACTAGCCAAAATGGCTCATACAAGAATTATACAATTCTATCTAATGGTTTTAAGCCCATTATGGTATCTCATTCTCCATATATAACATAACTTAGAGTTTACTAATCCAATTAGGTTGATTCTATAGTCCATTAGATATGTCTTATGAATATCTACAACTTTTTAGAAGGAACCAAATGCTAATTCGGACCATAAGAGGTCCAAAACATCTAATTAAGAAAACTTCCATAAGCCCAAGTCCATTAAAGTCAACTAACTGTCATTAACCGTCAAACTAACGGTCAATGGTCAACTAACAGTCAAAGTCCAGGTCAAGTCAATGTCCAGGGTCCATGGTCAATGAGTCAAGCCTAATTACTCAGTGGGTCAAACCCGATTCAACCTGATTCGACTCAGTCAGATTAACTGAGTCAGGGTAGGCTAGACCAATCAGCCAACTAACTAGCTGAAAGATACAGGACCTAATCCCAAGCATAAACTAAGCTTAAACTGAGCAATCATTCCTCCCTGTCAGTTTTCTATTCAACTCCACTTCATTAACATTTCATTTCTATCAAACTTAAAATTATAAATCCATTCTTAAGCAACTTCATATCTTAATTACAACACTGAACTAAGTTTACCTTGATTTGCAATCGCAGGCTTTCACTAAGGCCACCACGACATCATATTACAACCAACTTCAGCTTTTATCTACACATTCAAATACCAAGAGTTACAACTGATTCCTAGGTTGTTCCAACTGCAACTCAAACATAACACTATTTCAGTTACAGTTCCTTCATCCATTCATTGTAACCCAACTCTATGTACTTCAACATTACCCAACTCAGATCCATCTACAACACCAACCTGCATTCCATAACATTAACATATCACTCACATCCCTTGTAACTTCAACACACAGACAACCATCACTCAAACCACCAACACAATTACTATACACCTGCATCTCAGATCGACAACAACTCGGCTTAATCATTTCCGCACCACCACCTCCATTCTCTGAACTTAACCAAAAACAACACCACCTACAACCTTAGCTTATATCACACACAACATTCTACCAACACATTTCATGTAACAACATCAACACCAGTTCATATATTTTTCTTAATTATTCGCCTAACTCAATTACACTCCTCACTGTATTAATCTGCATCTTCAGTTTTGGTCAAGGAAAAATCTAACAAACAACACCATCCCCATAACAATTACAGTAAACACAAATCTAACCCTTCTCAACGTCAGACCCAAACCATGATCACCCACTATATCTCAATCAACTTTAACACCAACAATTATAACACCCAAAAACCCATAGATAGAAACACATCAATACTTAAATAGAGATAACAAACTTCAATTGATTAAATAAAGATTTACCTCAGATTAATTCTTCCAACCAATTCAAAACTCATAATAAATCCATCACCTTCTTACAATCGTAATCAAACCTTAATTCTACATTTTGGGAAGAACAGAACACGACCCTAATTCATTGATTCATCACTGAATCCACCTCAAAACTTCAATTTAAACATTTACCCATTGTTCTTCATCTAACAGCAACCCAAATCCCCTATCAATTTCATCTTCCAAATCAATCCAGGACTTCATATAAAGAAAACCCATCCTTCAATTATTTATCTATCAATCCCATGCAAGCCTAAAATCGAATCCAAAACCTTAATTCTCTCTTCTTCTTCTTCACAGAACCCTAACCCTATAACTCTCTCGAATTGAGATCTCCTTTGGAATCAAATCTTCTAAATTGACATGACCAACTTCATCTTCAAGTTATAACCTCCAAACCCATCTTTAATTTCATCTTAATCATCACCAATTCCAAACTCCAATTCATATTCATTAAAAACCCTAACTTGGTTATTTGATTCATCTTTTCTTCATCATCAACAACAACCTCAACTCCTCCATCATCTATACAACTCCATCACTGAGTCTCTTCAATCAAAACTCATATCTCAGAACTCCATTTTATCACTAACTCTCGAACAACAGAAGAAAAGAGGAGGAGAAGAAGAAAGAAGAAGAGAAAATGAGTTTCTCTTTTGATTTGGTGAAGATAAGGCCGACCGAAAATACTAAAGGAACTCTTCCAAACGATAAGGTCACCAGGAGGTTTAAAGCAGAATGACTAATTTTCTCTTCATACAAAACTGATAAAATCTTCTTCATCTGATATCCGATTGACACGTTTGAGTAGTCCATTCCGCGCAACTTTTTGAGACATATTCAATGATACTAGTTTTGTATCTAAATCGTTGTTAGATTAATTTCTATTAATTAAAAATCTATATTAACTAATAGAGTTATTATTGGCTAAAACATCTCTTGACTAGTTTAATAGCGTTGACGAGCTTGAGGGTCTTTACATTCTCCCCACCTTATACATTTTCGTCCTCGAAAATTAAACCATCCTTCTCATCTTCAAAAACTCCCCACCTTAAAGAAAAATCATATCTCTTGTCTAACCGCAAACAACAAAAAGCAAACCTATAAGACTTTCTATAACTAAAATTTGTGGCTCTAGGTTCAACTATACTGATTTAAGTTCTATCCAAGAATAAAGTATAAGTTTCTTACATGATGAATCTCTATAATAGAAATTATGAATTTTTAAATTTAAATTTTCTACACTAATTTCTAAGTCAATAACTTGCTGGTTCTAAGTACTTTTAGAAGATATTCAATAATAAAGTTTCTCATTAAAATTTGGGATCTATTAGTTCACTAATAGAAGCAAGTCTCCCTTAAATGCCTAGTGATACAAGAATGCAGTTGCCATGTCTAGGTTCGCGACGCCTGACAATGCCTACTACCTAACAAGTATCACCTGAACATATCAGAATTACCAACCTCACTATTCCCCAGCGCTGGATTAACTAAGTATTAATTTATTAAGATTAATTAGTCTTTAACTTCTATCTTAATTGGTGTAATTCTGAAAATTTTACTTCGTAAAATATTTAAATAGGTCACATCTTTTTAAGTAATTTATTCATCAAAATTTATTTTATTTCATTTTTATTTACCATTATTATTATTTACTCATTTTAATGAAATCGAATTTTAATTTCAAGAGGAACTATATTATTATAACTAAATAATTTTTAAATTTATGTACTATTAAAGGGTAACTGAATGTTATATCTATTATCCAAATGTTACTTTATAATGTTGTATGTATTTGTTTATTTCATCGTGTGACTTGATATAAATAAATAACCGTTAACAATTTTTCATAATTGTTTGGGATTAATATTTTATTATTCTAACATTTATTTCTTATTGCTTAGACCGATAAAAGTTAATCGTAGTTACTCATAATGCCAAGTTTAGTTTTTTATTATCAACACTAAATTGATTTGATTTAACTTTATTTCCGTAAATTTATTCTAGTGCCAAGTAATCTCTAAGTTGTATTATTAATAAAAATTACATTTTTCTAATACAGTACTAACATAAAATTATTATCCAAATGATATTTACAATAACTCTAAATTTTTACAATAATTAGTATTAGACAATATTATAATTTGCTTATTTAATCGAAAATTATTGTCTTAATTATACTATCATTTTCATTATTATTTTATCAAATTCCTTTTTTTTTTTTTTGAAGCATGAGATTTATTACACTAGTAAGAGAATGTTACACGAGGGTATATGATACCCCAAGATTCATCAAATACAATTTGAATGGTAAGCCAAGAGTCAGCAGCGACATGATATTGGAGCAGGATAGTTGTCTTTGAGTCGTAGTTGCATCGGGGGCGAATGTTGGAGTCGAAGGTCAGAAGGCCTTCGGTCAGTGCTTTCCATAAGAAAAGCTGTACGTTTGATGGACACAACAGTGTCCGCAAAAACTTAGTTGGTGGTGAAAGAGATCGATGCAATGGATTGAAGTTTCTAGCCAGGTCTTTGTATCTTGATGCTGCTGTAAACTGCCCGATTGAAATCCAAATACTTCTTTGTTTTTCGACTTGATCCATCATTGAAATTGACGCAATAGCTTTGATCGAGTCTTGTAGTATAATCCAATCTCTGGTCTTACAGGTTTAGTGCTAAAAGAGCTACTATAACTATTATAAGTTACTAAAGATTGAAATAAAGATACAATAGGAATTACCGACTCAGCTATATTAATCTAAGGTAATCGGAGCTAGAAAAAGAGCACAAATTCAGTTGAAAGTAAAATGCAGGAAATTTAAAGAACTTGATATGTAAAGAAGTCGAGTTCACCGGCCCATTCATATATCAATCAAGATATTTCTTGTTGCTGAGATGAGGGTTGAATTGAAGTTGTGATACCACTGTGAATTCATAACCCATTGATTCCAACCTGAGAAAGTGATAATTTATGTTGTTAGTTGTGATATCTCTCCTTGGCCAAGACAGAAGATGATTCTGAAATCTAATAGAGGACCAAGGTGGGAGGTAGTAATAGACAGGCTTGGTTTTGGTTGCACCATCGTAGCACCAATAATGGCAAATATTAATCATGAAACAGGTATTGCTGCCAGTTTAATTGCAAATCGACAATGCTATTTGCATTGATTGCTCAGGTCAAAAAACAAAACAAGAATCTTAGGACTAACTAAGACTCAAACACAGAAGGGATGGATTGTAAGAGACCTAACACTTGATCCAAAAATAAAACTTATCCAAGGATAAAACAACCTCCTTGGGACACAAATCAAACTGCAAAAGAAAGAAGACGAATCCTAGCAATGAACCTGAATAAAACCTTCTGAAAAAACTATCGATAAACATTGCAATACTTTCAATACGAACCAGGAAAAAGCAGGCATGTGAAAGAACAACAAAATAGACACAGGACACTACCAACAAACCAAACCAAACTAACTACGAGATAAAAACTAAACTGGTAGTTGGGTAAGAAAATGTCTTCAATTCAAAACAAAATCTTCACTAATAAAACAGGGTTGGTACTTAGAAAGAACACAATTTTTTTTTTTTTTTTAAACTTTCCTATGTTATGAAGAACCACAGGTTTCATAATTTCAGATGCAGAACAAAGAAGCAAATTCTCCCAAAGCAAACAGAAAAGAGAATGAAGGTCGATTTGAAAGGGGTTTATACTTATAGATCAAGGTTTAAGGTACAAAGACATCCAATTTTTGTATTTACTGTGAACTAGAAATAGCAGTTGGGGTTCTCAGGGATTATAGATGAGTTAAGATAGATTCAAGAGAATCCTGAATAAAGCCTGAAAATTACCTGAAAAACATTCCTTATTTGATTACTAGCGTAAGTAACATACAATCAAAATAATTATTTAGAAATGACACTTATTTTAATTTTATCACGCTTTAATCTTGCAAATATAATTTTACATTCTCGCAAGGGTTGATATAACAAATTTTATTTATTCAGATTGAATTGGTAATATAATATATCTTGTTACATATTGGCATTAGTAATTTAATATGATTTAAATTTTGAGTCTGCATAAAAAAATTTATATGTCTTAATAGTCTTTAGATTTTGGGTATTAATAATAAGTATCTATTTCACATGCAATTTTATTCACCTTTAAGTTTAATTTTGTTCTAAGCATTCAAGTATTATAAATATCACTTCATGTGTATAATTTAGTAATTTAGTGAATCATTTATTGGACTAAAGATAATCTAGGTGTAAGATCGTTAACAAGTTTTAATCTTTATTTTATGCCTTATATGACCTCATGTTCTTAATCCTACAGAAGAAGTCTTATTTATCTATCTGGTTTAAATGAAAAACACAAAATTCAAATTTGTTATTAATTAACTTTGCAGGACTTAATTATAAATGAGCACTAATAATTTTCCACAACTATTTAATCATAATCATTATTTTATCGCTATATATTTGTTAATGAGATTTTAATTTAAGTTATGTTCAATATAATATTAATTTAAATTCTAACAATTTAATTTCGTCATTCTAATTTGTTTCCATTTCAAAAGATGACTGAATCTATTCACGAAGAAGAATCCTATTTGATATACAATTTTATTTTATTTTAATTCTCATATTACACTAGGTATCCGAATACTATTGTTACTACTTCACGTATATTTGTTTCATTTTAAAGATTTATTAGATCATTTGTTAAACTAAAGATAATTAATGTACAAAATTACTAATAAATTGAGTCTTTTTATTTTATATATTATATCCTCGCTTTCTTAAGTCTAACATTTAATAACTATCATTTTAACTATCTAGCTTAGACGCAAAACATTTATCCTTAACTTGTAATTAATTTACTTCGTTAATAATAATAATTATTAGTCATTATTAGATATTTAATAATTATTTAATCATTATTATTTCTGTATCTTTAATGAAATTTTAGTTAAGCTAAGTTCAATGTGTGCCTAAATGATAATGCTAATCATTACTTCATTAGAATCGTTATTACTTTGATTACCATCTATAATTACTATTATAATAATTTATTTTTAACGTTGATGGTTGAACTATTATTCTAACTACTCTTACAAATATCATTTAGTCCCAAAAATATTATTAACATTAATATAATTATAGTTTGTCTACTCTTCATAAGCCAATGTGTTCAGTAAATTTCCAAGTGATTTACAAGATCTATCAATATAATACTAATCTCACTATTTTTATAGTATTAAGTTATGTACGTGTTCATACTTTTTAGATTAATTATTCTCAAATCCTTATTAGATAAAGTTATTGGTGTACCCTATAGTTTTTACTTCATTACATATATAAACAACCAAACAAACAATTCAATCGATCAAATAAATATTTAAATTATTGATAGCTTTTAGTGATTAAGATTTATCTCACAAACCCAACCCAGTTCTATACCAATCTAGTTCACTAACTAGCACTGGCTATTCCTATTGTCTCCCATATAAAATCTAATAGTAAGCTCTGATACCAACTTTGTAGCGCCCCTAAGCTAGTAGTTGACTAATCCAACAAATTAACTAAAAAAAAAGAGGCACTAAAATCTAAAACATGCACTTAAGTATTAAATTAAGAAATGCGATACATAACTTAACCCAAAGCTAACCCCGCTCAGAAATATATATACAAGATCTTCTCTCAAATGATACATATATAATAGTCATTTGGTTTTTAAATAAAATATACAACATAATAAATATAACAGAAGTTAATTAACTAGCGAAGTCAACTTCTCGGAGCTTTCGCTGCGCAACCCTAATCTGTCACAGAAACTGAAAGTGGGAATAAACATTTAACTTCTAGGTAATCCTAGGCAAGAGTTGGAAAACAATACATGTTTTCCCGAAACATTAAGCAGTGACTGAGTCACTGAAATAATCATACATATATATGGAACAAACTCCTTCTTCAAACAATGTATTAATATGGTTGTGAACCCCTAAATACCGGAAATTCACACCTATATAGCTATGGATGCCACCAAGACCATGGTGACCAACTCTAAACAATAAAAGCTGAATTAAAGTAGGTATAAATGTGAAGGAGCGTATCTTATATACCACAAGTGGAAATTCTCATTTCCCATAACAATTCATACTGACAACAAACAATACAAGTCCTTTCCAAATCGTGGAAAGATTCATAGAATCAACAGGATTATCATAATGCATTTTAAACAAAGCATGAAATGCACGGAAAAACAATGCATGAGTTTGTTAAGCATAAACTTTTATAAAAAAAACAACAATAAGGAATACAAAAGAGTCAAATGCATTCCCACACCTTTTGATGACAGGCCATGCCTACCTCGAGATCCACGATCCACTGGTTCGTCCTTTGAATCGGTAGTTGTTAATACTAACTGTTAATCACACAAGAAGTCTGAGAAACTAGCCAAAATGGCTCATACAAGAATTATACAATTTTATCTAATGGTTCTAAGCCCATTATGGTATCTCATTCTCCATATTTAACATAAATAAGAGTTTACTAATCCAATTAGGTTGATTCTATAGTCCATTAGATATGTCTTATGAATATCTAAAACTTTGTAGAAGGAACCAAATGTTAATTCGGACCATAAGAGGTCCAAAACAGCTAATTAAGAAAACTTCCCTAAGCCCAAGTCCATTAAAGTCAACTAACAGTCACTAACTGTCAAACTAATGGTCAATGGTCAACTAACAGTCAATGTCCAGGTCAAGTCAATGTACAGGGTCAATGGTCAACGAGTCAAGCCTAATGACTCAGTGGGTCAAACCTGATTCAACCTGATTCGACTCAGTCAGATTAACTGAGTCAGGGTAGGCTAGACCAGTCAGCCAACTAACTAGCTGAAAGATACATGACCTAAGCCAAAGCACAAACTAAGCTCAAACTGAGCAATCATTCCTCCCTGTCAGTTTTCAATTCAACTCCACTTCATTAACATTTCATTTCTATCAAACTTAAAATTATAAATCCATTCTTAAGCAACTTCATATCTTAATTACAACACTGAACTAAGTTTACCTTGATTTGCAATCACAGGCTTTCACTAAGGACACCAAGACATCATATTACAACCAACTTCAGCTTTTATCTACACATTCAAATACCAAAAGTTACAACTGATTCCTAGGTTGTTCCAACTGCAACTAAAACATAACACTATTTCAGTTACAGTTCCTTCATCCATTCATTGTAACCCAACTCTATGTACTTCAACATTACCCAACTCAGATCCATCTACAACACCAACCTACATTCCACAACCTCAACATATCACTCACATCCCCTGCAACTTTAACACACAAACAACCATCACTCAAACCACCAACACAATTACTATACACCTGCATCTCAGATCGACAACAACTCGGCTTAATCATTTCCGCACCACCACCTCCATTCTCTGAACTTAACCAAAAACAACACCACCTACAACCTTATCTTATATCACACACAATATTCTACCAACACATTTCCTGTAACAACATCAACACCAGTTCATATATATTTCTTAATTATTCGCCTAACTCAATTACACTCCTCACTGTATCAATCTGTATCTTCAGTTTTGGTCAAGGACATACCTAACAAACAACACCATCCCCATAACAATTACAGTAAACACAAATCCAACCCTTCACAACGTCAGACCCAAACCATGATCACACACTATATCTCAATCAACTTCAACACCAACAAGCATAACACCCAAAAACCCATAGATAGCAACACATCAACACTTAAATAGAGATAAAAAACTTCAATTGATTAAATAGAGATTTACCTCAGATAAATTCTTCCAACCAATTCAAAACTCATAATAACTCCATCACCTTCTTACAATCGTAATCAAACCTTAATTCTGCATTTTCGGAAGAACAGAACACGACCCTAATTAATTGATTCATCACTGACTCCACCTCAAAACTTCAATTTAAACATTTACCCATTGTTCTTCATCTAACAGCAACCCAAATCACCTATTAATTTCATCTTCCAAATCATCCAGGACTTCATATAAAGCAAACCCATCCTTCAATTATTTATCTATCAGTCCCATGCAAACCTAAAATCGAATCCAAAACCTTAATTCTCTCTTCTTCTTCTTCTTCTTCTTCTTCATAGAACCCTAACCCTATAACTCTCCCGAATTGAGATCTCCTTTGGAATCAAATCTTCTAAATTGACATGACCAACTTCATCTTCAAGTTATAACCTTCAAAACCATCTTTAATTTCATCTTAATCATCACCAATTCGAAACTCCAGTTCATATTCATTAAAAACCCTAACTTGGTTATTTGATTCATCTTTTCTTCATCATCAACAACAACCTCAACTCCTCCATCATCTATACAACTCCATCACTGAGTCTCTTCAATCAAAACTCATATCTCAGAACTCTATTTTATCACTAACTCTCGAACAGCAGAAGAAAAGAAGAGGAGGAGAAGAAATACGAAAGAGAAAGAAGAAGAGAAAATGAGATTCTCTTTTGATTTGGTAAAGATAAGGCCGACCGAAAATACTAAAGGAACTCATCCAAACGATAAGGGTACCAGGCGGTTTAAAGCAGATTGACTAATTTTCTCTTTATACAAAACTGATAAAATCTTCTTCATCCGATATCGATTGACACGTTCGAGTAGTCCATTCCGCGCAACTTTTCGAGACCTATTCAATGATACTAGTTTCGTATCTAAATCGTTGTTAGATTAATTTCTATTAATTAAAAATCTATATTAAGTAATCGAGTTATTATCGGCTAAAACATCTCTTGATTAGTCTAATAGCGTTGACGAGCTTGAGGGTCTTTACAAGCCGGACCAAGTTTGCATTTCGACAGGTCGCGAACTGGTACGCATACCAAATCAATATCCAAACTCAGCAGAAATTCCCGTACCTGAACCTTATGCCAGTACGCATACCGGTTTGCATACCAGGTTCCCGGATTTCCTCAAACCAACAAGTACGCATACGGGTATGCATACTATGGTTCCCGGACATGGATTATATATATGCAAGTACGCATAATATGTTTAAATCCATTTGTTCTAAACTCTATTTCAATCATTGAAATATTCTTAGAGGATGACAATAGTTGTTTTCACTAACTATTAGCATTAAAGCCATTTTCAAGTGATTGACATAATCAATACGAAACATTTCGAGTCTACATCAAATGAGATGTTACAAGGAAATTTTCATATAATCATATTTTTGACTTTCGTAAAGAGTATAAGATGAACTTGGTTGAAGCGAAAGCTTACCAACGTATATTTTGAGAAATATATAAGCGAGTTAAACTCAGCTCGAAATATCAAATGTGCATAATAGAAGCCTATATAGCTATACGACTTTTGTCTCAAATAGCAGATAGAGTAGATAGACTTTTGATTGATGGATGAGTTCAAGTCTCCACATACCTTTTGTTGATGAAGTTCCTCAAGCTCCCCTTAGTAGTTCTTCGTCTTCAATCGATGAACGCCGTGAAGTCTAAAGCTCAACTACACTTTCTATTCTAATCCGAGACTTAGCTATAAGTAAACTATAAATCAAGACTTATACTTTTGGAAACTAAACTTGACAACAAGCTTGAGATAGCAACGCTTGCGAGTTCGAACGAGCAGTGATCTAACAAACATGATCATATAGTTACCCTTATGCTGAGAACATTCTTAACCCTAGTATTAGCATGCTCAACAAACTATAAATCACCTTATACAGTGCTATTAACACATACTAATCTGGAATGCATCACCATATGATAGTTCTGACTTAGCTATAATATTCATATGGATGTATTAGTAAAACTGCGATAAATTAATAGCCTTGGGACCGAGAAAATTATTATTTTAACGAAGTTATTAATTTATCGAGTCAAAATTTGGCCTTTACAAGCGTAGTTGGGACCGGAGAATTTTATTATTTTAGTAAAGTAATTAATTTATTAAACTTATATTGTACATGTGTTGATGGTGGTTTTTAGCTTAGGGTTAAAATTGTAAAACCTTGCATCTGATGTGACGTCACTCTGTAAGGAAATGGAGCCACGAGTGTTAACCTCTCCACTGGCATATTTATTGAACCACTCAATACATTTACATAAAATTTATCCAAACTGGCGCATGTAGCAACCATCCCAGATGTTCTGTAAATTTCGGCGCCTTGCACTTAATATAAGTTTCTCAGAATGCTTTCTATGATATGTTCCCCGGCTGAACCATTAATGTTGATATGGCATGACAATTTGTGTTCACTCGCAGCAAAGTAGCACGAATTTCCAAATAGCAAGGATAAGTTCTTTGCATAAGGTATTAAATCAGAAAGCATGTTGCTCTCTAGCAATGAACTTAAAAAACTCTGTGTCAACACATAAGATTCAATCAATTAATTTTGCCCGTTGCGAAATATACCAGACCTTGCTTGTCGAAAGTAAGCCTAGGAAAACTAGGAAATTAATCCTCCATGGATTAGTAGGGGCAAAACCTTACCCAAAATTAGAAAACAGGGAGCCGCAGCAACAAAGGGAGGCGTGGTCGTGCATTAGACCAGCTGGCGCCACTTGCCATTGACCACGCCCCATCCTAATTAAACCGGCCATAATTCCATCTACCAATCAGGTCGCTTTAAACTCGCCACACACACATAAGTTGTGGCTAGGCAAATACTTGCCGGCCCCATTCCCCATCGACCAATTAGGTTGTTCTCAAGCCGCCACACTCACACCCGAAGTGTAACCGCTCCCATGCTTTGCCGGACCTCCCCTTCCTACCGACCAATCAGGTCACTTTAAATGTGCCACAAGCACTAAAGGTGTGGCCGCGCCTTATGTTTGGACGGACCCTTTTATTGACCAATCAAGTCGCTCTAAACTTGCCACCATACATTAAAGGCCAAATGCACCCTGCCGCGCCACCATGCCAAACTCGCGAGCCAAACACGCCATGCCACAAGCACATATTAAGCTGCATGCCACTCTGCCGCAGTAACATGCCAATGTGACACAAATGGCGCCACCACGTGCTAATCTGCTTTCCATTCGTGGCTAATGGCATAACGGACTCCAATTAGGATTTCATGATCGAAACAAGACTTTTTCTTTAGTAGCATTGGCCGAAAGCCTAATTGTTTTTCATAGTCAACAACATGCAACGAGCCACTTCATCCTTAGCCATGCCGCCAAGCCACAACTTTGGACACGGCGCCAAATTCTAGCCTTAGCCCCGCCGCCAAGCCCTAACTTTGGCCACGACGCCAAACCCTAGCCTTGGCCACGACACCAAGCCCTAACTTTGGCCACGACACCAAACCCTAGCCTTGGCCACGCCGCCAAGCCCCAACTTTGGCCACGAGGCCAAATTCAAGCCTTGGCCACGCAACCAAGCCCTAACTTTTGCCACTGCACCAAACCCTAGCCTAGGCCAAGCTGCCAAGCCCCAACTTTGGCCACGACACCAAAATTCTAGCCTTGGCCATGCCTCCAACCCCTAACTTTGGTCACGGCGCCAAACCCTAGCCTTGGCCATGCCTCCAAGCCCTAACTTTGGCCATGGGGCCAAACCCTAGCCTTGGCCACGCCGCCAAACCCTAACTTTGGCCACGTTTCCAAACCCTAGCCTTGGCCAGGCCGTCAAACCCTAACATTGGCCACAGAGCCAAATCCTAGTTTTGGCCATGCTATAATGCCTCAGGCGTGGCCATGCCACACCTCCACGTCTACGCCAGGCGCCACTATGCCAATGACACCACTTTGCCATACAACGAGATATGGCCATAATTAAATAGTCATCCTTCCTCGTGAGATGCAATCTCATCCATCCATGTTCGCCACCGAATAGACAAGCTTGTGGCAAGTTTCAGGCGACGAGCCGCCTAAATTTAGTGGCCATGGCTACGCTAGGCGCCACTTGCACCACCGTGCCACTGGCATGCATGAACCATGCCAGTCATGCTATATTACCACCGGCGTACACCAAAACGCCTATGCGCCATTATCAGGCGCCAACACAAGGTAACCATAATCAACGGCTACCCTCCTTCTTGAGACGCGATCTCATCCATCGAATTTCACCACCGAACTAATAAACATGTGGGAAGTTTTAGGCGACCAGCCAAAATGAAGCCTAATAGCATCATGCGTTATTTTCCTGCGGTAAGTCCCTTGACTTTGACTTGCCACAAGTATCCAAGTGCTACATGTTTTCCACGAAAACACTCGAGACATCAAACATGTCACAAACTAGGGGATGCTCATCAGGGTATTGGTCTAGCAGTTTATAGTGTGCAGCGTGCAATACGCCCATTCCATGAAAGTGTCATGAAGAGGGACAATTAGTGGTGGTAAAAGTAACGGTGTAAACGAATTCATTTCCTTCATCATGGAAGCATAATGTCTTACGGTTACACGTATTCACTTCCTTCATCATGGAAGCATAATGTCTGACGGTTACACATTACTCTATTCTTCCACCACTCAATCGTTTCCACTTCCTACGATACTAGGGTACGTTTCAATATGACTTGTATAAATAGGCTTCACCTATTTCCAACAAACGACAAGTTTTGGTCAGAGAGAACAACACAGTATCCAGAAATCACCTGATAGCTTTCCATTCTTCTAGCCAGTTTTACTTTCTGATACAAGTCGTAAGCAACCACACCTTCAGAATCAAAGATTCTGGTCTCAACACTTTCTTCGCTTCCCACCCTAAGACCAACCTTTCTCCTTCACTTTGTGACCGAATCAAGCTTGGAACGGCCATTTCTTGGTTTATGCCAGGATTATACAGATTGATCTCTTGAATCAAAAGTACTCCCGTGTAGTGTATTGTTTAGGGTCTAGACTCGTTTGTCATCCACATACACATAATTACCAAAACCGACAGAAGAAGTTTTCACCCACAAACAACATGGTTAGTACTGAATTAATTAACATCAATTACAAACAGCTAACAACATGACACAAACACCTTTAACAGTTCAATACTAACCATGTTGATGGGTGAGAGACATGCCTTGTATAATTCGACCGGCCACATAGAACAAAGGGTTTATTTGGTTTAATATCTCCTTATGTGAAGAAAGCCTGGGTTCATCGACTTAAAAAAAAATCTCCGAAGAATCAGAGGTATGATCACCACCGAAAGATCCCATTGTGCTCTACAGAAAAAAAATTACATCATGTATGCATCGGCAATCTACATGATGAAGAACACAAAACGGAGAACTATGAGAAAAAATGTCAGAGGATACCTTTTAAGAGGATGGGTACAATTCTTTGATGATCTATATGAAATAAAGAATAATTGGCTCACCTGGACTACTGATGGAAAGAGGCTTTCCGGTACAGAGATAAAACCAATAATACGAAAATAAAAGGGTGGACAACGCCTTTTATATACCTAGTATTTTGAAGTTTGAGTAAAAGAAGGTTTCTCATTTCGGGTCATACACAGAAGAAGGCAACCGAACTCGCAATGCCATCCAGGCGCTCTCCCTGCCATTTCGTGACCTAGACAAAGGAGCGCCTTCTTCACCGCTCAAAGCAGCGCAATCTCCGCCCGCTCCACATCCTAGCAAGCAACGTCGTGACTCCATCCCTTCATGATTAAATCCAAGAGTTATCTTTGCCCTTTCCGTGACCTAGTCGTCTCCATCTTCACTGTTTGGCATCCAAAGTTCCAAGTGATGTTTTCACTATTCCGCGGACTGAAGCCAGTGTCCATCATTCCATGGACTGAAGCCAAGCGCCATTTCCGTTCAAATCAGGGCCACCTACTCCGTTCAAAGCAGTGCCACCTTTACCATTCCAAGCCAAGCATTATCTCTGCCCTTTCCGCGATCTAGCCGGCTCCATCTTCACGGTTTGGTAGCCAAAGTTCCAAGTGTTGTTTTCACTATTTCGCGGACTGAAGCCAGTTTTCATCATTCCATGGACTAAAGCCAAGCGCCATCTCCATACATTCCGTGACCTAGACAGCTGTGCCATCTTTTCCAACCAATAGCCAAAGTTTCAGCGCTGACGCCAACACCTTATGGCCAAGTCATAATTACGCAGAGCCGCCAACACAAGGATCAAAGATTTCTTATGCCTTCCACCAAAGGTTAGTCGAATTTCCCTGGCAATATCTTCACTTATTTCCCTTTTAATTTTACTCTTATCTGTCACCATCTCATGCTTACCCCGCAATAACGCCACTGTTACGTTCTAAGTAGGGGACTTAATGTTGATGGTGGTTTTTAGCTTAGGGTTAAAATTGTAAAACCTTGCATCTGATATGACATCACTCTGTAAGGAAACAGAGCCACGAGTGTTAACCTCTCCATTGACATATTTATTGAGCCACTCGATACATTTACATGAAATATATCCAGACTGGCACATGTAGCAACCATCCCAGATGTTCTGTAAATTTCGGCGTCTTGCACTTAATATAAGTTTCTCTGAATGCTTTCTATGCCATGTTCCCCGGTTGAACCAAATATCAAGGATAAGGTCTTTGCATAAGGTATTCAATAAGAAACTTTCTTGTCGAAAGTAAGCCTAGGCAAACTAGGAAATTAATCCGCCATGGATTAGTAGGGGAATTTTTTTTACCCATAATCAGAAAACAGGGAACCACGGCAACAAAGGGAGGCATGGTCGTGCCTTAGACCAGCTGGCGCCACTTTCCATTGACAACGCCCCATCCTAAACCGGCCATATTTCCCTCGACCAATCAAGTCGCTTTAAACTCACCACACACACATAAGTTATGGCTGGGACCATACTTTCCGGCCTCATTCCTATCGACCATTCAGGATGTTCAAAAGACGCCTCACTCACACCCGAAGTGTAGCCACGCCCATGCTTGGATGGCCCTCCCCTTCCTACCAACCAATCAGGTCACTTTAAATGTGCCACAAGCATTAGAGGTGTGGTCGCGCCTTATGTTTGATCGGCACCTTT
Organism: Papaver bracteatum; assembly: GCA_023529315.1. NCBI lineage: Eukaryota > Viridiplantae > Streptophyta > Magnoliopsida > Ranunculales > Papaveraceae > Papaver > Papaver bracteatum. The sequence goes on from JAJJWX010000127.1 coordinate 1,737,314, forward strand.
TCTTGACCAATCAAGTCGCTCTAAACTTGCCACCATACATTAAAGGCCAAACTCACTTTGTCGCGCCACCATGCTAAACTGAAAAGCCAAATACGCCCTGCCACAAGCACATATCAAGCGAAATGCCAACATGCCACTCTGCATCAGTAACATGCAAATGTGCCATAAATGGCGCCACCACGTGTTAATACACTTTCAATTCGTGGCTAATGTCATAACAGACTCCAATTAGGGTTTCATGATCGAAATAAGACTTTTGATTCTGTAGCATTGGTCGAAACCCTAATTTTTGGTCATAGTCCACAACATGCCACGAGCCACTTCAGCCTTGGACACGCCGCCAAGCCCTAACTTTGGCCACGATGCCTTATTATAGCCTTGGCCACGCTGCCAAGCCCTAACTTTTGCCACGGCGCCAAACCCTAGCCTTGGACAAGCCGCCAAGCCCTAACTTTGGCCACAACACCAAACCCTAGCCTTGGCCACGCCGTCAAGCCCCAACTTTGTCCACATCGCCAAATTCTAGCCTTAGCCACGCCGCCAAGCCCTAACTTTGGCCACGACACCAAATTCTATCCTTGGAAATGCCTCCAAGCCATAACTTTGGCCACGACGCCAAATCCTAGCCTTGGCCACGCCGCCAAGCCCAAACATTGGCCACGCCGCCAAGCCCTAGACTTGGCTACGCTGCCAAGTCCTAACTTTGTCCACGGTGCCAAACCCTAGCCTTGGCCACGCCGCCAAGCCCTAAGTTTGGCCACAGAGCCAAATCCTAGTTTTGGCCATGCTACAACGCCTCAGGCGTGGCCACGCCACAATGCCATTGGCATGCCGCTTTGTCATGGTTACTCTAGGCGCCACTATGCCAATGACGCCACTTTGTTATACAATGAGATATGGCCATGATCAAATGGCCATCCTTCCTCATGAGATCCAATCTTAGCCATCCAAGTTCAACACCGAACTGACAGGCTTGTCGCAAGTTTCGGGCGGCATGTCGCCTAAATCTAGTGGCCATGGCTACGCCAGGCACCACTTACACTAGCGTGCCACTATCATGCACGAGCCATGCCATCCATGCTACATTGCCACTGGCGTACACCAAAACGCCCTTGTGCCATTATCATGCTCCAACACAAGGTAGCCATAATCAACGAATACCCTCCTTCATGAGACTCAATCGCAACCATCGAACTGAAAAACCTATGGAAAGTTTTAGGTGACCAACCAAAACTAAACATAATAGCATCATGCGCTATTTTCATGCGGTAAGTACCTTGACTTTGACTTGCCACAAGTAGCCAAGTGATACATGTTTTCCACGAAAACACTCGAGACATCAAACATGTCACAAACTGGGGGATGCTCTTCAGGGTATTAGTTTGGCGGTTTATAGCGTGCGGCATGCAATACCCCCATTACAAGAAAGTGTCATGAAGTGGGACAATTAGTGGTGGTGAAAAGTAACGGTGTAAACGAATTCATTTCCTTCATCATGGAAGCATAGTGTCTGACGGTTACACGAATTCACTTCCTTCATCATGGAAGCATAATGTATGACGGTTACACGTTACTCTATTCTTCCACCACTCAATCATTTCCACTTCCTACGATACCATGGTACGTTTGAATATGACTTGTATAAATAGGCTTCACCTATTTCCACCAAACGACAAGTTTTGGTCAGAGAGAACAACACAGTATCCAAAAATCACCTGATAGCTTTCTATTCTGCTAGACAGTTCTATTTTCTGATACAAGTCATAAACAACCACACCTTCAGAATCAACGATTCTGGTCTTAACACTTTCTTCGCTTCCCTCCCTAAGACCAACCCTTCTCCTTCACTTGGTGACCGAAGCAATCCTGGAACGGCTATTTCTTGGTTTAGTCTAGGATTGTACATATTGATCTCTCGAATCAAAAGTACTCACGTGCAGTGCATTGTTTAGGGTCTAGAATCGTTTCTCATCCACACACACAAAATTACCAAAACCGGCAGAAGCAGTTTTCACCCACAAATAACATGGTTAGTACTGAATTAATCAACATCAATTACAGATAGCTAATAACATGACACAAACACCTTTAACAATTCAGTAGAAGGAAATAAAAGCATCACAAAATTAGGATAGGTCAATGACTTAGCTTCTACTTCTATTTCCTCTTACTTGATTAGTTGGATGACACCTCACTAGGTGAGTCATTCTTAGTCAACATGACACCTCAGATAACATTTAGCTAATTTAATTCCTATATTTAACTCTAACCTTTCTTTAATCTGGCATATACTTATCCAGTTTAGATTAATACTAATCATATATTAACTTAGCTAAGCCTGATTTGCTGCTAAACCAACATAAAGTCTAACAATAACGACCATGCATCATTGGTTAAATAACTACTTTCAGTAGCATCAATATGATGTTCAGAGTCATACATCAAATGAGGAGGAAACATACTAAGAATATTGCTTTGTTGAAGCCATCTATATTTGTGCTCTCCTCATTACCAATATTAAGTGAAGAAAAAACTTAGCATCTACTGACCGATCATCCAAAATATGACGCCAACACCAAAAAGCATCCGCAAGGGTCTTAAGAAGCAAGAAATCCTTGCTTTTAATAAGATTTTGTTGAACCCACTTAACCCATATCGTGTATTTGTTAATGACAATATCCCAGACAAAAATTATAGTCAGTATTAGTATCCTCGATACAATTTAACCCCAACGATACTTCTTTATAAGGTAAACAAACGATTGACCACTTGACCAAGGAATGTTTATGAGTAAGCTCTATCCCAGACCAAAGAAATGTTATAAACATAGCATTAAGGGTATTCATTGTTGTCTACGGAAGGAAAAAACAAGAAGTCCAAAAAGAATGAGCCAATCAAGTAGAAAGTAAAGGAAGAACCCTACCAGCGAAGGAAAGAGATCGCTCCTTCCAGGATTTAATTCTTGCAATCACATGGTCTATCAGATCCAAACAATCAGAATGAGCCAATCGAGTAGAAAGTAAAGGAAGACCTAAATATCTGACAGGTGATAAGTCCACTTCAAAACCTAACATAACTTGTATACTTAGAGCAGTGGAAGTATCAACTGACGAGATCAAAATAATGACTGGACATCACCTTCCATGAATACCAAAAGACCATCCACAAAGAATAAGTGTGTAATAATCGGGTTCTTGGATGGAGAGAGTATAGCCCAACTGCACTTTCTTAAGCATTAGAAAGTTAAATACCTCCATGAAAAGCTCAAAAAAAAAAGGTAGAAAGGGGGCATCCCTGCCTAATGTCACGTTTACCTTCTATATAACCATAGGCAAAACCATTTACCATAATTGATAATTTAAGGGCAGTGATTAGGGCTGTACATGGGTCGGGTTGGGTCGGGTTTGGCCTCACCCACCACCCAACCCACTGATGGTGGGTAACATAAGTTGTCACCCACAACTGACCCAACTATACAGTGGGTTGGATAGGGTGGGTGGTGGGTGGGTTAACCACCATAAAATACACATTACTTACAAAAAAATAATTTTACATACATTACTTATTCTAGGTTAGAATTACATAATCTAAGGGTAGGAATAGTGTAGGGCGGGTGGGTGGGTCGGTTTGGGTGACGGAAGTTTCTACCCACAACCGACCCAACATACGGTGGGTTATGGCGTGCCTCACCCATAATCGATCCATGTCTTGGTGGGTTGGGTCGGGTGCGGGTATTTTTGGTCGGGTACGGATTGGGTCAGCAGGTTGGGTGGGGTTTGTACACCCCTAGCAGTGATGCACATATGACCCAGTTAATAAATTTCTGAGAAATATGAAACTTTTCTAAAGTAATGAGAAGAGCATCCCACCAAATACAGTCATAGGCTTTCCTCAAATCGATCTTTAGAGCACAGCTGCACCATTATTTCTGTGATAGTTCTGTAACAGCTCATGAGCTAGCATGATGTTGTCTTGGATAGATCTCCCCGATATGAAGGCAGATTGGCAAGGACTAACCAACTTCATTATTACATGCTTGAGACGGATAGTCAATATCTTGGTGATGCACTTGTATATAACATTGCAGCATGCAATAGGCCTGAAATCATTCAGGGAAAAAGCATTAGGAATTTTAGGAACTAAAGAAACAAGGGTATCATTTACCTCGCCCATTAATTTGGCACTTAGTTATGAACCAAAGAAACAAGCATATGAGTTTTTTCTTCTCTTAGATTTTGAGTTTTTTTCTTTTTCTATTTTTGTTAGTGTAGCTTTCCTTTTAGTTTTCTCTTCTTTTTTTTTTCTTCTTTTTTCTTTTGTACTTTTTATATCCTACATATAGTTTCTTTGTGCATGAATAAAATAATATTTGAATTACGTGCATTATGGGCTCTTAGCAAATTTTAAGTTAAATTAGTAGCTTCCAAACCATGATGTAGGTTTTGGATCACAAAAAATAAATAAATTGAGTCACGAGTTTTTCTTTTAGGGCCACCATGCAGGGTGGTCAAAGTGGCAGATTATGGTAGTCAGTGGCGGAGGCAGTTAAAAGCAAGGGTGTGCAACTGCACAACCTGCTAAACCGAATCTTAAGCCTAAATTTTTCTAAATTTTTTGCGATTTTCAATCCCTAAGCCTATTTTTGCTATCTTGCACCCCTAAAAATATTTTGCTTCCCTTTAACAGAGTTTCTGGCTCCGCCCCTGATGGTAGTGATGCATGTTTTGTATTAGGGGTTGGGTATGGACTAGCTAAAGAAGAAGAATAATAAGCTAAACCAACCAATAGTGAAGAAGCAAGAATTGCAGCTGCACTTTGGAATATTTATTCACATAACAAACCTAATCTAAGAAAGCAATTGAACAAGAGGAAAAGATAAAAAATAATATCAGGCTACTACACTCACAATTGAATGCAGACTCAACCAAGAGAACTCTAGTCTCTAAGTCAGTACCAACATCAATCCCAATTAAAATCCAAACTCAGTTTCATCATTAAATACGCAAAACATTCAACACTGTACTGAGGACTGACTTGAAGTAAGAATTGAGAATTGAAGCATGAAAATGAGCTATGAAGCATTAAGTTTTGTGCAATAAAATTTTAATTTATCATCCAGCTAACACAATGTAGTAGACTCGAACATGCTCAGACTCAATTGGCATCAAGAAACAATAATAACAACACAAAATTGGTTAAAAAGATCAAAATCAATAATTCCTGGGTAAAAAGATATCTAGATTTTGATACTGTTTAAATGGACAAAAATATAAAAATAGTCAGGATGTAACCAGTTTCATCGTACCCATTTTCAAATACTTCTTCTTATTTTTAATTTATATCAGGATGCAACCAGTTTCATCGCTATTTTTTAAGTTTAAGCGTTTAAGCGAGGATGAATCCAGTTTCATCCTTGCTATTTTTTTTTGTCCATTTCACCCATAAAAGTTTTTACTCGTTCATTAGAACCATGTTTTAAAAATATTTGGACAAATGACTCATTTTCCGTAATAACAAACCTTGGAGAAATCGGATGGTTTAATGAATTTTTAAATTGCTGAGTTTTTTTATGCTAATTGAAGTTTTAAATTACTTAATGTGAATAAGCACCTTCATTAAGTGTTTTACTGCCCACGTTACATTACATATACAATTATTACATGCCACATAGATTACATCTCAACGCCTACCGGAAATGTTAAAACCTCCGGTAACAAAAGAAAAAGAAAGAAAGAAACATTGTCAAATTAAAAAACCGAGAGCTATGAAGTAAACAATTAAGACAGGTAGGGAAACAATCATTCCAACTATCACCCTACAAAACAAAAAAACACAATGTTAGAATTAGAATTTCCTTCACAAAATATAATTCCAGTTACTTAAAAAGTTCTGCTGCATTTTGGTTCCCACATTTTTTTAAGTTAGAAAGTAAAACGGTTCGTTCTGAACTTCCGATGTTTAAAATGGTTTTACCAAATTTTATACTACAACTTCCCCCAATTAGCATCATCTATTATGACTCACATACGACGGCTACAGATGGTGAAAGCCGACAAGAGTTGTGCGATAAATTTGGTAAAACACACCTTAATTTTGTTTGCTTTGCTCCCTTTTAATAATTTAATAATCAAAAGAAATAAAAATATAATTTACTCACGCAGTGCTAAGCACGTCAGCGTGCAACCCATACTCCTTCGCGTAGATGAACGATGCGATTGCTTGTGGTAACGCTGCCTGCAGTAATGGAAATAAACCTCATCAGTGAAATCGAAACCAACAAAAAGCAATTTATTAAGCATAATTAATGGCAAAGGTAGTGTGGGCAAGAAAATTAAAAACATTGCGAGTGGCCTGCCAAACAATGAATAAAATCACGTACTTGGACAATTGCAACACGCAAAACATCACCGCGCAGGCCAACGGCCAAACATCCTATTGCCATGGCAGCTGGTCCTGCAACAAACCTTAATACCAAACCGAATAACGTTAACCGCACCCCGCATGCCAGAATTTTTTCTTGCAGCGCAGTAAAAAGACCTGCATATAACAAAATAGTAATTAAATTAAGTACACTTTTAAAATAATTACGAAGGCGTGTTTCATCTTCCTTACCCATACTGAACATAGCTGAGCCGATTCCTGCTTTTGACATAATCAATACGGATCCCTCGATGATTGTCGGCATTTCGATATGCCACCTGCTAATTGATTTTAATCTTAGTAAATTCCGAATGTTAAAAGAGCACTCTAATTATTAGAAGTATGAAATGATAAATATATACCTATTTGAGATAAAAGCCCAAGTGATGCCAATGACACTGGCTTGAGCATTAGGATTAAGAATAAGCTTAACGCAGACAGTCTTCATCATAGACAAAAATGAAGGTCTAGGTATTATTGTATCAGAAACCGAATTATCATTTCTTTCTAAATCGTTAACCATCTGAGAATCGACAACATTTACACTCGAAGAAGAATCATTTGCCTTGCGAAACTCTAAAACGAACAAAAGAATCGATAACCACACGATTCCTTGAAAGACAGTGCTTTCAACGACAATGTTAACTCCAAGATCACCATACATGGCTTTTAACATGGGTACTCCTACGACCAAAGAATTAGTTAAAGTTGATAATGAAAAACTTGTTATTAACCAAGTATAACATCCATTACTACTTCCTTTAGCCCATGCAACTAGGACAATAACAATTATGACTTTGGAGATTGCATCAGCAGCAAGAAATTTGTAATTCCATCCGAATGGATCAACTTGAGAAGTGAAATGGAATGTGAAGAGTGGTAAAGTGAAGTAACAAACGAATTTATTAATCGCGTCACATTGCTCGCGAGAAAACATTTTCCACCATTTTACTGAACCATAGCCTAGAATTAATGCAACATATAAAGGTGTCATGGCTACTACAACCTTGTATATATCACCCATTCCAATCATCATTTTTCAGGGCTCTCGAATATGTTGAAGTGATGGAAGAAGAAGAAGGAGGTAAGAATACGATGTGCACAAGTTTGAACACAAGTACACAACTTATATATAGTGCATGTATAGAAGAAAATAACTTTTGTATGACAGAGATAATCGTTGGGATTTATTTGTAAGTTCGACGCTATAGGCCTTAAGCCTATAAAGTCATCAATGATCACAAAATGGGGCTGTTGTCGACTGATAGCACTTTGCGTCATTCCGTGTGCGCAGGAAAAGCAGCACTGACTTTATTCTAGAATTAATTGCACTGGAGGTGGAGGAACTGGAAGCTGAGCTTTACTTTAATCATATCCTTGGCTTGCTTTTTTGAATATGCTTTTGTACCATCATCACTACCTTGTTAGTGATGTTTGCTTGTACTCTATTCTTTTTCCAATTCGTTTCTGCGGTTCAATCCTTTTATACCTTTTTTTATCAACATAGCAGAGGTGCACAGCGATGCGACTGCCATTCCTTTTCTTAGTATCTCTATGATTTTGCGGTTCGTTCTCGTTTTTCAATGATTTCGGGACTCCGACACTTGAACGTTGTTGTTTTCCTTTTTAGGGGCATAAGTTAAAGTTTTATTTGAAACAAGTTGGCACGGAGGTTAAACTCCCATTACAACAACATTACATCCAAATTACTGTTTCCAAATTTCTCTATTTCACGATTGCTTAATGGGTACCAGTTACAACCAGTACCACTAACGGTAATACTATTATGGGATCTCTAGTCATGTTCAAAACCTAGATGCTTCACGCAACATCATTAGTGTTCTGTCGTCGAGATTTGCACTACCAAATGAGAAGCAAATAGTACACTACCACGTCAAGCTCTTGCAACACAAACCGGAATTACACCCCCTGAATCTCTTAAAACAATACTCACTTTTTCTCGATGGAATAAGGTATATATCAATAAAAGTTTAAAGGTAGCAACGCTCCAATCGGAGTCTTTTGTAAGACAGTGCGGCGCAAGACTATTGAGAGGAAGACAGCTTTAATGTGAGTGACTGCATGTTGACGAGCTTCAGAACAAGTATGCATTATTTATTTTTTATGAGAAATCTTTCTAGTGGTGTTCAAATTCACAACATGTACTCTTTATTTAATTATAGCTCTTGGCTAGCTGCGGCCAAAAAACAAACGACACCTAAATAGTTTTCTACTTTCCAGCTTATGCACCTAGATTCTCTTTTTTTCTTGGGGTGGAGTAGAAAGAATTAGCCAGTGCGGTAGTCCCTTTTCATGAAACAGGAGGCAGTCCATGGTTTGGTTTTGGATACATGCCTTGTCTTTCTTTTTTATCATATTTCATCTTTACATCGAAAAAAATATCCATTTAGGAGTATATTTAAAGACAATTAAACCAGCGGCCATGAGACCATGGTCCATCAGCACTTCACAAGTTTTAGTCAAATGGTAAATCTTGAATTAAAGATTTTGTTGGAAACAACTGGGCTGCAATGGAGATGAAAACAGAAACAGATTGTGGTTGTACTCTAAAACTTTCAAGGCTCTGGATGATTTCTTTTAGACAAATATTTCTACCCTCCCAACGAATTGGCGATTGCAACAGGTATGTGAAATACTGCCTTCAGGATACAATGAAAGCCCTACAACCGGAAATTGGATTCAAGGTTTGCACCCCTTGACCCAATCAAGAACACATGTAAAACAGATTCTGATGATGCTTTGATTAAGAAAGAAAAACAGAAGAGATTTTCGATTGATATGAAAACGACTCTGGGAGATGCTACTTATAGAGATTTTCACGTCTGTTGGAAACAGACAAGTTTCTCTTCACGAAACGTCAGGTCCCTTCATCAACAGACATTAACGTCAGGTCGACCACAGCCTGGGGGGCTACGCCCCCCAGGACCCCCCTTCGTAGCGCAATTGAAAATATTCCAACATTCTCCCCCTATTTTCAAAACCCATAATACAAAGTTAAAAAACTTTTAAATCGGAGCGACTGCATCACCGAAGTGACTGCCTACGTACCCGAGTGGGATAAAGCCAACGTAGTTCTAGCACGATTGAGACTAAGCATCATCGTTGAAACCAATACATAAATGATAGGTACCTTCTGGGTTTGAACCTTCACTTATTGTAAGAAACTCAAAGCCTTATCGAGATTCTATGGTGAAACTAGTCTTGAACCAAGTATCCCTTATGATAAAACCGGAGTCTCCACACATAATGATTCCATAAATCATGTGTTCTGTAGCCAAGCACTATAAAGGCCTTGTGCTTATATCCTTATTCATGAGTCTTGTTTAGAGAACGGTCTTCTTCTCTTAGGAAACGACCCACATTTCCATACTCATATAGGTAAGTCTCGAAGGTGTTTCTGCGAGACACCTTTTACTAATCACAGACTCATTAAGGATTTACATCCATCCTATTTTCTTGCAGAAAAACCAGCACTAATTTGAAATGGGAAGTTTTATGTTAGTGCTCCATAATCTACTGCCATAACTTGTTGGTACCACATTGAACCTTGTTTATCCTTTTCAAAACATAGGTTGGGTTTCTGCTATGGGAGATCAACCTTCCTTCACAGACCTTAGTCCCATTTCATTACATTTTATTGAAGCAACTGAATTTGGTAGACTTTTTGTGAATGGGTCTGCCAAATTCCTCTTTGATTCAATAAAGTTAACCGTAACCACTCCCCTCTTGAGTAGTTGCCTAACCATTTGGTGTCTGAGACTCGCATGTCTACACTTTCCATTATAAGTCTTATTAGAGACATTATAGATTGTAGATTGATTATCACAATTAATCAAAACTCCTGGAGATGGCTTCTTCCAAAGTGGAATTTCCATAAGAAGGTCCCTAAGCCATTCTGCCTCTTTACATGCATTCGTTAAGTCTATCAATTCTGACAACATTGTCGAATCAGATATACAACTCTGCTTCTTGGAACTCCAAGATACAGCAGCACCCCCTAAAGTAAAAATCCATCCAGACGTCGACTTGGACTTGGATTCTACCTTGTTCCAGTTAGCATCGCTGTAACCTTCCAATACAGCGGGATAGCCTTGGTAATGCAAACCAAAATCAATTGTTCCTTTCAAGTAAGCCATAACTCTGGAAACCGCTTTCCAGTGTTCAAATCCAGGATTACTTGAGAAACGACATAATACCCCCACAACATGGGCTATGTCCGGTCTTGTGCAATGCATAGCATACATAAGACTCCCAATAACACTGGAATACTCAAGTTGTGCATGAGTACGACCGGTGTTCTTCTTTAACTTGATAGTATGGTCTAAAGGAGTAGGTTCTGGATCGTCATCAAAATGATCATACCTTTTGAGAAGTTTCTCAATATAATGAGATTGGGTTAAAGCCAACTCATTCCCCTTTCTTAGGATCTTAATTCCCAAGATTACATCAGCCTCTCCTAAATCCTTCATATCAAAGTTAAAGCCAAGAAACTTCTTTGTTTCTTCCACCACAGATATGTCAGATCCAAAAATAAGCATATCATCAACATATAAACAGAGAATCACACATCCAGAACTATCATGCTTACTATAGATACATTTATACACATCATTCACCACAAAACCATATGACAAAACCACTTCGTCAAACTTCTCATGCCATTGCATGGGAGCTTGCTTCAAGCCATAAAGAGATTTAACCAACTTGCAAACCTTCTTTTCTTGGCCTGGCAATATGAAACCTTCAGGTTGTTCCATATATATTTCTTCTTCTAAATCTCCATTTAGGAAGGCAGTTTTGACATCCATTTGATGAATAATTAACTTGTGAATAGAAGCAAGTGCAATTAAACAATGAATAGATGAGATGCGTGCAACAGGAGCATATGTATCAAAGTAATCAATTCCATGTCTTTGCCTATAACCCTTAGCAACCAATCTTGCTTTAAACTTATTTTTGGTACCATCGGCATTTATCTTCCTTTTGAATACCCATTTACTTCCAATAGGCTTTACGCCTGGAGGTAAATCGCAATATATCCAAGTACCGTTGGTCAAAAGGGAATCATTTTCATCATTGATAGCTTCTTTCCAAAAACTAGCATATTTGGAATTAATAGCCTCAGCATAAGTTTTAGGGTCATCATCAACATGCGCAACATATTTGGTAATATTAAGAATTGTATTCTTATCACCTTCTACAAGATATGTTATAAAGTCTGGACCAAAACTTGTCTCTTTTCTTGCTCTCTTACTCCTTCTAGGTTCGATATCTTCTATGGGTTTAGAAATATCCTCTATGTCTTGAGTAGGAATAGAATGATCATCATTCTCATTAGTCTCTTCAGATTCTAGACTAGGTAATAATGAATTCTCCATGGGTTGCATTTGAGAACTGTTCCTATTTAAGTTCTCAAAGAATTCCACATAAATAGATTCTATAATCTCGAAAGTATCAAGGATTAAAAATCTGTAGGTGATACTATTAAGAGAGTATCCCACAAAAGCACATTTATAAGCCCTATTTCCCAATTTTGGTCTTTTAGGATCAGGCTTTCGAACATATGACAAACAACCCCAGACTTTAAGTCTCTTCAAGTTTGGTTTCCTTTTAAACCACAATTCATAAGGAGAAACATTCTTCTTTTTCAAAGGAACCCTATTCAAAATATAACATGCAGACAACATAGATTCACCCCACAAAGAATTAGGCAAACTAGAACTTATAAGCATGCAATTAACCATATCAATCAAAGTTCTATTTTTTCTTTCAGCCATACCATTTTGTTGAGGTGTATAAGGTGTAGTAAATTGATGAATTAAACCATGCTCTTGACAAAAGAATTTAAATTCATTAGGAAAATACTCACCACCACGATCAGAACGTAAAATCTTAATTTTCAGTCCTAATTGTGTCTCTACTTCTGCTTTATATATTTTGAACATGTCAAAAACATCATCCTTAGATTTCATCAAATATGTGTAAGCATATCTAGTACTATCATCTATAAAAGTGACATAATACTTATTTCCACCACGAGTGGCAGAACCATGCAAATCACCCACATCACTATGTACTAATTCAAGTAAGGAAGAATTTCGTACTACATACTTATGGGAAATTCTAGTTATCTTTGCTTGCACACATATTTCACATTTAGAAGCATGATCAAAATTGCAATCAGAAATCAAACCTAACCTATTCATGTTTCTAAGGGAACCATAATTTACATGACCAAATCTACCATGCCATAGATTAACAGAGTCAACAATATAAGCAGAACCATTATTTATTATATTAAGCTTAATCATCCCATTACAAGAATATCCTTGTCCAATAAACACACCATTTTTGGACAATACAAACTTATTAGACTCATAGGTCGTCTTGAATCCAGCCTTCATAACAAGGTCGCCGGAAACAAGGTTCTTTATCATGTCAGGGACATGTAATACATTAGTAAGAGTAACGGTCTTTCCCGAAGTAAACGAGAGTTCAATAGTGCCTTTCCCAATGACTTTGCTGTGTTGGCCGTTTGCGGAGACAACTTCGTTTCCTTCTCCACTAACCGGTTCATAAGTCTTGTAAAGATTTATATCCTTACAGATATGGACGGTTGCACCATTGTCTTACCACCATCCACTCCCAGTTTCAGCAACAGCATTGGCGGCTTGCACTACAATCACAAGATTGTCATCGACCATATTTGCCTCCTTTTTCTGGTTCTGCTGTTGTTTCATTTTGAGACGACAGTCATGAGCAAAATGGTCGGGTTTGTCACAGAAGTAGCAATTTCCCTTCTTCTTACTCTTCTTGTTGGGATGATTCTTCTTCTTAAACTGGGTATTATTCTTAGGTTTCAAAGAATTTGGTGTCTCTACGCTATTTACCTTAGAATGGTTTTCAGACTGTGGACTATCCTTAAGTTCTCGTTTACGAGAGTCCTCTTCTATGCGAAGATGACGCTGTAAGGCCTCTAAATCATAGTCAGTCTCAGCATGCTTAAGTTTCTTCTTATAACCATTCCAGGAATGGGGAAGACGAGAAATAATAACACCAACAATAAACCCAGGAGGAAGTTCATATCCAGCATCCTTAAGATGATTAACAATGAGTAAAAGTTCACTGACCTGGGCAATGATTGATTTACCGTCAACCATCTTAAAATCCATGAAGTTGCAAGTCAGGAATTTCTTGTTGCTTGCTTCAGAAATCTTATATTTGTTGTCAAGCGCAGTCCATAATTCTTTTGCAGTCGCAATACTCCGATGTGCATTGTAAACAGGAGTTTCCAGGGCACTCAAAATATGACCACGACACATGAAATCATCTTCCTGACGCTTCTTCCGTTTGGCAATCAATTCAGGAGTATCTTTATCTGACGGTGCAGGAATCGCCTCCAATCCATCTTCAAGTATGTACCACAACTTGATTGTCATAAGGAAAAACTTCACAGTCTCTTTCCAACGAGTAAAATTTTCACCATCAAAACGTTCCAGTCGAGTCAGGGTTTGGTTCATCACTTTCGGGGATTGTGCAGTAGCATTCGAAGTTGAAGATTCACCCTCCATTGCCATAAATTATTTGTCTAAAACTGTTGGAAACAACTGGGCTGCAATGGATATGAAAACAGAAATAGATTGTGGTTGTACTCTAAAACTTTCAAGGCTCTGGATGATTTCTTTTAGACAAATATTTCTACCCTCCCAACGAATTGGCGATTGCAACAGGTATGTGAAATACTTCCTTCAGGATACAATGAAAGCCCTACAACCGGAAATTGGATTCAAGGTTTGCACCCCTTGACCCAATCAAGAACACATGTAAAACAGATTCTGATGATGCTTTGATTAAGAAAGAAAAACAGAAGAGATTTTTGATTGATATGAAAACGACTCTGGGAGATGCTACTTATAGAGGTTTTCACGTCTGTTGGAAACAGACAAGTTTCTATTCACGAAACGTCAGGTCCCTTCATCAACAGACATTAACGTCAGGTCGTCCACAGCCTGGGTGGATACGCCCCCCAGGACCCCCCTTCGTAGCACAATTGAAAATATTCCAACATTCTCCCCCTATTTTCAAAACCCATAAAACAAAGTTAAAAAACGATTTTTTTGATCTTCAAGAACCTATTTTTTGTGTTCTAATCAGTCCACTTCCGGCAGAGTAACCCAATTTTCGAGCACGTTGAAAACATCATCGTTACTTAAGAACATCATCCATAATCGGTAGATAAAGTAGGTCATTATCTACCGATTATGTTTCTACTAGTGTAAATCCAAGAACATCATCCATAATCGGTAGATTGTATATATTTTTAACTACCGATTCGGAGTTATCCTCCGAATGACACAATTACAAAATCTCCAAAGATTAGTGTTTTTCGAAATTCAGAATTTCGGGCCAATCGGTAGATAGTATATATTTTTAACTACCGAATATTCTTGGTTCGAAACCAACCACGCCATGGCTCTAGGAGGTTCCAAGGGCCATTGTACAAGGTTAGCCAACACACATTCGGGAGGATAAGTTTTTACTTATCCTCTGAATGTAACAATTACAAAATCTCCAAAGATTATCGAAATTCAGAATTTCGGGCCAATCGGTAGATAGTATATATTTTTAACTACCGAATATTCTTGGTTCGAAACCAACCACGCCATGTCTCTAGGCGGTTCCAAGGGCCATTGTACAAGGTTAGCCAACACACATTCGGGAGATAAGTGAAAACTCTTACTCCCGAATGTAAAGTGGCCTAAAATTCTGATTTTCGAAAAAACTCATAGTTTGTATTTTTTGGAATATTGACATTCGGAAGATAAGTTAAGGATATAACCTCTGAATGTAAAGTGGCCAAAAACTCCAACCATATGCACTGACCACCATGGAACCACACCGAACCATCATCGAGCCTTGGCACGTCGAGGATTGAACCACAACATTCGGAAGATAATTTTGGTCATTAACTTCCGAATGTATAAGGGTAGTTTCGCCAATACGGCTTAATCGATTAAGGGATGACTCATTTTTACGTTTGGGTGAATTTTTTGTCTTTTAGTGTTGGCCCCTAAATCCGTTTGGCTGGCCCCTAAATTCGCCAGGCTATTTATAGGCTGAGCTAACCGACCATCCAAGGAAGTCTAGATACTTCCTCACGTGACTTATTATGACCGATCAAGAGAAGAAAATTCTAGAGACTGAATTCTCTAGATAACACATGAATGAAAAAAGCTTTGAAGACTGTAAAGACCGAACACTCTAGACTATACTGGGCTTTACTTAGTTCAGGGCCCTTATCAAAATTATTCTAGAAAATCACAAATTAGCTTGTATTTTTTAACACCCCCTCTTAATTTGTGATGCTAAATTTTTCTCTAAAATGATTGAACTTATCCACCGTGACTGTTTTTGTGAAAATGTCCGCATTTTGGTCTTGTGTCAAACATAATTAGAGCTCGATTTCTTTATTTTCGACCAACTCTCTGATGAAGTGGTGTTGTAGCTCTATGTGCTTAATTTTTCCGTCCATGGAAGACTGGATTTTTTGTCATTGCAATTGTAGATATATTGTCACAGTAGATAGTAGTCGGCTGCTTTTGCCTTTGTTGTAGGCCGGTCATTATTCTTCTCAACCATACTGCTTCACATGCTGCACTTGTTGATGCTATGTACTCTGCTTCCGCTGACGATAGTGCCACTGTACTTTGTTTTTTAGAACTCCAAGAAATAACTTTTGTGCCCATACAGAAAACATAGCCTGATGTGCTTTTTCGGTCTTCAATAGAACTTTTCCAATCGCTATCTGTGAAGCCAATTAAATCATTATCTTTTTCTTTTGTATACTTGATTCCAAACTTCTTTGTTCCCTTGATATACTGAAAATTCTCTTTGCGGCGGCGTAGTGTAACTTGCTTGGCTCGCTCATAAACCGAGAAACCATGTTGGTTGCATTGACGATGTCTGGCCTTGTATTTGTTAAGTAGATCAGTGAGCCGACTAGACTTCTAAATAAGGTTGGATCAACTTTTGTCGCTCCATCATTTTTTACCAACTTTTCATTAGTACCCGTTGGAGTTGCAATTGGTTTGCAATCCATCATGTTGAACCTTTTCAGTAAGTATTTTGCATATTTTTCTTGGGAAATGAATATTTCTTCTGGAGATTGTTTTACTTGAATCCCAAGAAAATATCGCATAAGTCCTAAGTCTGTCATCTCATATTCTTTCATCATCTCCTTCTTAAATTTTTATGCCATCTCTTATTTTGTACTGGCATAAATTAAATCATCAACGTAGAGACAGATGATTAGAAAATACGTACCTTTTTTTCTTATGTATAGTGATGGCTCACTTGGACTTTTCTCGAATCCATTATCTCGGAAATACTTGTCGATTTTTCTGTTCCATGCATGCGGTGCTTGCTTGAGACCATACAGTGCTTTGCGGAGATGATAGACCATTTTTTATTTTAATTTTCGGACATATCCTTGAGGTTGTTCAACGTACACCTCTTCTTCAAGTTCTCCGTTTAGGAACGCCGACTTTACGTCCAATTGGTAGACTTTCATTTTTAGTTGAGCTGCCAAGGCTAACACCATCCGGATTGTTTCCATGCGAGCGACTGGGGCGAATGTCTCGTTGTAGTCAATTCCTAGTTGTTGGGAATATCCTTTTGCAACTAGCCTTGCCTTATGCTTTTTAATTGACCCATCTTCATTATATTTTGTCTTGTAGACCCATTTCAGACCAATTATTTCTTTGTCAATTGGCTGATCTACAAGCTCACATGTCTTATTTTTCTCGATTACTCGCATTTCTTCGTCCATGGAGTTTATCCATTTTTCTTCTTTTGCCACTTCCTCATGTTACTGAGGTTCTAGTGCTATAAATCCACAATTAGATATATTGTATATATTAAACAATACCTCGCCAACTTACCTATTCCACAGAGACCCGAACCCGACGAGGTACTCACAATATATTTGGGAGCAAAGTCATGCGCGATTAGTGTTGTGCTTGTTAAACATGTCGGCATTGAAGAAATTATGACCCCATCGGAGAATAACTACACCAAAATTGAGCAGTTAATCTTAGCATTGGTACTTTCAGGAACATAAGATCAGGGAAATAACAAAGTCATCTATAGAGTTTGTACTAGACAACTCACCTAGATCGGATCGGATTGCTAAATTAAATGGGGGCTCAAATAAAACATTTCGAAGTTTTCTACGAGATGCGAACAACAATAAAGAACAAGTTATAACATAATTTCTCGCTGATTTCCCGTTAGGCGAAGAAGAAGAGGTAGAATAAATTTCATGAATGGAAGAGGATAAAGATGATCATGTAGACTTACTCGAAAGATGCAACCCAAACAGATAGGAAGTGTTTACCGACGTATCATCTAACAAGGAGGGATCGGGATTGAGAATGGTTTTCACAACACCAAAAGGAATAAAAATAGTTCACTCATTCCGATTAGAATTAGAAGCTAATAATAACGTTATTGAGTACGAGGCTGTCATACATGCCCTCTGATTGATCATGGAGATGGAACTTAGAGAGGTTAGACTAGCCAGTGATTCACAATTGGTGCTGCGAAAAATCAGTGGGGAATACTTAAACACGGTCGAATACTCTAGAAGTACCTCAGGCTAGCTCAACACTACATTACCCAAATCCAAATATTAAGTTCCGACACATTTTTAGGAAGGATAATCGACATGCTGATGCTTTGGATTACATCGCTTCAATACTAAAAGATTCTTCAATCGATGCCATAAGAGTCGAGAGAGTTTTGACTCCGTCAGTATTAGAGGATGAAGAAGTGGATGTCAGCGTAACAACCACTACAGCCAACCGATGCGAGCTTAATGATTGGGGAAAGCCGATACATCAATATCTCCAATCAGGAGAACTTCCAACTGGATGATTGCATGCGAATAAAATCAAAAGCAAAGCAGCAATTAATCAGCTCCGAGATGGAGTATTGTATAAACAATCTTATTTACGACCTCTATTGTGATGTTTGAGCAAGGAAAAAGGATATAACATTCATATATGGCTAGAAGTATCCTATTGTCTTAGATTTGCTTGGCATTGTGAGCAAGTAATAAGATTCGTCTTTCACTCCCTTGGATGTAGGTAATCATGCCAAACCACGTACATCCTTTTGTTCTTGTGTCATTCTTTGTTCACTTATCTTGCATGAGTCTCAATGAATGTTAGATGTAGGATGCTAGATTTTCTAAAACTACAGTAGGGTTTAGATCAAAATGCAGTGCAGATGACGAGTCACGAAGTCATTTTGTACCTATTTATGGTCAAAGTGGAAGATTATGGGTAATGATCCATGCAGGTTTTAGATAAGGGGTGAATTATGGATTAGCTAAAGAAGCTATCTCGATGCTCGAGTTCCTCAACCACTACCACTCTTCATTTTCCTTTTCCGTCCTCTTTCTAAATTTTTATCGTCTTTTCCTCAAATGAAACAAAAAGTATTGATTAAAATTCAAAAATAACATAGAATAACATGAGCTTTCTAGGATCTTGATCATTGCGGTCACAAGATGGAATTTCCACTCCATAATAATTTTCGTCCCTTGAGATGTTGCACGCACTACTATGATCTATTTCAGGCAGTCCCCTCCGTCCACCGCAAAGACTACCAAAGATCAAAAAGAACAACCGGGGATAACATGAGTTTTCTGGGATCTTGATCATTGAGGTCATAAGCTCGAATTACCGCTCGATAACCATATAATCATTTGTGTCCCTTGTGCTACTGCTAGTCACAAATTGGAGACAAAATTTATAAAGAGCAGAGATTCGAACCTCTGACCTCACACTAGTAGAGGACAGTTGTGTCCCTTATGCTACCGCTAGCTAGTCACAAAGGGGAGACAAAATTTATAAAGCCGCTAGTCACAAAGGGGAGACAAAATTTATAAAGAGCACAGATTCGAACATCTGACCTCACTAGTAGAGGACAGATCCTAGACCAACTGAGCTATCTAATTTTCTGAAAAAGTCTGTAAGATTCTTTGAGGTTTTCCCTATTTCCTACCCTTACTTTTCTTATTTCCTATTTCCTATCCCCTTCACAATTTCAAAAGTAATCTGCTTTTTAATTTCATTTTCTCCTATTTACCACCTACAAAAGTCAACTCTATAACCATTAACTATTGACATTTTTATTTGTCTTCTTCTTTACAAATATTGGAAAAACCCTAAAAAGAATCATTAAATTAAAAAATGCACTAAATCATATTTCTATCAACTGCCGCAATCACGACTCAATTCATATGTTTTTTTTTTAATTCCAAATCCAGTACAATCAAATAGCTGGAACAAACCCAAAAATAATTGTATACAATTAATAAATTTTTATGGGTTCAGCATCCATCAACCAAGTTGTTATAACCAATGGCTCTTCCAAGCACAAGCAATCAAGAATTGAAATAGAAATGAAATCAAAAGTAAAAGAAGCACACACAACACAAGGATTTATAGTGGTTCGATCAAGATGATCTACATCCACTTTGGAAGACGACGATAACGATTTCACTATGATTCAAACAAGATTACAAGAGTATGATTGAAAACCCCCTCTTAATATTAATCCTACACTCTCTCTTAGTTGCTTATGTTTCTCTCTTACTAAAACAAGAGGATGAGAAGAATACTTATATCTCCTGATACCTTCTCTTGCACAAAAGGTATGCCTTCTCTTGACAAAAAGGTATGCCTTCCCTTGTACAAAAGATATGCCTTCCCTTGCACAAAAGAAGACTTGTCTCCTGATGCCTTCTCTTGCATAAAAGGTAAATGGGCAAACGGGTCGGGAAAATGGATCGACCCAACTGAATACTAAACCGTATTTAAGACACATACACTACAAATCTCCACATTGACTTGAATACCATCACCACTCATCATCATCATCTTCGCTCAGCCCCTCAAGGGGTCTCAACACCTGTTGACACCAACCAAGTCCAAGCAGTGCTTGAACTTGATACTTGGAACCAGCTTCGTCAACATGTCTGTAGGGTTATCCGCTGTAGGAACCTTTAGCATCGTTATCCTACCTTCTTCAACTGCATCCTTAATAAAATGATACCTGACATCGATGTGCTTCATTCTCTCATAATACATCTGGTTCTTGGTCAAGTGAATGGCACATTGATTGTCACAGAACAAAGTTTCACTCACTTTCTTGAAACCTAAATCACAAACCAAACCCGTCAACTATATACCTTCCTTCACTGCTTTCGCGGCTGCCATGTACTCTGCTTCAGTTGTAGACAATGCAACTGTGCTTTGCAAAACCGACCTCCAACTGATAGTACTACCACACAATGTAAAAGTATAACATGTCAATGACCTTCTTCTATCAAGATCACCTGCATAATCAGAATCAACATAAACCACAACATTCGTCGAATCACCATAGTGTTTATCAAACACTAAACCAACATCTGCACTTCCCCTTAGATACTTCAAAATCTACTTTACAACTTGCCAATGACTTTCCCGGGACTTCCCATGTATCTACTTACCACACTCACAGCTTGTGCGATATCCGGCCTTATACAAACCATAGCATACATGATGCTACCAACTGCGCTTTCATATAGAACTCGAGACATATACTCTGCCTCATTTGCAGTTTGAGGTGATTGCCTTCTAGAAAGTTTAAAATGAGCTACCAAAGGAGTACTTACTGATTTTGCATCTTTCATACCAAAACGCTCCAACACCTTCTCGATGTAAGCCTTCTGGGACAAATGCAACTTGCCTTCAGCTCGGTTTCTATGAATCTCCATGCCCAATATCTTCTTTGATGCACCCAAGTCTTTTATCTCAAACTCACTACTCAACTGCATCTTCAACTTCTGTATCTCTGACATGTCTGTGCAAGCGATAAACATATCATCAACATACAAGATTAAATACACAAATGAACCATCTTGGAGTTTCCTGTGATATACAAAACTGTCATACTAACTCCTATTGTATCCATTTTCCAACATAAACGTATCAAAATGTTTATACCACTGCCTTGGATATTGCTTCAAACCATACAAAGATTTCTTCAACAAACATACATGGTCTTCTTTGCCAAGAACTTCAAACCCTTTTGGTTGTTGCATATAAATATGCTCTTCCAAATCACCATGAAGGAAAGTTGTCTTAACATCTAGTTGTTCCAATTCTAGATCATTTAAGGCAACTATAGCAAGCAATGTTCTAATAGAACTATGTTTAACAACAAGAGAAAATACCTCATTGTAGTCAATGCCTTCTCTTTGTGTAAACCCCTTTTCCACAAGCCTTTCCGTGTACCTTGTTCCTTCACCATCTGAAGTACCTTGTTTCTTCTTGAATACCCATTTGCTTCCAACAATCTTCTTCCCTTTTGGTCTTGCAACTATCTCCCAAGTGCCATTCTTGTCAAGAGACTTAATTTCTTCAATTGCAGATGCTCCCCATTCTGCTGATTCTTCACCACCGATTGCTTCTTCATAGGTTCTTGGATCATCCATATCTATGCTCTCACCCACTGCAAGTGAATACGCAACCAAGTCAGCATGGCCATATCTCTGAGGTGGTCTAACTTTCCTCCTCTTTCTGTCTCTTACAAGATTATACTGATGACCTTGTGTTCCTTCTTCCTTGGAAGGTTTTTGCACAATATCTCGATCATCATCAGAAATAACAGTCTAATTATTTCCTTGAACTTGCATCTCAAGTTCCACCTTGTCACCAAGCTCCACCTTATCACTAACACCCTCTTCAGCTCTTCCATATAGTTCTTCATTCTTTGGCTTCAGCATCTCATCAAATTTCACATCTCTGATGATAAGAAACTTGTTTGATATTTCTGCAGGACACCATAACATGTATCCTTTCACACCCTTTGCATACCCAAGAAATATACACTTCTTTGCTCTAGGTTCTAGCTTCCTATAATTCACATGAGTAGGCTGGACATCCGAATATCTTCAAGTATTCATAGTTAGCATGTGAACCTGTCCAAACTTCATTTGGAGTGTTACACTCAATAGAAGTCGAGGGAGATCTGTTCACTAAATAAGTTGATGTGTTTGGTGCTTCTGCCCAAAACTGCTTTGGTAATACGGCATTGGAGAGCATGCACCGTGCCTTCTCCGTTATGGTTTTGTTCATCCTTTCTGCAATACCATTTTGATGTGGTTTTTTTTTCTGACTGTACGGTATCTCACAATACCTTTATCCTTGCAGAACTCATTGAACTCACCCCACAAAATTCCAAACCATTGTTTGTCCTCAAGCACTTGATTTGTCTTCCGGTTTGCTTCTCAACCATAGTCTTCCATTGCTTGAACTTGACAAAAGTTTCATTTTTGTGTTTAAGTATGAATACCCATACTTTCCTTGAGAAATCATCAATGAATGTCAACATATATCTACCACCACCATGTGAATCAACCCGAGAAGGACCCCAAAGATCAGAATGAATATAATCCAAAATACCCTTGGTGTTATGAATAGCTGTACTAAACTTGACTCTGAACTGCTTTCCAAAGACACAATGTTCACAAAAATCAAGCTTACTTGTTTTGTGACCACAAAGTAATCCCTGCTTGTTCAAAACATCCAATCCCCTCTCGCTCATATGCCCTAGCCGCATATGCCACAACTTGGTAGTATCATCTTGCATCACCCATCACAGTAGTACCTTGCAGCATATAAAGACCATTAATTCTCTCGCCCTTCATAATTGTAAGACTTCCTCTTGAGACACGAATAACTCCACCTTCACCTTGATACTTGCATCCATTTGAATCAAGCGTACCCAAAGAAATCAGATTTCTTCTCAAGTCCGGAACATGCCTAACCTTCATTAAAGTCCTCACCATACCGTCATACATCTTAATTTGAATTGTACCTACACCCACCACTTTACAAGTGGCATTGTTTCCCATAAGAACTTTACCACCTTCTCTAGCTTGATAAGTAGTAAACCACTCTCTATGAGGACACATGTGAAAAGTACACCCCGAATCAAGAATCCACCCATTCTCCGATCTTTCTGTATGAACCGTGAGAACTGTTCCATCATAACTTTCTGCTTCAATATTTGTTGCGGTGCCTTGGTTAGTATTCTTCTCAACATTCTTCAATTTTGGACAATCCTTCTTGAAATGCCCATTTTCTTTACAATGAAAGCAATAGAATTTACCGGATTTTGATTTAGACCTTGACTTTGATCTACTCCTATCAAATCCGCCCTTTTGGTTTCCTCTTCCTCTAACAAACAACCCATCTCCCGAATTATCTTTACCATCAATACCCGTCTTATTTAACTCCTTAGAGTTCAAAGCCGCTTTAACGTCTTCCATGGAAATTGTGGTTTTTCCATACATTACGGTATCAACAAAATTATCATAAGATGGTGGTAAGGAACAAAGCAAACCCAAAGCTTGGTCTTCATCTTCAATTTTGACATCAATATTTGCCAAATCCAAGAGAATTTTATTATAATCATCAATATGATCTATAATAGACATTCCTCCATGCATTCTAAGAGTATGTAATTTCTTTTTAAGATATAAACGATTAGTTACGGATTTAGTCATATACCTCTTATCCAACTTGTTCCATAGCCCGTCCGGTGTCGTTTCCGTCGCAATTTCTCTCAAGACCTCGTTGCTCAAACACAATAAAATTGTTCCATGAGCTTTCTCCATGAGTTCTTCCTTTGCTTCATCCGACAATGTTGTTACTAGAGCCGTTTTCCCCTTCAAAGTTTTCACCAAACCTTGTTGCACCAAAACAGCCCTCATCTTTAGCCTCCATAAATTGAAATCATTCCTTCCATCAAATTTATCAATCTCATACTTTGCCGCCATCGTAGATCGCTTCCACCCGGAGCTCTGATACCAATTTGTTATAACCAATGGCTCTTCCAAGCACAATCAATCAAGAATTGAAATAGAAATGAAATCAAAAGTAAAAGAAGCACACACAACACAAGGATTTATAGTGGTTCGATCAAGATGATCTACATCCACTTTGGAAGACGACGATAACGATTTCACTATGATTCAAACAAGATTACAAGAGTATGATTGAAAACCCCCTCTTAAGATTAAGCCTACACTGCCTCACACTCTCTCTTAGTTGCTTATGTTTCTCTCTTACTAAAACAAGAGGATGAGAAGAATACTTATATCTCCTGATACCTTCTCTTGCACAAAAGGTATGCCTTCTCTTGACCAAAAGGTATGCCTTCCCTTGTACAAAAGATATGCCTTCCCTTGCACAAAAGAAGACTTGTCTCCTGATGCCTTCTCTTGCACAAAGGTAAACGGGCAAACGGGTCGGGAAAATGGATCGACCCAACTGAATACTTAACCGTATTCAAGACATATACACTACACAAGTAATACAACTTTAGGAGTTTCTGATCGATTCCGGGTGAGCGTATCAGCTATCAGCTATTTTGCAACAATAAAAAAAAAATCAGATCACGTATGCTTATCCATTCATGACATTAGTCCATAACATAATCACGGCACTACCGGTATTTCTCTGATACAAGCATCACTAATTAGCAAAAAGATTAATGGAAGGTCCCAAACGTAAACAAGTGGTTTGCATAGAGCAGTGACTATATTGACTACACTGAAGGGAGGAAGAAAGCGTCAGCTTTCTTAAAGTCCATGAATGCAATTGCATAATTTTAATTGGCCATTTAACTGGTGGTGATTGAAGGTGGTGGTGGATCATGGAGGTGGACAAGAAGATGTACGGTGGTGGTGGAGATAGAATAAATTAGGTTTTTTGTGTAGTTGTTGGGTGCAAATAAAAAGTCAAAGAGGTGATATTTAGGATAAACAAAAATGCATATGGGTGGTATTTAGGATTATAGTCAAAGAGGTGATATTTAGGATAAACAAAAATGCATATGGGTGGTATTTAGGATTATTGGGGATAGGAATTTATGTGGCTGGGAAATAGAAAAAGTATGGATGGGATATAGGTAAAACCTTCTTTGACCCCCTCTTTCTTTCTCTTTTGTAACTTCTACATCTATCTGTTCCAGTAATACTCGGAGGTCAAATATCTACGGGAGATGGCAATGCAAAAAGAAGAAAATGCTAGAAAGATGGGTGAGTTCCAGAATGTCTTTGTCTGCCAACAGCTTTTGTGCTTCCTACCTCTTCGATCAAGGCAGGGAAGGAAGGATCTTGGAAACAAGGGATTCGAATGCGAGGTGAGTTCTTACATGGAGGGCAGAACTCTAGGAACTGTTGCTGCAATGGAGCGAGCAAAGCTACCAAAGTCAGGAATTTGGGAACTAGCTGCAGGTTTAAAAGATTACCTTACAGATTAGAAGGCAGAGAATTAAGTAATTTGGTACCAGACAATGACATTCTAAATTCTGCAAAAGACACCTATCTCAACCTACGCACTTACAAAAATTATTACACTGAGAAAACTAACTATGGAAAATAGAATTTTTCTACAAATTAACTTCCTCTTGATACAACAAAAAACCAAACAAAAATGAGAAAAAGATCTAGTTTATAAATCAAGATACACCAATCACCCTACCCACCCATTTGATCTAGAACAATACTAGTTGACAAAAAAAGAAGACGACGATACAAGATATCTTCAGTATGTACAAGAGAGAATTGGCAAATCAGATGTGCTTTTCAAGTGGCAATGGGATATATTTTCAAAAGCTTCATTTCTTTGAAATTCTCCATCTAAGAACTTCTGTCTGTCACTCTCTAATCTTCATTGGGACTGCTCAGATGTTTTAGCTAGATCTCCTCTGGTTAGCACGTTATGTTGATTTTCTACATTCACAGGTGCATCCTTCAAGATCTTTGTTTAGTTTCTGCAAAAGGAAAATTAACAAAAACAGCTTATGTTAGGCAAATAGTATACCATTTAAATCGAAAAGCTGGTTTTTCCATAACTGAAGTTTGCAACATAAACCATTGAAGTATACCACTGCCCCATGTCACCATAAAAAGTAGCTAGGGACATTGGGGCATAAAAAGAGGGTTCTTTTCATGTGTGTGGTGGAGCATAGCCCTTTTATCGATTTTTATGCATTGAAATAGAATGTACTTTTGTAGCATACCTGAACATCTCCTTGGAGGCCTTTGATGTGTTGCACTGCCAAATCCAACATATCTGCAGTGCTTGTTTGCTGCAACAGAATTTAGAGGTACATTAAGCAGAGAATATAAAACAAGTCAACCAATCCTAATGTAGAGATAAAAACTACAATTCATATTGTAAGAACTCCAATGGAGGCCAGTTTGGACTAGATTTATCCTGGATCATTTGACAGGAGTTTGGTTTAAACAGATCTTAGAGAAGGTTAATGGTTGGAGTCTACAGGCATAATTTTTTCAGCGTCTTGATCAGCTTTCGTAAAAGAACCTCTATAAAAGTGACCACAATGTTTGAACAAGCTTATGTTTTCCTAAAATTATTTTGGAACTGTGCTTGTAGGTTCTTATTTCCATAGCCATCCCTGTACTTTAAGGCCACTGGGCTCACCCATATCACCTGGTACTTGGAAACGAAGAGTTGTTCATGACGCACCAACCAAAAACACTTCAATTGAAACATTAACACTAACTGTGGTTGTATTATATACACGAGCATTTGAAAACGAAAACAAGGTTTATATGAGTTACCTTATCCATGTTTGGAACAAGCTCTTGTAGTTTCCTCAAATTTTCACTAATTCTACCTCTTCTCTCCTGCATACAAAGTATCAACAATTTAGGCTCACATTAACATATATGGATCAGTGAAACAAATCGTCCGTAATTAGAGTTTAACTTATTTACGTACCCTTTCAGCAATACTTCGTGGATGAGTAGCAAAACCCCTTCTAGCCCGAGTTTTGCACTGAACGGAATCACTTTGATACCGTGGAAGATTAAACTGAAACCCAAAACAAAACTAAAATTATCAATCCATGTATACTGTGAAGGGAAATGTAGAAATGTGAAGTAATTTCTAGAGCGAGAAATAACACGTTAAAGTTTAAGTTATGTACCAAAGACTGTGACTCTAAATCGCTCATGTTCATAACATCTCCATTGTTGTTCTTAGCTCTTTTGTTTGCAGCATTAGAAAAATTGATTGCATCGTCCCACGTGCCCACTGTGAAACCCTCATCGGAACTACCACCTGCGACGCTCTCCCCCACTTCGGAGATTTGTGAAAGTGAATCTTGTGTGAAGCTCAGTTGAGTTTTTAGTCTTCCATGGCCTATAGTGTTAGGACCAGCTTTTGTATATCCTCCTCCAGCTCCATTTGAAATTGAAAAGCCTGACATGAAAGGGATTAAAGCTTCATCAGGAAAACATATTCAAACTTATAGTACTAAGTATCAGCACTTTTTGTAGCTTGCACATGTACTTTTGCATAATCAGGTGACAACAGGTTTGTTCACCGTCTGGCGAATCAAAGTTTGGTGAACCATAATGTTAACTTGTTTATCTGATGGGCCAATTTTCTTGACCTTAACCCAGGCAGATTGGCTCTAGTGGGTCACTGAACAAAGACTATTAATAATCAAGTAGGAATGTGGGACTTTTATTATGACATCTCCAGTTTAAATGGATTCAAGCAACACTTCCCAATACTCATTCCATAAAATTCAATGAAGAAAACGTAACTTTAAGGCATCCCAAGTTATCAGAACAGGAAGATAATTGCAAGGGATATGGCTGTTAGGAAATGACTAACCATGATGCTCTGCTTAACAAGTGGGTCATACTAAACACAGACGTAACGAAGATTAAAGGTAAGAGGGGGCAAAAAACAATTCCATTGCGATGTGTAGGGACAAGATATGAATAAAATGATACATATAAGAGGATTTAAGTAAAAATATGCATAAATATCCCTTATGGGTCAATTCACAAGTGAAGGCAATTGCTCTCATTCATTCACAGTAGAGCCTCAATTTTCCAATTGACTCTCAAAGTCTATTTACGTGTATTTTCACAAAATCCTTTTAACGTTTACTTTTATTCGTTGTCCGTTTTCAAATGGATTTTTTTTTATTTTGTCTTCTCGTACCTTCGATCTTAGTTTCGCCATATATATCAGGTTGGGATACTAACAGATAGACCTACTAGTAATTCGCAAATGAAATTTGCATCTCCAATAAATTGACTGACACTTTAACATGACTTCTGAACTTGAACCCCGAAAACACTTCTACTTCTGGATAGAATGTCCATTAAACAACCCAAAAACCGTACATACAAGTAAAAAATGGGCGCATAAATCTGAACCTTGAAAAACACTTTTACTTCTGGATAGACCGTCCATTTAAACAACCCAAAAACCGCACATACACGTAAAATTAAAGGTTTCCCATTTGGATTTGTCTGTGTACGTGAGGTTCTTGTGTAGAAAAAGTCTTCCCAAAACACATGGAGAGAAAGAGTAGGTAGGTCCCATAGTTTAAAAAAGTGGATTCACACGTAGATGCCAAAATGGACTCAATTCATGAACTGGACTTTGAGTGTGGTCCCTGAATACGTGGACTCGTGAGTTCATATCCACAAATATCCATATAAAAATCCAGCAAATTATTACTATAAATAAATAGAACAGATTCTTACTGGACCCACACGGACAAGGAATCGAGATTTAGTTCTGTCAGACTCCGTGTACCGACACCTATAAAAGTCACTCAGACTGGATATTCTCATCCGTTGGATTATATAGTTTTTCTTGCTAGAATTAATTCCAACCGTCAAAAACAGCTTATCTCTAGATCTAGCACACCAAAATGTAGAACGCACACAGACTACTCCAACAACCAACTACCATCATCGCTTTTTCTAAGTGCTTTCCAATTTCAACTGTTTTTCCCGATTAAGAATGTAACGGTTTGGAGCTAAAACCGTTATTTCGTGATAAAAAGAAAAAGAGACGAACAGTATCGTAACAGTTTCTAGCTGAAGCTAAAAATTGAAGACCAGAGAAGAAACTAAAATCATAATTCAACAAGGAAAACGGACTACTAACCGTTATCAACCATAAGATGGTTAAAAAATCCAGCTGGAGAGCTACTATGACGAAGCAAAGATGAAGAATTGCCAGCGGCGGAAGCTACTTGATTCATATCATAAGATCTCTGAAGACCACCTCCACCATTACTAGTAGTCGTTGTAGTTGTAGTAGCAGTAGTTGTAGTGGCGTTTCCATTGTTGCTGTAAACTCTCGAATCGGTTTGAAACATCGGTTTCAAATCGGCTAGAGACGACTCATTCGATGACATGGTAGAAGAATTACCATTAGAAAAGTAATGATGCAGCTGATTTTGCTGTTGTTGTTGTTGTTGATGTTGGTGAGTGATATGATGGTTTTGTGATCCGTTTGTGAAATCTTCATCTCCGGATCCCATGACTGAATCAACGATGTTAGATAGGAATGATCCAGGAGCTGAAACGTAACGAGCTAATCCAACACCTGGTTGACGATGTTGTTGATGATGATTTGGTGGTGAATACATGATGGTGGAGAATATATTATAGAACGGATTTTGGCTATGAGGATTAGAGAATTGAGAGTGGGAGTAAAGAAGAAGAAAAAAGAAGAAATGAGAGAGAGGGAGGGAGAAAATAAGTCTTAAGAGGAGATGATTAAAAGTGGTAAAGAATGGGATTCATATTTGTAGTGGGTGAGTTGTGAAGAATAGTCTTCTGATTCGCACCAAAGGGTTTGCACTGCACCAACAGATCTAGATAGAGAATTTAATTCTATTTTATCTCATTTTATTACTTTGTTGCCCTTTGGTTTTCATTTTCCAATTTAGTAATTCTTCTTAGTTTCAACGTTGACTTTGAACAATTCCTCAGGAGGATTACCTTGCTAAATCATGTTTGTAAATTACTAATACATGATAATCAATCTATCTTTTTTTTTTTTTTGATGGATCATTTCGTTTATAAACATTTTATGTATTTATTTATTTTTATGACAGGCCGGCAAAGTATTCAGGAATCAGGCCTTTTAGAGCACTTGACTAATTTCTAGGAAAGGTTAAGAGTATTTATGTGAGAATTACTATCAAAAAAAATTAAACCCTAAACCTCCGAATTTTGAGATGAAGTTGTGGCTAAGGAATTAGGGTGCAAGACTGAGAAGTTGTTAATCAAGTACCTTGGACTGTCTATTAGGGCTAGCTCTATAAACATTTCTATTTTGGACTATGTTTTGGAAATGATGGAGATGGAGCTAGCTGCCTGGAAGAGAAAAAATTTGAACAAAGCAGATAAATTGATTCTAATCAAGAGTTGTCTCCCAAGTCTACCAATTTATTTTCTTTATTTATTTCATCTGCCTGTGATTGTGGAAAAGAAAATGATTGCACTAATGAGGAACTTCCTATGGGGTTGTTCAAGGGAAAAAGAAGATGGCTTGGGCGGGTTGGACTAAGATTTGTCTTCCAAAGAATAGTAGTGGTTTATGGGTGAAAGTCTAAGAATTACAAACAAGGCTCTTTCAGTTAAATGGCTTTGGAGATACACTAAACATAAAAATGCTCTATGGAGAACGATTCTGTAGCAAAAGGTTAAAGCTAAAGAGGAGATCATAATGTCATCTTATGATTATACAGCCCAATGTAGAATCTTATGGAGAAATGTTACCAGAATGGGAACTGGAATCCAAAACCTTGATAGCTTCAAGATCAAAAATGGGAGAGGAGTTAGATTCTGGCATAATAAATGGCTGACTAGAGGTTGTCTAAAAGATATATATTCCCTGTTATTTATAAATCTTGTTAAAATAAGCATGCTTTCATTGCAGAGATGATCAGAGATGGTAGATGGGATAGATTATTCAAGCATCAGTTGAATGAAAATGAACAGATGGAGTGTGATTTAGTAAGAAGAGATTTAGGAGTTGTTCCAACTTTGACTCAAGGTGATGATAAGGAGGATATATTGAATAATTTCTCAACTAGTGCTTGTTATGATGCTTTAGCAGGTGAAAGTAATGGTGTTGTATTTGAAAAGTTCTTGTGAAAGAAGTCTATCCTCCTAAGGTTAGTTTTATGCTATGGGTTGTTTTTAATGATTCTCTTCTTATACAAAAGATATGTCAAGTCATAGAGGGGTGCATGTGGATAATGCTACTTGTGTATTGTGTAATACAGAAAATGAGTCTGTTGATCATCTTTTCATCCATTGAAAGACAACCTTCAAAATTGGGGATTACTTCATCAAAGCATTTCATATTTCTTGGCCTCTGCAAGCAACTGTTTTACAGCTATTTGAAACTTGGATTTGGATTCTTCTTCATGGTAGATGTAAACAGGCTTGGAATTTACTTCATTATGCTCTTATCTGGAATATATGGAACGAGAGAAATAACAAGGTATTTGGAGGGAAACGAAAATCAGTATATGAGATAATTGTGGCTATTAAACAGACCATTGTTCTGTGGAGTTGTGATGCTTGCAGTCAAATCCTGCACAATTGAGAGAGTATTTTGCATATATAATTAACCCAGTCTTCTAACTACTTTTGTACATTGGCTTGGTCTTTTTCCTTTCCAATATAATCTTTTCTTTTCGCAAAAACAAACAGTAATGGAGCCAGGATTCTGACTGGGTTTATTAGACAAATAGATCTAGGAGTTAACGTGCCACTACCTCTTTCTGCTACTAAATAAGACATTTTTACATTACAAGCCAGATCTTAGGTTTATGTTTTCGGCTTTACTACCGGAGATAAGTAATGAAAGTTAGACCAAATTATTGATGTAGTAGTACATCCTATTGTTGTAAGTGTGGACAATTTTATCACCAAAACCTGAGTAAATGAACATACATAAAGAAAATGAGATACCAATGAAATCAAACGTGTTGAATGTGCAAAATCTAGCTAGCTAGGTATAAATACCATTCTTCCCTTCACTACATACACAAGGACAAACTCGCCATTTCGAAAATAAGTTTAAGTGTTTAAATATTCCATCCAACTAGCAACAATTGCCTGAGCTGTAGATACACTTATTTACCTCCCTCACCACGTGTACTAGCATCCCCACGTGGAAGCCACGTCACAAAGGTGGGTGACACACAGGATCATCCGTGGGTCTAGATAGTGCGCCATCTGTCAAGATAAGCGATCGAAGATGAAGGAGCATCAAAGGAAGGTATACCCGCGTAGCACCAAAGAACTTCCTTATTACACTTTACCCCCTCACGAGGCAAGATGTGATCAACGGCTAGGTGAAGCCCCACCGACGTACGCGATGGGAAGGGACCGACACCGCCTGGCGCGAAGGGCATGTGTCGGTTGGACTGACGACAAGAACAAAGGCAAGGCCAATGTGATGAGCGTAGGAATAATAGAAGCCGCGGGATGACAGAGAGGTCCGCGGACTATGCCTTTAACACAAGAAGATAAGGATACAACAGCTCTTTCCCAGTCTTAGGAAGAGAGAGACAGAGATTGGTCAGCGTGATGATCTTAGGAAGCATAGAAGCCGGGATGACCAAGAGGTCCGGACTATGCACAAAGCACAAGAAGATAAAATTATAACGAGCCTCCTTTCTAAGGGACCCACGTAGAAGAGCTATATATATGACCCTTCCTGTTACATGGAAAGAGGTCGAACAATTGGAGAGAGAGGGGGAACAATTAGAGAGAAAGAAGGGAAGAGTAAGTATGAGCGTTAACCTTCGGGTTCCATGATCACCCAAAGTCTTTCGACTAATCTTGTAATCTTTGTCTTATTTACATTTCGTATTGAATCACCCTCAGACCTGTGGATGTAGGCCTTAGAGCCGAACCACATAAATCTTTGTCTTATTTACATTTCGTATTGATCTACCCTAATATTTGTATGCATCTCTTAGATCTGTCGTTATGGATGTTGAGGAGATCATGAAAAACCCGTGGGGTTTAGAATCAATGAATCAACATCTATCCCAGCATCTCACAATATATTCGTACTTTAATGCATGCACTCTGTACATGCGAAGATTGGTTGTGGACATGTTGATGCCTACGTGATTTACGTGTTCACAATTTGGCGCTAGAAACAGGGACTTTTGTCCCTATCAAAAGATTTATCTCTCTGTGATTTTTTAGATAGATTTGCGCTTTAAACTCGTTTTTCGCATCATATCTATGTTCTTTGTATTTTCTACTCGCAGATCTGGGCCTCTTACGACTTTTAACCGGCAGATCTGTGTTTTGGGCTACTTTTTGCATATATTTATGACCAATGTATTTTCTACCAAATAGTCTCAGGCGTTTTATAAACCTCCGGACCGACGGACTTATGTTTTAACTATTTTTTATACTTATTTTCTACCAGTAGCCTCATAACGACCCTAGGACCCCATTATTTCAATTGAGTCGGTACATCTACCCACGTTTTTTTTATATTACCCGCATGATCAGTAGTTTGAATGCATTCTTTGCCACTAGGAATCCAACTTGTGGGTACCGTGAACTAATAGCTAA
Source organism: Papaver bracteatum (assembly GCA_023529315.1). Classification (NCBI taxonomy): domain Eukaryota; kingdom Viridiplantae; phylum Streptophyta; class Magnoliopsida; order Ranunculales; family Papaveraceae; genus Papaver; species Papaver bracteatum. The sequence continues at coordinate 1,771,281 of JAJJWX010000127.1, forward strand.
CCCGTGAATCTTGCCTCGTTTTATCTCCGTGCCATATCTGCAGAGTATTGCAATGGAAAAGAGCAAGGACGTAGGAAAATCGAAGGTACCATCAAAAGAGACGCCTAGGACTATGCCAATAATAACAAGGAGCAAACATACAGGCGAAAGACTCATAGCCGGGGGCAAAACGCTGAACGGATCGGAAGAAGCATTACTCTCAGAAGCGGGCATCATTGCAATGGAAGCACAGAAGGCTGCGGCGGCAAAGGCTACGTCATCTACAGTGGTAGCTTCTCAAGTGGTTGTCTCCAAAGCGATGGCTACGGCCAGACCTAATGAGCCCCAACATGCAAAGAAGAGGCTCGGTGATCCAAGACCCTCCGTACGGGATGCCGCCGGTTAATGGACGAAATACACAACTACGAGCAGGATACCACGGGGTGGTAGAACCCATTGTGCAGCTGGTGGAAGAAGTTAATACCTCAGTCCCCGACGGACAAGCCCAACTTCAAGCAGGAACGCTAAGTCAAGAATCAAACCAGTCTGCGCATATATGGGCGGAGCTAGAAGAGCTGAAAAGGAGTCAAAAGACATACGCAGACGCGGTGACCTTGCTAGCCCAAGAAAATCAGCAATTGAGAGAAAATATCCTCCAAAACGCGGAGCTAGGGAATCAACAAGACGAGTCTAACTCTGCGATGCAGAATGCAGACCGAAGAGCGATCCTCGAAAACACCCCTGCGGCAGGTAACCAAAGAAGAATACCCCAAAGAGGTGCGCGTAGCAACAGGAGGTCTGACCCAGACTATTACCCGGAGACTTCGGACTACTACGATGAAGATGAGGACACGTTGCTACAGCCTACGAAGAAGGCACAGTCATCCATGCAAGACGAGCACTATTTGGCGATGGAGAGTCTTCGTGCAGAAATCAACCAAATCAAGACCAGGCAAGGAGGCGGAAGGCTAGAGCAGGTTATGAAAGAATCCAGTACTACACCCCTAGCGCACCAGTTATCTACGGCTACTATTCCACAGAAATGTCCAGTCCCATCCTTCGAATATTATGACGGGTCCGCGGATCCCGCGGCCCATCTACGATATTACAACAGGGTAATGGCCAGGTGAGACTATGATGAAGCTATACTATGCAGATATTTCCCTTCCAGCCTGAAGGGATCCGCGTTATCCTGGTTCGATAACCTCAAGCTAGGATCCATCGATTCGTATGATCGGCTCACCGAAAAGTTCTTGGCCACCTACATGTATAACAAGGTCGTCAATACAGGAATGGACAAACTCTTCTCGCTTGCAATTAAGTACAGGGAATCCATTCGGGAATACACGGATAGGTGGCACAAGATATGTCAAGCCATAGGACAGGTAGATCCCGTAGTAAGTATTAATTGTTACAAATGGGGACTGGACAGGATGAGCCCATTGTTTGTCGAAATCCACGGCATCATCCCCGCCACAGAGGGATATTTGAGGATAATCATCGAAAAACATGCAAGGTTGGAAGAAATTCAGCGGGAGAACCCAAGAGCGCAGGCTCAACGACCTCCACCGACCAATTCCGCGGAACAAGCAAGCGGATCTAAAAGTTACCAAAGAGATTCGAAAGACGACTACAAGAGGTCTGGTAGAAGGTTCGAAGATCAAATCTACACGAAACTCAATACCAGATACTCACGCATCTTAAAGGAGATCAAGGATCGCGAAAATTTAGACTGGCCTTGGACTAAGGGGAAACAACCACCAGCCTCGAGAAGTCCAGAGAATACCGTGATTTCCATCGCTTCAACGGGCACCCAACAGAGAAGTGCAAAAACCTCAAGATAGTGATACAAAAGCTGATAGACGCGAGGGATCTCAAGAAATACGTTGAAAAGACTGCACCAGAAGACAGGGCCAAACGCAGCAAACAAGTCCAATTACCAGAAGGAAACCGCACAGTGAATACTATATCCTGCTCAGAGAATAAAGAACCAACCCTAACTGCACAGATAGGAAAAAGATCGAGGAAACAATTTGAGGACTATTGTGAGCTTTACAATTTGGAGGGGAAAGAGGTGGAAGATCATCAAGAATGGATGGACGCACCCCTAACCTTTGAAGCCGAGGACATTGAAGATGACATGGAAGACCACAACGATCCTCTGATCCTCACCTTGCCAATTGCAGGATGCAACATAAAGAAAATCCTCATCGATGGGGGGAGTTCCGTAAACGTCCTATTTTACGATACCTTCAAACGTATGGAGCTAAATGACGAGCAACTCTCGGCCTCACACCACACCATCCACGGATTCAATGGTACGGCTACGAAGCCTATCGGAGATATTTTTCTGCAAGTAGATGTCGGCCCCATGAAAGTTGACGCTCGTTTCAGTGTGGTAGACGCACCTTCACCTTACAATGTCATTATTGGGCGGAGGTGGATCCACAAGCTTAAGGGGGTCGCAGCTACCTACCATCAATACCTTAGGTTTCCTACCCCCCCCTAGGAGTGATGGAGATTAAGGGTGATCAAGCTTCCGCAAAGGAATGCCAGGCAATGCAGATGCAACTCAACAATGAGGAAGACGAGAAAAGGAGAACTCGTAGAACTCGAAACAAAGCAATATCAAAGGACAAAGCCATCGATGAATACTTGAAAGAAATCTCAGGGAAAAGCTTATCCAAGGGGCACTACGTAGGAAACACAGAAGTATCAACATCAATTGCTGACCAGGACGCCCCTACGAACAAACAACCCGAGCCTTCCAAATAGCAATTACAGAAAGTTCCTCACCTTGGGGAACCAAAACACACGTTCACATCCTTGGAAGCGGTGAAGGAAGTTAACATCGGGACAGAGGGGAGCCCGAAGAAGATCAAAATAGGAACTCTGATGGATGAAGAACGCGAAGCCTCTCCGGTGAAACTGCTCAAGGAGTACGCGGACGTCTTCGCGTGGAAACTATCTCGACATGCCAGGAATAGATCCAAAGATCGTACAACATGAGTCGCGCATTAAACCCGGCACACCCCGGAAGACAGAAGGTGCGAAAGGTAGCCACGGAGTATCACAAAGCGGTGGAAACGGAATTGCGAAAAGCTGTTGGAGGCTGGTTTCATAAGAGAAGTCAAATATCCCACCTGGATATCTAACATGGTGATTGTACCAAAGAAGAGTGGTGGGGTCAGAATCAGATCGACTTCACCAACTTGAACAAAGCGTGCCCAAGGACAGCTACCCACTACCCAAAAGATCGATCAACTGGTCGACGCGGTAGAAGGATACGAAGAGCTATCATTCATGGACGGATACGCCGGGTAAAATCAACTATTTTTAGCAGAAGAAGACCAGCAACATACATCATTCTACACACCCCACGGCCTCTATTGCTACGTAAGGATGCCCTTCGGACTCCGGAATGCAGGGGCAACATACCAAAGGATGGTCGACGCTGTTTTCAAGCCATGGATTGGTACTACCTTAGAAGTCTACGTTGACGATATGCTCGTAAAAAGCAGATTCAAGAAGAACCATCACCAAGACTTGAGGGACATCTTCGAAGCTATGAGGGGGCACAACATGAAGGTAAACCCGGAGAAATGCACCTTCGGAGTAACATCTGGAAAATTCCTCGGATACCTGGTAACAAAAAGGGGCATTGAGGTAGATCCCGCAAGAATCCGAGCCATAGTAGACATGACATCCCCAAAGAACCTAAAAGAAGTACAAAAGCTCAATGGATCCATAGCCGCTTTGGGAAGATTCATCTCCAGATCCTCGGATAAGTGCAAGTTCTTTTTCAACATATTGAAGAAGGGAACAAAATTTGAATGGATCGGAATGCGAAGAAGCCTTCCTAGGCATCAAACAATACCTAGCGGAGATCCCTATCCTTCAGAAACCAGATCCTGACGAAGTTTTGACGTTGTACATCGCAGCAACCGATGACGCAGAAAAAGATTTTCAGGACCCATACAAAGGAAGAACAGCCAATATACTATGTCAGCAAAACCCTGAACTCCGCAGAAAGAAATTACACAAGGATCGAACAACTGATTTTAGCCATCGTATGGTCCACCGTGAAGCTGAGAATGTACTTCTTGATGCATGACATACGTATCCCGTGTCGAGCACCCTTAGAAGCCATCCTCAAAGGGGCAGGAAAGGTAGGACGCATAGCCAAATGGAGCACATACCTCGACAAATTCAGCATCCACTATGAGCTTCAACACTCTCATAAATCCCAAGTACTTGCGGACTTCCTAGCAGACCTACCTCTGGACAACGAAGAAGAAGTGCGCATACAGGATGGAGAGCGCGGGCGCCCCGTAAATTGAAAAGCAAAAGGAGCCAAACGATATCCTTGAACCAGTGAACCCACGGCAATGGGAGGTCTTCGTAGATGGATCCAAAAATAGAGAAGGCGCGGGATTAGGCATCGTTATCACTACACCCACGGGGGATCGAGTCATACACGCATTCAGGTTGGAATTCGAAGGCCATACAAATAACATCGTAGAATACGAAGGAGTGGTCCACGCCCTCCGCTTGATAATCGATATGGGGATACCAGAAGTACGGTTGACCAGTGACTCACCGCTAATCATACGACAGATAGGCTACGAATACAACGTGTACGACGAGACACTAATGGCATACATGGCTTTGGTGAAAACGTTGGTTTCCCGAATACCAAATATCAAATTCCGACATCTACGTAGGAAAGAACTCAGGCACGCAGATGCCTTAGCTTATGTTTCGTCCATGCTCAAGAACAAAGATGTCAAAGAAATCAAGGTGACAAGAGTGTACGAACCATCCATCAAGCTCCAGGAGATATGCGCAAGCAACCAACGCAAGTCTGCAATGGAGGATGTCCCTGATGATGATATCGGAGAGCTCATATTCGACGACTTCCAAGATGACGATATAATGCAACAAGCAGGTGAGGACGACGACTACATTCGGGAAGAAGACTGGAGACTAGGGGTCCATTCTTTCCTCCAAGAAGGGAAGCTACCCCAGGACATCAAACAATCTAGGAAAATACAATCCAGAGCGGGGATGTATGAGCTAAGAGACGGAACCTTATACAGAAGATCATTCCTAGGGCCACTTTGTCGCTGTTTGTCCCGATCCGAAGGACACGGCATCTTAAAAGATATCCATAGAGGAGATGAAGGAAATCACAGCGGAATGAGGTCGCTTGCAGATAAGGCAAAAACGCAGGGTTACTATTGGCCAGCAATGATCCAAGACGCGGCTAGAATGGCGAAAAGGTGTGAGGAATGTCAAAGATTTGGCAGGCGAATCCACGCCCCAGCCAAAAAGTTGAATACGGTGGACAATCCGTGGCCCTTCGCAAAGTGGGGAATCGACATTGTGGGCCCGCTTGTATCAGGAACCGGGAAAAGAAGATTCCTAATAGTGGCCACGGATTACTTCAGCAAGTGGGTAGAAGCCAAGGCACTTGCGAGGATTCGTGATTCAGACGTCTTCACTTTCATATTTCAAAATATCATTTGCAGGTTAAGATCCTCGCGGAGATAGTTTCCGACAATGGTCAACAACTACAAGGAAAAAATATCGACTTTGTTGTTCGACACCTTCAAAATTCGGAAAAACAAGTCCACCCCTATATACCCGCAGAGCAACGGACAAGCGGAAGCCACAAACAAAACCCTAGCGCTCATCCTCAAAAAACAGTTAGACGAGTACAAAGGGCGATGGTGTGAACAGTTACATAACGTTCTATGGGCATACATGACAACTCGAAGATCAGCTACTGGGGAATATCCATTTCTACTCACGTACGGAGCGGAAGCAATAATCCCCACGGAAGTTTTACTACCCACAACAAAGACAGAAGTGTGGGAGAAGAACCTCACCACGGACATGATGTTAGAAAAGCTTGATGACCTCGAAGAAAGAAGAGAGACTGCACTACAGAAAATGGAAAACTACCAGCGCAGTCGGCCAGAGAGTATAACAAGAAAGTAAAACTTAGGAATTTTGTAGAAGGCCAGTATGTGTTAAGAACTATTCCCCAATACCAGCGAGAAAAGAAGTGGGGAAAATTAGCACCAACTTGGGGCGGACCCTACGTGATACACGACGTAGACGGAAATGGCTCCTACTATCTACGTAATCTGAAATGGGAAATACTCAGGCACCCGTGGAACGCCAAATACCTCAAGCCATACTATCCGTAATCCATCACCTTCGTATGCATTTCAGAAGAAGAAAGTTGACTTACAAGTCCGCATGTTTCTATCTCTGATGGAGGAATAGCACGCCTCATCTTTTCAATCAATACAAATTTTCATCTTCAATTGACACAACTCTACTCGTTACCTATACGCATCTCGATGCGCTCAATACCCTACTTCGCCAATACCCATAACCAACACCGTATGAGACACATGTATATACCCATAAGCATTTCAATTTACACATGTATATACCCATAAGCACTTCAATTTACTCAGACTACTCAATAACTATCCTTACACAAAGAGATCAACAAAACAACCGAATACGAATGTACATTGAAAATCATTCTGTATATTAATAAAGTGTCAATACTATTGTTACCCCGTGGACGTAGGCCCTAGGGCTGAACCACGTAAACTTGTGTGCAGTTACTATCATGGTACTTCAATAAGGTGAATGTTCCGCACAAAGCGCGGAACATACACACTACGATACACCGGGAACAAACCGGACAACGCATACACATGCCATCTCTTGAACTCCCCCATAAGCGTCTATAAGTGTACGACCAGGGGGTGACTTCCTAAGGAATGAGATACCCAAGCAATAATTATAAGCCGCGTTACTCTTGAACGCCGGCTAGACCCCCACCGCTCAGTAATCCTCTGGCCCAGGAATTAGCTGAGCGGGGTGACAGGTCGCAAGACGATTCCGAGGACACCAACCTACGTAATTGCATTAACATTACAATTTAACAAATCTTACAAATCAAGATCCACGGATAGCAAAACCAATCCCGTGGACAACGCAACCATTCACGTGGATTTCGGAACTAATCCACGGCACTGTTTAAATACAAAGTTTACGGAATTACTTACTATATTAACAGGGATCTATAAAAATAGACGCGAATTCAACAAAATACAAGTTCAGATTTGCACATTGAAGTTTGATCTATTACAGGGAGGCTGATTACAAACCTAGCAAGAAAAGTAGCAAAAACACTAAGAAAATTAAGAAACTGAGATCAATCCCCAACATACGAGTTACGATCTATTGGGAAGGAGCATCATCCGCTGGTTTCTCCTTTAACGACGAAGGAACACTACCACCGGATGAGGGGCCGGAGGAACTGAAGGGAGATCGGGAACGGACGCCGAGTATAATTCTTGCTTATTCCATGGGTCTTCTTGAGATCCAGCTCAATCTCACCAAGAGTCCTGTTAATCTCCTCCGCCAACTGCTTACGCGCCACGAAGCCTATAGCTACGCTCTTCATCTCATCTTGAGTTAGGGAAAGGGAAAGATGCTCCGCCTTATCAGTAGCATGCTTCATCGCTTCCTCTCGAGACAAAGCCAGACCCCGATGATAGCTAACCTTCTCTTCCAATTGAACTATTTTAGCCTGTGCTTCGGCAAATTTGTCATTTGCAGCTTGAAGCTGTCCTTGGAGCTCTGAAGATATTAGAAGAAAGTGAGTAATAACAAATACAACAGGAAGCACACTCGATAACGAAGACATATACCTTCATAGTGGTTAACCGCGGAGTCTCGTGCTTCTGCGGCATAATCATATTCATTCGAAAGCCTATCATAGTCTACCTGCAGGAGATTATGAGCATATTGACTCGCGCTAAGATCATCTCGAAGCATTGAGTTCGAGTGATGATATCGGTTAATCTCATCATTCTTCGATTCTAACCCCTTGTTAAGACGATACATAGTCACCTCTAAGTTCCTCTCATACTCGGCCTGACGAGCTACATCAGTTCGAGACGCGGATAAGGCACTACTAAGAGCGCCAGATTCCGCCCTAGCATCATCTCGTTCCTTGGCAAGACGTCGCATATAAACCCGCACATCAGAGGGATGAGAAGAACGTGCTCGCCGAAATTCTTCTTCCATATCATTAAGCCTAACCTCTAGGGAGGAAATCTGGCCACGGGCTTCCTCGAGCCTATCCCGCGTCCATAAGAGAGTCCCGTTGAGCAACTCACGATCGTGATCGTTTCGATTTTGCAAATCTACCCAAATAAATTTTGTCTGACGCCATTCTTCGGCCATAGCGTTATGAACATCCGCGCGAGCATTCCATTTCACTGCTTCGCTCTTAAGTTTCTCAACTAACTCAAAGAATACGCCCTTTTGGCGAACTCTCTCACTACGAAGCCACATCAATTCAGGGACTCCGCCCACTGAAGACAGTACCGCGGGAGGAGAGAAGAAGGAGACGACTCAGAACATATAGGAAACATCGGAAAAGCAATGTTGGGGAGGTTCAAACCTGAAAGGGACGAAGAATTCTGCTCAGCAACCTCTAACTTTTCCTTGACTAAAGCTAGCTCGGAACGGAGCGCAGCCTCATCCACGCCCTGTTGTTCCTTGCGCTTAAGAAGATCCCTCAGTTCAGTTATCTCCCTATCTTTAGCAAAGGCCGCAGCTTCGACGCTCGAAAGCACTCCTTCACGGTGGCGGAGTTTCGCCTCTAGCTTAAGAGACTTGGCCTTGAAGAGCCGGTATAGAGTATGGTTACAATACTCACTCCTCATCACCTACGGATCAAAAAGAAATTAGTTCAAATAACATATCCAAGTAAGAGCATGGTTACGAAGAATGGGACATACCTCCAATAGTCGTCTGCATTGAGGATAATTATACTGGTACCCATCAAGAATACCATCATACCAGCGACAGTAGAAGGAGGATTCACCACCAAATCAACCCCGCTGGACACAAGATCCTTATCCCACTCTACATCTACAATCTCCGCAGAGATCGACTCCATATCTTTGGCGAGTAAAAGAGTCCGAACTCTTTTCCCCTTCAATCACAAAAAGGTGGATGCGGCACGACGAGCAAACCCTTCTCTCTAAGCCAACCTAAGACAAAGATCATCACCATCCGCGATTAAGGATGCGGGAAATCATCGAGGGAGAACCCAAGGGATTCACACCAGGTGCGGCACTAGCTTGACCTTGCGTCAAAATACCCCAAACACCGGAGGAGGTGCCACCATAACCCTGGGATGAACCAAAGGAACCTCAGCACTAGGCACAGCTGTCGCGCCACCACCACCGCTACCTTTAAGCACATCCCAGTCATCACTAGGAGAAAGAAGATTAAAATCCAAGACGAGTCCCATTGCCGCGGCCATATCAAAAGACCGATCCCCGGACAGAGTATTACCAAAAGAAAACTCACCACAAGCACCCACGTCCCGACCACTCGCTAGCCACAAAAGAAACTCCCTTGCCCTTGTCCGTGACTGTCTGCTGTTGACCGACCTCCATGACCACAGCCCCAGTAGATTTTGCTCCATCACTGGTCTGATCACCATCACCACCGAGGACTTGATTACCATCGCCACCTCCAACTCCGCCACCATCGGCCTCATTAACAATACCACCATCGCCACCTCCAACTCCGCCACCAGCGACCTCATTAACAATACCACCATCACCACCTATGGCTTGATCACCAACGCCACCATCACCGCCACCAGCAATATCTCCTTCTTGCAAAGGTGGAGAAGTCTCAATCCGCTCCTCTTCGTCGGACACATCCTCTCCAGCGTTCACTGGACTGCTCACATCTTCGAATCGCGAGAGTCTCCAGTAGGATAATTTGAAGAGTGCTTGGGGTTGATCTTTTTCTTTCTAACCACCTGCGGGACATAATAATAAATAACCTTGAGTATCTCCTTTCCTTGGCATAATCCATATTACTTAAGAAAAGGAAGGGGCATATATACGAAGAATACAAACATACCTTAGAAACACTAGCATTCCGCGGAAGAGGGTTTGCGTAGGAGTTACCCTCCTCGTCCGCGTCATCAACATCACGGTAGTAATCAAAATCCATACCTTCGAAACTCATCTGCCAAGGGCAATAATGGGCGTAACGAGAAGGAGAGGTTTCGCGGTAGGAGCTGTCAACACTAGGTTGCCAACCATGTGGCCCAGGAACCCAGCCATAGGCCCACGGACCAACAACCTCAATAACGGTGGAAGACCATTCGTAATCATGATCACGCTTGATCCTCTCATCAGCAGGAATAGGAAGACCTTCGGCACCAGGAATCCTTGCCATCTTGGAGTCACTTACTTCGCTCAAGAGGCAAATTTCCCCCTTAACAGGAGCAATATTCCGCAGATTCACAGACCACGGCTTGCGCGTCTTCCTGTTAACATAATCTCCAAAGGATTTGTTAAAGTTTTCAGGAGTATACCACCCTTTCTCCTCTTCTAAGTTGGGAGCATAGCAGGTCATCATCGTTTGCCCCTTGCTACGAAGATATCACTCTCGGAGATGACGAAGGTAATTTCCCGTCAATTGCTGCACCCCACGGTTATGGCTCTTCTTAGCAGTACCGCGGCTAGATAAGACCCGGTAATAGAAATCATCACCATCTTTATATAAAGGAAACATCAGACCAGCCTCAAAAGCTCCCACGGTCGTCAACAGATAAAAAGCATCGTACTGATAATTAACAACCATCTCGTAAGTTATGTCTTTATCAGGGGCATAGAAACTCACTTGGAAGTGCTGAAGACCGTGTTTCACTTTGAAGGCTTCAAGATCTATGTGCCTGAAAGTGAACTTCTTATTACCCATGGGTAGGGGACGAAATGTGACAGCAGAGTCATCTTCATAAGCATCCCCCGCAACATCTTCCGCAGAATCTGCTACCTTCTTCTTAGGAGGAACCACGTCTCCCAAAGACTCCATCTCTGAGGCCTTCCTCTTCGCGGGCTGGTTCTTAGTTGTTCTTCCTGAGCTAGGAACAGATGAAGACGGAGGAAGATTAGCCCGAAAAGGAGGCATGGTACGAAGAGGCTGCACATTTAAGAGTTCAGTGCACGGAGTCTGCTGCCTCTTAGAAGACTCATCTCTAGGACGGCTCGAGGCGTATTTCGACCCCCGGGGCGGATCACCTCTTTGGAATGGAGGCCTCTGGCTAGAAGGCGAGGATAGACGCCTATCCCGAGGGTTACCCTGAGCAGAGGAAGGAGAAGCCCCTTCCCTGATGTGAGAATCTCCCCGAGGAGATCTATGAGGACTCGGAGGAGGAGTTTTATAAGGTACCCCGCGGATAATTCGACATATCTGCGAACACAAACACAAACAGGAGGACTAGTCAGTCAAGGAAGATCAAAAACGAGGAAATCTCAAGAACAGTGAAGAACACGAAGAAAACCCTAAGTTTCACCAGCCGCCGATTAAATTCTCAATTCATTACCCCACTCAAAAAGGATCAAAACGTAGCCGGTAAAACACCCAGTTCAGCAGGGGCAATCTTCGATTCCATGACATGCATGGGATTAAAACCCATCACGATTCATCACCAGAAAATCAAAAACTCCACAGGAACAAAAATGGCGAACAAACGAGAAAAAAACCCTACCTGAACCTCAATAGTTGTATGAAGCAGCAGCGACGGCAGCAACAACAGCAGCAGCGGAAGCAACAGCAACAACGACGGCAACAGTAGCAGAAGCAACAGTAATGGTAGCAGAAGAAGTTAAGAGGGTAAAGAAGAAAATGGGGCAGAGAATAAAACAGAGAATGTGAGTTTAATTCACATTCCATCATTCTCTCCTCTTTTATGTCGCCAGAAGAAACCGCCCACTACCCAAGGGGCAGTCATGACATGCAGGGGAAACGTGCACAATAAATTCAAATAACTCCTTTTTAGGAGAAGTTATGAGGAGGGAGATAAAAACATATCACACGGTTCTTCTTCCAACTATAGCTGGCGCCTAGTCACAAGAAGAGGGGAAATTGTAGATACACTTATTTACCTCCCTCACCACGTGTACTAGCATCCCCACGTGGAAGCCACGTCACAAAGGTGGGTGACACACAAGATCATCCGTGGGTCTAGATAGTGCGCCATCTGTCAAGATAAGCGATCGAAGATGAAGGAGCATCAAAGGAAGGTATACCCGCGTAGCACCAAAGAACTTCCCTATTACACTTTACCCCCTCACGAGGCAAGATGTGATCAACGGCTAGGTGAATCCCCACTGACAGACGCGACAGGGAAGGACTTACACCGCCTGGCGCGAAGGGCATGTGTCGGTTGGACTGACGACAAGAACAAAGGCAGGCCAGCGTGATGAGCGTAGGAATAATAGAAGCCGCGGGATGACAGAGAGGTCCGCGGACTATGCACAGAACACAAGAAGATAAGGATACAACATCTCTTTCCCAGTCTTAGGAAGAGAGAGAGACAGAGATTGGTCAGCGTGATGATCTTAGGAAGCATAGAAGCCGCGGGATGACCAAGAGGTCCGCGGACTATGCACAAAGCACAAGAAGATAAAATTATAACAGCTCCTTTCTAAGGGACCCACGTAGAAGAGCTATATATATGACCATTCCTGTTACATGGAAAGAGGTCGAACAATTGGAGAGAGAGTGGGAACAATTAGAGAGAAAGAAGGGAAGAGTAAGTATGAGCGTTAACCTTCGGGTTCCATGATCACCCAAAGTCTTTCGACTAATCTTGTAATATTTTACCATCATAGTGAATCACCCTCAGACCTGTGGATGTAGGCCTTAGAGCCGAACCACATAAATCTTTGTCTTATTTACATTTCGTATTGATCTACCCTAATATTTGTATGCATCTCTTAGATCTGTCGTTATGGATGTTGAGGAGATCATGAAAAACCCGTGGGGTTTAGAATCAATGAATCAACATCTATCCCAGCATCTCACAATATATTCGTACTTTAATGCATGCACTCTGTGCATGCGAAGATTGGTTGTGGACACGTTGATGCCTACGTGATTTGCGTGTTCACATGAGCAATGGCTATGGGTAGTGTCACTCCTTACTTGAAGGTGTGACCTACCAATTTGCCCTAATTATAGGCTATTATGGGGTTTTTTCACCCCCACTTCCACTCCCAACCCGTTCATACACTCGTTCATGCGAACGAGTGGTTGGTAGTGTGACAGTACATGGGGACGGTTTCGCGTCTAGCAAACTTTTTTTACCTTGGATAGGAGACGATCCCTCTGTAGGATTATTATTTTTTAAATGAAAATTTCTCTAGACGGAGGATTGTCTCCCGTCTAGCCTTATATTTATCAAATGCGAAAAAAAATGTATCGTGATTTCCCTCCTTCATATGAACTTGTACTCCTTTCCCTCCTTCATATGAACTTGTACTCCTTTGTACGAAGAAGTTAGTCTCCAAACGAAGACTACCCATATGTAGAGGTGTAAAACGTGCCGGTCCAGCCCAACCCATTCCACGAAATCACGTGCTATGTGTCGTGATGTGTTGTGCCGGAGATTATGACGTGTCGTGTTGTGTCGTGTTAGAAGGCGTGTTGGGATGGGTTGTGCCAGAAAAATAAACATGATGTGATGTGATGTGCCAGTAGGGGTGAGCATGGGCCGGTTTTTACCTCATCCGCATCCAATCCAATTCATTACGGATTTTAAATTTAGCATCCACATCCAACATCCAATGGATGCACGGATGAACGGATTGGGTGCGGATAATCCAATGGATTTGTGTTAGTTAAAATTTGTAATGGAAAAATAAAACCAATATAGATGACTTCTTATATATTCTACACATTTTATATATGTATATAAATATAGAAGTGTCATGGATAACACTCCAAGCAAACATTTTAAAAATTCCAAAACTATTTATATATCTAGAAACTATATAAATGCTCTTAATCTAACGGATATGGATGTCCAATGGATTTTCAAGGTTGCATCCGGGCCCAGTCCGTCATCCTTTGGATTTTAAAAATCTCACCCGCGTCCAACCCATTAGTGAACGGTCCGGGCATCCATCTGCAAAAATACGGTTGGCCCCGGTTAAATCCGCGAATCACGGATAAAATGCTCACCCCTATGTGCCAAGCATATTTATTTTATATTTTCCAATATAAATGTTTTCCAAATATTTATGTATTATATGTGTTATTTTGAAAATAACGATAATAAAATGTCAATAGTTGGCTGAATAAAGGTTCTTTCGTGAAATATACACAAAATTTGATGTATTGTACCATGTTGTGTAGTGTTTTATACATATTATGACGTGCTTTCTTAACATGTTGTGTTGTGCAGTGCCACATGCTGTGTCGAGCTACTTTGCCGATTAGTCAAACTCATCCCGTCCCATGAAACTAACGTGATATGCCGTGCTGAGCTAAGTAGCGTGTTGGGCTGGGTTGTGCTCAAATTTTAGCGTGCTGGGCTGGGCTATGCTTGTGCAGGCACATCCCAGTTTACACTTCTACCCATAGGTAATGCACAAGACCAAGGTCATACCAAACCTAACCTAAAATTTCTCTTTCATCCTTTCCTCGAGTCTTCGAGCGTCGTCGTGTACTGTCCGTTGTATCCGGGGTAAACTACAAAAGTTAAAGAAAAGAAAAAGAGAGTGGATTTTAACTTTTCCTTACCAATAAAATAAGTTTATCAGTGTGTGGAATCTATTTTCCATTTACATCCTTTTTAGTTCTTTTTTAGTATTCCTGCACTTCGTAGTTAAACTAGTAAATTACCATGTGGTATTGTGGTGTGATGCATTACACATTTTGCTGACGTATCTAGATTTTTTTCAGAAAATGTTGGATTTTTACCCCTAAATAATACTCGGCCTATGTGTCCACCCCCTATTGGTCCCCCAAAAACTCTCCCAGACCCATCATTTCTCATCTACGACTGCCATCCATGGACCATGACACATAAGGGTGTATTTGGATGATGTATGAAACCGATAGATGCGAAGCAGCTTCAATTTTTTTCCACAAAAGTATTCATTGCCTGACATGGTAATATGGAAGATCATATTTTTCACTTGAATTCAGTCAAAATCTCTATTTTCGTAAATTCAAAAAGTTAACTTTGAATATAACCAACGACTTTCTACAAGTGGTCACTGTTATCCGAATCAACAAGACACGTGTGTAGGGACATTGATGGAGTTACCAACCAATTAGGAGAGACTGTACAAAAGTTAGTATCCTCCGTGGTCCCCTCGATCCCGCACACAAGGGAAGAAGGAGTGAAGGACTTTCCAATCGGAACCTTAAGCTTTAACTCCCCTCCAAGAGTCACGAGCGGGTTACACGGATGCGGACGCATAGACGTGGACATGACACGACGCCGACATGTATATACATATTATATTTATATATACAATTATGTATTTATACAACAAAATCAAGTGTTTCAATCCTAAAAATTAGAAATTGATGATATATATATATATATAAATTTCAAAATAAACGAAGATATCTTTTGTTTATACACGCCGAAGATCAAACAATCAATCACTATTAAATACATGGCACAATCAAATTGCATTCATAGAACAACACATGCCCAACTAAGAGTATACGTGATATCATTTTTAATTACAAAACACGATTTAAGACCTAAATGATTGATTTAAATGTTTTTCTTTCTTCATTTAGTTAATAATAGTAAAAATAAATGAAGAAGTTTAAATGAAAATGAAAAAAAAACGCATCAAACCCGAGTCATCAGAGTGTCCAAACCAGAAGCGCGCAGGACGCGCAAATTAGTGCGTCGGACACGCGTCGTGTCAGTGTCCCATGCGTGTGTCCAACGCGAGTCGGACGCGGCTCAGAAAATAGAGCGTCTGTGCAACCCAGGTCACGAGTCGTGACCCTCCCACCCCACACAAATCTCTTCCTTTTTACTAGGGTAATTGACTAATCCGGATAGGATTGAATCCTCAATGGTAATTAACACATCAAAACATCGAACAACGACGGGAAGTACAGTTACGATACAATCTCAATTTTGATCAAGATTCGATGTTTTAAATTGAGTTATTTTGCATTTGGGTCGTGAATTTTGGTACGTCTTTGTGTTTGGGTCCTAAGTTTGTCCAATTTAGTGTTTGGGTCGTAGACCCGTTAGTCAAAGTAGTCAAAATAACAGATCCGTCAAAATAGTTAACATCCGTTAGTTTGACTAAATAAACCCAAAAATCTCTTCGTCCGAGATGTGAGATTTGAGTTCACCTGCAGTGAAACAAGCAGTTGATTTTCCATCAATCATCTTTGCTTCTTCAAAATCCAGCTTTGATCCAGAGGGTGTTTGATTGTTGTTGTTTAAACAATTTACATAGCTCATACCCATGGAAGTTTGGCGCGGATCTGAGACAGGGTTTATCAACCGATTGGGTGAACCACCCAATGATTGGGTGAACCACCATCAATGATAGAAGAAATCAAAGGGGAAATCCTTTGAAACATGATTAAATCTTGGAATAGTTGACGAAATCTCACTAATATTCGGAGTATGGGACCAAATCACTTTGAGAACAAATCCCATCATCATCATTTGTTTCTCTCAAAACCCAAACATGTTGTTGCATTGATTCACGACAGCAAGTTCAAATCGAGATACAAATTTTTGTTGAAAGTAATCTGGAATAAGAAGATGAAAATGGTGGTGAGCTTAATTAAATCTAAGATTGGAATTGAATGAAATCAAATATTCAAATAGTGATAAGAGAACATGTATGTTGTCGTGGATCTGGAGGATATGGTTGGAATCAAGGCGTATTCTTTGGAATTATTGTAAATCGGGGATAATAGATGTTGTAATATGGATCTTCGAGGTGATGGAGTAGAACAAGAAGGGGATCTGGTGATGGTTAAGGAAACGGAGATGTTCTTCGCTTTTACGATTGATGGAAAAAATGGTAGAAAAAATAAAAAATCGTGTTGAGATAATTGATGGGTTGTGGTTGAATTTGATGTTTGGTTCGACACAATTGGGTTTAATTTGATCTACATCCATTCAGTTTTTCTTTATTTTTCTTTCAAAGAAGCGAAGAGAGAGCAGATAGGATGGTGTGTAAATTACTGATGTATGGTTGATGACGGAATATGGAGGAATTAATATCATTATTATCACGTGAGGAACTAATTGGAATGTTCAAAAACATGAGAACGAAGTTGTTTAGGAAACCAAGAACAATATTAACCAGCGACGCGTGAGAAGAGAAATCAAGACAAGGTAGCAGCAGCAGAAATCAGGCAATTATGAACCACCAGGAGGTAGAATAGATTGTGGTTATGAATCTAAAGGTTTAAGAGATGAGTTGTGGCTTCTCTTCTAACGGATTAATATCCGACTAGAGGTGGTGGTGGCTCAGATGAGATGGATCTTGAGGTGGTGATGGCGGAAACAAGAGAGTAATACTTTAACTAACGGATGTTAAAAATACTAACGGATTGGTTACTTGACTACTTTGACTAACGGGTCTACGACCCAAACACTAAATTGGACAAACTTAGGACCCAAACACTAAGACGTACCAAAATTCACGACCCAAACGCAAAATAACTCTTTTAAATTCCTAAGAGGGAATTCTTAAATTCTTTTCGGTGGAAACTTTTGCTTACGTTACCAATGACCTGAACTCAAAACTCGGCAGTACCAACTTTTGACAAGAAAAACAAAATAACTGAATGAGCTACAAGTCGAGTGCTATGGCCTTATGGGAGAGATTTTAAAATTTCTCGGTAGGCTAGTCATTTTCGGTAAGGTTAATTAAAAGCATGAGCAACTCGGGTAAATTCACGGACAGATGTAGAAGCATGCATGTACCCACAGATGTCCAAAGCCGGAGAGAACTTGTAGCAAAATATATCTATGAAATCAAATCAATGAAAAACCCCACTGTTTTAATTTTACCGAGTTACATATGTGCGGAATACGACGTATAACTGGCCCCGGAGTCATAGACATCCATGATTGACTTTGAACTGCCTCAAAGAACACCTTACATGTTAGAGATACCGACATGGTCCAATTATGTGCCCTATGAACATCCAATCCTAGATTTAGGTTATTTTCTTTTTAGTACGTCCAATCCCGAATTTAGGTTGTTTTCTTTTATAGTACGACTACGATTTCAACTTTTAAGAACGTCGAAAAGACACTTGGTTGGTTAAATAACTGACTTAAACAAAGGGCTTAATGAAGTCATTTCGCGCGTGGGGACCAAGATTCAAATACTAATAATTAGTTGTCTGACTCTCCATGTTTAGCAGAAGTCTCCGCATTAACGATATTATCTCATTTCTAATACTAAAATTGTTTTTCTCCAGTCTGTTTCAGATATACGTAAACTGATTTTGTTTGTTGATAGAAACAGAGATTTAAGTGTATTCTAAGATTCGTTTCTTTCTTTCCTTGAAGTCAGAATAGATGCTCCCAAAACAACGTGGAAGTCTAAGTTCTTATCCTCGAGTCTGGACGAGTCAGAGGTGGGGAGAATTCAAGTCTCAGTATTTGATGATCATTACTTCCCTTAATCTTCAAGACGATTCGAGGCGGAGTAAGTTATCATATTTAGCAACCACATGCATACCAGCTGGTGGGGGGGGGATTACCACTCCCTTACCCTTCCTAGCTAGCATATCTAGCAGCTTTTACCCTAAATCTCGTCTTGATTAATTAAGCAATCTCTTTTGACAAGCTCTTGCATAAATTAATCAGTAAAATTATTACTTTTGGGTATCTATTACTCAACATTTGGTAAACAGAAGTACGTATAACACTCGTACAGTATGAGAGAAACAGTGGTTCTACTTATATTAAAACATAATTAATCTTAAAATAATTGGTATTCAGTGAACTTGGTGGTCCGTACCTAGGTATTGTTGAGAAATTAAGACTTAATAAATTACTCCCTCCATCTCTTTTATATGGTCAGAATTTTGAATTTTGATTATCCCATTAGATAGGCGGATTACTATTTTCAAGATGAATATTTCCACGAATGCCCTTATTAATGGTGTATAGATAATTGTGTTACTAATAGGACAAGGGGTAAAACATGAAAAAACATAAAATATTATGAATCCAATGCACTTTTCTTAATCTAAGAGAATTGTCTCTCTCCGCCTATATATGTGGGACGGAGGGAGTAATTAGTATGGTGATTAAGAGGATTAATTGAACTTAGCCAAGACCTAACTAAGAATCTTGCTAATTACGCGCGTATATTTCTTAAACGTGCAAACACATTGGGCGAATTACCCAGTATCAAATTATACGTGCACACTGCCAAGTGCTGCTCGGGGAATCTGGAATATCTTTTGGCATCAGGCGGCTGGCATATATGGTTTACCTAATACTCTCACTACTATAATATCATGATCCTTCTTGACATGATTAGACAGGGCTTTCTTTCGCTCAACTAATCAAAAATGGGGGCAAGGTGTTATATGCCTCCAATTTAAGGCTTTAAGGTCGTCAAGTTATTAAAGAAATTAAATCATCATTTGACCTTATCCAAAGACCAGACAACTAATGACTAATGTCTAATGTGGTTAAGGATTAGCCACATATATAAGTCAGCATTTCTAAAATTATATACTATATGCAAGATAATGATTGAATTTTAGTTCAACAAAAAACAAAACAAAACAAAACAAAAAAAACACAATAGGTGAATGAATATGCTCTCTACTATATAGTTTAATCAACGTGTAGTTCATGAAAGGCTAAAGAAGTGAATCATCTACGAGAACATTGAGAAATCTACGAAGAGTTGGAGCATTTTTCTGTTAAATCAATTTCAACCGGCTCCTTTTCTTTTGGTTCCTTTGGATAAAGATTTGAAGATGCTCGATTGTCAAAAGTAAAGAACGGAATATATGTTGGCAATTAAAACGTTTAGAGGAATAAATTCAGCTGTATATTTAGATGTTGGACATTCGAGCCTTAACAAAAATTCAGATAAAAAAAAACACAAAATTGGTTAAAAAGACCAAAATCAATAATTCCTTGGTGAAAAGGACATTTAAATTTTAACACTGTTTAAATAGACAAAATTGTAAAAATAGTCAGGATGTAAACAGTTTCATCTTACCCATTTTCAAATATTTTTTCTTATTTTTAATTTACAACAGGATGCATCCAGTTTCATCCTTGTTATTTTTTAAGTTTAAGTCTTTTTTTTTTGTCCATTTCACCCATACTAATTTTTACTCGTCCATTTGAACCATGTTTTAAAATTATTTGGACAAATAACCCATTTTCCGAAAAAAAGAAAAAAAGAGTTCAAATCAGATTAAGAATAAATCAGATTAAGAATGGCACCGTACAGTTCTTTATCGAGCATCTGTTTTTGTGTGCATGCACGAGCTCACCTTCCTTTGGTGTGCAATAGCAAACTGCACATATTTATGAGCTGCATCTCTGGAAAGGGTACTTGTTGATGCCCAAAGGGTACAGTTCTTCTTTGGGCACAACAAGTACAATGCACAACAACAAGGCAACAAAGATGCGCAGACACACCTGAAAGGCTAAAAGATGCGCTCATGCCTCGTGTGTACAAATAAAAATTTAGAAAAAATGTGCATTTTCAAAAAAACATGCAATTGAGGCAACTTTGGCGAGTGTCTTTATTGGTAAAGTTGTTAAAGATATGGGTAGGGTTTATGGGTTTTCGGATAGACAGAAAGCAGTTTTTGAGTGTCTACAAGCAGCGCATGCGCAGGATTTTCTTCTCGCTATCCCGATTGACGGCCTTGGAATAAGATGTCCCCCTTGGAGTATCGGTGCATCCTTAAATACGAGTTAATGATCCCCTATACCCTTCGATTCTCGTTGCCCTTCTTGTATTACAGCTGCCTAGACGCATATGGGGAACATGCTGTTCACTGTAAGGTGGATCTGGTTTCAAATATAGACATGATCATGTGAGAGATATCTTATATGATGTATTATGGAGGGCTGGTATTTCGGCAAAGAAAGAGGCGTCGGTCAACTTTTTGACGGATCCTCTTGAAGGAAGATCAACACTCAGGCCAGCAGATGTTCTTATTTTTGGGTGGGCCAACGGAAAACATACGTGTGTTGATCTTACTGGGGTTTCTCCATTAGTAACTTTTGGGAATACTTTTATTAATTGGGGATATAAATAGTGTTTAAGAGGATAGGGTTTGCCATTCAAAAAGGGCTTGCGGCGCAGCTTGTTGCTCGCTTGCCTTCTATGTAATAACTCATGAATCTGTTATTAATCTCTTTAATTTTTCCAAATCATTGAGGAATACTTTTATTAATTGGGGATATAAATAGTGTTGTTACTGTTCATACTGGCATAGTAATTTATTCTTTTTGTGCAGAAAAACCATGCCGGTATGAACAGTAACATTACTATTTCATATCCCCCAATTAATCCTTCTTTCAAAAGCACTCTCAAAAGTAGGGGTGAGCATGGGCCGGTATGGACCGGTTTTCGCCTCATCCGCATCCAATCCATTGCACTACGGATTTCAAATTTAGCATCCGCATCCGATCCATATCCAACGGATTTGCATCTAATGGATGCACGGATGGACGGATTGGATGCGGATAATCCAATGGATTTGTTTTAGTTAAAATTTATAGTAAAGAAAATAAAGCTAACACAAATGACTCCTTATAAAACCTACATATCCTATATATGTATACAAATATAAAAATGATATGTACAACACCCCAAGCAAACATCTTAAAAATTCTTAAATGATCCATAGTATTTTCTATAACTACATAAATCCCCTTAATTTAACGAATATGGATGTCCAACGGATTTTCAAGGTTGCATCCGGGCCCGATCCGTTATCCGTTGGATTTCAAAAATTCCATCCGCATCCAACCCATTGACGAACGGTCCGGACATCCATCATCATATGAACGGTTGGTCCCGGTTAAATCCGCGGATTACGGGCCAAATGCTCACCCCTACTCAAAAGCGGGTGTTATAAAGATTTGGGCCTAAATCGTTTTTTAAGAACGTTATTTTAGGGACCACGGTTTTTTTGGGGGACCATGATTTTTTTGGCATAAGTTCGGTTAGTTGCAAAAAATATTCTTCCCAACCGAACAAAAAATATTTTTTTGGCATAAGTTCGGTTTATGTTCGGTTTAGTTGCAAAAAACATTTACCAACCGAACTTATGTTCGGTTAGTTGCAAAAACATTTACCAACCGAACTGGTTAGTTCGGTTAGTTGCTAAAAAAATCCAACCGAACTGGTTAGTTCGGTTAGTTGCAATAAACATCTACCAACTGAACTGGTTAGTTCGGTTAGTTGCAAAAACATTTACCAACCGAACAATAGTTTGGTTAGTTGCAAGAAAACATTAACCAACCGAACAATAGTTCGGTTAGTTGCAAAAAAATATTTCCCAACCGAACCTTAGTTCGGTTACGTCGCAAAAAATATTTCCCAACCGAACATGTCGCTAGGAAAAAAATTCATGATCCCCCAAAATAACGTTCTTTTTTAAATGCTGGTATACCGTTTGCACATTAGGTTGGATGGCATGGCATAAACACCCCAAACAAGCTAAATCGAAACAAATTTAGTACGTTGTTGCATATTCTCAACACTTGTATACCGTCTACAGTCTTTCAGAGCATCCACAATGGACAACTAAACCCAAACTTTTGGTCCAAAAATGTAACACAGTCGAAAAGAGTAAAGATAAAAAACCAGACGAAACCCAAATTTCAGACTATATTTGGTCTGGAATACGGACCAAAACCAAATATGGTCGAGCGAACCTATAAACTACGTTTGTTAATAGGCGAACATATAACTTACATTTCACATGAAGGGTCTGTATATTTCTCGTCCCGTGGTGAGGCGTTTATACAATGTACGCTTCAACCAGGCATGAGTAAAATGTACGCCCCACTAGGCATGAGTAAAATGTGCGCCTGATGACAGGCGGTCATAAAGTGTTTTCCCCATTGAGACGAACGTATTATATACGCCCCATTCAGGCATACGTTTTAAGGCCGCCCCATTCAGGCGTGCATAAAGCTCACGCCCACACGGAGCCAACTTTAAACCTCCGTTCGTTTACTAGAACCATTTTTGAACTGATTAGAGAAAATTGTTGTGAAAAATGTTTATACCAGTAGAAGTGGGCTAATAACCATTTTCTACTAATTAGACACCACAAAATGCAAGAAAGTTATACAAGAATCAACAAGTGTGCTAATAACTCTTAAAAGTCTTAATTTATCTGAAAAATAAGGTTCATTTTGGGCGACAAAGATTATCACATATAATGTACATATAATGCATCTTTTTTATGCCTTTAGCTCAACATGTCTTCCACTAATTTTTTTGATCTTGATGTCATCGCCTTACCTGCAAACACATCGTGTGAACACAGAAAATATCGATGGTATCCACATATTCACAAACAATATTCACATTTATTCTCACTTATAAAGGAGAATAAATCATAAATAAAACTACGTTAAAATGATGACTCATCGACTCATAGCCTTCGGGCTCGTCCTTGTCTATTCATGGAGGAGTAATTTAGTTATTCTTACGATCGAGATGTGTGCTAAATCAAATCATAATAATAAAAACAGGAAATAGAGTGTTGAATGTAAATGAGACGATAATTTACGTGGTTCAACACTAAGGCCTACGTCCACGGTGTTTGAGTTCACTATGTATTTAAGAGTTACACAGATAGTCAAATGACTCTGTGTGAATAACGAACCAGTGGGGGAAATGGAACTCATACTTACTCTTCTTATTTCTCTCTCCTATAATCTTCTCCTCTACTCACTAAAAACTGGTCGACCCCTTCTCTCTCAGTGGAGAGGGGTATTTATAGGGATAGAACATGGGGTCCACTATCATAGACAGTTGCAACCTTATCTTCTTGATCTTTGTGCCAATCCCGCTGGTGTCTTCGTTTTCGACCGATGGCTCCAACGGTCATTCTTGGTAACGATGGGCCACCTCTTTATCCTCCACAGGTTGATTGACACGCACTCTATGTTTAGAGTGTTTAATGCGGGTGGTCGGGCTGCTTGCATGCGCTAAACAGATGTATGCGTCTCCCGTCACATCCGTGTCAGCGAGTTTAGTCTCCACCGTTTATCTTGGGTCCTCCTTGAGATGGATTAAAGTATATCCTAGGGTGTTCTTCAGTACTTCTCAATGGCTCGATACTTCAGCCCCCCTAGATTCTTAGTCGTCGGATCAACTCGATGGTGAACACGTGTAGATGACAGATGCCCCTTGGGTGGTGATACGCGGCATCGTGCCTTGATGTCTCAGGTTGCGTGTCCTCCACGTGTGATTCTTCCGACACGTGGCGAATGATGAATTATGTGTATACAATTTGTCCCTTTTCTTCTGATTGGGATGTTAGTCAAAGTTAGAAGAAAACTGTCTTCACATCTTCATCATCTCTCCACAATAACTTCTCCTAAATTTTAGGGCACGTTTCCCACTCCTTGCAATAACTCCTCCTTGAATCATGGGACGATTTTGTCATATTTTCTATAAATAAGAGAGAGGGTGTTATTGAAATAAATTTTATTCTTTCTTCATTCTCTTGTCAGTTCCTAACTCTTCATTCTCTGAACCTCTTCATTTTTATCCTTCTCTCTTTACTTTTTTTTTGTTCTTTAGCCATTAACTTCTGTTGGTGCTGCTCAGAATCAAAGATCTCAGAAGTCCTCCGCTGTCGTTTATTCATCAGGTGCTCGTAGATCATCCTTGTTCTCATCATAACGCTCCTGATTTAGGTATGGTGTCCTCCTTATATTGGTTTTGGTTGATAATCATTTCTCTGCTGATGTATATAGGTTTTGTGATGAAGAACAAAATATACAAAAGTATATATACTTGCCCATATTCTTTATCACAAAACCTATGGCTTTTCTGTTGATCGTTGGAGCTTGTTTTTAACTATTACGACTGAACTATGGTTCCTAATTTTCTGTGGGTTTTATCAACCGCATATTTATGTGTTTTGATGGTATTTATGATGAATTGTGAAAGTATTAAAGTTTTCGTTTTATGATCTTCATCATCTTCTATGTTTAATCTTTTTCTTGTTTCTGTGTTCCTTATAGGTATGGATGATCGTCATCGGGTTCCATATCAGACTCCACCATCGAGCCCTTATAGATCTCCTTCATCCAGAAGTCCTGACATATCTCCGTCGAAGGGTGGTTCATTTAGGTCTTCCCAGCCAGATTTTCGAGCTCAGAAGACTTCATATGCGTCTGATCCCAGAGTTTCATCTCCTAAGAGAGGGGATCCACCGAAGGGTTCTCGATATGATGTTAATCATCCTCATGCTTCTCAATGTGCTGAACCGACGAATGCGCCACCTCCTTCTCCTCATCGTTCTGAACCGCTAGATATACATCCTCTTCGTTCTGATGCCCCTACTATGATGCCTTTTCAGAAGTCGACGGTCCCACCATCTACTTCTCCAGTGAGGGGGAAATCTTCTAAAGGTGTTTCATCGAAGGATAACCCATCGAGGAATCCGTCAACCAAGAGGAAAGCTTCGGATATGAGTCCACCGAAGAGACCGTCGTCGGGTAAAGCTGCTGATTCTGACGTTTTCCCCGTTATATGAAGCATCTCGGTTGGTAAGAAGAAGCTTACTTTTAAGCACATAGATCTCGAAGCGTTCAAGGTAAAGCATGTCCTCGAAGCTTTCGGCGTTAAGTTTTATGCTTCCGATGATAATCTTACTTATGATCTGATTTCAAACTATAAGTACGATGATTTTCACTTGATGACAACCGTGGGGGCCTTCGAATCCGGCCTCATGTTGCCCATATATAAGTCGGTGATTATTTCTATTACGATGTCTTAGATCATTGTGAGGGCTCTACTCCACATTCTTACTGCTGCTTGGTGGTACAGCTAATTGGGAACTATCTTCGGGTGCTTAAGGAGTGCAACCTTCGGAGTAAGGGGGAGATGATGTTAACCTGCTACGTCCCCAACCCAGCTGAGAAAGATTGGTATACTCCCAAGAATTTTAATGCCTCTTTCGGAGACTACATTAATGGTAGGAAGCGTAATCTATGGAGTGTCAGTCTTCGTACCATTGTTGCTCCTCACGGAGAGGTTCGTCTCCTAAGTGAAGTGAGTGACTCGAATCTTTGTTACGTCCATGGTACTGAAGAAACTTCTCAGCGGAAGCTCTTTCCTTCTCGTGAGCGGCTCAAGCGTTATCATGATTATGATTGGCACCCCACCATTATTGAAGTTGTCGGTCCTTGGGCTTATGGCTAGGTACCTGGTCAGCATGGATGGCGCCTTGTTGCTGGTAGCCAACCTCGTGATATTGCTCCAGCTCGTTATGGTAACTTTTCCCCTGGAAGCTGAATTTTGTTGGTATGAACTTTGAGTATGCCTTTGATGCCACTGATGTAGACGAAAAAGAAAGTTCGGATGTTACTCTTTTTTCGAAGAGTACTGCTACTGTCAAGGTATGACTTCTTGTGAGACTGTAATGTGTATACTTGCTCATTTTCTTCTTTGTTTGAGATTTAATCAAGATATGGAGAAAATTATCTTCATGATAACGCCGTGTTGAATGAATTTAGGCACTGAAAAAGAAAAAGTTAGGTCTGATTCAGTCTTCTACTGCTGCTATTAAATAGAAAGAAATTCCTTATGAGGTTACCAGCCCAGTGAACGATGAGTACGTTGAGGAAGAAGAGGAAGTTACCAATGATGAGGAACGTACAGAGACTTCTCCACATAATCATGAGGATGGTGAGAATGTTGGTAGTGGGGCTATTGAGGAGGATATTTCCCTTGGTGGTCAAGGAGATACTCCTGTTGATGATCCTAAACTTGTTCCCTCCCCGAATCAGAGGAATGAAGATGTTGATCTTCAATCAACGATCCATACTGGGTTGGCTCAAGAGTTCTCTTTTAGCAGGATATATTCCTATGGCGGGAAAGTTGATATTGGAGCGTCCATGGAGATAGCTTCGGACTTTTCTTTGCTCTCTCCAAACAATGAGTGGGATATCCTTGCTGAGATCGGTGGTGAAAAATCAGCTGAGACCGGTGGTGAAAAAGCAGCTGAAATGGAAGAGAGCTATGATGGTGAGGATGCCAAGATCCTTGCTAACAAGGAGGCTGAGGCCAAGAGAAATTCTGATTGTCGAAGAAATATTGCTGATGGTGGGGCTTCCTCCGATGCATCTTCGTAGGGTTTCAAGAGGGACATGATGCATGATGGTGATGATGTCACGCTTGATTGATTGATGAAGAGAAAGCTGATGTTCGTTCCTAACCCTGTTCCTTTAGTCCCTGGCGAGAAAAGTTTCGACGTTTTTACTCGTCAGAAAATGAAATTAACGTCCCAAGCTGAAGTTGCAGAAATATGGGAGAAGGATTTGGGAGATTTCTCCACTAGTCTTTTAGTCGATCCGCCATCTTTCGTTGCCAATATGATAGCGATAGACGATGGGTATCAGTATGGCTTTCCTCAGCAGCGTATTCTTCAGGTAAGTCGTTGGGAATCCCTCTAAGCTAAATGATGTGATGTTAAGTTTTTTATTAATAGTCATTACTTGTTCTTCGTTAATGCAGATGATGAGGAGCGAACACTGCAACCATACTCTGTACCAATTCTTCAAGGCGGAGGCCCTTAAGATGGAGGCAAAGCTCTGTCATAGATAAGGGGAGTTGAACACTGCTGAGGCACTCGTTGCTTCTAAGGAAAAGGATATATTGGTATTGAAGAATCGGTTGAAAGGGAAAGAGCAGCTTGTTGCATCCGAGGAGAAGCTTCGTCTTGAGATTGCTTTTGTGCAAAGTGAATTGGAGAAGGTTCGCAGTGAGTCTTCGTCTTCCAATGGTTCATTTTCTTTCCTTGCATTCTTCTTTCCCTTTCCTTTTCATCTTATTAGTGTGTTGTCTGAGTCTCCTAGCCCTATCTTCAGCGGGTGACGCCAGAGAGTTAATATGGATTCGATATGAGAAGACTCGCCAAGCTTCTCGGATCAGAGAGTTGGTGAAGAAAATTAATACTGAGGCTGATATATGGAATGCTCGGGCTTATGAGCACAACGTCTTGGTGGCTGAATGCCGAGAGAGGCGGAACCAAATGGTTGATATGAAGAATAGTTATAATTTCTATCGTCGCCAGTTCAATGGTGCTCTATTGTAAACTCGTGAGAATATGCATGAAGCGCGTGGGGATATTTCTCGTTTAGAGACTAAGGTAACAAATTTGGAAGAAGAGTTACGCCAAGCTCGTTTGGCTCATGGCCCTGAAGTTAGGGGATATATACAACAGCTTGTTGAGAAGAGGGATGATGCCAGAGCTGAGGCCCATGCCCTTAGTAAAGCTCTAAGTTCCTCTCAGGATGATATGGCTCGTTTGGTCGAATCTAAAAAGGATCTTGAAGTTAACATGTACAGGCTTACTAAAAGGATAGAAGAAATGAATAACGAAGTGAACCGCCTTCATCATCTAGACTCTATGAAGAAGGTAGAGTTGGATGAGTGTCAATTTGCTCTCACAAATCTTCGATTGGATTACAAGAAAATTTCGGACGAGTATGATTTTCTTGACGAAGCCCGGGACGCTGTAGTTAATAAATATGAGATAGCTTCGGCTAGAGTCGAAGTTATATATTTGTTCGGTCGTGGGTAACTTTATAATTCTAGTTTTATAATCCCCTTGTACCTTCTTTTTTAGAGCTCGAGGGACAGATTAACTCTGCAAATGAGAAGCTTAAAGATGCTCAATGTTCTTTAGTGTACCAGCAGGGTCAAACCAAATACTTTGAAGGGTTGTCAGGGTCCCGGGACAAAGCAGCGAAGGAGGCAGCTAACGAAGTAACCCAATTGAAGTCCGTGTTGTCACAGTCTGAGCTCAAGGACACCGTTATAATGCACAAGTCTCGTTGCCAACTTGCTTAAGAGGTTAATAAGACCTTTAATAGGATCGAGCAGGGTCTTCTGAAGGATCATGGCCTTGAAAAGAAGTACCTTCGTAGTCCTATGCATGAACCCCTGACCTATTCTTCTGACCCTTCTTCGGGAAGAAGTGTTCCTTCATCTCAGAAAAAGAACTCAGCTGATCATGTCGAGTCTTCCAAGAGGAAGTGAGTTCATGTGTTTGTTGTAGGGAGTTGATCTTTGTTAATTACTTGGCTTCGGGACAGCGTTCCCGGATATGTAATATGTTATTGAAATATTTACATGCATCTATTCCGCCGAATCGCTGCCCTTTTGATTGGTTGGGTATCTCTTTCTGCTGGAATCCTTCCCCATGGTTTGACACTTATAAACGCTGATAGGGGAGTCCCGAGAGATTGTATATGATTTACTTTCCCCAATAGTAATACTTCAAAAAAGTTTGTTTTGATTGATACGTCGAGGTTTGCTATTCGTCGTCCATAGATAGAAACATGTCAAGCGGATACGCTGTCTTCTTCTTCTGGTACTCTTCACACAGATGCAGAATTGTGTTGCTTCATGGATAGTACGACTTGAGGTACTTTTCATTCTAGGGGTGCCTGAGGACTTCTCCTTTAAGGTTACGCAGGTAGTAGGATCATTTCCAGCGATATCATGTATTATAAATGGCCCTCCCCATGTTGGTGCTAGTTTGCCCCACTTTTTCTCTCGTTGGTATTGAGGTATAGTTCTTAGCACATACTATCCCTCTACAAAGTTTCTAAGCTTAACCTTTTTGTTATATTCTCTTGCTAATCTTTGTTGGTAGTTCTCCATCCTCTGTAGTACTGTTTCGCTCCTCATTTCTAGGTCGTCGAGCCTTTCCAGCATCATATCTGCTATTAGATTTTTCTCCCATGCCTCGGTCTTTGTAGTTGGCATGATAATTTCTGTTGGGATTACTGCTTAGGCCCCATAAGTGAGGAGGAAAAGGGATTCACCAATAGAGGATCTGCATGTGGTTCGATATGCCCACAGTATATTGTGTAATTGCTCACACCATCGGCCTTTGTGTTCATCCAACGATTTCTTGAGGATAAGAGAAAGAGTCTTGTTTGTGGCCTCCGCCTGGCCATTTCTTTGGGGATAGATGGGAGTTGATTTGTTCTTCCTTATCTTTAAGGTATCAAAGAGCATGTCTATGTTCTTTCCTTGTAATTGCTTACCATTGTCGGAGACAATTTATGCGGGGATTCCAAACCTGCAAATGATGTTCTAAAAAATGAATGTGAATATGTCCACGTCTCTGATCCTGGCTAGGCCTTGGCTTCTACCCACTTACTGAAGTAATCTGTAGCTACGATTAAGAATCGTCTTTTTCCTAATCCTTCGATCAGGGGTCCGACGATATCCACGCCCCATTTTGCAAATGTCCATGGGCTATCATCTGAATTTATCTTTGTTGCATGGGCATGGATCCTTTTAGGAAAGCGCTAACATTCTTCGCATCTTCTAGACATTCTGGCAGCGTCTTGGATCATCTGTGGCCAATAATATCCTTGCATCTTGGCCTTGTCGGCGAGTGACCTCATTCCGTTGTGGTTGCCTACGTCCCCATAGTGGATATCTTTCAAGATTCGGTGGCCTTCTTCTATGGATAAGCAGCGTAATAAGGGGCTAAGGAAAGTCTTCTTGTAAAGAACTCCGTCGCGAAGATCATATATTTCCCTGCTTTTGATTGTATTTTTTGTGCTTGTTTCAAATCTGTCGGCAACGTTCCTTCTTCAAGGAAAATGTGAACCTCGATCCTCCAATATTCTTCATTTCTAAAGTCTTCATATTCGTTAGCTCTTGATAGGATATCATCTCCGACAAAGTCGTCAGCGATGTCTTCCCCCACATCATCGTTAGCAATGTCTTCCCTTACATCGTCTTCACAAATTGTGGTGAAGGATTGATGTGGAGTGATTGAGGGCTCATATACTCTTGTTATTTTGATGGCTTTAATGCTTTCATCCTTCAACATAGATGATATGTATGCTAGAGCATCAACATGCCTGGGGTCTTTCCTGCATAGATGCCGGAATTTAATGTTGGGTATCTGGGATGCTAAGGTTTGAACCAAAGCCATTTACGCTGAGTGGGTCTCGTCATAGACATTGTATTCCAGCCCGATTTGACGAATGACTAGTTGTGAATCACTTGTTAAACGTACATCGGCTATTCCTATTTCTATTATTAAGCGAATGGCATGCACCACGTCTTCGTATTCTACTATGTTGTTGGTGTACCCCTTGAATTCCAATCTTAGTGCGTGTACGATCCTATCTCTGGTTGGGGTAGTGATCACGATGCCTATGCATGCGCCTTCTTTGTTCCTTGATCCATCGACGAAGACCTCCCATCGTCTTTGGCTTGTGGGTTCGAGAACATCGACTGGATCTTTCTCATACTCTACTGCTTCTAGGATATCTTTCACTTCTTCTTCATCGTCCAGGGGTAAATCTGCTAAAAAATCCGCTAAGACTTGTGATTTTTGGGCAGTTTGGATCTCGGGGATAATGTTGAATTGATCAAGATGAGTGTTCCATTTGGCTATTCTTCCCACTTTCCCGACATTTTTTAGAACACAAAAAATCATCGTACTTATAGTTCACAAACAATAACGGTGGAGACTAAACTCAGAAAATAACGATGATTTTCCCT
The DNA here is from genome assembly GCA_023529315.1 of Papaver bracteatum. Classification (NCBI taxonomy): domain Eukaryota; kingdom Viridiplantae; phylum Streptophyta; class Magnoliopsida; order Ranunculales; family Papaveraceae; genus Papaver; species Papaver bracteatum. Next base: position 1,802,915 of record JAJJWX010000127.1, read on the forward strand.
GTTTCTAGCGCCAGATTGTGAACACAGAAAATAACGATGGTATCCACATATTCACAAACAATATTCGCATTTATTCAAACTTATAAAGGAGAATAAACCATAAATAAAACTTCGTTAAAACGATGACTCAGAGCCTCCGGGCTCGTCCTTGTCTATTCATGGAGGACTAATTTAGTTATTCTTACGATCGAGATGTGTGCTAAATCAAAGCATAATATTGAAAACAGGAAATAAAGTGTTGAATGTAAATGAGACGATGATTTACGTAGTTCATCACTCATCACTAAGGCCTACGTCCATGGGGTTTGTGTTCACTATGTATTTAAGAGTTACAAAGATAGTCAAATGACTCTGTGTGAATAACGAAGCAATGGGGGAAATAGAACTCATACTTACTCTTCCTATTTGTTTCTCCTATAATCTTATCTTCTACTCCCTAAAAACTGGTCGACCCCTTATCTCTCAGTGGAGAGGGGTATTTATAGGGATAGAACATGGGGCCCACTATCAGAGACAGTTGCAACCTTATCTTCTTGATATTTGTGCTAATCCCGTTGGGGTCTTAATTTTCGATGATAGATCCAATGGTCATGCTTGGTAACGATGGGCCACCTCTTTCTCCTCCACAGGTTGATTGACACGCAATATATGTTTAGAGCGTTTAATGCGGGTGGTTGGGCTGCTTGCATATGCCAGACATATGTCTACGGATCCCATCACATCCGTGTCAGCGAGTTTAGTCTCCACGGTTGATCTTGGGTCCTCCTTGAGATGGATTAAAGTACATCCTAGGGTGTTCTTCAGTACTTCTCAATATCTCGATACTTCAGTCCCCCTAGATTCTTTGCCGTCGGATCAACTCAATGGTGAACACGTGTAGATGACAGATGCCCGTTGGGTGTTGATATGCGGCATCGTGCCTTGATGTCTCAGGCCGCGTGTCCTCCACATGTGATTATTCCGACACATGGCGAATGATGAATTATGTGTATACACATCGACCTCCTTTCATTTCATGTTAAAATTTTAGTATTACCTTCTCTCCCTTTTTCTTCTTTTTCAGTGCGTATTTGTTTTTCATGGTAAAGTTTTTGTTTTTTAGTTACTCAATTATAGCCCAACACGATTCTTCAGAATCTCTAATATGTTCGCCTGAAATCAGGCGTATGTTTAACCTCTGTGCCACCAGGGGTGAACAATATATCCGTCTGTTATCCGAACGTCAGTTATATGTTCTCCCCACAACAAACGTTCGTTTAATCCACGCCTCATGACAGGCATTGGTTATATGTATGCCCATTTCATATGAGCATTATATCCACGCTCCATGGAAAACGAACGTTATATTCACGCTCGACCAAATATACTCTGCTACTGTAGCGTGGCACCACGGACTAAACCCAAACTTTGGTCTTTTTTTTGGTCTTTAGTCTTTGGTTTTGATCGCACCACTACAGTTGCTCTTATCTATCTGAGTCACATAAGGAATTATTTAACTATCATTTCTTGTCTTAATTTTGGTAGGAACCTATATAGGTTTTGTTTTCATACTTTTTTTTTGGTATGTGTTCTATTTTTCGTTTTTGGGTATTGTCCATTAGTTAGATGTTTTAGATCGAAAATAAATTGGAGATTAAACACTTGGAGTCAAACATAAATGAAAGAACGAAAAAGATGACGAAGATTTTATTTTTATTTAACTTTTAGGGTTTTGTTTATTTTTCCTTTTTTAGAAAAACCTGTATTAGGATTTATTATTATTTTTATAAATTTTCTTTTTTGCTTTGGACTTTTTTAACATTTTGGACTTTGTTATTATTTTTAAACGCTACGGAAGAGTAGTTTTAAATATAAACTGCTGCAGGGAAGGAGTACATTTACGATATTATATATGCACCTTGGGTTCGTACATTGACATATGAGTCGGTGGTCGAGTCGACTTCAATGGTTCATCGCCCTTCTAGTATACCGGAGATGAGACTCTAACCACCCACAAATCCCCTGTCAATAGGTTTACTAGATGCCTTTATATGCATATATGTTGAGGCTCTGAATACATACTTTTAATTTTCTAGTAACGGGTAATGACTGGCCATACAAGATAAGAGTTCGGATTTCATCACCATTCTCTTCTTGCCCGCCTTAGGAAAACGATCCCAACGCGAACCTAAGCTTAAAATATTCATTAGAACGAGACTGATAAAGTAACGAGCTTAAAAGAAAATCGTTCAAAAGGATTATATTGGGTATTTTGTTAGCATAACTTGAAGTTCAAGATGATTATTATAAGTTCAAGCTTCTTTGAGATTCTCCTACTTCCCATTGACTTACTTTAATTCAGATTGTTCAAGAGAGGTTTGCTAAAAATATACCTAGTTTCCTTTCAAAAGATTAGAAGCTGGTCTAGAAACAATCTTAGTGGATACATCATGCTTGTTGTTTGCTAGATTCCCTAAGTGATATGGTTGAGTCAGCGTAGCTTGTGATTGCTTAAAATACCCTCCGATTTAGGATTATTTTTTTTATAGGCCAAAACGTAAAAGAGACACTCTAGGTCGGTTTATTAGTGATAAACCTAGTAGTTCTATTTTAGGAAACAAGGATCTCAAATACCTTAATCTAGAGAGGCCTATTTTTGGAAAATCCACTTTTGAACTTTCGTCCCTTAGTGAGAAAAGTACCCCTAGTAATCTGATAGCGCCAGAAATGACAGCTTTAAGAACTTTATTGAATCCTACTAGGACTACTCGTCAATCAACCATCAGGTTAGCTGACACTGAAGCCAATTATGAGCTGAAACCTGGGACCATACATATGCTCCTAGTCTTTTTAGGGAAGGAAAATAAAAACCCATATTCCATGTCATGGATTTTGAGGAAATCTGTAGTACGATCAGGATCAAAGACCTAGATGAAGAAACATTGAAACTTAAGTAATTTCCTTTTTCATTGAGAGACAAAGCCAAATGCTGGCTATATAGATAGAATTTTGACTCAGTTTCAACAAATGAACAACTTACATCTGCCTTTTTCAATAAGTTTTTCCCTAGGCACAAAACATCATCTATTAGGACGCAAATCTGCAAATTTGCTCAATAATAGGGAGAATGTTTGTATAGATATTTGGACAGGTTCAACGATTTACTGTCACAATTTCCTCATCACGACTTAGAAAAGGTAAGGCTAGTACAGATCCTTTATGAGGGTTTAGATTATCTAACAACAACTATGGTTGAGTCTTTGTGTACATGTGGGTTTGAAAATAAGATTGTTGACCAGGCGATGACTTTTTTGAATCACATCGCCGAAAAGACCCAACAATGAGATAATAGTAGGGAACCCAATAAAACAATTCTTCTAGGCAGAGGAAACGTTAATAGGGTAAAAGGAAACTTTGAATCATATGCCAAATTTGCAGCTATAGCAAAAAGGTTAAAAGTTTTAGAATTTCAAACTAGTGGTAGAAGAGAGCCTTTTTTAGGAAGGACATAATTTTGAAGAGCACTCCCATGCTCTTTAAAATAACATTGGATTCGATAACTCTCAGAAGTTTAACCCATATTCAGAAACCTATAATCCCGGTTGGAGAAACTATTTGAACCTTTCATGGTCTAAGGACCAAAGCCAAGGTTAGTTTCGTAATTTTAATGCTCCCTGGTTTTTGGCTATACTAATTAAGAATCTTTCAGGTCAAGCACAGTTTCAGAACCCTTCAGACAAGAATATTATACAAATTAAGAATCTTTCAGGTCAAGCACAGTTTCAGGACCCTTCAGACAAGAATATCATCAGTTTGGAGGAGTCTCTTTCCTTGTTAACCCAGCAAACTGCTAAGTTTCAGAAATCAATTGCCCAAGGTTTAGAAGATAATAAAAAGATGGTCCAGGCTAAATCTCAGGCTATTACCAAGTTAAAAAACTAGGTTAATTAGTCAGATAAATGAGTCTTTGAGATAAAAAAAAAAAAAAAAAAAAGGTAGGTTCCATAGCTAGTCAACCAATACCCAATCTTAAAGGAGTTCATGAAATATTTTTTGAGAAAACATCAAACCATGTGAATTCGATAACGACCCTTATGAGCGGTAAAATAACAAACAATAAGGTAGCCATGCCTAATAGTAGATATACTGTAGATCCACCTTCTAGTTTCAAATAGGAGCCATTAGCTTTAGAGACTGACAAAGTTTCTAATGATGCCAATGCGGTTCCTGATAGGTCCCATTTTGTGCACAAAGCTCTGTATCCGCAGTTGTTAGTTCCAACAAAGAAGGAGTCGACTTTCAATGAAATAGTGGAAATATTTAAGAAGGTGAACATTAACATCCTGTAATTAAACGAAATTAGGAAAATGCCTGCTTATGCCAAGTTCTTTAAAGATTTTTTTACACGAAAGCGTAAGCTTAATGTCCAAGAGAAATTTTTTTGCTGGTCAGGTAAGTTCAATATTTCTGAATCAAACACCCCCTAAGTATAAAGACCCTGGATGCCCCATTATATCTTGTATGATCGGTAATCACTCAGTTGATAAGGAATTGCTTGACTTAAGAGCTAGGGTTAACTTACCCATGTACCATGTGTACAACCAGCTAGGTCTTGGTAGGTTGAAACAGAAAAAGAAGAAAATGACATTGCAATTAGCTGGTAGGTCTGTCAAAGTCCCTCGTGGTATCATAGAGGATGTTACGATTGAGGTTGATAGTGAAAAAGCGGGGGTACAACAACCACACCCAATATTTCGTTCGACAATCTGTATGGACTAACTCCAATATAATTCCAAGAGAATCAACTAGACAGTGAGATTCAATCAAGGAAATACATCCAAGAGTTATATCTCAATTTCTCAATACAATTTTCAATCGAACAGATAGAGATCTGTGAGCCTGATTGATATGAGAAATAATTTGAATGGTACCAAAGACCAATATTCAAGTCTCAATCAATTTTAATCAACAACAAAGGTTGGATTTACCAATTGATTAAACTACGCACAACCTGTGATATTTCAATTATATAAACAAATATAATGCAATACAATAAAACAATTCAATCACTAAGCTACTCATTTTTAGCTTTCGTTGCGCCACTCTGATAAATCTACAAGGATGTCAATTGAGGTGAGATGACAACTCAATAAAATGCACCCTTATTCTCTAAAGATGCGGAAACAAAATAATTTTTTCAAGGAATAACATACTATAAGAAATACAGTGCAACGTCAACGAATATATTCAACCAACAACATTACCTCACAAATATTATTTTCACTAAATCATCTAATTCATTTTTCCAACCGTAAATTCAAAGTACCACTATTGTTTCTAACAAATAATTTAATTAAGATTTCAAATAAGACTTCACAATAATACATCAACAAATAATCCAATTTATTTGTTAAATCATGAGCTCACAATACCAATATTATTGTCAACAAATCATCCATTTAGGATTCAACACACAAATTAACATCATCAATAATGTTTCCAACAATCCATCATTTTAAGTTTCAAAACATGAGTTCATAACACCAATTATGTTTCCAACAAATCATTTAAACTAGATTTCAACACATGATTCACGTGTTAATATAGTCACAGAGAAACCATGAGTTCATAACACCAATTATGTTTCCAACAACTCATTTAATCCAGATTTCAACACATGATTCACAAATTAATATTGTCACAACAAACCATGAGTCCAAAATACCATTATTATTGTCAACTAATCATCCATTTGGGATTTAACACATCAATTCACAATTCATCCATATAAATTCACACTTGAGTTCAACAATTCATTGAATTATATTTCGCACATCTCACCAACAAACCTTGAGTTCACGGTATGAAAACCTTGGTTTGTACACCCTCCTATCGTTTATCGGCACGGACTGCCTCCATCAATTGACAAGAAAAAAATTTCCTATGGGGATCATACCCATATTCTCTATGGGATCATTATTTGTTTCATTCACAGTACGAAAACCTTGGTTCGTACACCACCTATCGTTTATCGGCACGGACAGCCGCCATTGATGGTCGGGAAACACAAGTTCCCATGAGAGATCATTACCCATTTAATTCTCGGGGATCATTACCCGTCGTTAGCATGAAACATGTTCCATATAACGGTAAAACATGAACTCATTTCATTTTATAAATCATTTTCACAAATAACACAAGCAACCATGGCTTAGCAACATGAATTTCTTTCAAGCATTTAAGAAAATACATTAACTACATAATCTTATATTGTAGTTTTCATAGTGTTAACTTTATCCGATCGTCTTTAAATTTCATATGAACATTCCTGACACCACCATGTATAACGTATCCAAATTTCACATGTAACTAACAGTTCAATCAAAAGATATTGATTTTACAAAGGCATTACAAAATATAGGAAGATAACATCATTTTACCTCACCATAAATTCATATTAGTCTCAATTAAGCAAACCCAAATCACAATGAAAGATAATACATTTATCTACATCTTTTGTCCAGACATATTTTGTTCAGACATCAAATCATTTTAACATCACTAAGACTGCCTAAGAACAACAAAACCACAGCAAAACGAAACTGTCCAGAATTTTAGAAATTATAATCCAAATTACAAGGAACATTCAACAGTGAATTTGTGTAAGAAAATTATCAAATTTTAACAAGAGATATCTAATCATGTTTTCTATCAATATGGGAAGTCTGATCATCGATAACATATATATATATTTATTCAGTTAAATTGCATAAACCTAACAATTTAAAAATATACGAAATAAACACCAAAGATAAACACCAAAAGAGAAAGGGTTTCACATTCTACTTTTAATTAGCTATAATCTCCTCTAGATTATCCATAGCCTTCTTCTCTAAAAACTCTAGCTCCAACTCTTTTTCCTTCTCATCCTTTTCCACCCTAAATTGTAGCCTTAATAGTTCAATCCACCCACCTAGGCTAAGTCTAAGGGACAACAAACTAAGCCACAAGGTTAACTAACCCGGGTTTAACCCAGCCCGAAACAATAGCTAAAAATACAGGGTATTACAAATTTTGTTAACGAGGAAACCGCAAATGCAAAAAAAAACACCGGGACCTAGTCTAGATTTGAATACCACACTGTATTAAGATGCTACAGACTCTAAATTAGTACTAGTTAACTTCTGAATGGAATGTAGTTGATCCCTAACCAAGTCTCCCACCGATTAAGGTACAGTCGCGTTCCTTACGTCTATGAATCTCAGTAGGACTTTACGCACTTGATTCCCTTAGTTGATCTCACCCACAACTAAGAGTTGCTACGACGCAAAGTTGAAGACTTTATAAACAAATTTATCTCTCACGGAAAAGTCTATTCTAATAGATAGATAAATTTGTCTCCCACAGAAATACCTACGAAGTTTTTTGTTCCGTCTTTTGAAAAATCAAGGTGAACAAGAACCAATTGATAGTTCGGTATTATATTTTCGAAAAATATCCTAGAAATATTAATCACCTCACAATAACTTAACTATATGGTAGTATAACAAGTTATTGTGGAATCACAAAGAATGAGACAAATATCTTTGTGATTACTTTTTATATCTTACCTATCAGAGATGAATCTCGAGCCAATCTTTGAGTAGATAGTGAAAAAGGGGGTATTACAACCACACCATATATTTCGTTTAGCAATCTGTATGGACTAACTCCAATATACTTTTAAAAGAATCAACTAGACAGTCATACCCAATCTTAATAAAAGTATATCAAAGAGTTATATCTCAATTTCTCGATTCAATCTACACTCAAACAAATAGGAATTTGTGAGCCTGATTCAATACAAGAGAAATAACTTGAACGGTACCAAAGACCAATATTCAAGGATCAATAAATTTCAATCAACAACCAAAGGTTGGATTTACCAATTGATCGATTCAACGCACAATCTATGATATTTCAATTATATAACAAAATATAATGCGGAAAAGAAATAACATAGACACCAGGAGTTTTGTTAACGAGGAAACCGCAAATGCAGAAAAACCCCGGGACCTAGTCCATATTTTAACACCATATTGTATTAAGCCGCTACAGACACTAGCCTACTACAAACAAACTTCGGACTAGACTGTAATTTAACCCTAATCAATCTCACACTGATTCAAGGTACAGTTGCGTTCCTTACGTCTCTGATCCCAGCAGGATACTACGCACTTGATTCCCTTAGCTGATCTCACCCACAACCAAGAGTTGCTACGACCCAAAGTCGAAGACTTTAATAAAAAAATATGTCTCCCACAGAAAAGTCTACAGGAATAGATAAATCTGTCTCCCACATAAATACCTACGAGTTTTTTTTCTGTCTTTTGATAAATCAAGGTGAACAGGAACCAATCGATAACCCGGACTTATATTCCCAAAGAACAGCCTAGAATTATCAATCACCTCACAATAATCTTAATCGACTAGCGAAACAAGATATTGTGGAATCATAAACGATGAGACGAAGATGTTTGTGATTACTTTTCTATCTTGCCTATCGGATATATAAATCTCAAGACAATATTACAATTGCACTCAATCAAGATAGAAATAGCAAGATTTGATCACGCAACTACAGAGAAAATAGTTGGGTCTGGCTTCACAATCCCAATGAAGTCTTTAAGTCGTTAACCTACAGGGTTTCGTGAAAAACCTAAGGTTAAAGGAGAATCGACTCTAGTTCATGCAACTAGTATCATATAGGAGGTGTGGGGATTAGGTTTCCAAGTTACTAGATTTCTCCTTTATTTAGTCTCCAAATCAGGGTTTGCAATCTAAGTTACCTTGGTAACAAGCATTCAATATTCACCGTTAGATGAAAACCTGATTAGATTCAAGCTAATATCTTTTAACCGTTAGATCGAACTTAGCTTGTTATACACAAATGAAATGCACTTTCATTTAGGTTTGGGTAACCATACCTAAACATGCACATTTAGTTGGTTCAACAATAGTTAACCAATGGTTAGCCATATGAGCACTTTAATATCAACCTTATTCATCTTCACTATAACTAGTTCAAGTGACTCAAATGAACTAGTTAGAGAGTTGTTCAATTGCTTAGATCTCATAAAAATATACAAGACATAATTGAAGGAAAATCGATTTTGATTCACTCGAATTAATTCATGAACATTATATCCACGGTTTGCAAAGATTGCATTCCTTATTATATAAATGTTTTAGTTCATGAACAAACCAATTTTAGAAAGTAACCTACCTAAGTATGCGAACAAGTACGCGTACTTATGTAATCTGATAAGTTTTTTTTCACTTTCAAGCTCCAGAAGAATTTCACGGATGTGAACTTTTTGCCAGTATGCGTACGGGTACGCATACTTACCCGGATTTCCAACAACCGCCAGTACGCGTACGGGTATGCATACTTTAGATTCCCGGTTTTGGACTTTTACACAAATGTGAGAACACACTATGTTTATATCCAAAGATGGTTACATGTTCTAAACTCTCATTTCAATCATTTAAACTTTTTTAGAGTATGTTATATAGTTGTTATTCACAAACTATTTTTCATCAAAGCGATTTTCAAGTTATTGAAATAATCAACATGACTTTTGTCACTAGTAAAGATGAACTTGGCCAAAGTGAAAGCTTATCAACACATATTTCTAGGCATAGATAAGTGAGTTAAACTCTGATCGAAATAGCACATGTGTATAATTGAAGTCTATATAGCAATACGCCTTTTGTCTCAAAATAAGAGATAAAATAGATAGACTTTTGAGTTATAGATAAGTTCAAGTCTCCACATACCTTTTTGTCTATGAAGTTCCACAAGTTCCTTGAGTAGTTCTTCGTCTTCGCGTGATGAACGTCGTGGAGTCTAGATCTCAACTACACTTACCATCCTAGTCCAAGACTTGGCTATAAGTAGACTAGAAATCAAGACTTATAGTGTTGGCAACTAAACTTGACAAACAAGCTTGAGATAGCAACACTCGAGAGTTCGACCGAGTAGTGCTATAATAATCTCCCACTTTGTTAATCTTAGTGACAAAACTATCAATACATACGGAATACAAAATAAATAAACTTTGTAGCTTCTCATCCAAATGCTTGATCTCCTTGGTTCTTCAACATTACTCGAAATATTCATCACTTCCAAGTACTCCAATGATTCCAAAGGTATTAAATCCAGCATCATCGTAGTTGAAGATTTGTAGCCATAACAATGAGAAAACAGAAGCTCTCAATCATTGTTATACAGTGTCATAGTATTATTACACATCATCAAAGTTCAATTATATCACAACTTCGACAACAATACTATGGTGATATGTATCACTCCCCCTTAGTCAATACTCATCTCACATGAAAACCAATCCCCTTTACATAATGATCAGAAAACCATATGTATTTCTAGTGTGAACTACACATTAATTATCCTCGTTTTTTTCAATGAAATTGGAAAAGGTACGAAAATTAGTGGGATCCTAATGAAATTTCCATAGAGACACTTCATGACCAAAAGAAAAGCATATATCAACTTTTTTAGATGCAATCATCTAGCCAAAACTAAATGCATTCATCAAGGATTTTATAAAGATACAAGATAACCCCTATAATATTCCACAGCCGCACTCGCCACAAAGATTTGGCAATTAAGCACAAGTTCAATTAAGAACTCTACCCCACCATAAAATGTCATTCCCGAAAGACTAACAAGAGCGACCTTACTTTCACAAGAAAAGAAGGATTTCTTTGAACATTAACAAATCACATAAGAATATGAATTTATATACAAAAATCTCAATTAAATTAACCACAAGAGAACCCATGATTAATTTAACCGGAAATGCTCACATAAGAAAACTTACGGAGCCGCACAATATTTACATAAAAATATGGATCAGGGAAGATCAATACTGCGGAATAAACAAAGATTCATTTTATTTTCCATCATTATTTTCACAATGACATATAATAGACTTTAATCTTTGTAAACAAAAGTTCATCATTTCTTCCATCAATATTTGCATAATGACATAAAAAGCTCAACTTTTGTTTGTCAAAAGTTCATTCAATCTTTTATCAATACTTGCATACTGACATATGAAAGACTTAACTTTTGACCACGTATGGGACAATCACAGTTCACGGACACAAACGCATATAACCCATAACAAGTTGCAATATATGAAACCATAAAGATTAATACTGCAAAATCATCTTCCAGATAAACTTTAGAATTTAAATGAATAAATCTAAAAACATTGCAAGATGAAAATCGTTGGAAATAGCTATGTGTACTCACAATAATAGCTATTCCAAACCCTAGTTATCCTTCTTAAAACACAAAAATAAATTCTCATTAGAAGTTTCCTAGACATCAAGACAAACTTGTAATGCACATACAAGATGATTTGTCCTTAGAAGGTAGAATCAATCTTTTTCGCACGGATTTACACCAAGAATAGCTACCAAAAGGCGTATAAAAATATTTTATTAACAAATAAGAACATACAAAGTCATTAATGATCATGCACCATAGTTCACATAAGATGATTGTGAACGTTCAAGAATCCCATAGTAATGCGTACTACTGTCCATTCTTGAACTTCCTTCTTTGTGGTTCACCAACAACATTCTTGTAAAATATACAAATGAGATTAAAAGAGTATTAATCCATGAATCCAAGTGCCCAAGTCCAATAGAAGTGGAACAAGTGCGACGAAACGGAGCAAAATACTCAAAAAAAAGAGACGGGACAAATACCAATCTTAACTCATCCAAATCCAGGATTTCTCATCTCCATTTTGAATATAATAAAATGAGGAAGATAATTCAAAAAGAATGAGGTCATTCCGAGTTCAAACGAAGAAGTTAAGGCCAAAACACTTTTACCGAATATCGACATCTACATGCTAGTATGCATACCGGTTTGCAAACGAATTTTCGTGACCCGGAGCAGTATGAAAACGGGTAGGCGTACTAAAATCCATGGATTTTGATTTTAAATGATAGTATGTATACCTGGTATGTGTACCATGAAGTCCAAACATCCCGAACTACTATTTTCAAACCTAAACGTTTAAGAACCTTTTAGAATAATCCAATTGAATTCTGCAGCCTTACCAAAGATTCAAAATCATACCTAACGCAACATGTACGCCCCAATTCTCGTGCTTCCCTCTCCGTATACATAGCATGGTATTCCTTGGTAAGGATGCACTTACAACACAATCAAGTTTTGTTGAGGTGAACAATATCTTGCTCACCACAAGTGACTTTTGGATTATCATGAAATAGATCGCTTTTAGAACCTTTCACATCCAAATCCATCTTTCCAAAGAACTTTTTAAGTTCCAACATCATGGATACTGCCTTCTCCATAGTCATGGAATTTTCTGGGAGATCATTCATTTTTACACTCAAAATATCATTGACTTTCTTTGGTATCCACTTCTGAGTGCGTTTAGGAACAACTAGAACCTTCTTCCCATTACTCTCTTCTAGAATTCTCAGAAGAGAATTGGATTGACTATTCTTTTGCAAGTTAGTCTTTCTCCAATTGGGAGCATCGGATCTTGTCTTTCTCTTTACGAAGTTATCCTTTTGATAACCATTACGATTGTGAAAAGGATTCGTGTTACGTTTATAGGCAAATATAGGTTTATCACAACACTGATTCCTTTGCCTAAAGGTTGGACAGTTATAACCTGTAATGTTAAGGGGATTAGTCTTAACATATGATATTGGTTTCGCAACTTATTGTGATGCCAAAACAAGAACATCATGAAGTTTCTCATTCCTTATACGGAAACGACATCTCTTTTCCAAGTGACCTTTATTTTCGCAATAGTGGCAAATATAAGGAATGTTCTTACCTCGATCCGTGTGTGCTGACTTTAGATGTTGATATACTTTGCTCTTTTGAACCTTAACTACTGGTGAAGGTATTTTACTTTTTCCATCAGTGGAAGCCTTTTGTTGAGAAGAATCGCTAGCCTTGACAAATTTTACCTCTTTTCTAATACTTGGAGCATTTATTCCCTTATATCCCAATCCTCATGTATCACGATGATTTTTACTTGCTCTTAGAATAGTGATTAATTTTCTTGAACTAGTACTGAACTTTTACAATTCATCTTCCAACATCTTGATTTTATCAAGAGCAGTAGCTAAATCAGCCTCAAGGCGTTTTTGTCGAGCGAGATAAGCGCTTTCTCTGTCATCAAAACATGTTTGATGGGAGTTAATACTTTCTTTAGATTCTGCAAGTTTCTCTTCCAACAAAAAATACTTTTGATAAAGATTATAACATTCAAGTGACTTTATACGTAGGTTTTCCTCAGAATCCTTGAGGATCGATTCGTTGGAACAATTCGAAACATAAACACCTGCGTAATATCTTCTCAATTTCTTGTTTTCTCGACATAGAGGAGTTAGAAGAGGTGTGACATGAGAAGTTGTCATCTTCTTATTTTCCAATGAATTCAAAACCTTAACATACTATGAGACTTCCTCATCAACATCTCTATCAATATCTGAATCACCTTCATCAGAGAGTTCATCCAACTTTTCTTTTAGGCGTATTTCCCAGACTTCAACAGGTTCTACATTAAGAGAATATTCAGATACTGACTTAGATGTGATAGTTATCTCAGTTGAATCCAAGATTTCAAAATCATCTGGTAATTTATAATCTAGTACGTTATTAGAAATAGACTCGTCCATAAAAATCAAATTGCTTCAAACACAACTTATGAGGTCTTAGCGTGTTTGCCTGCTCTGATACCAATTAAAAAAGGGTATAACAACCACACCTAATATTTCGCTTAGCAATCTGTATGGACTAACTCCAATATACTTTTAAGATAATTAACTAGAAAGTCAGACTCAACCTTAATCCGAATTTTCAACAACCGCTAGTACGCGTACGGGTATGCATACTTTGGGTTCCCGGTTTTGGACTTTTACACAAATGTGAGAACACACTATGTTTATATCCAAAGATGGTTACATGTTCTAAACTCTTATTTCAATCATTGAAAATTTCTTAGAGGATGTTATATAGTTGTTATTCACAAACTATTTTTCATCAAAGCGATTTTCAAGTTATTGAAATAATCAACATGACTTTCGTCACTAGTAAAGATGAACTTGGTCAAAGAGAAAGTTTACCAACACATATTTTGAGACATAGATAAGTAAGTTAAACTCGGCTCGAAATAGCACATGTGTATAATTGAAGTCTATATAGCAATACGATTTTTGTCTCAAAATAGGAGATAGAATAGATAGACTTTTGAGTGATAGATAAGTTCAAGTCTCCACATACCTTTTTGTCAATGAAGTTCCACAAGTTCCTTGAGTAGGTCTTCATATTCGCATGATGAACGTCGTGGAGTCTAGAGCTCAACTACACTTACTATCCTAGTTCGAGACTTAGCTATAAGTAGACTAGAAATCAAGACTTATAGTGTTGGCTACTAAACTTGACAAACAAGCTTGAGATAGCAATGCTTGCGAGTTCGACCGAGCAGTGCTCTAACAGATAGTACTCAATATGATAGAACAAGTAAGATCAGAACATGTAACTGCAGATAAAATAGTTGGGCATGGCTTCAGAATCCCAATGAAGTCTTCAAGTTATTAACCTATAATGTTTTTAAGAAAAACCTAGGTTAAATGAGAATCGACTCTAGTACGCAACTAGTATCACACAAAAGTGTGGGTATTAGGTTTTCCAGTTGCTAGAGTTCTCCCTTATATAGTCTTCAAATCAGGGTTTGATAGCATAGAAACAAAGCAATCAATAGGTGAAAAATAGATTTAAGATTCAAGCTAAGTTTGTTTAAAACCAAAGCAATATCTCTCCACCGTTAGATGGTCTTATCTTGTTACACACAAATGAAATATACCTTCATTTAGATATGAGTAACCGTACCTAAACGTGTATATTGAGTTGGCTCAACAATAGTTAATCGAAGTTAGCCATATAAACACCTTTGTATTAACCACATTCATCTAACACTTCTAGATCAAATGATAATCAAATGAATCTAATTGTGTTACTCATATAGTTGTTCAATTGTTTATATTCTCATAGAAGTATACAAGACATAATTGAAGCAAAATAGGATTTGATTCAAAAGAATAAATTCATGAACATTTAGGCACGGTTT
Organism: Papaver bracteatum; assembly: GCA_023529315.1. Classification (NCBI taxonomy): domain Eukaryota; kingdom Viridiplantae; phylum Streptophyta; class Magnoliopsida; order Ranunculales; family Papaveraceae; genus Papaver; species Papaver bracteatum. The sequence goes on from JAJJWX010000127.1 coordinate 1,818,088, forward strand.
GCAAAGATTGCCTTCCTTAATATATAAATGTATTTTTTTCATGAGTATGAAATCATACTTAACATATTTAAGAACTTAACAAATTAAAGTTTGCAAACGGGTATGCAAACTTAAGTTCCGGACTTTGGTCTTGTTCAACAGTTCGCGAAGGGGGTACGCATACTGTCGTCCCGGTCCTAACTCAGGTGAAACTGTTCGCAAACAGGTATGCAAACTTGGTTCCTGGACTTTGATAGTTAAAATCTTTCGCATGCTGATATGCAAACTTGGTTCCCGGACCTGAATCATACCACAACAATTTGCATACTGGTATGCATACGGTGATATATCCAGACAATGGTTAATTGTTCTAAACTCCCATTTCAAGCATTGAAACATCCTTAGAAGACGACAATTACACAAACTATTAGCTTATAAATAATTTTCAAGTGATCGAATATTCAATACGAAACATTCAGAGTCGACATCAAATGACTATCTCACACAAATCATGTAAGATGTTTCAAGATAATTTTTCACATGATCATCTTTTGACTCATTATTTAGTTTCCAACAAATAAATTGTTTCAAACTAAACTCGTCAAGAATAATGATGAACGTAGCTAAAGAAAAAAGCTTTCCAACACATATTTCGAGAAAGATATAAGCAAGTTAAACTCATCTCAAAATATCAAATGTGTATTATGTAAAAGTATATATAGCTATTGTAGCGCCCCTAAGCTAGTAGCTGACTAATCCAACAAATTTCTAAATAAAGAGGCACTAAAATCTAAAACATTCACTTAAGAATTCAATTAAGAAATGCGATACAGAACTTAATCCAAAGCTAACCCCGCCCAGAAATATTTATACAAGATATTCTCTCAAATGATACATATATAATAGTCATTTGGTTTTTAAATAAAATATACAACATAATCAATATAACAAAAGTTAATCAACTAGCGAAGTCAACCCGTGAAGCTTTTGTTGCGCAACTCTGATCTGTCACAGAAACTGAAGTGGGAATAATTAACATTTAACCTTCTAAGTAATCATATGCCATATTTGGAAAACAATAATGTTTTTCCGAAAATATTAAACACTGACTAAGTCACTGAAAATAATCATACATGTATATGAACAAACTCCTTCGTCAAACAATGTACTAATATGGTTGTGAATTCCTAACCGGCAATTCACACCTTTTTAGCTATGGATGCCACCAAGACCATGGTGACCAACTCTAAACAATAAAAGCTGAATTAAAGTAGATATAAATGTGAAGGAGCGTATCCTATATACCACAAGTGGAAATTCTCATTTCCCATAACAATTCATGTTGACGACGAAACAATACAAGTCCTTTCCACATCGTGGAAAGATTCACAGAAATAACAGGATTATCATAATGCATTTTAAACAAAGCATGAAATGCACGGACAGACAATGCATGAGTTTGTTAAGCATAAACTTTTATAAAAGCAACAATAATGAATACAAAGAGTCAAATGCATTCCCACACCTTTTTTTGGAAGACAAGACACGCCTACTTCGAGATCCACTGGTTCATCCTTTCAATCGATCGTTGTTAATAACTAATTGTTAATCAAAGAAGTATTCTAAGAGTCTAGCCAAAATGGCTCATACAAGAATCATACAAGTCTTACAGATTCTAGGCCCATGTGATGTTCTACTCCTTTTATTATCTTTCTTTAGTATATCTAAGAGTTACTAATTCAATTAGGTTGGTTATATAGTTCACATCTAAGTCACATAAATATCTACAACTTTGTAGAAGAAGTTGAAGGTCAATTCGGACCATAAGTGGCCCAAAACATCAATATAAGATAACTAGTCTAAAGCCCAAGCCCACTTAAACAAACCCATTAATAAGGCATGTCCTAACAAGTTCATTAACGGTCAAAGTGACGGTCAAGGGTCAACTAACAGTAAACGTCAGTCAACAGAGTCAATGTCAGGTCAAAGTCCAGGGTCAATGGTCAAAGTCTAAAGTCTAAATCGGTCACCAAGTCAACTCAGGTCAAGACAGGGACTTGGTGAGTTAATACCGATTCGACTCAGTCAAATACTAAGTCAGCTAAACTGACTGGGATGACTAATAGGTTTAAACTATTGATTCAACAGACCTTCACTCAGCTTCATATAACTAGCCTGGTACTAACACATCTACTGACTGAACTTCTCAAGCCAAAGAATAATTTATTTATTTAAGACAGCTTTATAACACAAATTCAATTACAACCGCATCTCACCTTTAGGAAGCAACTGCAATCCTTTCATTGCACGTATTCAACTCCAATGTTCATCTGACCTCATTCTTACAACACATTCACACAAACATTCATTTCAGCTCATTACACAACCATTTCAACTCTAACTCTAGATATAACTTCAAACTATGCTTACCTGCAAAAGCAGTTTCCAAGCATCAACCAAACTATAAGCTTAATCTCGGCCTCAACACTATTTCTATTCAATTTCCACTTGCGCAATCAATCTCCGACAACTACAACACAAGCCAGCCCTGCACCTCAATTTTTCATTCTAAAACAGAACTCAATTATTGTATCCAAATATCTACAACTACATTCATGACAACTCTATAATTAACTTCAATAAATCTCAATAATTTATTTGAGATTACAAGTTCAGTTTACCTGAAATGTAGCTGCAGTTGCAAGCTTTAAATGAATCACTACTACAATCTTATGCCTACCATTTCCAAAAATCATTACAGCCACATCACTACTATGCTGCCACCGTAACAATCAACACTCCCACTTATTTCACAAATCAACAATACTACAACTCCCAGCGACACCACTCTCACTGCATACCACCATTCCATGTAACTCAATTTAGCTTCTACCAACAACTAAACAGCAGCAACATCATTTCCATTTTAGGCAATCTACTTATTCCTTGTAACTCTAATAAGAGTATAACCATATTCTTCATCCATATCTCCATCACATACCCATCACAAAAACTCAGTCATATTAACAGTTTTATACAACATGTTCAAATTTCAGTAATGCAGAACTTACCCAAGTACCATCATCCTCTGAATTGTTGTTCACCAACCACATCTCCAGAAGAAACCAAATCCAGCAATCTCCATTACTCTTATTCATCCTCAGAAAGACTCTAGGATAATCCTCAAACCTCTTTAATTCAGTTCATCACAACCAATCCTCAACCGACTTCATTAACACAATAACCCATTCCTTCTTCATTCATTACCAACTCAATTACTCATCAATTCTACTCAAACCCTAATTAGATTCCCAAACCTTCATTAAAAAGAACCAAACCCTAACTACCAAATTCAAGTTATACATCCACTTAAACTCTTAATTCAAGTTAAACCCATCTCAATTAAATCTCCTAGACTCTCAATTTGATCTTCCACATCTTATCTGAGTTCATCATAAGAAACCCTAGGCCTTCAACTCTTCATTGAATAATTATCCATCATCAAATTAAACACTAACCCAATCATTCTTCATCTGTCAACAACTCGATTTGCTTTCCGATTGGATACAAACTCCAAATCCAATCTAAGACCTAATCCGACTCCGCCTGATTTAATTTTCTGGTAAATCTAAAGTGAAAACTTAAAGAAACCACCACCAACAGTTAGTCCTCAATATTTCCCACCTTTTACTGAACGCAAAATATCGATTTGTTCTCTCAAAACACTCGCAGGGAAGAAGAACAGAAGAAGAAGAAGAACAAAAGAAGATAGAAGAAAAAAAGAAAAAGAAGAAAAACAGATGAGAGGTTATCCTCTCGAGTTGGGAAGATAAGGCCGACCCAAAAATTCTAAAGGTGTAGTTGCGGATTATCTCACAACTACACCCTCATTAGAATCCATTAAAATGATTCCTAAACCTAATTAATTTGATATGAAACTAAGAATTAAGGTACTAAAATTATAAAAGAGACACGAAGATTTTTACGTGGTTCGATCAATGTGATCTACATCCACGGTTCTTCACTAGTGATTTATGTAATTACATGATTTTACAATTGAGACTCCATTAGTGAATATTTGGAGCTCTAGTTTTTTGGGGAAGAAGATGATAAAGAAAATAAATCTCTCCTAACATTTTCTCTCTCCTCCTAAAATTATCCTCTCTCTCTAAATGTGTCTCTCCTTTCCTCTCATGCCTAAATGGCTATTTATATGATTTTACACATTGGATAACAACTAATATTTCCCTTAATTTCGGATCATACGAACCTTCGCAAATTTACTTCACGAACTTCCTTTACTCGTAAAACGTTCTTCGTGATTTCTTTATCTTCGCAAAATATTCTATACTCGCAAAATGTATTTTCTCTCCACAATTTCGTAAGTTATCATTTGCTGTGATATTCCGCTCCTACATCTTGCCTCTTTTTTCTTGAATATTGCTTAAAGAGCGATCTTTAAGAAAAAATCCGTTGTTGTAGTAATCTTTGATCTTTGTTGATGAAGGAACGAGCGAAAGAATACTAGTCTTGAAAAGTATATACTTGCCTCTATTCTTTTGCGAAGTCCCGGAATGTTGCGAAGTAAATAAGAAGTATCAACCATTGAAGTATAAGAAGTATGAAGTATCCTTGAAGAAGTATAAGAAGTACTTAATCCTCGAAATATATAAGAAGTATGAAGTATCCTTAAGAAGTACTTAATCCTCTAAATGTAAGAAATATTGCGAACCCATCATGTGAACTCTCACTCCATGTTATTTGCCTCATTATACACTGTAATGCAAATAAAAATTTAGATTAGTATTCAACATTTCTTTTATCAAAATTTCTTATTTTTTATTTATATGCTACTTCAAAATCTTTTTGTTTGTTTTGATTTCCTTTGTATTATCTATTTCATCTCTCTTGACAAATATTTTTCCATGGAAATGATCCTAATAGGTACCCCCTCATATGACGCACTGAGGTGCTTTGCCTTTTACGAGTATATGCCATAAAGGTTTGCGACTACTACTCTCCATGTCGAATATCATATCATTGGAAATAAAGTAAATTTTTCAAGAGAAATATATAAATTGATTTGTGCGAGATGTTTTTCTCGGTTTCTTTTGTAATTGTGAAATCTTGAGATCTTTGTAATTGTATCATCTTTTGTAATTGTATCATCTTTTGTAATTGTGAAATATTTGTAATTCTGCGATTGTATCGCGCTTTATAAATCAAATAAAAAATCTTTTATTTTTTGCAAGTAAAATGTTTAAGGAAAGAGGTACTTAGCTTTTATGTGAGTCGTTGTTGTCTCTTGCGAAGTATGAGATTTGCTTGCGAAGCTAGCATCATCTTGCATGTTCTCACATCATACCAATTATTCTAGCCCACTCTTGCGAAATATAATTCTGCTGCTTTGCGGACTTTTGCGAAGTAAACGAACATTTGCGAAGTGTTGGTGCTGCGAATGTTCGCACCGTAAACATTTGTGAAGTGTAAAAGAGTAGAAATGTTGGTCTTGAGAACGTTCGCAAGGTAAATATTTGCGAGCTGTAAAAAGTAGAAGTGTTGATTCTGCGAACATTCGAAAACTGAATATTTGCGAGGAACAAATCTTCAAATTAGAGGAGAAATAGCAACTTCGCAAAAATTAATGTTAGTTCGCAGGCGGACAGTTTGGCTGAAGCTATTGACGTTGATATTGTACTATTGTTTTCTTCCTTCAGGTTAACCTCTCAGGACTTCTCCCTCCTGATCGTTTCACTCGTGCCCTTCTGAATATAATCCCTTAAGATACTTTGATGAGTATGATCCGTTTTATTCTTTGAGGAGGCTTCAGGTGGATTGCTGGCTCGACGAAGTAAACTTTACGTAGTAGTTTGTTGTTAATCTCAATACATACTTCGCATATAAAATACCTGGTATGAGCTACCATGTTTATGACGAAGTAATTTCTTCCAATAATTTGCTTCTTCTCAGCTGTACACTTTACATCTTCGCAGCTTTTTAATTCTTCATAACATCATTTTTCTTCGTTGATCTAAACTAGCTGAGATGCAGACTTAGTTGATTGAACCATAACATCTCCACGAAGATGATATTAAACCTTCAAATCCGTTTTCTACTCCATTATTGGATCTACTTCTGGAAGACGCCATTACCGTTTCAGATTGAATTTTCTAGAAAGTGAAATTGGGGAAGAAAATTGAATTTTCTAGAGAGAGAAGGGGACCAATTATGAAACGAAATTGTTGATCCAACAAGTTACAGGAAGGATAAATCCATTTAATCTTTCCCTGTTTCTAGCGCCAATTATGTAGTTGCAGAATAACCTACAACTACACCCTCAGTAGAATTAGTAAAAACTCAAGAAGTTCTTGATGATGAATAACAATTTTATTATTAATGTTCTCAATTGATTACAAAGAAGTATCTAAATGGAACTAGAATAGTTACAACTTTCTCTATTCTCTTTCCTAAGATATTTTCTAACACTCACTAAAAGAACCTCTCTAATTTTACATTTGAACTCCTATTTATAGTAAAATTTATACAGTTGTATATGAATTGCGAAGTATCGCAACTCATACTCTTAAAATTACTCCATCCTCGCAAAACTTCATATTTCTCCGCGTTACTTCTATCATCGTATCATTTTATAACTTTTTTCTCCTTTATTTATTACGATACTCGTGAATTATTATCTTGCGATATTCAGTACCTACATCTGAACCAACTAAAGAAATAAATATTGCAACTGAACCAACTAAAGAAATAAATATTGGAAGTAAAGAGGAGCTTTTATTCTTGCGAATTGGAACTAAGATGGATGAAGAAGAAGAAAAAAGAACTATTGATCTTTTACGAGAATATAAAGATATCTTCGCAGGAAGTGTAGATGAGATACCAGGAATTGATCCATCAGTGGCGTGTCATAGATTGAACATAGATAAAAATGTAAGACCATTCAAACAAAGAATAAGGAAGATATCACATAATTATCATGTACAGATAGAAGAAGAGTTACAAAAGATGTTGGATGCAGGGATCATAAGGGAAGCAAAATATCCAGAATGGATTGCGAATATGATCATTGTTCCGAAAAAGAATAAAGGAATAAGAATTTGCATAGATTTCACTAATCTAAACAAGGCATGTCCCAAAGACAATTTTCCATTACCAGATATACCACAAATGGTGGAATCAATTGCAGTCATGATAGAGTCACTTCACTTGATGGATATAAAGGGTATAATCAAATATCACTCGCAGAAGAAGATCAAGAACATACTGCCTTTTTTTGCTCCAAGGGGTTTGTATTTTTATGTGAAGATGCCATTTGGTTTGCGGAATGCGGGTGCTACATATCAACGTATGGTCGAAAAAGTGTTCGCGAAGTGGATACATAAAACTTTGGAGGTATATGTAGATGATATGTTGATAAAAAGCAAGGAAGCTAAAGACCATGTGCAAGATTTGAAGGAAATATTTGAGCAAATGAGAAAGTTCAACATCAAATTAAATCCTGAGAAATGTATAATTGGGGTTTCATCTGGAAAGTTCTTGGGATACATAGTATCGAAGGAGGAATACAAGTTGATCCGAGAAAAGGTCCAAGCAGTTCGTGACATGCCAACACCTGCAACGGTAAAAGAAGTACAAAAGCTAAATGGACTCTTGGCTTCACTTGGAAGATTTATTTCGCGAATGTCAGATAAGTGCAAGCATTTTTTCAACATACTTAGAAAGGGAGCAAAATTCAAGTGGACTGATGAATGTGAAAAAGATTTTCAAGGAATCAAAGAATACCTCGCAAATACATCTATACTACAGAAACCAGAGAAAGGTGAAGAATTATTGGTATACCTCGCAACAACTCCATATGCTCTAAGTGCAGTTCTGTTGCGAGCGGAGACGAGAGTAGAAAGGCCCATTTACTACATTAGTAAAACCTTTAATGCAGCAGAGAAGAATTATTCTAAAATGGAGAAGTTAATCTTAGCCCTGGTTTATGCATCATTCAAGTTACGAATATACTTTCAAGCACATGTGATAAAAGTGGTAACCAAAGTCCCAATTGAATCAACCATGAAGAACACAAAAAGGTCAGGAAGAATAGAAATGTGGAATGCACAAGTAAACCATTACAAGATAAAATACGAAGTATTATCATCGCAAAAAATCACAAGTTGTCGCAGATTTTTGGCAGAATTTCCTTTGGAAGAAGATGAAGCAAAGAGAGGAAATGATGGATGTTGAAGAAGAATTTGGAAATCCAAAAGACTTGTTAACAGAATCAGATAGATGGGAAATTCTAGTGGACGGATCATCCAATAGTGAGGGAAATGGAATTGGAGTCGTGTTTATTTCACCAGAAGGAGAAAGAACAGTATTCTCATTCAGACTAGAATTTTCATCCACGAATAATGAAACAGATCTGAAGTTTGTAGTGCATGCATTAAAGATCGCAATAGAAAAGAAGCTCGAAAGTATAAGGATAACAAGTGATTCGCAGTTAGTGATTTGTCAAATTAAAGGGGAATATACCACAAATTAATCTTCTTTGAAGAAATACAAGAAACTCGTTGAAGAATTATCTGCGAAGATACCAAAATTAAAATGGAGACATATATCTAGAAAATATAACCGTCTACAGAGATGCTTTTGCATTTATTCCAAGCATGATGACAAATCCAAATACAAGAAATATCCAAATACAGACAATTCAACACCCATCAGTGGACAAAGAGAAAGAAATTGAGGAAGCTGTTGCGATGGAAGTAGAAAGAGAGTTATCAAACAACATCGCAGATTGGAGAAAAGAAATTCATGCATATCTCGCAACAGGAGAAATATCCAAGAACAGACTAGAAGCACATAAATTAAAGAGTCATGCAACAAACTATGAGTTGCGAGAAGGAATTTTATATAGAAAGTCTTTCAATGGACCACCTCTCAGGTGCTTAACTCGCGAAGAAGGAGAAAAAATATTGAAGATGTTACATGGAGGAGAAGCTGGAAATCATAGTGGGGGAAGATCTCTAGCATATAGAGCAAAGATATAAGTATATTACTGGCCTTATATGCATACAGACGCAAAATTGTTCGTACGAAGATGCAAGGAATGTCAACGACATGGTAAAAGAATTCATGCACCAGGAGCCACATTAACTTCTTCAACAAGCTGCTAGCCTTTTGGAAAATGGGTTTTGGATATTGTTGGACCATTTATACCTGGATCTGGACAAAGGCGATACTTGATAGTTGCAACAGATTATTTCACGAAGCTCGCAGAAGTAAAATCAGTACAACATTTTCGTGATAAGGATGTTTTTACATTCGTATTTGAGAACCTCATTTGCAGGTACGGGGTTCCAGCACAACTAGTATATGATAATGGAAAACAATTTGAGGGGCAGAATATAGAGATGTTACTCGGTGCTTTTAGAATAAAATGTGGGAAGTCAACCCCGTTATATCCACAAGCTAATGGACAAGCAGAAGCAACAAATAAAACAATCGCAGATACAATCAAAAAGAAATTAGAAGGACATCTCAAAGGGTGGTGCAAGCAAGTACCTAGTGCAGTTTGGGCATACAATACAACTAGAAGAGAAGCAACTGGAATGTCTCCTTATTTTCTAACATATGGAGTAGAAGCAAAGATACCTGAGAGGTTGTAATTCCAACAACAAAGAAAGAAGCTTGGGAAAGAAATTTAAGTGCGGGAGTAATATTAAGTGAATTGGATGATTTGGAAGAAAAAAGAGAAAAGGTGTTGCACCATATGAAGATTTATCAGGAACGATTAGCTCAAGAATACAACAAGAGAGTCATTGAACGTGAATATAAACCATGTGATTTGGTCATGCGAGAAACACCTCGATATCAAAAAGAAAATGGAGGAAAATTAGCACCAAAATGGGATGGACCATATGTTATTAAAGAAGTTGTAGGAAGCGGAGCTTATATTTGACGGATCCAGAAGGGAGAGACATGGGTTTGAGGCTTGGTATACCTTGGAACAGACTATATTTGAAAAGGTATTATCCATAAAACTCATGAAAAATTTTACGAATATTGTTTGCTCGCAGGAAATTGGGAAAAGTTACGAGTTTCAAAATTTATATTGCGATTAAACTTTCATTAATTTGCGAATAAAAGACCGCAATCTGTGATCAGCCTCAAAAAAAGAAAGAGAGCCGCAGAAAATTTTATACAGGAAAACCTTTGTGGCGTACACCCTAGTTCGCGAAGCTATATTTCATAAGAGGCAAAGTCCTAAAGTACGTCATTTAAGGGGGTACCTATAACGTGGCTAAGGGTAACCGGAACACCACCAAGGGCCCTTGGTACATGGTAAAAATTTAGGGGTACAACCCAATAATGGGGTACCTATCCGGGTTAGACACCTTGGATTCTCACCTAATCTAGCGACATTACGCAATATAAAATGCGGTGTAAGAAGATTTAGGTTGGGCGACTAAGGCATCTTGTCTTTCCCAAGAAGTGCGAAAACGATCAAGGCGCCGAGGTACACGGTTGAGTCAAGAGTGCCGGGTGAGGTTGAACCACATCTGCCATTTTTGACAAGTCTTGGCAAATGATGCACTTGGCCCAAAGATACCCCATAGGGTGCAACCTCGTAACTATAAGCCCTATAGGCAAAAAGGATAAGAGGTTGCGATCAAAAGTCTGGTTGTTAAGCGAACCGGATGGGAAGAGCTAACCTTGTATGGTCGATGTACGCTTCCTTGAAGGGGCAATCAGGGGGAAGATAAAGGGCAGCACCCTCCATTAGGGAGCTGATACGTGCTATAAGACGCAAATGTCACGAGGCTTCTTGTTTGCGAAAACATAAAGGCTTGTCATATTTGTGCAACAAATGAAGTTCTGCGAGCCTTCTAAAAAAAAAAAAAAAAAAAAAAGAGTAAAGAACTCGCAGAACATAATAAAGAAGTTAAGATGAGATCAATGGGTCATCACATGAAAGTGTGAAGACGTCCTGCGATTTCATCGCAAGACGGCAATGTCATGGGGCTTTATGTTTGGAAGAATATTTAGGCCTGTCATATTGTCGCAACACTTCCTGAAGAGGCTAAAATACTATACAAAGAAGTTAAGATGATATCAATGGGTTTTTGCATGAAAGTGTAAGAACGTCCTGCGATTTCATCGCAAGACGATAATGTCACGAGGTTGTATGTTCGCAAGAATGTTCAGACTTGTCATATTATCGCAAATACAAAAATTTACTACAAAAGAGGTGGCAAAATAAGACCTTTACTTAGGAAGGCATGATAAGACCACAGAAATTAATGAAATTCATTGCATCAATATCATTGAAGAAATTTTACAATAATAAACATCAAGAAATTTTGAAGAAAAGACAGCTCTGCCAATATCATTGAAGAATTTTTACAAGAAGTCCTATCAAAGAAGACAACATCATTGAAGAATTTTAATGAAGACTTAACAAAAGATGCGATTTTGATAGCAATCAAATACATATAAGTTCATATTCGTAAAAGTTTACGAGAATTACATACTTCTTATACTTCCATATATTGAATATTTCTCCAAAAGATTGAATACTTCTTATAATTCTTCAAGAATATCTCATATTTATTATACTTCTTTAACGGATATTTCATTTGGGGAAGGTTAAATAATCATTATACTTCGTCATATGTTACGTAATTATTCACAGATTGAATACTTCTTATATTTCTTCAGTTGGTGAATTGAGTACTTCTAATACTTCTTATATTTCTTCAGTTGGTGAATTGAGTACTTCTAATACTTCTTATATTTCTTCATTTGGTGAATTGAGTACTTCTAATACTTTTTATATCTCTTCATTTGGTGGATCGAGTACTTCCAATACTTCTTATATCTCTTCATTTGACGGATTTGGTACTTTTAATACTTCTTCAAAAGTATTGTATATGTAGTATACTTATTAAGAATATTTTATTTTTTATACTTAAAAGGGAGGATTTCTTATTTACAATCGTAACAAGTTGAAACTTCGTAAGATAAATTGAGGCAGATATTCTAATACTTCAAACAATGTTTAATCATTTAAAGAGAAATAATAGGGGGAAAAGGAGATACTAAGCTTTATCTGTGAGTTATATATTATTTCTCTTCATATGATCAAATGGGGCAAATTTAAGGTTAAATTATCTTCGCAAAATATCAGAAAGAAAGGATAAATCATCTTCGCAAAATATCAGATGTACTTCTTAAAAAATAGAATTGTTCGCAAAAAGAAAACCAACAGTAACTAAGTGAAGGAATTCAAAAGAAAGGAGGACAAGAGAGTTAATGATAAATTGAAAAAGAATGTTATCATGCTTCATCAACACTCTGTCTGGATCTTTAAGATCAGTAGGGTCATTAGCAGCCTTCGACTTTTGCGAGATATCATCCTTGGAAGAATATGCAACAGGAACATCTCCTTGAGGAATAGATTCTTTCTCATCATCAAGATCTTCATAATCACTCTCATAATCGAAATCACTATCAGGCTCACGAGCAACTTCATCGTCATATATCTTCAGAGGAGTAATTTTCATAGGAGGCAAGGCTCTTGATAAGAGAATGTTATTCGTAAAGACTTGAGCTTTCATATGACTTTCACGAAGTATATCTTTTTGATGATTGGTATCTTCGATATCTTTGGAATAAGCAAGATAGTTGAATCTCCGAGTAGCACGGTCACGAGAGTTGATTAAGCGGGTAGAAAGCAAAGAATTTTTCTTACGAAGCTCGGAACAGGAGGCTTCTAATTCAGATTTCGCATTACGAAGGTTGTTCTCAGATTCTGCAAATAAAACAAAATTCAAAGGATAAAGTTTGCGAGTATAACAAAATTTAAAGATATACCAGAGGCAGTCAAATTTTAATGACTACCTTCTCTTTGCGAAGCAAGAGATTGAGTTAAAGATAGACAACAGTTCTTCATCTGATTCATCGCATTATCAAAACCATCACCAACTAATCCTTTAAGTCGAGATTAAAGCTTTTGATCTTTATAAAGGAGAAAATTTTTATCCTTCGCAAGTTTGGCATTAAGATTTTTTAATGACGAATAATCTTCTTCAAGTTGATTCTTCTTAGCACTCAAGACTATATTCTTATTAATAAGGGAATTCTTCTCAGTAACAAAAGAATTTCTTTCAGAGATCTCAAGACTTCTTTAATTCCTCAAGTTCACCTTTCAACAAAGAAAGAAGATTTTCTTGATCGCAACATTTATTAGAAGAGTCTTTAATTCTTGAGAAGAAACAATCATTGTATTCAAAAACGAACATTTCTCTTCTGATAAGGTTTTGTTCTCTTCTAATAAGGTTTCTATTCTCAAATTAGCTTTAGTTAAGGAAGAAAAAAGTTGAGATATATCATCATTCAAAAAATTTCGATCATATATTAGTTGAGTATTCTCTTGAAAAAGAGCGCCAGAGTTGTCAAAAGCACACGAATAAAGATTAGATAAATGGGAGAATTGGTTTGAGAGGCTTTCATGCTTGGTTCGATATTCTGTTGCATATGATTCATGGTGAAGTACCAATCTTCTACATTTCTGGATGGATTCTATAAAGGGGAATGGGTTTTAATGGATGTTTCAAGCATATGAAGAATATAAATAAATAAAAGGGAAAATATGAAGATAGTAATCATACCTTTCAATTCATCATTTCTTTTGCGAAGAATCGCACAGTCGAGAGAATTATTCTGAAGATGATGATTTTCTTTACGGAGATCCTCGCATTCTGCTTGAGAAGATTTCAAAGATTGGCGAAGCAATTCAATTTATTTTTCCAAGGATTGACGTGAAGAAGAAATGTCTGGATTGACGAAATTATTTAAAACTTCGCAAAACTCATATTGCGAACGAACATTAGTAGACTTCGCAGTATTGGTCAAAACCTCAGATAACATTCGGAAAGTTGAATAAATTCCATCTCGAATTTCCTGAGGAAGAGGAGAAGAATTTGAAGGAATAAGAGCAAGTTGCAAATTGTCTGGAGAAATAGCACTCAAAGGATTTGGGGACAAGATAGGTTTTTCAAGAGAAGAAGTTGAAGAAATATTTTGCGAGGGTTGTTTTTCAAGAGAAGAAGTTGAAGAAATATTTTGTGAGGGTTGATCTTGAAGAAGTGTTGATAAATTGACATTGATGGGAGACTGAAAGGTAGGTAATGGAGTGGAGGCAGGAGTGTGTGAAGAAGCATTTTCACGAGGAGGAGAAGAAAATTCCTTATCAACTTCAGGAAGGAAATCATCAATTGGAATTAATGGTGTGGGTTTAGTTATTCGAGATCTCTTACCAGGGTTTGGTTTTTCGCCAACCTGCGAATCAAAATGTAGATTAAAAACTGAGGCAACAATATATTGTTCAGGAAAGAAGGCAAAGTATTTTAACTACCTTTTGATTCTCAGATTTTCTTCTTCGTGGATTAGGGATTGGATTTTTTAGCTGAGATTTCATCTGAGGAGTTATTTTTCTGAAATAAACCAAAATCAGATAACAAATTATACAGAAATTAAAGAGGAGAACAAATGAAATACGCAGAAGATAGAAGGAAATTACCTTGGAGAACTCATGAAGATATAGTAGAAGAAAAAATTGCAGAGAAAACAGTAATAGAGAGTATGAGCAGAAGATAAAATTGCGGAAATAAGAAGAAGAAAAGGAAGAGAATATAAAGGAGTTATATAAGGGAATAACTAGAAAAGAACGGTTACAAAAGACGTGTCCAAATTCTAAAAGACTAAGTAACGGTTATGTTCTCACGATCATTTCTTCTTCGTAGAATTGACATGAGAAGAGGCAAGATGTAGGTACTGAATATCGCAAGATAATAATTCATGAGTATCGTAATAAATAAAGGAGAAAAGAGTTATAAAATGATACGATGATAGAAGTAACGCGGAGAAATATGAAGTTTTGCGAGGATAGAGTAATTTTACGAGTATGAGTTGTGATACTTCGCAATTCATATACAGCTGTATAAATTTTACTATAAATAGGAGTTCAAATGTAAAATTAGAGAGGTTCTTTTAGTGAGTGTTAGAAAATATCTTAGGAAAGAGAATAGAGAAAGTTGTAACTATTCTAGTTCCATTTAGATACTTCTTTGTAATCAATTGAGAACATTAATAAGAAAATTGTTATTCATCATCAAGAACTTCTTTAGTTTTTACTAATTCTACTGAGGGTGTAGTTGTAGGTTATTATGCAACTAAAAAAGGCACCCGAAAAAGGATAAGGGAAGCCAAGCCGACTAAGAACTAAACCAATGACATCTTCTTCGTCTAGTATCCGAATGGCACGTTTGAGTAGTCTATTCTGCATAACTTTTCGAGATCTATTCAACAGTACTAGTTTCGAATCCATGTCGTTGTTAGATTAATCCATAATAATTAATATTCGAGTTATTAACGTCTAATTCGTTTCTTGACTGGTCTAATATCGTTGACGATCTTGAGGATCGTTACAGCTATATGGCTTAGTCTCATTAGGAGATAGAATAGAATAGACTTTTGAGTGATAGATAAGTTTTAGTCTCCACATACCTTTTGTTGATGAAGTTCCTCCAAGCTCTCCTCCGTAGATATCGTCTTCAATCGATGAATGTCGTGAAGTCTAAATCTCAAACTACACATTATATCCTAATCCGAGACATAACTATAAGTTGACTAAAAATCAATACTTATAGTTTTGATCACCTAAACATTACAAACAAGCTTGAGATAGAAACGTTTGCGAGTTAGACTGAGTAGTGCTCTAACAATCTCCCTTTTTGTCAATTTTAGTGACAAAACTATCAATACATATGGATTACAAAATAAATAAGCTTTGTAGCTTCTCATCCATCATGCTTGATTTCCTTGGTTCTTCAACATTCCTTGAATTCTTCATCACTCCAAGTACTCCGGTGATTCTGAACGTGTTAAACTCAGCATTAGTGTTTATGAAGATCCGTAGTCATAACAATAAGAAAACAAGTGTTCTCTATTATTGTTATATAGTTTCATGGTATTAATACACATCATCAAAGATCAATTGTATCACAACTTTGACAGTAATACTATGGTGATATGTATCACTCCCCCGTTAGTCAATAATTCATCTCACAATGAAAACCACTCCCCCTTACATAATGATCCGTAAACCATATGTATGTAGTGTGTACTACAAAATAATTATCCCCCTTTTTGTCAATATAAATTGGTAAAGGTATGAAAACTAGCGAGATCATAATGAAATTCTCATAGAGATTATTCATGACTAAAAGAGAACATATCAACTTTGTTTCGATGATTTCATTTCACATAGTCGAAACTTAGTGTATTCATCAAGGAGTTTATAAACATACTAGATAACTCTTACAATATTCAACAGCTACACTCCTCACAAAGATTTGGAAATTAAGCACAAGTTCAATTAAGAACTCTCTCTCATAAAATTCCATTCCCAAAAGAACAACAAGAGCGACCTTACTTTTACAAGAAAAGAAGGATTTCTTCGGACATTAACAAATCACATGAAACATGAATTTGTATCCAGAAAACTCTAATAAATTAACCCCAAGAGACCTTAATGATTAATTTAATCGGAAATGCTCAACATAAGAAAACATACGGAGCCATACAGTACTTTCACATAGAAGTGGATCAGGGAAAGATCAATACTGCGGAATATTCAAAAGTTCATTCTATCCTTTATCAATATTTGCATAAAGACATGATAGACTTAACTTTTGACATATAATATATGGGACAATCATAGGTCACGAACGTAAACACACATATCCCATAAAGATTTTACAATATATAAAACCAATAAAGATTAATACTACAAAATCATCTTCCAAATAAATTAGAATTTAAATAAATAAATCTAAAACATTGCAAGATGAAATCGTTGGAAATAGCTATGTGTAATCACAATATTTTATATTACAAACTCTAGTTTTCCTTATTAAAAACATAAGAATAAATTCTCATAAGAAGTTTCCTAGACATTAAGATAAAAACAAAAACTAAAAAACAGAAAACGAACTCAAACTAGAGTCAAAGACCACTTCCGGAACCCTCACGGTCTTGAGACCTTTGAGCTTGTGATTGATAGCATCTACTGCATCTTCAGAGAAGATATCCTCATTAAGAAGATCTTTAACATGCGTCTTCATGAGAACAAGGTCAGAGTCAACCTTTTTCAACTCAGTTCCTAACACATCAAGACCCTTGATTGTATCAACGAGCTGCAGTTTTGCTTCCTAAAAGTATTTAATAAAATCATGAACTACTTCAGCAGAAACCATATCATCATTCTCTACATCTTGATGAGTATATGCATAATAATATGAAATATCGGAATAATCATCAGGATTTTGATATTTGATATCGTTAACTTCTACGAGGGTTCTTTTCTTCTTCCCTTTGGTCCCGATACCAATATCTTTATCAAGAAATCCTTTTGCAAAGTTACAAGAGCGAGAAGGAGAATATATTATTGACAAGAAGAAAACAACATAGAATGACCGAACTCAACTCAATAGGATTGGTATTTTAAATGGTTTGTCAGGGAATATAAATTAGGGTTTTCTAGAGACGGTTCGTGACATCCAACTCTTGGGTACCCGTACAAACACATTCCGAACCAAAAAAAAAACTTGTAAAAACCCATCCACAAGGTAAGATAGTTATACAACAAAAATTTGCTAAGTGAATAATTTCTTTTCACAATTCTTGGTTCGATAAATTCTATTTTCTCATAAGAGGAAAATTTAGAACACAAGAGTAGCTTACAAGGCTTCAAATACTTCACAATAAAATTTATTTTAAACGATAATTTTTTTTTGAAGAGATTCTTGACACAAAACAAATACTTATGCAAAGCTCTCTGTATCCAATAGTCTAGCTATAAACGATAAGAGAATAACTCGACTAATATAGAGAACACTTTGCCAATAAGTATACCTGATCATTATCATATCTTACTCAACAGGATTTTTCATGAGTAAGATTTTAATCCTTGCGATTAATTAGCACAAGTATGAGCTTTAAGATCATCAAATGAATATTGTTCATGGTTAATCCTCTTTTTCCTTCTAATTTTTGGAGGAAAAACTTTTTGATGTGAAAAAGTATCATAAAACTTACTGTCATCAAAGTAAGAGACTAAGTTTGAATCCTTACCAGAAGAAGTCAGTTTGGAGGATTTTGACAGCATGTTGATAAGATCCTTGTATCCTTCAATTATCATATTTAGGTTGTTCATCATAACTCCATTGTTGTTTTCCCTTCCTAGTACATTTCTCACATCTTGAACAACATCCTCCACTTTAGTTTGAGGAGGAATTTTCTGAAATCTTCTTGACGGATTTGTGTTAATGCTACTATTATGAGTTCGTGCATTGGGAACTGACTTTATTGGAAGGATTCACAGGGTGAGTACTCAAACCAATTGGTTTAGACGTCCGAATGTCAGTTACACCTTTGAGTATTAAGCCTAAGTTGTGTTGAAATCGACCAAAATAGTTGTCATTCAACCTTAATTTGCACTTATGTCGAACTCGTCCTTTTGAATCACAAATGAGACACATTTTATGATCATCGGAGAGATTATAGTGACTAGGGTTAATGATATCGTTAGAAGATTTCTTCCTTCTGTGAGATGTGGTGATTCCTTGATTAGTGGAAGTTATAAGCACATCTTTATTAACAGGAAGGGTTTTCAATTTAGCTTCTAAAACTGGTTTCATCAGAGAAACATGATTACATGTAGTCACGTTTTCTAACATTATAGTCGAATCAGAGGAAATTGGTATAATGGACTTTATAGAACATCCTTTACATTGAATAGAGATAGAACTGGAAAACAAGCTCGAAACCCGCAAGATGGCCTAGCCTGGACCATAAAAACCAGAACTCGGCTTGGATGGTTGTCTAAACAAGCCGGGTTAGGGTTGGAAAAATTCTGGCCTGCGGGAAAACGGGTCAACCCGGACCGGACTGTAAACCTGCTGTTTCAACCCATTAACTTGTCTAAAATCATATATATACACATTTATATTTTCTAAACCCTAAATTCTTCTTTCCTGTGGCGGCAGCAGCAACAGATCTCCACTCCGCCTCTCCCTCACTGTTGTTCTTCTTCTGACGATTTCATAACCCTATTCATCTCCATTACCACCTATTTCTTCTTCTTCTATTATTCTTTTCTTTCTTTTTATTTTCTAGAAAGGGGATATGTGGACTTTGGTGTTTGGGGATTGAGATTCAAGCCAATTGCTTTAATTCTCCCAACAAAGTAAGTATCTAGTCTCACTGTTTTGAATAGAAATATGGGGGTTTTGGCTTTTTGATGTGAAATAAAATTGGGTCTGATTCAATTTCTATGAAAATTGAATCAATTGATGATGGTGGTAAAATAGTTCATCTTTTACTGAGTCTCAATTTTAGGGTTTTCTATGGTTCTTGTTTCTCTTTTGACGATTTAAAGTTTGTAAGTCTGTTTTTGACTTTTAAACAATATTATATGTGAATGATGAGAATATGAAATTTACATTTCAGTGCTAATTTTCTAAATCTCTGACACCAAATTTACTGTGATTTTTTTATTTAAATTTTTGATTTTGATTGAAATTTTAATTGAATAGCCAGTGATGATAGGTTCACAGAAATGCAATATGTTCAGAAAATCATAAACTAGGATGGTCCGAGGCTTTGCTTTATTATTACATCATTTTTGAATTTTGTTGTATAATTTTGTTCGATTTGATTTGATCAGTGGCTGAGCCAGATATAAATATTATGGGGGGCTAAAATCAATTTTTTAGAATATATGGGACATAGTGTACTAAATACTAAGTATTAAATACATAATATAACATAAATTTTAGGGGCTCTTATGTAGTTTTTAGGATTTCCGGGGGGGGGGGGGGCTAAAGACAGGGTTAGTCAACCCTTGGCTCCGCCCCTGGATTTGATTCAATAATTTTGATTTGAGATCTTCCCCCTGTGATGAACCATACATTAAGTTTCAGCCTTGACTGAATACAATTTATGTGTCTCCCACAGAAAAGTCTATTCTGATAGATAAATTTGTCTCCCACAGAAATACCTACGAAGTTTTTGTTCTGTCTTTTGATAAATCAAGGCGAACATGAACCAATTGATAATTCAGTATCATATTCCAGAAAAACGGCATAAAAATATCAATCACCTTACAATAACTTAACTATATGGTAGTAGAACAAGTTATTGTGGAATCACAAAGAATGGGACGAAGAGCTTTGTGATTACTTTTTATATCTTACATATCAGAGATAAATCTCGAGCCAATATTAGAGAAGATAATACACAATACGATAGAACAAGTTAGATCAGAACACATAACTACATAGAAAATAGTTGGGTTTGGCTTCAGAATCCAAATGAAGTCTTCAATTCGTTAACCTATAATGATTTTAGGAAAAACCTAGGTTAAAGGAGAATCGACTCTAGTACACAACTAGTATCACACAGAAGTGTGGGGATTAGGTTTTCTAGTTGCTAGAGTTCTCTCTTATATAGTCTTCAAATCAGTGTTTGATAGCTTAGAAATAAAGTAATCAATATTCACCATTAGATGAAAAACTGATTTAAGATTCAAGCTAAGTTTTCTTAAAACGAAAGAAATATCTCTCCACTATTAGATGGTCTTAGCTTGTTACACACAAATGAAATATACCTTCAATTAGATATGGGTAACCGTACCTAAATTTTTATATTGAGTTGGCTCAACAATAGTTAACCGAAGTTAGCCATATGAACACTTTTGTATTAACCACATTCATCTAACACTTCTAGCTCAAATGATAATCAAATGAATCTAATTGTGTTACTCATAGAGTTTTTCAATTGTTTATATTTTCATAGAATTATACAACACACAATTGAAGCAAAATCGGATTTGACTCAAAAGAATCAATTCATGAACATTTAGCCACGGTTTGCAAAGATTGCATTCCTTAATATATAAATGTATTTGTTCATGAGTATGAAATCATACTTAACCAATTTTGGAACTTAACCAATTAAGTTTGCAAACGGATATGCAAACTAAAGTTCTGGACTTTGATCTTGTCCGAAAGTTCGCGAAAGGGTACGCATACTGTCGTCCCAGACCTAACACAGGTGAAACCGTTCGCAAAAGGGTATGCAAACTTGGTTCCAAGAATTTGAAACTTAATACCGTTCGCATACTGATATGCAAACTTGGTTCATACCACAACAGTTTGCATACTGGTATGCATACTGTGCTAAATCCAGATAATGGTTAATTGTTCTAAACTCCCATTTCAATCATTGAAATGTCCTTAGAAGACGAAAAAAACGGTCTCACACAAACTATTAGCTTATAATTAATTTTCAAGTGATCGAATGATCAATACGAAATATTCCGAGTCGACATCAAATGACTATCTCACACAAATCATGTAAGATGTTTTAAGGCAATTTTTCACATGATCATATTTTGGCTCATTATTTAGTTTCCAACAAATAAATTGTTTCAAACTAAACTCGTCAAGAATAATGATGAGCGTAGCTAAATCAAAAAGCTTTCCAACACATATTTCAAGAAATATATAAGCGAGTTAAACTCAACTCGAAATATCAAATGTGTATAATGTAAAAGTCTATATAGCCATACGAATCAGTCTCATTAGGAGATAGAATAGAATAGACTTCTAAGTGATAGATAAGGTTAAATATCCACATACCTTTTGTTGATGAAGTTCCTCTAAGCTCTACAGTAGATCTTCATCTTCAATCGATGTTGTTGGCATGTTGAAAACTTGAATTGTACTTCTATAGGGGATTCATGTTGTTGGCATGTCGAAAGCTTGATGAAGTGCATTCATTTTTTGCCGGTAAAAATTTAGACGATTTTGAAGTGCAAATTCAGTGACCTACCGAAGTATTATAAGCTTGGAGCAGGTGTTTGGGCTGGTTAGTTCTTTCTGTTGAATCCTTATGTGTGAAGATTTCTTTGAGATGCAGAGTCCCTCCAATATTATTTTAGGCTTCAATATTTCCTAGATTTGTAGAAAGAATTTATGTCACAAATAATAAACACATATGATAAAAACGGGTCTGCTTTCCAAATTCCTCTGGTTGGATTGATGTATCCATGCGGCGTGCCATTGATATTTATTGAGTAGCTAACTATTGAGATGCGTAACATATTCCTCAAATATTATCGAGAAACCTAATTTGGTGAACCCTTGTCAAATGAAGCCCAAATCTAAGAATTTATATGCTTTCTTAATATCAAATAAAAGTTATATTATGGGATCTTTGGTGAGGGTTGAGGATTTGATATTGAAAAAAAAAAAAAAAAAACTTGCCAGCGATTATTACATTATCATGTATAGATCCATGAGGTACAAAAGCGCTTTGATATAGGATCATCAAAAAGGGAAGAAGGGGTCGTATGCTATTGGCCAATTTTTTTTGAGATGATTGTATAAGTGACATTACAGAGCCCTATAAATCTGCATTGCAATGGCTTTGAAGGATGATTGAATTTTGTGATTAATGTAAGGTTACTGTGGTTCGTGGCGGTGGCGGTGTGTGTGTGTGGGGGGGGGGGGGGAATGTAACTTCGGCTGTGAGAATAGTACATTATTGGGAAGTTAACTTTGGAGTGATTGCTGCAAATAAGTTTTGTCTATCACTATATCTTGAGTTGTATATGATCCATGAAGTGAAAAGGATTGAGGGGTTGGATGATAAAGATGATGAGAAAAGTGAAAAGGATTATGATAAAAGGATGGAGGATAATACTAATCTTCCAGCTGTTGTATATTATATTCCAACCATAACTTCAAAAAGAATGGTGTCAACGTTAAACTCTTCCAGCACAATTAAAGTGTTTGACCCTATTGTGGAGGAAAAAGCTCATAAAGTCTTGAAGTAGGCAGATATGATGATGGAAAACGATAAATATAAAGTCAGGACAAAAGAAAAGAAGGAATATACAACAACTGTTAATGGTAATACTTCGAAGAAAAGTAAGTCTCGGGTCCTTTACAGCCACAGAAACACAGTTCTGAATGAAGTTTTATTGCTCGAATATCGGGGATCTAGTTGTTAGAGGTAGAACTAAAATTAAGATGTCTTACAAAGGGGGCATTGATGTCATCTAAAAATCTCGTTGAAGGGCCTGAAAAACTCCTTCATATCTTGTAATACTTAAAGTTATTAATATGATAAAAAAAACAAAACTAGTGACAAAACCCCTAGGTGAACAAACTAGTGATAAGAAAAAACCGGTCATATTATTTCTACCAAATAAAAACCATTTCAAATAAAAGTGGCACAAAAACCTCAGGTCAAATATTTTTGAGTAAATTTAGTTTTTGTTATTTTAAAAAAACCCAAACATACCCTTTTTAGCTTCTTCTTCTTATTCTTCTTTTTTCCCCTTCTTATTCTCTCCTTCTCCCCCGCCACCATTACCATAAGCAGCAACAACAGATCTCCGCGAACACCAGCAGCAACACCTCCGTCACCTCCAAGAACACCTCAGTTCTCCTCCAAGAACACCTCCATCTCTTTTATTTTGTTTTATTTTCAGATCTATCACCAACAGTAGCTCTGCCACCACCAAACCAATTTGCTATGTCTAGATCTGTCACCAACAACGCCTCTATTTCATCCACGAACACCTCCTTCTCTTTTCTTCTAGTTTTTTGTTCAGATTTATCACCAACGGTAGCTTTGCCACCACCAAAACACCTTTTATGTCCAAATCCACCGCCAATAACACCTCCTTCTCCTCAATTAACACCATCATCACTACTTCAACCTCCTCCTTCTATCATCTAAAACCACAAATACCTTTTTGGGGTTGAATTGATTTTATATTCCAATGAATTTTAGATCTGATTTTTTGGTTATCAAAACAAGAAAAAGAAATTCTCATTTCTCACTCAAACAGCAGAGGCATTTGGGGACTTTCCATGAATTGAAATTGGGTTGAGTTCAATCAGTAATCTGGAGAGGGTAATTGCTTGATATGGTGGCCAAATTGGTGTTGGTGAAATGCTGAATTGGTTCTGATACATGAGTTAATCAGCAGCAACAAAACAGATCTGTGAGGTGGAGATAAGAAAGAGATGTTGATGTTGAAGTTGAATTCGAATTGGGGTTTTTGGTTTAATGATGCGGTGAACATGTTCAGCTCCATCTATGGTGATTTGGGGTTGTGATTCAAGCCAAAAGTGTGTCCAAATTCTCACAACAACAACTACTAAATTTGAGGTACGAGATGGGTTTCGACCTAACACAAAGTGAGAAGAGGATCAGTGGTTTCTCTCATCTACTCTCTTTTTCATTTTAGCAACAGTTAGTTAGTCATTTGGTAACGTAATGGATTGAGAAGAGGACCAACAAATTTAAATATTATCCTTTTGATGATCACAAAAAAATGAATGGACCAGTATGCTGCTTAGAAATTTTATTTATTTTATTTATTAGGTTGGGTTTGTTTTGCCTCTTTACATGGAGAGAGGAACAATTTCAATTTGTTCCAAACTATCCGTCTCTGTTCATTTCTGTGTTTCTCATTTATTTAAATCTCAGGTTGGAAAACGCTTCGCCATCATCTGACCAAGCATCCAAAAGAGAAGATCCAGGCTGTAGCTACTAAATTTGAGGTACGAGATGGGTTAATGGCGGCTGTATAGAAGTATTTTCAGGCGTAGATGGAGAAGAAATGGGTGATTGCTGAAATGGTGAGACAGGTAATTATTTCAGTTTGTATCAATCTCTCTGCCCTACCAATTGTTGAGAAATAGTTGTTGTATAAAGTTTTATGAATAGATCAAATTTCATCGTCCATGTTTTAAGTTCATCTAAACACAACCCTCCATCCATACTGTTGTTTGCTTCTATGACATTTTTCCCTGCCATGTGCATCCCATCTTCCCCTTCTATGTGGGTAGCTGGCATTAGTTTTGGTTATGGATATGGATTTCTGCTGATTCTAGCTAGGTTTAGCATCGGCATGTCAATTCCATTCTTTATTGGCTCTCTCTTTCATCATAAAATCCAGTTCAGTGAATGTTACTTTTTGTATTTCTTGTAGGACCATAAACCTTTCACTGGAAAGGATTTTGTGTTATGAACTATATAAAACCTCGGGTATATGCAGGTGTGGTTGGCTAAATGGCCAGACAAAGCTGTCATCATAAGATTAGATGGTGAAGGAGATTGGTTTCATCAATTTCGAGCTGTCGTCTTACTTAGAATTTCACATTTTCCATTTATCATATTCAATTATGCTTCTGTTGCCACTGGTGTTAAATATTGTCCGTATATACTTGTGTCATTTGGTAGGAGTGGTGCCGAAATATTTTCTCGGTTACATTAGGAACATGACCTGCCTAGTTTGAGCAGCTACAATACGTAGAAAAATGATGAAACCTAATTAGGTTTCATCTAGTTTTTGTGAAACCAATTTTGGTTTCATCATTTTTTTCTATTTGGTTTTATCATTTTGTTCTTATTTTTCCTAGTTTTTTTTGGTTTGGTTTCATCATTGAAGTTGTGTCGGTGAAATGACAATATGTCGAAAAATGATGAAACCTAATTAGGTTTCATCTAGTTTTGGTGAAACCAATTTTGGTTTCATCTATTTTTTGGTGAAACCAATTTTGGTTCCATCATTTTTCAGTTTGGTTACATCATTTTTCACGAGAAATTATTTGCACGAAATTTTTTGGTTCCGTCATTTTTTCAGTTTGGTTTCATCATTTTTTTCTCATTTTCAGTTTGGCGGCGGTGGTGGTGGTGCGGCGGCGGTGGTGCTGGTGTGGCGGTGGTGGTGGTGCGGCGGTGGTGGTGCTGGTGTGGCGGTGGTGGTGCATTGGCGGTGGTGCGTCGGTGGTGGTGCGACGGTGGTGGTGGCGTCGGCGGTGGTGGTCACTGAGTGGTCTATGATGGTGAGTGATCGAAGGTCTGGCGTGGTGCTTGGGAGGTGGTCTTGGGGTGGTGGCGAGGCGGTGGTGGGGGTGGTGGTGCGGTGGTAGTGCGGCGGTGGTGGTGTGGCGGTGCTGGTGCGGTGGTGGTGGTGTGGTGGTGGCGGTGCGGTGGTGCAGTGGGGGCGGTGGTGGTGCAGTGGGGGCAGTGGTGGTGCAGTGTGGGCGGTGGTGGTGTGGTTGATTTTTATTTTTGTTGGGGTGATTTAAAATTAAATGTGGGGTTGTTTTTATTTTTGTTGGGGTGATTTAAATTAGAAGGGTAATATAGACAATTTATGTTAAATGGGGTTTTTGTGAACAATTTGTTTTGTTGGGGTTTTTGTACATGGATAGTGACACCTTTGGGGTTATAACCCGCGCACCGTAAAAAAAATAGAAAATAATTTGTGAAGTGAAATATACGTTAGTGAATGACGATATTGGGTCCACAAAAACATAGTTTTTGGATAGTGATACTTAGTTTCCTCACGCTAAGAGTAACTGCAGTCATACGACTATAACCAAAGACTAAAGAACAAAAAAAATTGAAAAAAATGAGTTTACTCCGTGTGCGACGCTATGGTGGGAGGAGTAAATTTGGTGGGGCGCAACTTAAAGTTGCGCTTGAATCAGGCGAACTTTGAAGTTCCGCCCCATCAGGCGAACTTTGAAGTTGCGCCCCAATTTTTTTTTTTTTAATTGGGGCGTAACTTTGAGTTACGCTTGAGCGTAACTCATATTTGCGCCCGATGTCGGGCGTAACTTTAAATTACGCCCGACTAAAGACTAGAGTAAAGATCAAATATGGTCTAGGATTTGGTCTTTGGTCCGGATTTTAATCTTTAGTCTGTCCGCTGTGTCTGGGTTTTCGACCAAATTTTTGGTTATAGTCCATGACTGTGGTTGCTCTAAGCCTTGGCTATCTACCAAAGTGTATAGAATTTGAGCACTCCGTTGTTTTTTTCAGTATCATAGAGAATTCATTACATTGTGATCACCATAGTGCTTGCTTTCTTTAGGCTTAGTCCTATGGTATGCTAATCTAGCAGCTAGATTAGCAGTCCACGTCAGCTAGGACTACCTCCTAAGTATTATGGGAGTGCTAATCTAGCAGCTAGATTAGCAGTCCAGGTCAGCTGGGACCATCGCCCAACGCTTTTTGGTTCAGGCTAAGTCCTATGGGCTAGATTGAGCTGCTAGATTAGCCAAAAAGCTGCTAGATTAGCCAAAAAGATATTGAGAATGAAGTTGTTGGTCAGGGGGTTGATTGAGATGTCGATTACCATCAATGCAATCAGTTTGCTTCTTCCTCATCTTTCATAGAGATTTCAATTCTACGAGGTTCAATTTTTCGGATCGCCGATTAATCGAAAATGATGAAATGAGTTGAAATGAAAATCAAAATTTACTGTGAAGAAGAAGAGAAAGAGGAGAAGAAGAAGAGCAGGAGTCAAAATTGTTCAAAGAAGAAGAAGAGCAGGATTTCAATTAGGTTTTTATTATGTTTTTGTTTTAATTTTAGTTAAAGGGTAATTTGGATAATTGCTATTGAATCAAAAGTGTCCCGTAACCAGATTTTTGGTCACTAAATATCCAAGTGAAGCCCCTCTATTTGAAGGTGACGCCCCAATAATAGCCTTCAAAAATTAAAATGGAAAAAGCATTTCATATCCCCTGGTTAATATGTATATCCTGAATTGTATGTTCTTTATCTTTTACCACTCTTTATCCTGGCTTGATTGTGGTATACCCAGATTAATTGGGGTATACCAAATGAGACAAAATAGGGTCATTTTGGAATAAAAAAGGTCACCCCTTAACCAAATATTTTCAAAATGGCAAAATTGCCCTCGTTTAGTTAACATTAAATTTTTGATTAGATTAATTAATTAAGTTTAAATTGATTGAATAGATTAAAACTTATGAATTTAAGTTAAGAAATTTTGTTTTTGATTGAACTTTTGTGGGATGATTTTTGATGATTTTTTTTATTTTTTATTTTTTGAGAATATCTCTTGCAACGAAAATGAAGCACACAACTGAAACACTTCTAAAAAGGGGATTGCAAATCTGTTGTATGAAATCATACTCAAAATCAAAAAAGAAATCAACACTTTCAGTTATGAAAGTATGAAAAGTCGGCAAGGTCGACGAATGAAGAACATGCCGACTGTATTTGGCCGACAAGGTATTTAAATGAAGAACATGCCGACTTTTTTTTTTTGACACACAAGAGATGGCTATTGAAAAATATTAGTCGGCAAGGTCTACAAAAAAAAAAAAACCCGCCGGCTGTTGAAAAATACCACGCCAGCTGTTGAAAATACCCTGCCGGCTGTTGAAAAAATTTACACATGAAATGGCTATTGAAAAATACCACGCCGGCTGTTGAAAATACCCTGCCGGCTATATTTGGCCGGCAAGGTCTTTAAAAAATACCATACCGGCTGTTGGGAAATACACACATGAGATGGCTATTGAAAAATACCCCGCCGGCTGTTGAAAATACCCTGACGGCTATATTTGGCCGGCAAGGTCTTCAAAAAATACCCTGCCAGCTGTTAAAAAATTTACAGTCGCCGCCATGGCTGTTATGAAAAGTCGGCAAGATATGCATGTTACGACCTTGCCGACCAAAAACACAGAAATCATAATTTTAGATTTCTAACCTAATATAACAATCAAATCACACAACACAATGATAGGTTTGAGTTTAAACATCATTTATAGTCTTCTTTTCGCTGGTAGAGTCAACAATTTTTTTGGAAAATCAAAGTTGAAGATTTTTATATGGCTTTGGTTGATGGAAGATGAAGATGAAGAAGAAGAAGAGAAGATTAAGAGTTGTTTAATTTTTTAATTTTAGGGTTAATGAAATTAAGAAATGGGTTTAGTTTAAGATTTAATTAATTCAAGGGTATTAAAGTAAAATCATCCTTTTTAATAATGACACACCATGTCCCATTGAAATTGGGTATACCGTATACCCCAATCAAGCCAGGCTCTTTATCTCTTTCAATTTGTTTTTTACCTTTTTCTAAGGTTTTCCCTATTTCTTATCCTGACTTGATTGGGGTATACCCAGATTAATTGGGGTATGCCCATTTTATTTCTATCCAAACTAATGTGCTAAGGGGTGTCTAAAAAGTGTCAAACGACCAAACTACCCCCAAACAAAACCATGTCGGCTAAAAAAAAAAGTTCAATTTTTTTTTCCAAACTCTAACAATGAAATCAAATGGACTAGTTTCCAAATCCATGAAATAAAATTGATTTTTTTTTATTTATTTATTTTGGATTATATGAGTTTTGAGATTGGGTATGATTTTTTAGAACAATTAATTGAGGGATATAGCTACAAGACAAAATAGGAGTCCCAATAGCAATTCTGGGTCACCCCTTATGTAATTATTTTTTTAATTCCTAATCTACCCCTCACTAATTAGGTTTAGTGGTTAATAATAATTAGTAAAAATCTTAAGTATTTGGGGGATAGATTAGTGTGTATTTTTATTTGTGTTTGGGTGAGAGTAGAATGAGGGAAAAAATATTTGAGAGGAATTTCTTTTTTTGAAAATGGAAGATGATTGTGATGAGAGAATTACTGCTAATAAGAGGTTGAAAAATTGTTTTTTTTTCTTTGAATCCCCATTGGTGCAGCTGAAAAAGCTTGGTGCCGGCATGGTATTCAACCAAAAACCCATGCCGGCAATTGTTTGATATGTTCATAAATTGTTTGCCACTATCCGGGGGTTCGGGGGGGTAGCCCCAACGAGGGAGCTACGCCCTCTCGTTACAATTTTTTTCTGCCATTTCTCTCTTCAGAATGTTGATTTTTTTCTGGTTTTGAACAGGTACCGGCATGGTAATCTAGTTTTCGAGCATGCCGGTACCTGTTCCGGCATAGTATTTTGCTTAAATTTCTATGCCGGAACAGGATGAAAAGTATCCATAATGTTTTTTTTTTCACTTGACTACCGGCATTGATAAGAAATTATCGAGCATGCCGGTATCATGTTCCGGCATATGGTCTTCATCAATTCCGGCATGGTCTTCATCACTTCCGTTTTGAATTTTTTCTGGTTTTACTCACTCCACTTCCGGCATGGTCAGTTGATATGAAGACCATGCCGGTATTGTTTTCCGGCATATAAAATAAAGCAACATGCTATGCCGGAAAACAATACCTGCATGGTCTTCATATCAACTGACCATGCCGGCAGTGAAGTGATTAAAACCAGAAAAAATTCAAAAAGGAAGTGATGAAGACCATGCCGGAATTGATGAAGACCATATGCCAGAACATGATACCGGCATGCTTGAGAATCAATTCCGGCATGGTCATCATCACTTTCAGCATGATCTTCATCACTTCCGAATAAAAAAAAAATTGGTTTCCAAAGTGAGGAGAAGAGAATTTGATGTAGAGTGGGGAGAGTTTAGAATTTGAAAGGGAATGAGGAATATTTGGGTTTCAAAGCTTTACTCCTAAATAAGATTAATAAGAAGTGGAGATGGAAATGGGGGATATGATTTTGTTTTTTGATTTTAAGTTTTTGATTTTTATTTTGTGGGAAGGGTATTTTAGTATTTTCATAACCAAAAATAACCCCTTAACACATACCATGGGTTGGGGGAAGTAATTCATATCCCCCAATTAATTCCCATATCCCCCAATTAATTGTTCATTTTTTACCCAATCTCAAACCGAGTATGAATGCATACTCGATTTGAGATTGGGTATGAAATCATACCCAATCTCTAATCCTGTAAGGTCTAAACTTTTATCAGACGTCGACATGGTGTTTTTTATAGAACTTGCCGACTATATCTAGCCGGCAGGGTATTGTTTTGACGATCTTGCCGGCTTTTTATCTCTGAAATAAGCATTTACAGGATCGGCATGGTTTTTTTTTGTCGACCTTGCCGACCAAAATATAGTCGGCAGGGTATAAGGTTGAATAACATGCCGACGTTTCATCTCTGAAATTAGCAGTTACAGGGTCGGCAAGGTATCCATCTTTATACCTTGCCGACTATATTTTAGTCGGCATGTTATGAAATTAATACCTTGCCGACTAATCATGCATTTGTAACACCTTCTCTGTATGTTAAAAATCTCATAGTCGGCAGGGTATTTTTTTATCAACCTTGCCGGCCATAAGTTAATGTTCATCATCTGCAGACCTTGCCGGCCAGATATAGTCGACATGTTCTTCATCCTAAACAATGCCGGTTGTACTTGGTCGGCATCTTATGAAAACGTCTACCATGCCGGCGGAACATAGCCGGCACCTTATTCAAATGTCAACCTTGCCGACCTTTGACATTTTCAAAACCAATTTTTTTTGATCCAAGTCGAACTCATAAGACGGGTTAAAAGTTTAATCTACTGAATGCATAATTTCAAAATTTTAATCTAAACTCAATTAATTAACCTAATCAGATTTTTTTTTGTGTTAATTAAACAAGGGCATATTAGCCATTTTGAAAATATTTGGTTAAGGGGATTTTTTTTACTTCAAAATAACCTTGTTTTGTCCTATTTGGGATACCCCAATCAAGCCAGGTTTCTTATCCCCACTTTTCCTATTTCACATCCCTTTCACAATTTCTAAAATCAATTTACATTTCAAATTGACTATTACCACTTTTATTAGTTTTCTTCTTCTTCATTAAATAAAAAAACTATAAATTCTAATAAGTTAAGTTCTAACTAATTATAACCTGACTTGATTGGGGTATACCCAGATTAATTGGGGTATACCCAATAAGACAAAATAGGGTCATTTTGAAGTAAAGCTAAGCCACCCCTTAACCTAGATTTTTCTAAATGGCTAACATGCCCCCACAATTATTAACTCTAATTTAACTAAAATTATTAGATTAATTAAATTAATTAGATTAGTTGATTTAGTTATATGTTGGGTTTTAGAAATCATTTAGAGAGAGAATTAGTATGAAGTAGTAGAGGAGGTTTTGGGGGGAAAAGTTAGGGTTTTTGTGAAATTTGTGATATGAGTGATTCAAATCCTGATTTTGAAGTGGGGGAGCCTTCTAACTTTCCTCCTACATATTCGTACTTGTATGATGATCTACCAGACCATGATCGAATGGATTATTTGCATGATACTCACTTTTATTTTCCTCAAACTCAAGATGGGTATGGAAGTGATGAATGTCTCGAGCCAAACGTAGAGTCCAATGACCAAGAAGAAGATAATGGAGCTGCAAGTAATCAGGTAGAAAACCTAGGTGGTGAAGATTGTGATTTTTCCATACGATTTTTTTTTCACTTCTGCTGTACCGGGTCGGCAAGGTCGACGCTTGTCGATCATGCCGGCCTTAAAAGCCGGCGTGGTTGTACTTTTCACAACGTGCCGACTTTTCATAAGCAGTATCATGCCGGCGTGGTATAAAATTTGAACCTTGCCGACTTCTATTTTTTTGAAGCACAGGAACCATTACTTGAAAATGCTTACGCCGGCATTTTCAAGTTTTAAGACATTGTCGGCTGGTTCCATGTCGACATTGTTTATATTCTCTTACGTGCCGTCTTTTTCCTGCCGGCAGTGTTTTATATGTAGACCATGCCGACCGTGATAATACATACTAACTAAACTTTTGATGTTTTGTAGATTGTGGCATTGGTATCTATGGCGGATCAGCCTCAATCTCAGAAAATTAGGGGTCCCGATACTTCCGAACATTATGCTAATGATTTGGAATGGAAGGACAAAAAGGACGCGGTAAATTGGATTGTTGAGAAAGCAAAAGAGAAAATGTGCGTTCTAGTGAAAAACACTCAACAAAAATATACGCGGTTTGAAATGGTATGCGAGTGTTATGGATCTCCGGACGAAAGTCATAAGAGAAAGGGTTATGTGTATGATAATAAGACGACTAGGGTGTACAAGACAAAGTCTAAGAAGTGTGAATGCCCATTCAAGATTATTTTTGGGAGGAAAGAAAAAATCGATAGCATGTGGAAAATGATTAGAGTTGATGTTGGTTGGCATAACCATAAATATCCGCAAAGTCTTGTTGGGCACTGTAAAGTTTCCAAGTTGAAACCGCACGAGTTCGAACAAGTAAGAACAAGTTGGGGAATTAAACCAAGCAAACTCCTTCGTAGGTTCAAGAGGGACGACCCGCATAACCTCTCTTCATTGTCTACAATTTATGCGGCCAAGGCAACCATTAAAAGAATTGAATGGGATGGAAGAAAGGTGATGGAAGAATCACAATGGTTGGCACACAAATAAAACTACACGGTGAGACACCATGAGTCACCGGATGGGAAGGTGGATCGTATTTTTCTTGTGCACCCCGATATGATTCAATTGGCGCGTTGCTTTTACCAAGTTTTGTTCATGGATTGTACTTATAAGACGAATAGGTACAACATGCCTTTGTTGAACATTGTAGGACAAACCTCGGATAAGCAATCGTTCACGGTGACATGGTGTTTTATGGATCGGGAGAAGGATGATAGCTATATTTGGGCATTGGAAACTTTGAAGCTTCTCTACCACGAAGACGAAACTCCGGGGGTTATAGTCACCGACAATGATCAAGCATTAATGAACGCCGTGAGGATAGTCTTTCCCAATGCACAAAATTTCCTTTGCACTTGGCATATACAATGCAATCTTAGAAAGAATTGTAGGAATCATATCCAAAAGCCAAAGGCAAAGAAAGGTACTAAACGTGAAAAGGAGGAAGATGAACGTCTTAGTAAACTAACTAAAGAGGAGAGAGAGGAAGAGAAGAAGAAAGAAGACGAAGAATGGAAAGAAGGTGAGATCAAGTTTGGGTTATTCAGGAAAGCGTGGGATAATTTGTATTGGTCGATGAGTGTCGCAAGATATGAGATAAACTTGAAGGAGTTCGAGGATGATTGGGGCACTAAATACCCCAAAGTAGTGGAATATTGCAAGAGA
This sequence comes from Papaver bracteatum, assembly GCA_023529315.1. Lineage (NCBI taxonomy): Eukaryota > Viridiplantae > Streptophyta > Magnoliopsida > Ranunculales > Papaveraceae > Papaver > Papaver bracteatum. The sequence goes on from JAJJWX010000127.1 coordinate 1,852,028, forward strand.
CAATGGTTGACGCCACACAAAGAGAGATTTATGTATGCTTTTACCTACGACTATAAACATTACAAACTTGAGTCCACAAGTATGGTAGAGAAAGCTCATGGGAGACTAAAAGGTCTACTTTTCACGAGTCAAAATGGGATTGTGACGGTGCAACATGCTATCCATGAGTACACTAATAATGATATCGACAAGATAAAAAAACAATTCCAAGAAAGTAGCTTCCGGAAGTTGAAGGAGTTTAAGGAGGATGATTGGTTTCTTGTTGGTATACATAGAAACGTCTCGCATTGGGAAATACGTTTCATGATGAAACATCTCGCATTTTTGTATAATCAATTTGATGACCCGAACACTCTTTGTAAGTGTAGGATAATGAAGGCTATCGGACTTCCGTGTCGTCATATGCTTGGTAGGTATAAAACTCCCATTCCTCTTGATGATATCGATCCTTATTGGAAGCAATTATCTTTCAAACCGGATCCAAGAGAAGATCCCGGTGAAGAGTTTGGCGACATGGATCTTGGGCGAATAATCCTCGATAAGTACCCCACGTTGAATAGGTTGGACAAACAAACTATGAAGGACAAGTTGATGCCGATTGTTTACCCTTTTATGGAAGAACTTGAAGAACCGGAGAAACAAGATCCTAATGGTAGACCAACTAACAAAAAGACGAGGGCGGAAGAAAGAGAACAAATCAAAGAGTTTTTAAGTACAAATAGTGATCAATCCGAAAGAGAACAAATCAAAGAGTTTTTAAGTACAAATAGTGATCAATCCAAAAAGAAATACATTAAAGAGCATTTGAGTACAAAGTGCGATCCATCCGGACATGTTTATACCGAGGCGCAATACAAGGAGGAGCCCGCAAAAAAGAAAAGAGGTCGTCCAAGGAAGGATTCAAATACACCAACGGTCTCTAACTTGAATACAAATGGCACTCTACCTCTTGAGAGTCAAGCAAGTGAGGATCCCGCAAAAAAGAAAAGAGGTCGTCCAATGAAGGATTCAACTACACCAACGGTCTCTAACTTGAACGCAAATGGCACTCTACCTCTTGAGAGTCAAGCAAGCCAAGGAAATGTTGCGAAGAAAAAAGGTCGTCCAAATAAGGTAGTACAACCGGTGTTGCAAAAGTATCGCAAGGAACTCCCTCCAATTATTCAAAATTTCGTGATTGGTACCGACGATGTTCCGAAAGATGGAAATTGTGGGTTTCACGTTATCTCGCAACAATTGGGACACCTAAGTGGAGCGATTGAAGAGAATCTCACCCAATGCCAATACATTAGAAAGAAGATGGCCGCTCTACTAGAAAACGACAAAGAGTTCCATATCTCAATGATGCTAGAAGGTTCCATGAAGGAGAAAGAAGCAACTTTCAAAGGTTTGCTAACTAGTGTTAAAGTCCCGGAGGGAAATGCACCGATCAAATGGGAGCATTGGTTGAGAATGCCGGAGTGTGTCCATCTATTGGCGGATACGTGGAATTGTGTGGTACATTTCTTTAGTGAGGGACTATCTATAGCATTTGCACCGAAACATGCGTTTTGCGTGAACCAACTCAAGCATAGAAGAATTGTCATTGCTTTGGTGGATAAAAATAATTTTATTGGTCTACAACTCAATAAGGAATGTCCATTACCTCCTCTATGTAGGTTTATTTTGTGGGAGAAGTTCACAGACAACAAGAGCAAGGAATGGATGAAAATTTATGAGGACAACATGGCCCTTTGGAATGTTATAGATGAGTCTAGGGAAAGTTCAATAGATTTGACTAAAGGAGGTTCAATAGATTTGAATGAAATCCTTCCAATAGATTTTAGTGAGGAGTGATTATGATTAGGGAATAAGGAAGCTTTTTGTGTAGTGTACAATGGAGTACTAGACAAAACATTCGTACTTTTTGGAGTACTTTTGTAATCGCATGCGTGTTTTGTGTAATGTACTTTGGAGTGCTACAAATGAATTAAATGGATGTGTTTTTTTGGATTTATTTTCAATTTGCCGGCATCATAGTTATTACACAACCCTGCCGGCTTTCCCAGGGTCGGCACGGTATTATCTCATCAAACTTCCGGCCACAATGCATGACAGTAAAGGAAAAAGCTGCCTCATATGGCCGGCAAGGTATTGCTTTTACCAAAATGCCGGCGTTTACCATGCCCGCAATGTTTATGAAATTCTCTATGCCGGCAGATAACTCCCTTAAAAAGATTGTTCCTGGATGTTTTTTTCTATCAGGCCGGCATGTTATAGCTTTTGCCAAGTTGCCGGCTTTAATTGCGCCAGCATTGTGTTGAAGGATAACATGCCGTCTAAGAGCTCACTCAAAAATTGTTCATGAATGTTATCAAGCCGGCAATGTGTATTATAATATCCATGCCGACAGAACAACCTTCGGCAGGCTTTTAATTTCGGATAATGCCGACTATAAGGCCGCCGGCAAGCCTATATTTAGAACATCACCAACTATACATCGGATACAAACCTTAATTAAAGCATACAAACGTTAAAAACTTAACCCTAACACATTTGGGACATAGATAGTATCTTTTTACGTTACACAATTTCTTAGGAGAGGTAATTAGCTTCATCTTACCGTCGCAATATGGATCTGTGAATGGTAGAAGGTTGATTTTAGCAACTTCATCTTCATACGGAGCTAGGCGCTCATCTATCCAATAGAAAAACCCACAACAAGTGCATTTTGAAGCATACGGCTGATATACGCCTCCTATTGCAGCTTTCATGACAAATAAGAATCCTTTACAACCTTCAATAGTGCATTTGCTTCCTTCAAAGGGACAATCTTTTGCAAAATGACCACTAAGTGTACAAAGACTACAAATATTTGGTTTGGAAACTTCCATTCTTTATGCAAGGTTGAAGATGAAGTTGGGAATGCTTTTATAATAACATCATACCTAATATCTTGATTTTGAAATTTCTAGCCGTTGAGCATTCAATGGGTTGTACTTTGTACCTAAAAGGTGCAACTAACATTTACGCCGGCAAGGTACAGATTTCTTACCATGCCGGCATCCAAGATTTTGTCTATTAATGCATAAATGAATAATAATTTCTAAAGCAACTAAAACTGAAAATTAAAATAAGTTTAACAAGTCTAAAACCACAATCTAAGAGTTCAAAACATAATATAATAGTTCAAACCAGAATCTAAGTTTCTAAAGCAAGTAAAACATAATAAAGTTTAACAATTTCAAGGATCCTTCTCATTGTTGTTATCTTCCTCCCCATCACTAGCATTTTCACCAAAGATCACTTTTGCTTTTCCCTTATCTGGACCTATGTAGTCACCGGCCTCATTGTAATAGGGGTTCACTCCAGAAAAGTCAGATGCCCAGAAAAAGGTCCTTGGATCAACCTCCTCTTCTTCCTCCTCTGAAGATGTGCATTCAACATAGTTGAGGGGATTGCTAGGACTGTTCATAAACCTTAGAAATTCTTCAGGATCTTCCTTACCCATCAAACATAGTTTTCTTACAGGAAAATTCTTTTCAGTTTCATCTTTATGATCTTCTACATTAGGATAAATTGCGTCAATAAATTCTAATAGCTCTTCTGGAGTAACCGAAGAAGGTAGATCTTCTTTTTTTCCTCTGGGAACCTAAATAATACACAAATAAGAGATATAAAAACAAACAACACTATTGAACACAAATAAGAGATCAAAATTGTTACACATTGAAATTTGGTTCCGGTCATCGACTAGCCGGCAAGGTATAGAATATATAAACTGCCGACCAATATGTGGCCGGCATGGTAATAACCATTCACCTAGCCGACCAAAACACCGCCGGCGGGGTTGTATTAAATAATGATGCCGGCTATAACTTAAAAAAAAAATCAAGTTTCTGATGCCTACGGTCGGCAATGTCCAAGTACAATACAATGTTGGCTACAAATTAGCCGGCAGGGGTTTTGTTGGTATTACATTCCGACCCTGGTTATTGTCTAACAAACTCCATGGCTAATATGAAACGTCGGCAGGTTATTCATCCTCATACAATGCCGGCGCTTAAGAAACAACAACCGCCGACATGATGTTAAACTATCGGCCTTGCCGGCCAAAAACCCTAAAAATCTAAATTTTCAGTTTCTAACCTAATCTAACAATAAAAAAACACTAAACAATATTGGGTTGAGTTTAAAAATCAACTTACAGTCTTCTTTTCACCGGCGGAGGGTTGTTTTCAACATTCTCAGGGATTGAACTTTCGGGTTTACTAGTTCCATCTTTTCCCTTTCATTTTTTCTCTAATTTGGATCTTTTGATACTTCCTGTTGAAACTATGTTATCTCTTGATCGTTTGGAATCAACCATTTTTCAGGATAATCAAACTCTTCAATTTTTAGATGAGATGAAGAAGAGGAAGAGAAGATTAAGAGAAGATTACCGGTTTGGTGAAGTTTTTAATTTTATAATTATTAGATTAAGTAATAGGGTTATTAGTTTAAGTAATAGGGTTAATTAGTCAAAGGGTAAAACGTAAACTCACCACATTTTGGCCTCCCCTTAGTAAGGGCAAATGTCCATTTAAATTTAGGTATACCCCAATTAATCTGGGTATACCCCAATCAAGCCAGGAATTATAATAATACACCTATTTTTTTATTTATTTTTGTTGTTTAATTTGTTTGATGAATTAATCAGCGATTAATCGGTAAACAATTATCAAAGAAGATTCTATTGTAGAGGTGATCTCGAACAAATTTGTGAACTTCAAGATCACCATGACCATCATAAACACCAATAAAAGTAGAATTTTTTCGCATCCTAACTTTTTTTATCCACAACCACTATTAAATTTTTTTAATAGGATAGTTTTTGCTATTTAAAAAGGGCTAACGACACAGCTTGTCGCTCGCTTGCCTAGCACAAAATTTTTAACTTTGTAATTAGTCCAGCTGAAAAGTTACTTGAAAACTTATTGAAATTTTTAAAGTGGAGATTAATAGTCTTGTGAATGAGATAATCATGGTATAAAAGAAAAGTTACAAATAAAAAATGTTCTTTTCTTTTTCTTTTTCTTTTTCTTTTTCTTTTTCTTTTCATTTCTACTTCTTCAATGTCGATTTCCAAAGAGAATGTCTGTTCTTCTTTCTAAACATCAAAATACTCCTCCAAGTTCCAAGCTCCAAGCTCCTTCTTTAATGGCCTCAATGCTATCTTTCCCAGGTTCCTAAACTCATTTCTTCCTTTTAAGTTGTTCTACTGTAATTTTCTCTATTTGGATATTAAATTTAAATTATTATTATTATTTTGTTTCTGACTTCATTAATGGAAGAAAGAGGAAATTTAGTACTTAAAAACCCAGTTTTAATTTCAATAAATCTACTACTACTGTTATCATCATCTTCACTCTGTTTTGTTCTTACTAAAGAAACTGATTTTAATGGCAAAGACAGAGATTCACTTTTGAGTTTCAAATCTTCATTAACTGATCCAAAACAGAGTTTATCAAACTGGGTTTCAGGGTTCAATAATAATTGGACTGGTGTAACAAGTAACAATCAAACTGGTAGAGTAATTTCTATTAAGTTAACTAACTTGAATTTATCAGGACAGATAAACCCTAGTTTATGTAACCTTCTCATGCTTGAAACCCTAGTTCTTTCTCAGAATAATTTCTCTGGGTTTATCCCATTTTGTTTCAGAAGCTTGAAATTCTTGAAAATTTTAGATCTTGGTAACAATGGGTTTCAAGGGAATGTTCCTTTGGTTGAGTTAGTGAGTCTTGCATACTTGAAAGAGCTCATTTTGAAAGGGAATTTGGGTCTAGGTGGTTTGATTCCTGATAATTTTAGTGTTAGTAGTCTTGAGAAGATTGATTTTTCGTATAATTCGTTTCGAGGAGTGATTCCTGAGAGTTTGTTGCACTTGAAATCATTGAAGTATCTTGATCTTTCGGGTAATGGATTGTCTGGGATGCTGAATGAGTTTTATCAACCTTTGGTGGTTCTTAATCTAGCTTCGAATAGTTTGTCTGGAACTCTACCTTGCTTTTCGGCTTCTGTAGAGTCTCTTAATGTTCTTGACCTTTCGAATAATTCTATTACGGGAGGAATACCTACTTGCATTTCTTCACTGAATGTGTTAACACAGCTTAATCTGTCGTTCAATGAGTTGAAATATCGAGTTTCTCCAAGGTTTATTTTCTCTGATCAGCTACTAGTTTTGGATTTGAGTTATAATGAGATATCAGGTCCTATACCAAGTGTAATTTCTGAAACATCAGATAAGTCGGGGCTTGTTCTGCTTGATCTTTCGCACAACCAGTTCTCAGGGGAAATCCCTTTGGGGATGACAGAGTTGAAGAACTTGCAAGGGCTGATTCTTTCTCATAACCGTCTTAGTGGAGAAATTCCTGCAAGAATTGGAAACTTAACTTATCTTCAAGCAATTGATCTTTCGTACAATTGGTTGTCTGGTTCTATTCCACTGAACATTGTTGGTTGTTTTCAGTTATTGCAATTGAAGCTTAATAATAACAATCTCTCCGGGGTAATTCAACCTGAGCTGGATGCATTGGACAGCTTGAAGATTTTTGATATTAGTGACAACAGATTCTCTGGTGAAATTCCTCTTACTTTAGCAGGTTGTAAGTCGCTTGAAATCGTTGATCTTAGCTCGAATAATCTCGGAGGAGAGATTAATGAAGCAATTGTCAAATGGGTTAACCTCAAGTTTCTGTCATTGTCTGGTAACAACTTCCACGGAGCTTTACCTAACTGGTTGTTTTCATTTGAGCAAATACATTCAATTGATCTTTCGCGCAACAATTTCTCCGGACTCATACCAGTTGGAGATTTCAACATCAGCTCAAGTTTGAACCACAGGGGACTCAGCAGCAACAACTTGAGACAATCATCAGCTGCAAGAGATTATACAATAAGGGTGACCCTTGGTCTACTAGGAAAGAATGAAATGAGTTTTGGTTACACTCTCTTATCTCCTGTTGGAATCGATTTATCGGTGAACTCTTTAAGGGGGGAGATTCCAGAAGGGCTATTTGGATTACAAGGAGTAGAAGTCTTAAATCTTTCGTACAATTATCTCGCCGGTCAGATTCCTTTCAGTTTAGTGAAGATGTGGAGTTTAACGTCATTGGATTTGTCACATAATTCACTATCAGGTCAAATTCCAACCAACATATCAGGCCTTCAAGAACTGACATTCTTAAATCTTTCTTACAATTGTTTGTCTGGCTTCGTGCCTGGAGAACACAAATTTTGGAGGTTTCCTGAAGCTTTTGCAGGGAATCCAGATTTATGCGTGGAAGTGGTTTCTGGGGAAGGTTGTCATAAAATGAAGTCGCCATTGGCTCCAGGGGAAGATATATTTGCAGGGGATGGAGATGGAATGATTTCAGTTTGGGCATTCTGGATAAGTGCTGTGGTTAGTTTCTATGTTGGTGTTGTTGCACTCTTTTGTTTTCCTCCTGCCAGGCATTACATTTTACGGCCGATGAAGGCGGTTTATTGACTGAAATAACCGACTAATCTCAGCCTTTTGATGCTGTAATGTTATAACTAATTGTAATCTATAGAAGAGATTTTCACTGTAATATAATTACTAGAGCTAAATTGATATAATTACCACAGGCCATTATCATCATTGTGATGTCTATTCCCGTGCTGCATATTATGCATGTAAACTTGAGAGGTGCGCATTGCAGAAGACAGGCGGAATGGACCGAGCCTGAGAGATTGCAACTTCTATGATCAATTATGCAACCACAGCGCAGAACTAGCATCACATTTTCAGCATAATTACATCCCACTCAGCTAAGAAACTGTTCTACTAGATGACCACTACCACAGTGGAAGGCGAACCGAAAACGCATTGCATATTTTTCTTTAAATTTTTAATTTATTTTTCAAGATTTTTTAAAGATTAAAAATATTATTCTAAGTTTCTTCACAATTGAATTACATTTACACAGGCTTTTGTTAAATGGGCTACTAAACAATATATCTAAAACGTGTCCCAGTAAAGATTGTTTTTCTTGATGAAGTATGCTTTTCTGCAATATATTCTAAAAATCCCTACTTAAATTGGACTTGAGTGACCTCTTGCAAAGTGTGGCCAAAAACGGCGCTTTGCCCGCCCACAGCCATGGTAGTCATTGATATTGAATTGGCCCATCTAAGCTTCCTGAAGCGAACTGCAGAAGAAGAAATAACAAACAATTAGTATCTGTAGTTCTACACATAACTAATGGAAAAATAAACAAAACATTCAACTAAAATGGCAGTTACTCAACAGTTGCTCTTCCATGGTAACAATAAACAAAACAGAACAGAATAAGTAACTGCGGTCTTACCTGGCTAACAATGGGGTCCTTCGAGGTAGTGAATTCATGGGTCATACCTTCCCAGACGATTTTTCCCTTGTGAAGAAATATCAACCTATATCGCAATTCCACAATTGGCATCAAAAAAAGAAAGAAGGAAATTGAATGTAAGAGAGCAAAAGTTAGGGAAGCTATGTTTGTATACCTATCAACAGCTCTTCTTATGGTGCTATGCTGATGAGTAACAACAATATAAGATGCAATATTCCCAGGTTTTTCAACCGCATCATCACCTTTGAAGTGAACAGATCGTATAAGATCTTCAACAACAGTTGATGCTATTGGATCCAGCCCCGCGGTAGGTTCATCATATAGAAGAACCTGATCACGATGAATTGCTTCTCGTCATTAAAATGGAATGTGTCACATTGAGGGTAAAGACTATCGAAGTTTTATACTGCAATAATTTCCAGAGAAAAAATTACAAGGAACATGGGTTACATGGCACTTATTGCTATAACGGTATAACCTTATGATAAATAATCCGAAACTCCGTCAAAAATATTTATCTTCGTTAATTTTCTTACAAAAATCGAGCTCTCCTTATATTATTGTTCATGAAACACTAGTGACTAGACTTGGAAAGAACAATCTGGACAATGTTATGCTCTGGAGATTTGAAAAGTGCACCTATAAGATGTCAGATTCTCATTCAGATTATGTTTCTACAAAATTATGGATGCATCTCCCAGAAATCGAGTCTAATCTGATTGGCTAATGTTTTCCCAATTGGTATCTTTTTTCATGTTGTTCCTAAGACTCCTAACACTAAATAGTGTATACGAATGCAAGAAAAGAAGTCCTAATGGACACGTTTCACACTACCAGTGCACAAAGAAAACTTTCAGGAGGAATAGCTGTAGTCTTAACTTTTAATGATATCAACATTAACATTGTCTTCCCAAACTCTTTTCTATTTTCTTCACTACTGAATCAACATCATCTGTCAGATATTCATACAGAAACTCCTACCAGCAGCATGTTCCTGGAACATCTGACTCGAGAGATTAGAACTCTAACGGCATTTCAAGAAAAATAGGAATGATAAGGTGATAATGCCAGCAAAAACTTGACATTTCACTGGCATTCAATCCAATAAAAGTTCAAGCATCGGAACTGGAGCAAGACACCGAAAACTGGAGTTGTTTAGTACTACATCAAAATGCTAGGTGGACATTTTGTTTTGAGTCTTGGTTTTTCTATTTGTCCCTGTAAGCAATCTGTTCGGAGTTCAGAAGGCAGATTTTAACCATCTCATTTTCATATTCTAATTTTTTTGTTTCTGCCCACCGTAGAGCCATCCATAAATGAGAACACGTGAACTACCACTAAAGGTAGGACATTAACACTAAATCAACTTACATATAAAAGCAACTTTGTATCAGCATGACCGAGTATTATGCTAGGTTCTATAGACCTCAAGTCCCATACTATCATATTTTCGGAACTAAGAAAATAACTCAATAGTTATGTATGCGATATACCTCTGGTTCTACAGACTCCGATGTGTTATCGAAGATTATAGACCGAGCTAATGCTACCCGTTTCTTCATTCCCCCAGATAACTCAGAAGGCATCCGTTCCTCAACTCCCTGCAAATCAACAGGTTAAGAATTCAACAGTTTCTGAAACCACGTAACTAAGGATAATTTTGTGGATAATAAGCTAAAATTCAATTAGATACCTATACCTTTAAACCAACAGCAGCTAAATTTTCTGTTACAAGTTCTGATATTTGATTGTCGGACATATCAGAGTTTTCATACCTTAGAAGCACAACAGAAGACATTGTAAGTTGAGCATTACTGTGTTTGTCTAGGGTACTTAACGAAAAAGAAGAACATCAGTCAAACTAATAAAGAAAAATTAAGATGTTCTCTTACAGAAGGAAACCAACATTTTCACGAACTGTCAAGGAATCAAAGAGTGCAGCACTTTGAAATACCTGAAGAGAAATGAAACACACGCTAAAAGACTTGGTATGGGCTCACTATAAAGATGAAACATGCAGCAATGTCAGAGTTACAGGAAAAGAACATACCAAACCGATGCGGAGTCCTGACATGTCGTCATCACTTATTAAACCACGTCTCTTTCTTCCACGAATGTAAACCTCTCCCTGCCAAACAGTAGATATATTCAGAAAATCAGGATGGTTAATAAACTAAAAGTAATCGAGGATAAATGGATGATCCCAATGAGAGAAACGGAATCAGATTTTATACCTTATCTGGAGCAAGAAGCCCTGCTATAATCTTTAGTACAGTAGACTTCCCAGTACCAGAAGGCCCAATAATTCCAACAGCTTCCCCATGTCTAATCTGTACAACATGATTTTGATATCCAATACAAGCTAATCAGACAAAGAGGAGGGATCCGTGACTTCCTCAGTTGAAAACTTAGCTTCAGCACTATAATTTGAGCCAACAACTAAATCTTCCTAATATTCAATTAAGGCTAAGGGAATGCACAACACATCAGCTTTCATACTTTGTGAAGAATTGCAAGATTCGGTAAATCACAGTATTTCATGTAAGCGCATAAAAAATGGTATCAAAAATAATCCAGAGCGACTGAGCTTATAACTCAAGAGTTAGTCTAACACATGAGGGAATAGGTTACCAAGGTGAATGATGCCATCATTATATGTCTGAACAAGACAGTATATCATGCGAGTTCTTTGTGGATCTCTAAATTTCACTTTTCTAAGAACTAACGTAACGTTCTAGAAGGATGGTTCAAGATTTCAACATTGGAATTGTGACATTTCATCAACAGAGCAAACATGGTTTAGTCGAATATTAAAAGTAGAGTAAAATAAATCCCCCAAACTAATGAGAAACCACTCACCTTAAAGCTGACACCATTCAGAATATGCTTCTCACCAAATGACTTATAAACATCTCTACATTCAATGAGGACATCAGAATCATCCTCCACCTCTCTACGCACATTCAAATTCTCTTGGTCAGCATCCTAGCAAAAGGCAATCAATTAAACAAAACAAAACATCAATTCGTCATTTCAAACACACATAAATTGTTCACTAAATCATGGGAAAATATCCTTAAACATGTCTAATCACATAAAACTGCACCACTACACTGAAATTGAAGTAAATGATTTGGGGTTTTCTTTTACTGAACTTACATTGAACTTCAGTCCCGATATACCATCTCCAACATTTCTAGGTGGTGCAGAACAGCAACAAAATATCCTTTTCTCACTAGAAGAAGAAGATGAAGAGGAAGAACAGCCCAATTTAATTCTACTTGGAACAAAAATTCTACAAGAACCAGAAGAATTCTGAACCCCAGCCAAAGTAGGAAACACTGAATTTGATATAGAAACCATATTTGCAGACATTTTTACCCCGAGGGATCCCAAAAAGGTGGGATTTTGAAACAAACCCAGATGGATTTAGAGAGATTAAACAAATAAAATCATCAAATCTCAACTTCTTTCATTGAAAAAAGTATGATTTCTTGTTTTCTCTCTCTAGTTTCTACAGTTTCTTCAAGGGATTGGTAAGTGCATCAAAAGAGAAAGGAATAAACACGATATATGGCCCGTAAATAACCCTTTAACGAGCCCGTACGTGTGAAAATCCCTACATCCTGAGTGTAGGGAAATTCCTATGGTAATGTACAAATCTATTTTTTTTTTTGAGACGGGTGGATGACCAAATAGGTTTCTCCACTATGAGAACAGAAATAGGAGTTTGATCATCAAGCGCCCGGGTTAGGGATACACGCTCGTGTGTGTAGGTTAAACGCGGCGCTGATAGAAAAAACGTTGGCGTTGGTCATTCCAACGCGGGCGTGATATACAAAAACGCCAACAGTTGATTTTCCAACGTCCATATTCTCAATGTTATAGTTTTCAAAACTATAAATTCCTTCAACTGAATTCATTCAGTCACACCACTATTATTTCCTTCTTCTAAAACTCTTCTAAACCAAAATTTTTTAATACAATATGAGCATTTTTTTTAAAGAAAAGCGGTCAATACTGTAAAGAAGAAAAGAGATCGAAGAAATGAAACGTCACTGGGGACGGCCACATGTGTAGATTATTCTCAAAATCAAGAAGCATAGTTTGCTTCGCCGAGTGTCGTTGCTGCTCCATCAAGGTGAACATGAACCAATTGATACACCAGACATATATTCCCGAAGAACAACCTAGTAATATCAACCACCTCACAATAATGAGACGAACATGTTTGTGACTACTTTTTTTCTTGCCTATCGGAGATTAAGTCTCTAGCAAATCTTAGAGAAGATAGTACTCAATCACAATAGAAAACAGCAAGATCTAAACACGCAAATACAAAGAAAATAGTTGGATATGGCTTCACAATCCCAATGAAGTCTTTAAGTTGGATATGGCTTCACAATCACAATCACAATCCATTAACCTATAATGGTTTTAGAAAAACCTAGGTTAAAGGAGAATCGACTCTAGTCGCACTAGAATCGCATAAGAGGTATGGGGATTAGGTATCCCAGTTCCTAGAGTTCTCCCTTATATAGTCTTCAAATCAGGGTTTGCAATCAATGTTACCTTGGTAACAAAGCATTCAATATTCACCGTTAGATGAAAACCTGATTAGACTCAAGCTAATATCTTTCAACCATTAGATCGAACTGAGCTTGTTACACACAAATGAAAAGTGCCTTCATTTAGATATGGGTAATCGTACCTAAACGAGTACACCTTGTTGGCTCAATAATAGTTAACCGAAGTTAGCCATATGAACACTTTCATATCAACCTTGTCCGTCTTAACACAACTAGTTCAAATGACTCAAAAGAACTAATTATAGAGTTGTTCAATGTTTACATTCTCATAGAAGTATACAAGACACAATTGAAGCAAAATCGATTTTGATTCACTCGAATCAATTCATGAACATTATAGCCACGGTTTTCAAAAGATTGCATTCCTCATTATATAAATGTATTAGTTCATGAACAAACCAAATTTAGAACATAACCTACTCAAGTATGAAAACGGGTACGCATACCTAAGTAGCCAGACTTGGTTTGTGTTCTCCAGTATGCGAACGGGTACGCATAACTCCAAACTCAGTTGAATTCCCGGACTTGAACTTACGCCGATACGCATACGGGTATGCATACTAAGTTCTCGGACTGTCAACTAACTAACCAGTATGCATATGGGTATGCATACTATGGTTCCCGTACTTGGAATTACTTGCAATAGTTAGTGATAGGTGTCTCAAACACCTAATTTTATATTTAGTGTTTATGCTTTCTTTACGAGTTTTCTTGTAAAATATGTATCTCATGTTTTCTTTTGAGTGTTTAGGTACTTCGGAATCATTTAGAGCAAAAGAAGAAGAAATTGTCCATTGAAAGCGAAAAGGACAAAAAGAGTCAATTCATGTGCGAGTCATATTTGGAGCTAGCTGAGGTAAGTGAAGAAAGAACTGTCTGTTTCCCAAAACTGACAGTTAAGCAAGAAAGAATAGGTTGTCAGTTATCCGTAACTGACATACCAAATATCACTTCGGTGGCTCTTATTCTAATGTGTGGAGTGCCAATATAAATTTATTTTCCTACAGATAACCAAAAACTCAGAGAGATTAGCTTTTATTTCATCTCCTCTCCCTGAAAACAATGCCGGCTGTTGCTGAGGGAAATCAGATCGAGAAATTCACAGAAGTAGGGAGAAATTCAAGATGATGGATGGGTTGGCTATAGTTTTCGAGTTGTTAGTACTAAACTGATGATTGAAGTTAGGGTTTGGCTAAACCTAACTACAGATGGAAAAGGTTAGGGATATATTTGTGTTGACTGTGTGTATGGAAGAGAAGGAGAATTGAAGATGGCAGTAGCCGCAGCTGATTCATGGTTGCAATATGTGAACAGAGAGAATCAAAACATGGGTTAGAGCTCGAAATAGGGTTTGCTGTCATTAATGGTTGCATCTGGTGGAAGTTCGAAGATGAATTTGTTGTTGGGTAGTGGTGATGAAATTGAATTCTCTAAGATGTTGAAATTCATGGGTTTGAAGGCTTGAATCTGTAGGCATGTATGTGTATTGAGATAACAAGATGTTGTTAATTTGTCTAGGTTAAGGTTCTACAGTTGAGAGAAAAAACAAGGCTTGATAAAGGAATTAGTGGTGATTTCAGTTAAGAAGTGTTGCAGCTGAAGTGGTGAATGGTTTGCAGAGTAATGAGCTGCTGCCAGAACGAGGAATGGGGGTAACTGAGAGTTAAACAGGGAGATTTGGAGTTTGTATTACTGATGTTGTTAAGCACAAGATGAGCTAATGGGTGTTGTAGAATACAGGTATATGCAGTCCTTGAGCAGAAAGAGTTGATGGATAAAGTGATATTGTTGCTACAGGAGATAGAGTTAAAATGGCTTTGAGCTGATGAAGGTGCAGTGAGTTAGATTGTGACAAGGGAAGAAGAAGTGTTGATGCTGAAAGGAGTATGGTTATGTAATGGGATGACTGATGGAGTCTGTAGTGGTTTTTTTTAGTGGATGTTCAACTGGTGGTGTTTATGAAGTAAAGTTGCAGGTGCCTGAAGCTGAAAGATGAGTCGGTGTTGGTTGTGCTGGTCAGAATGAATCAAAGAAATTGGAACTGATGCCATTTAATCCATGGATGATTATAAAGGGATTGAATTGCAGATGATGATACTGGCAGGGGAGAGATGACCGGCAGTTGAAGCTGCATTGCTAATACAAGTCAGAGGTGCAGTGATTTTAGCTGGTAATGGTGATGGTTGTATGATGTACACAGGCTTGCCGGGATGGAGAGCATGTTGCTGGTTCTCGCAATTCACAGTGGTTGAAGTGATGAAACTCTGTTGGTGATATGAAGGATTTAGATGTATGTTTAGTTACAGCTGGGTTTGAGTTTGTTTCTGCAGTTAAGAACAAGTTTTGAAGGTTGGAATGGTGCATGAACGATATTGCAGTGAGGAGACTAGTGGCTGATGTGTGCAGAGTTGATATGATTGAGCTTATGGAATTGAAGGCAATAGTGCAGTTGCCAATGATGGCCGTCGAACATCTACATGAGGTGTGATATCTGAATTACAAGCTGAGGTCGCAGAAACGTAGTGATTTTGGTGTTGAGTTAGAATGGTACCGCGGGTTAGAGATGGAAGTGTAAGGATATGGAAGTGGCCTGAAGAGATGTTGTAATGTGCAGTTTCAGTCGGTGTTGTGATGCTGTTGCTGCCGTAATGAGATGTTGCATCTTGATTGTGGCTGAAATGAGAATGACATGGCAGTGTAAGCTGCAGATGAACGGATAGTATATGGAAGAAGGCAACAATGAGAATTTGGTGGAGTTTTCTTGAGATGATAAAAACCGAGATGGTGAACTAGTTGATGCTGCAATGGGTTAACTGATATTGATGGTTGTGTGCTGCTACAGATGGGACTCTGGGGGTTTTCTTTCCAGTGAGCCGACTCAGTGATTCCGATCCGGATCAGGTGGATTTGGACCTGCTTTGCTGGGCCTGGCTAATGGACTGTCGAATTATTGTAGGAAGTGGGTGAGTTTTGGAAAGGAGATATATAACAGAGAAGAGACCTAATTATCGGAAATCTTTTTATCTTTACTTCTACTTTTTTTTTCTTGGGTTTGTGAACATGATAGATTTATTTCTTCTTTGGATGAACCCCATTAATATGAGTGTTAATCTTATTATTGGTGATAGATTAATTTGATTTCACAAAGCATGCTTCTTTGATTCAATATATTAGTTTTTTCTCATAATTATCGATCTTGATTCACTATATATATCGCCATGTATGATTTGAATATTTGTTTAGTTGATTGGCAAATTGATTGAACTCGTATTCACATCTAATGCTTGTTTAGGGTATTTCATACGTAAAAGTGATGCATCTTGAATACAAGTAGCACAAATATGATTATTGCTTGTAGTGATATATCCTAGTAACCATATGTGAACCATGACCTTTGTTAAATTGAATTAGTGCGCTTTCCACGTTCGATTGCTTTGATTGGCCTGATTTCATAGAACTTAATGCATCTAGGAAATTAAACTTGATTAGAACTCATACTCTCATCTTTTAATGTGTTTGTTGATGACAAGAGGAAATTAGCGTGATATTCTTGCGATCAAGGTATCCTAGGGCCTTTGATAATGAGAGATTAAATATCGATTATAGTTATTATGACAAGAGCATGTTTGTGAATGAAGATGAATCCTTAACCAATATCTTTAAATCTTTGATTTGTTTGCTTATTTCTTTATTTGCTTTTATTTTAGTTTGCTTTTATAAAAATCAGAAAAACTCCCCAATTGTTAATATAGGAAACCAAAACAACTTGACAACCTTAGTCCTCTCTGTGGGAACGATCCTTTCTTTCCCTTGCTTCATTATATATTTTGAGTAGTAAGAAAGTGTAATTATTTTTGACGCCTACGACAGCGATCAGTTAGCATAAAAGTACGCATATTGTGCTATATCCAATCATGGTTAATTTTTATAAACTCCCATATCAATCATTAAAACATTATTAGAAGACGACAATAGCTGTCTCACACAAACTATTAGCTTCAAATCAATTTTCAAGTGATCGATATATCATACAAAACATTTCGAGTCAACATCAAATGACTGTCTCACA
Source organism: Papaver bracteatum (assembly GCA_023529315.1). Taxonomy (NCBI): domain Eukaryota; kingdom Viridiplantae; phylum Streptophyta; class Magnoliopsida; order Ranunculales; family Papaveraceae; genus Papaver; species Papaver bracteatum. The sequence goes on from JAJJWX010000127.1 coordinate 1,869,058, forward strand.
CAAATCATGTAATATGTTACCAGGCGATTTTCACATGATCATCTTTTGACTTCGTCAATAATATAAGATGAACTTAGTTAAAGCGAATGCTTACCAACACATATTTCAAGAAAGATGTAAGCGAGTTAAACTCAACTCGAAATATCAAATGTGCATAATCGAAGTCTATATAGCTATACGACTTTTGCCTCAAATAGGAGATATAGTAGATATACTTTTGAGTGATGATAGATGAGTTCAAGTCTCCACATACCTTTTGTTGATGAATTTCCACAAGATCCTCTTAGTAGTTCTTCGTCTTCAATCGATGAACGCCGTGAAGTCTAAAGCTCAACTACAGTTTCTATCCTAATCCGAGACTTAGCTATAAGTAGACTAGAAATCAAGACTTATAGTTTTGACAACTAAACTTGACAAACAAGCTTGAGATAATATCGCTTGCGAGTTCGACCGAGCAGTGCTCTAACAATCTCCCCCTTTGTGAATTTTAGTGACAAAACTATCAATACATATGGATTTCAAAATAAATAAACTTTGTAGCTTCTAGCTCATCCAAATGCTTAATTTCATTGGTTCTTCAACATTACTCGAAATCTTCGTCACTTCCAAGTACTCCAGTGATTCTGAACATTTTCAACCCAGCATCATAGTTGTTGAAGATCCGTAGCTATAATAATGAGAAGACAATAACTCTCAATCATTGTTATACAATGTCATAGGATTATTAACAACATCAAAGCCTAATTGCATCACAACTTTAACAACAATACTATGGTGATATCTAGCACTCCCCCTTAGTCAATAATTTATCTCACAATAAAAACCACCCCCCCTTACATAATGATCTGTAAACCATTTATATTTGTAGTGTGAACTATACAATAATTCTCCCCATTTTTGTCAATATAAATTGGCAAAGGTACGAAAACTAGCGGGATCATAATGAAATTCTCATAGAGATACTTCATGACTAAAAGAGAACATATCAACTTTGTTTTGATGATTTCACATAGTCGAAACTTAGTGTATTCATCAAGGAGTTTATAAAGATACAAGATAACTCCTACAATATTCCACAACCACACTCCCCACAAAGATTTGGCAATTAAGCACAAGTTCAATTAAGAACGCTCCCCTATTTAATGTCATTCCCGAAAGAACAACAAGAGCGACCTTACTTTTACAAGAAAAGAAGGATTTCTTTGGACATTAACAAATTACATGAAACATTAATTTGTATATAGAAAACTCAGTTATATTAACCATAAGAGATCCCACGATTAATTTAATCGAAAATACTCAACATAAGAGAAATTACGGAGCCGCACGGTATTTTCAGATAGAAGTGGATCAGGGAAAGATCAATACTGCGGAATATTCAAAGATTCATTCTATTTTCCTCAATATTTGCATAATGATACCATAGACTTAATCTTTGTTATCAAAAGTTCATTCTATTTTCCATCAATATTTGCATAAAGACTCATAATAGACTTAACTTTTGACATATATGGGACAATCATAGTTCACGGACGCAAACACTCATATCCCATAAAAAAATTGCAATATATAAAACCAATAAAGATTAATACTGCAAAATCATCTTCCAAATAAACTTTAGAATTTAAATAAATAAATCTAAAAACATTGCAAGATGAAAATCGCTGGCAATAACTATGTGTACTCACAATAATTTTTATTTCAAACCCTAGTTATCCTTCTTAAAACATAAGAATAAATTCTCATAAGAAGTTTTCTATACATTAAGACCTTTGAAAAATTATTTATCGCCCCCGAACTCATTGTCGTCAACAGCCATTGGAACGTAAGGTTCATGAAAAAAGGACTCAATTTCAACAAACCTTCTTGACTGATGCTGAACCAGGGCCTTCTGAATTTTAAGAATCCTAAAAACAATAGCCTTTATTTTCCGAATCTTGTTTCCTTCAACTCTTCAATAACACCAGAAAACTTCTGAAGATTTGAAGGGACAACCCTTGGTTTCCTCACATTCCTCCTTTTTCTTTTGAAGGAAGAGGGTACCGGAGATTTATCTTTTTCCTTCTTGATTAATGTCTTAACATTCATATTAACCTCTTTTCCATCAAAAGTCATAATGCTTGGAGTCTCCATATATATATGGGTTTGTGAGAGAAATTCACAAAGCAAGCTCTACAAGCAAACTTGTGATAAAAATAGTTTTTCAAGGAAGGAAAAAGGCTAGGAATGTAGGGTTACAGAACCTTTATACAAAGTAAGAAGATTCACATACGCACAACTCAGAGCCCTAAAAAAGGTAGAATTATCGATTTTACCCCTCTTTTATTGAACAAACATGGAAACCTCTTTTCAATATCAATCTAGGATATGAAAAGATCAACCAAAACCAAACAAAAAGACAAGATTTTTTTTCTTTTTTTTCTTTTTTTTCTTAAGACCTGAAAGTGCTTAACTCTTGTCTCTTTGGGATCAGGCACTTGAGACAAGATGCACATCCAACACAATTAAGCTGTGTTGGGGTGGACAATAATTTTTCCACCATGAACTTTTTGGAAAGAGTTCCTAAACTCCTCTTTTACAGTATGTTTAGACCATGTTCTTTTCTGTAGTGGTCTAACTTTTCTTTAGAAATTCTTCTGAGAAGATCGTTGAGTTTACCAATTTCAGACGACTTCTGAACAAGTTTAAGCTTGTTTTCTAATCGATTTTCTCTCCATTGGAGTTTGTTTACATATATTAATTTATGCTTGTACTTGAAACAACTAGAGAGTTTGGGACCCTTAATAATAGTATAGTAAGAACATGTCAAAGTGAAGGATGGTTCAGACACCATAGTGGAGCAAGCTGCTAGAAAAATTGTGGTACCTGAAACATTAGAAATAGAATTTCCAGTAGACAGAGTAAAATCCATTTTATCCTCCTAAATAGTTGAAGAAGTTTCTCCATGAAAAATATCAAGATTGATGTGAGTATTGCTAAAAATATCAAAATCAATATTTTCATTTTCATTTGAATCATAGTGATCAGACATTTCATCAAGAGTTGCAGCAAGACCATTGTTCCTAGTGTATTTTCTACGATTTGGACATTTATTGGAAAAATGGCAAAAACCTTTACACTTGAAGCACTGAGGCATATCTTTATCATCAGTATCAACTGTATCCATGTTTTTAGGAGGAACACGATCATAAGGTTTAACTGATGATCTAGGCTTATATCTGACGAACCGTTTACTTCTCTTCAAAAGAAGATCTTTAAACTATCTTGTGATCAAAGAAACTGAGTTATCAAGATCTTCATCAGATGAATCAGTCTCAATAGGATCATCCACAAAGTTGCCAACACATTTACTTTTGTCAAGCAATTTTGTGTTCTTTTGTGCTTTGAAAGCAATATCCTTTCCAGATTTGGATGTATGCTCATGATCAAAGATCTTTAACTTCTGAACCAGAGTATTTCTGGATAAAGTATTAAGGTTATTTCCTTCAACGATGTCATGTTTCTTAGAATCGTATTTGGCAGATAACGATCTGAGAATTTTCATCACAATGTCCTTTTCAGGAATAGTCTTACCCAACGCAAAAGATGCATTAACAATTTCATACACTTTGTGATTAAACTCATCAGATGAATCTTCTTCATCCATACGAAGGTTTTCCCAATCATAATTTAGGTTTTGAAGCCTAGCTTCATTTTCAGAGGTATTCCCTTCGAATACATATTCTAATATATTTCACACATCTTTAGACCGAGTGCACGTAGTCACATGGTGCTGAAGATCTTGGGTAATGACATGAATGATAACATTTAAACCGTCAGAATTTTTCTTTGCAGCGAGAATCTCTTTAGGTTCATATTTACCAATATCCTTTGCAATAGAGACACCGTCTACTGTAACCATTGGAGGATCCTAGCCATTAACAACATAAACCCATGATTGAAAATCACACGCTTGAATAAAGGCACGCATAGCAATTTTCCACCATAAGTAATTTGAGCCATCGAAGACTAGTGGTACGTTTACAGAGATAACACTTCTATCCATAGAGTCAGATCACTACAAACACAAACTTATGAGGTCTTAAACGTGTTTGCCTGCTCTGATACCAATTGAAAAGCGAGGGTCTAACAACGTCACCCAATATTTCGTTTAGGCAATCTGTATGGAAAAACTCAAATATAATTCCAAGAGAATCAACTAGACAATCATACTCAATCAATGGAAATTTACCCAAGAGTTGTATCTCTGTTTCACAATGTAATCAGCAAATCAAACAGATAGAAATCTGTGAGCCTGATTATTATGTGAAACAACTTGAATGGTATTAAAGACCAATGTTCAAGTGTCAATCAATTTATATCAACAACCAAAAGGTTGGATTATCTAATTTGATTGAACTACGCACAACCTGTGATATTTCAATTATGTAGAAAATATAATGCGGAAAAGAAATAACACAGACACCATAAATTTTGTTAACGAGGAAACCGAAAATGCAGAAAACCCCCAGGACCTAGTCCATATTTGAACACCACACTATATTAAGCTGCTACAGACACTACCCTACTCCAAATAAACTTCAGACTGGAATGTAGTTGAGCTCTAACGAATCTCACATTGATCAAGGTACAGTCGCGTTCCTTACGCCTCTGAATCCTAGCAGGACTCTACACACTTGATTCCCTTAGCTAATCTCACCCACAACTAAGAGTTACTATGAACCAAAGTCGAAGAATTGATAAACCAATCTGTCTCACAAAGAAAAGTTTATTGAATAGATAAATTTGTCTCTCACAGAAATACATATGAGTTTTGTTCCATCTTTTGATAAATCAAGGTGAACGGGAATCAATTGATACACCAGAATTATATTCTCAAAGAATATCCTAGTAATATCAATCACCTCACAATGATATTAATTGTATGGTAGCGAAACAAGATATTGTGGAATCACAAACGATGAGACGAAGATGTTTGTGACTACTTTTTATTTTGCCTATCGGAGGTTAAATCTCGAGCAAATCTTAGATAAGATAGTACTTAATAACGATAAAAAACAACAAGATCACAACACACAACTACAGAGAAAATAGTTGGGTCTGGATTCACAATCCCAATGAAGCCTTTAAGTCGTTAACCTATAATGGTTTTAGAAAAACCTAGGTTAAAGGAGAATCAACTCTAGTCGCAACTAGTATCACACATGAGGTACGGGGATTAGGTTTCCCAGTTGCTAGAGTTCTCCCTTATATAGTCTTCAAATCAGGGTTTGGAATCAATGTTACCTTGGTAACAAAGCATTCAATATTCACCGTTAGATGAAAACCTGATTAGACTCAAGCTAATATCTTTCAACCGATAGATCGAACTGAGCTTGTTACACACAAATGAATAGTTCCTTCATTTAGATATGGGTAACCGTACCTAAACGTGTGCACCTTGTTGGATCAAAAATAGTTAACCGAAGTTAGCCATATGAACGCTTTCATCAACCTTGTTCATCTTAACACAACTAGTTCAAATGACTCAAATGAAACTAGTTATAGAGTTGTTCAAATGTTTATATTCTCATATTAGTATACAAGACACAATTGAAGCAAAATCGATTTTGATTCACTTGAATCAATTCATGAACATTATTTCCACGGTTTCCAAAAAATTGCATTCCTCATTATATAAATGTATTAGTTCATGAAGAAACCAAATTTAGAACATAACCTACTCAAGTATGCAAACGGGTACGCATACCTAAGTAGTCGGACTTGGTTTGGGTTCGCCAATATGTGAACGGGAACGCATACCTCCAAACTCAGTTGAATTCCCAGACTTGAACTTATGCCAGTACATATACGGGTATGCATATTAAGTTCCCGGACTTTCAACTAACCAACCAGTATGCTTATGTGTATGCATACTATGGTTTCCAGACTTGGAATAACTTGCAACAGTTAGCATACAAGTACGCATACTATGTTATATCCAATCATGGTTAATTGTCCTAAACTCCCATTTCAATCATTGAAACATTCTTAGAAGACGACAATAGTTGTCTCACACAAACTATTAGATTCAAAGCAATTTTCAAGTGATCAATAGATCAGTATGAAACATTCCGAGTCTACATCAAATGACTGTCTCACACAAATCATGTAAGATGTTACCAGGCGATTTTCACATGATCACCTTTTGACTTTCGTCAAGAATATAAGATGAACTTGGTTAAAGCGAAAGCTTACCAACACATATTTTGAGAAATATGTAAGCGATCTAAACTCAGCTCAAAATATCAAATGTGTATAATCGAAGTCTATATAGCTATACGACTTTTGTCTCAAATAGGAGATAGAATATATAGATTTTTGAGTGATAGATGAGTTCAAGTCTCGACATACCTTTTGTTGATGAAGTTCCACAAGATCCCCTTAGTACTTCTTCGTCTTCAATCGATGAACGCCGTGAAGTTTAAAGCTCAACTACGCTTTTTATCATAATAATACAAGACTTAGCTATAAGTGGGCTAGAAATCAAGACTTATAGTTTTGACAACTAAACTTGACAAACAAGCTTGAGATAGAAACGCTTGCGAGTTCGACCGAGCAGTGCTTAGTACTAACTTCACTGGTTTCTGGGGCATCATAGAGGTAAATATCAAAATTATTATTTTTAAATTTAAATAATTTTTATGAACAAATGTAGATTAAGTCAAAATACTAAAATTATGGAGTAATTTTCAGTATTTGTGGTATACCTACTTCGTGTTGGTAAACCAATACTTAAAGATGATACCCATATATTTCCAATCTTGGACATGTACGTCTCGACCAACTGGGCGAAGTGCACTGGCATCGACGTCTCGGGTTCCAGTTTTGTTTAGAGGTTTCAACAGATGACTCGGAGATACAAAAATCTTGTTGTTCACCGTTACATTGATTTTCCTCAGTATGGTCATAATGATGGACAACGTATTCTTGATTATTCTTTCCGTAGAGTTTTTTTTTACACTCCAAAAATAGAAAGAGTGGTTTGGTACCTGGATAAAGACCGCAGTACCAAATACAAGGTATATATGCAATTGCAATTAACCCGCCACAATAGATGCAAACCTCTGGATCAGATTTTGATCGGCTGAGAAGAACCAATTGGGAGAGGTATTAACTAAATACAAATATGGATATTGGGGAAGCACAGTATGTCAAATGGTACACATCGATTGCGAAGCCTGTAATTGGGATGCACAACATGCACATCTATGGGTTTGATTTCCCAGGGTTATCACGCCTGTCCCATGATGCAAATATCGTTCCTAGCCATCCACCTCCAAAAGATCCATGATTTATGACTTACCCCACCACGGGTGCAAGTTCTTCATCATCTTCATCAAATATGCCCGAAATTCGCTGGGAGATTCCAAGTATTACATCACAAGGTGAGCAAACCATGATCCCCATTGTTTCCCAAGATATGGGCCGTGATTATCCTTACTACAATGTGACTGCCAGTTACGAAGAGTTGCAGAGCCGACCGAACGATTTGTATTAGGTGAATCGGCAAATGGAGGCTATACACTTGGATGTGTGTCGGAAATGGCACGGGAACACAATATTTGGATTGAGTCCAACTGTAAATGATGATGGGCATTTATCGTCTACCAATTCCACTAGGAGCAACAGATCATTGCACGATAGTGATAATATAGTGGTGGGAGAAACACAAGTAGGACAAAGTTCTTCACCATATGTACATCACAGTTTTTCACCACAAACTGTGCATGTATCTCAACCTCAAGTATTTCGGCTAGATCCTAGGCGCATTTCATCATTATTCTCGCCCTACAACCCAAATGATTGCTACAATGTTTCACCACCATCACCACAAAAACAAACATCTTATATGCTTGGAGGACCGAGTGCTTTCCAATCGCCCATTGCTTTCCAATCACCTAATGTTGTTCGACCAGTTGTATCCCCTTATGAAAATTTATTTAAGTGGGAATGTTATTTATGCCCCTACTATCCATGGGTCTATCACAAACACCCTTATGGGTCTTTACAAATACCCCTAATGGCATAAGTGAAATTGTGAACAGAAAATTAATTCACATAATTCCATTTCTAACCTACATCTGATACTCCAGCTTCTTCTTTATCTCTCATTCGAGAAAAACGAGAGGAACTCTCACCATATCCTCTCCATCTCCATTGCCACCACCATCTCCGTCGCCACCACAACCAATGCCACAAACACCACCATTGTTATCATCACCATCTCACTGAAGTTATCATGTATCTAAGTTCTCTTTCTCCCCGGAAATCACCACCACCACCAACAACAACCCCATCGTTCCACCTCAAATTCCACCACCACCTCAAAATCCACCAATTTTATCACCATATCCATCAAATATTCGTTATTTTTGTCACCTATTTGTGAACCAAATCCCGAAATCCGGATATACAAATCATCAGGAGCAGCGGTCCATCTTCTTCTTCATTGAAGATTCAGGTGAGATCCCAATTTTAGGTTTTGATTTATGGGATTAATCTCTTTTGTACTAAGTTTCCGATAATAAATGATTTCAATATCAGATTCATAGTGATCGATTTGCAACTCAATTAGAATTTCTAAAAGCAGATTTGAACTAAATTTATATTAATTGTAGATGTATGGAGTTTGATGCTGAGTTTCCAAGGATTTGTAATACGTCCAGTTGGTAATTCGAAAACTAGTTCTTATCTATTTGGGTAAGCATAGTATAAAGTGTTGATGCTCTTTGTTTATGTGAGTTGTTGGATGTTGATGATAATGGTTATATTGAATGATAATGTTTTTCATTTCTTGGATTGGGTTGAATGATAATGTTCATTGGGTTATATTTTACAATGGTCAAGATTTTGGGTTCGGTGTAACTTATTTCTTATTTTCAATTCAGTTGGTGATGGAAAAGGTGGAATTGGTGGAGTCTGAAGTTAGCGGGATTGGTAAAGTTGGTGGAAAAAGGTGTTGAATTGGATCTGGAGGTGATTTTTTTTAGTGTAAATATTATTCATAGTGGTGGACTTGGCAGTGGCGGGGAAGTCGAAATTTAATGCCGGTGGCAATGGATGATTAGGTGGTGGAGTAAAGATACTTATGTTGTAGCGGTGGACGACAGGTAGAGAGGGGTGTTCGGTGGTGATTCAGGTAGCAGGAAGCATAAGTGCGCTGGTGGTGTATCTATCATGTGTTTAATTTTTTGTAAAATGTATGCACCATTTGCACATGTTAAGACGGGAGCCTAAAATTCACAATAAAGGTACTTTAATTATGATTCCTTTTCAGTTTTAGTAAATTTATGTTGATATGAGAGAATGGGTTTGTTTTATTTTGTATGAAAATGGTGCAAAGTAAGTGACAAAACGAGAGACAAAATGAACAGTCAGTAAAGTTGATTGTCATAAAAAACCAGTAGTTAATGCTGTTGTTGGCAATATCGGATTACAGGTGACATAATGTCCAGCTAAATTGTAAATGAAAAAAATAATAAAATCTCTTCCATCACCATTATTAGCAGCCGGGCTTTTACAATTCAGATTGACAGGGCACTCAAATTTAGATAACATTGAACTTCTATATGATCAAATCTCTTAGGACATTGAAAAGCAAGGGTAAAAATTTGGATGATATTACATGTCAAAACCTTAGTTCTAGGATACTTATTTCCTAGTTATCCAGTAATATTTTTTAATTTGTTACTGATCCAGCTGAGCAGATACTTTCTCGTAGACTCTGAAGGACAAATAATAACAGAGTAGACAAGAGTTACTAGAGCTAACTGTATCGATTGCCACGACAGGACGAACATCACTCAGGTTTGCAAACATCCTTTGTCTATGTAGTGATCTCTTAAGCCCGTTTACATTTACTTGGTTGTCTTATTCGTGATGCCATTTATTTCGTCTTCTTTGATGCTGAAGAAAGCTCAATTGATGTGCATGTTTGTTACTATATCTTACGGGTTATGGCCATGTTTGTGTTCTAAATTATCAAGTGGTCCAGTTTCTATTATGGATGCACGAATTGAGTAGTGAAAATATGAAATATCCGAAGGATAAAGTTGATTGTTACTTGCTTCACCATTAATGCTAATTTAATACCAATTAGCGAGAAGGAAAAATGGAAGGGATCTTTGCCCCTTTCTTTACCCAATATAGATTTGGCCTATGTGGTGCATCTAACAACCAAACAATTTCCCGTGAATTTCATATAGCTTGAAAAAAATTGTCTGCAATATGCCAGATGCGATGACTTCATTTGGACTCTAGATTTTGGGAAAAACTTGGGAAAGTTGCTTTCCCCTTTCAAAACTTGAGCTAGTTGCTTCCAGATTTGGAAGCAACTTGAGATAGTTGATTCCAGATTTGAAAGCAACTTGAGCTAGTTGGTTCCATTTTTTTAAGAAAATAGTTAGTAATTTATCGACGTGTTTGGTCAGTGTTACCATTTATCTGTCTATTGAATGTGATTTTGATATGATTTTTTGCAGCGAAGAGATATCCAAGAGATTGAGTAGTTGCAATTCAGTAAATGATGAAGGGTGTTGAGAGCTAGTTTTGTTGGTGATTCAATGGGTTGGTTACGAAGCTATAGAATTGCAGCAAAAGGGTGGACTGGAATGGGAGTTGAATTGAAGTGCATAACAGTTTGATGTTGCAGCTGAAGCTTGGCCAATAGAGCTGGGTTTGCATACGGTCAATTTAAGCTCACTGATGGATGCTCAGCTGGTATATGTTCATTTTTTTTCGCTAAACAAGGTAGCTTTTCATGCATGTTACCTTGTGTTATGCATGAATCCATGGTGCAATGGTAGCACAACTGACTATATGTCAGAAGATGTGTGTTCGACTCACACTAGGTTCACTTCTTTGTGTACAATTTTTATTTTTTGGAGACAACTTGTGCTAGTTGCCTCCATATTTGGAGGCAACTTGGGCTAGTTGCTTTCACTTTTGAAGACAACTTTGTGCTAGTTGCCTTCACTTTTGAGGACAACTTGAGCTAGTTGCCTCAGATTTGGAGACAACTTGAGCTAGTTGCCTCTATTTTGTTTTGCAACTTATTCTTGTACACTATTTATTGGAGACAACTTAAGCTAGTTTCCTCCACTTTTGGAGACAATTTGAACTAGTTGCCTCCGATATGGGCATTATTTATTGGAGACAACTTTGAGCTAGTTGCCTCCACTTTTGGAGACAACTTGAGCTAGTTGCCTCTTATATGGACACAACTTCAGCAAGTTGACTCCACATGGTAGTGGTGGTCGTCGGTGATGGTGGTTGGCGGCGGTGATTGTAGTTGACGGCGGTGGTGGTTGGTGGTAGCGGTGGATGGCGGTTATTGGCGGAGGCGGCGGACATTGGTGGTGGTTGGCGGTGGCGGACAATGGTGGTGGTTGGAGGTGTTGGTGGACGGTGGTGGTGGTTGGCAGCGGCGGTAGTGGTTGGCGACGGTGGTGGTTGGTGGCGGAAAATAGTGGTGGTGGTTGGCGGTGGACAGTAGATGTAGTCTTTTTTTTTCTTTTTTTAAAAATAGTTGTTTTGTATATACACTATATAAAAGAGGGTATTTTAGTAATGTATTAGGCTTTAAGGGTATTTTTGCAAGGGGTCTCATAGTAGGGGAATATAGATAATATTCCCTTTATTTAATATGTTAGCAAGTGGCAAGTCTTGGAGAGTTCTTCACTTCTGAAGATAGCAATGGGGGAGATAGCGATGAGTGACGTTAGAGAATAATAATTTTTAATTCTGCTACATTTGTAATTCTAGTTTAAAAAGTACGATGGTTTGAACTAAATCAAATTACATATGTTTAAAATTAAACATTTTACATTAGCTTCACTGAATTACGACGGACTACATTATCTTCACTTATGAGAAGTACTAGGTGGAACAATAACTACAGAGAAGGGGTTGAAACTATTCAATACCTTAAGGATTTCGAAACATCTTTCAAAAGGAAAAGCCACATTTTTCCATTTTCTCCATTCCTCCAAAGATCTTGTTACCAACTCAGTATTAGTTTCACATCTCAGTCTATATCGATTGACTTGCATAGTTAAATCTACAAACTCATTTACTTCTTTCTTAATTATACGAAAACGATTTTCTATTTCGCATATAGCACGATGATTCGGATTACGGGTGTCACTGCAGAACCCGTCGTGAATAACCGCCCAGAAATTCGCCCATGGATAGTTTGCTGAAGAAAGTTGTGTAAATAAAAAAACATAGTTTCTGCAAATAGATTCATATTCTTTTTTAGTATACGGAGCTCGCCGAACTAACAAGGGCCGAGACATTTTCAAGAATTGAAGAATTTGTTGAATTTGAAGAATTTTTTTAAGATCAGAGAAGAAGAGTAAAGAAGACTAGATTTGTGAATTTGGAGTTGAAATGGAGAGTATTTATAGAACTCAAAATTCTAACCGTTGGATGACAAGGATTTAGAGCCCTCCAGATGTAGTCGTTGGCGGTTTTGTGTCATACGCTGGAGATTTTAAGAAAGACGCTGGCGTGTGAAATAACAACGGGTGGTTTTGACACAAGCGCCAGCGTTTGAGATACGCTCGTCCGGTCTATACATCGCGTGCGCGCTTATTCTTCCATCTCACTCAACAAACCAACAAACCAACAAATTCCATTTTTCATGTTTGTTGAGTCCATAGTGGCATCAAAATCAACATAACAATGATTTGTTGAGTCCACAGGAACTGCTCTAAAATAAGTAGACTCGGTTTCCTGAAGGGATCCAAAACAAAGTTGTTTTCAGGGCTGGAGAATTTTCCTTCAGGGCTGCAATAGGATTCAAATGTGAAGAATTGGATAGGTCCGGGGGGCTTGAACCCTATAAAAAATCATTGCCTCCCTCAATTTTTTCTCAAATAATGATTCTTCGATCGTTGAATATTTTCTTCTCATATATTTTTATTTTGCTTCCCTCAATTTTTTCCCAAATAACGATTCATCGATCGTCAGTTCGAAATGACTTCTACTAGGTAAGAACTGAAAAATCCATCTTTTTGTCTTGCTTTTGATTGCTGAAATAGGTTAGGTTGTTCAAAATTCAATTTCTGGTTTTACGAACTACCTACAACTCGGAATTGATGAACTCCCGACCTTAAACAACAAATTTCAAACGGGGTTGATGAAATCTTACCTTAGGTTAGATGATCACACAATTACGGCTGGTTAATAAAAAAACTCTCAGTCGTAAGTTAGATTTATTTTTCTCATTACGACTAGAAAAAATAAACTACAAGGAGTGAGTGACTCTGAATTTTCAATTACTGATGAAAAATGATAAAAACTCGTTATAGCACTCTACGTTTCAAACACTTGGTACGATCCTATATATTGGTTTGGTTTCGAACTTATGTACATCTTGTTGAAATGGCCTTTTCACATTTATTGTATCTATAAGATTATACAAGATGTGTCTATAATAGGTTGACATGTAAATATTGTGGTGCATTTGGTATCCACGTCATTTTAAACCAAAAAATAAAAAGAAAAGTACCAATCCTAAAGCTTGGAAAAGTATGTGTTTTCCGAAAAGATCTAGATACAAAAATGTCCTTTGGTCACGGTATTTTACCGTGTCCAAATGTCTATGGTCACGGCAATCCATTTTTGAAAAACCATGACTAAAGCCTGCGAGGCCAAAGGTCTAAACATTTAGTCACGGTCATTTCCGTGAATAATTCATCAAATCCACCGTGACCACATCTTCAACATTCACGGACTCTTATTGTACAACGTGACAAGCTCACTCTTTAGTCACGGGATGTTGAAGTACACCGGGACCAAATTTGATCAGTGGACACGAATTTCTAAATAGACCATGACCAATATGCAATATTCAGTGTGTCCAAATTATCCAAGATACTTGGATGTTTCGGCATATGTTTATGCCTTGCATAAAAAATGGCAGAACAGTGAAATAATTTTTAATTGAAATTCTTAATATTGCATTGAGATCGACATATTTTACACTTAGCTTGATACATTGATTGTACTAGAGTTGATATCAAGGACATCAATAAAATCATCAAGCTTCAAAACATGTAAACGCATTTGTATAGAAGAGTACGAAGTCTCCAACAAAGTTTCGGAAGGACAACCGCACTAACTTTTCGTGCCTAATCCAGGTCTTGTTTTCTGAAGATGCCTGTGAATACTCACACTGCAAAATCTCTTCCAAACTCTGCAATCAGGATGTCGCTTGGCTATAAAAGATTAAAGCAACACCAAGTTTATTCATCAACTAAATACATAGCATTGGTGCCAGAGACATCCGTACACCAAAAATATAGAATAGGCAAGGAATTAACAGGAAAATATCCTAAATTTATATTGCAAATCAAACATTTTATAAGTACGTGCAAGGTTTTACTCCAAAGTAAGATTATGTAGCTTTATGTTCCTCCATTTTTCCAGGTGCCATGATTTCCAGATTATAAAATCAAGTCAGTTGATTAACCCTGTGAGATGGCGGAAAAGCATTCATATATCAACATTGAAAAAAAGAAATATCTAGAGACCATATTTCATGTCAACTATCAAGTGTATAGGTTAACAACACAACACAAAACAAAACTGAGGAGCAGAATTTCTTTGTATTTACAAAAACAAGAAGAAACCTATTCATTTTTCACTTTTCTTATCTGTTTTTTCGTTAGATTATATTAGCTTCATGTTAGCTTGACATAGTGAGGCTATATATTGTGTCTCGGGACCTTGAAAACACAAAACAAAACAAAATATGAAGCGAGGAGCAGCGGACAATTTCTTTGTATTTACAAAAACAAGAAGAAACCTATTCATTTTTCACTTTTCTTATCTTTCTCGTAGTAGGCAGTGGCGAGGAACAAAATCAGTTTTGTGTTTCGGGTTCACTGTAACTTCTAAGGTTCCATTAGGGCTTTACCTAGTTCATGCCCCATATTACAAGTTGAAACTCCTGAAGTCCAAAATGAAGTAATAAATGGAGACAGTTTAATAAGCATGCTAATATCTTATTTTCTAGGTTCGCACGTGATTATATTATGCCAAGGCTTCATGTTAGCTTGACATAGTGAGATAACCAAGTTTATTGGTCAAGTTACAACTAAATACATTGCATTGGTGCCAGAGACATCCGTAAACCAAAAATATAAAATAGGCAAGGAATTAACAAAAAAATATCCTAAATTTATATTACAAATCAAACAATTTATACAGGACGTGCAAGGTTTTACTCCCAAATCACAAAGTAAGATTTTGTAACTTAATGTTCCTCCATTTTACCCGAGTGCCACGACTTCCCGTTTATAAAATAAAGTCAGGTGATTAACGTTGTGAGATGGCGAAAAAGAATTCAAATATCAAACAACGAAAAAGAATCCAAATATGATAGATTGTGAACTAAAATTGATTATCTCTAATAATATTAATATATTTGTTTATCTAAACCGATACAAAGGATTTTATATTGGTTAGACGGAGGATCCTTTGTAACTCAATATACATCCATGATTATTGATATATGAGATTGATAGAGCGGTCGCTAAAAATTAACTAGTTATTTAATGTTTTGGACTACTATCTTAAGGAGTTGAATGCCAGAAGTCTTCACAGTGGTGAAGCAACTTGACATAGTGGACTATATTTTAGGATTCGCGTGCATAAACTAGATTGGTAGTAGGTGCAAGGATACTGAAGGAACTGAGTAACTTGGAGTTAATTTACTTGGTCTTAAGTATACGAATTTGGTAGTAGTCTTTGTATAGCGGCTCAAAAATAGGCTAGGTTTTTCCACATTTGCGGTTTCCTCTTTAACAAAATCTTGTTGTGTGTTTTTACTTTAATTTTTGCATTATAATTATTGTTTCAGTTATAATAAAATAATTGCATTGTACGTTAATCCAACACTTGGATTTGATCCTAATAGTTAGGTTCGGTTTCGATACATTTTTTATATACCCGGGCTCACCTTGTTAAAAAGTAATCTCCTAACAGTACTTGTCTGAATTAGTTTGCATACAGTGTGTCTTATATAGGTTGATATCAAAAATATTGTGGTGTAATTGTTACCTTCGTCATTTTACTATGACATTCAGCTGGAATCCGTCATTCTTTCCAAATTGTTCACCATATCCCCTTTGAGGGTATTTTGGAGATGAAATGGTTTTGGCCTTGCCTTTTTCATGGTTCATGTGAAACCATTGAGAATAAAAAAGATGGACGGTATAAAAAAAGTAAAGAAGAGAAAAGGTTGAAGATAGATCAAAAAGAAAAAGATAGTGTTAGAGCATTATTAGGTTGAATCCACCAAGCATTGGTATATCAAGTTTGGTTTTCATATTTAGATCCAAAACTCGAAGCTGCTTGATTATATTACTAGAGTAAACTTCGTTAGTTTAGACTAGGAATAATAGAAATGTTGAGACTCACTTACTCTGAGAGTAGAAATCTCGGGAATAAAAAAACTCAATGAGAGCAGTCTCTCGGGTGGAAAGAAGCGTTGGAATGCGCATCCATAAGATCTTTCCATAAGTTGAGAAAATCTCTTCTAGAGAGATGATCCGGACCTGGTTCATTCCTCCAGAAGTATCAAAAACTCATATAAATATGATTCACGAGGAAAGCCAAGTTCAGCAGGATGTCCCAACAACTATTCTCCATTCAACCCAACTTCCTTCTCTATAGCTTCTTCAGTTAGAAACTTAATATGGCAGTGACCCCTTAATTCTCCATTTCGACGTAAAGAGAAACGCACATCAACAATTTCCATAGAGTATTTAAATAAATCACTTGCATCGGATTTAGTAGTGGAAGATGATAGGTTATTGGCAACAAGTGCTTTTGATGCTCTAGTCTTTCCACCGGAGGGCCAACTACAATTTCCTTGTTATCAAAGTGTTGGCCATCCAACTTTAATCCTTGATCGCAGCTTCTTCAGTTTCAAACTCAATACTGTAGGTACCTCGATCCTAAAAGCGCTTATCAATAAGTTCCCCAGTCTATTTAAAGAACTCAAATCACGTCAGATTTTTTCATGAAAAACTATATATTCATGGCAACAACGTTTTAGATTCTCCAATGCTTTGCACTTGAGGTACATGATGGGTCATTAACTTTTCCCTAGGCTCCCCTTTCTTTTTAGATGATGCACCTCCTTGTGTTTGGTTTCTCGCTAGATAGTATTATCCCACTCCGCTTGTCAAAATCCTTAGATGATGAATCGTTTCCATTGCTAAACTCTCGGATCTTCTTGTTCTTCTTAATATATGCTGCTACCTTCTTTTTCTTCTTCGGAATCAATCTTATTTCGGTTTCTTCCCCAACAACATTCATCTTGTTCCCAACTTTTTTATTTCCAGACTTAACAAGTAGTGAAGCAGCTGCAGCGTCAACAAATACAACATCTGATTATGTGCTGGATGTACTCATTAGTCATTCCGACAAGAGAAAATAATTACAGCTTGGCTGTCCAAGAACATTTGACTGCGAAAAAAAGCAATAGGGATTATGACTGCAAGGCAAAACTTGCATTTGTAACATGAAGCAACGAACCACGGACAAGTTCAGGATTTTATCGTGCTTGGAGGCACGGCGGAAGCAGGCCATTAACATGAATGCCCTTTATTAACCAGCCCAATTGTTTGACCGAAAAAACGGTATTTCCGAAACACGACCACCGACCTAGTTTCCTCTATAAACTCACTTTTCATTTCTCACCATTTTTCACATTCCAGTGAACCCTAGGCGACGCCCCCAAAACTCGAAAACGAAAATTCAAAATCAAGAATCAAAACGGCGCCTCCAAAACTCAAGAAAACTGAAAATCAAATCAAAAATCAAAATATATCTGCCTGACTTGATTGATTCATGGAGCAAACATATTGTTCAGATTGCAAAGGATTTACAGCGGTAGTATCTGACCATTCCGCCGGAGATGCAATCTGTTCTGAGTGTGGTCTTGTACTAGAAGCCTACTCAGTCGACGAAACATCTGAATGGAGAACATTTGCTAATGAATCAGCTGATAATGATCCTAATCGTGTTGGAGAGAAATCAAATCCCCTTCTTACTAATAGTGGTTTAACTACAAAGATTTCCATGCCGAAAGGCGGTGTAAATCGCTCTTCTATTGGGCGTTTTCGTAAAATTGATACGCCTGATCCTGATAAAGGCCTTATTGAGGCGTTTAAGGCGATTGGAGTGATGTCTGAGAGGTTAGGGCTTGTTTCGACTATAAAGGATTTGGCTAATGAGATTTATAAGAAGATGGAGGATGTGAAGGGCTGTAAAGGGAGGAATAAGGAAGCATTGATGGCTGCTTGTTTGTATACTGCTTGCAAGAGACTAGAGAAGCCGAGAACGATGAAGGAGATTCATTCCGTTGCGAATGGCACTACTAGGAAGGAAATTGGACGGGCAAAATTGGATATCAGTAAACATTTGGAGGA
The DNA here is from genome assembly GCA_023529315.1 of Papaver bracteatum. Lineage (NCBI taxonomy): Eukaryota > Viridiplantae > Streptophyta > Magnoliopsida > Ranunculales > Papaveraceae > Papaver > Papaver bracteatum. The sequence continues at coordinate 1,887,546 of JAJJWX010000127.1, forward strand.
CAGTAGAGATGAGGGGTGTACAAAGCCTGTTGAATTTGTGAAGCGTTTTTGTTCTAATCTTGGTATGAGTAATAAAGCTTCGAAAGCTGCTCAAGAAGCGGTTGATAAGACTGCAGATTGTGATATTAGGAGGAATCCTATAACGGTTGCGGCGTCGATTATTTACATGATAGCTCAATTGTCTGGGGAGAGAAGACATATTCCAGATGTTTCTGATGCAACTGGAGTTGCACAAGGCACTATTAGAAGTTCTTATAAGGATATTTATCCTCATGCGGCGAAACTGGTACCAGCTTGGTTTGCTAATGAGGAGGACCTCAAGAAGAAGTTGTGGAGTCCTTAAAAAGAATGGAAACAAAATCCTCCATTCATGACTGCAATTGCTGCAAAACTTGCACTCGACTTGTCTTTGCTGCTGCGGTATTAGTGTAGAAAGATGAGATACCTCAATTTTACCATCTTCTTATAGCCTTTCAGTCTGAGATTTTTATCTTGGTCGTTTATGCTTTCCATTTCTTATTTCATGGGAACCTTGAAATACAATGTCAGAATTTTTTTTGTCCATATGGTTCATCACCATCTTATCTGACTGTGTTGTATAAGTTGTCATGAAAGTGCATCAGACACCCTTGGATGTTATTGTTCCATCTTATTGTTGACCTTAAGCCAAATGGGATCCATGGGGTTGGATTATGTTGGCCAGACTACATAGATGCGCAGTACTGCCAAAGATTCTAGCACCTGCCTGCAAAATTGATGTCACATGTTGGGTGCTATGCTAAAACTCAGTGTGTGACAGAAACTCATATGTTGGTCAACTAAGACTACATTCCTTGGTTTTAGATGTAACCTCAATTAAGAAACTGTGCCGCCACAAAATTTCACTAAGTTTATAGATAATTTGGAGGAAAGAAGCAAACAGAAAACAGGACAGATTTGGCAACTCAAGTACACTACATACTGTAGTAGTAGTGTCCCTGGTAAAAGAATTGGTAACAGGGTTTGACTGCCTAACTACCATTAGGATCGACGGATTTGGTTCATGATGCACGATGCAAAATAAAGCTTTTTGAACGATTATGAAAGCTCTCTTAACCTTCTTAGGTTTATGAGGCATATATTTATAGTGTTGTATACACCCGTATTAGGGTTACAAGACATAATGGACTTCTAAGTACATGGACTTGAATATACATAGGGACTGGACTTACATATATATTCTACACCCCCCCTCAAGCTGTACGCGGTGGTAAGCAACGCGAAAGCTTGTTACATAGATAAAGAAACCTGGTTGAGGACAAACCCTTCGTAAACAAGTCTGCTAGTTGATGCTCAGTGGAAATATACCGTAGGTGCAGAAGACCAGATGCAATTCATTCACGAACAAAATGGTAGTGAATCTGAATATGTTTGGAACGGTAATGTTGAATTGGATTCATAGCCAAGTAAGTAGCACTAATATTGTCACAATAGAGTGTAGGAGACTGCGGCAAGGAAATACCTATATCATTTAAAAGATATCCAATCCAAATGAGTTCAGCTGATGTAGAAGATAGGGCACGATACTCAACTTCAGTACTGCTGGTGGAAAAAGTAGGTTGCTTTTTAGAACCCCAGGAGACAAGATTGTTGCCCAAGAATACACAATGACCTGAGGTTGATCGAGAAGTGTCGGGATCACCTCCCCAGTCTGCATCCGAGTAAGCTGTAAGATGCAAGGTAGAGTCACGCCAGAAGCAAATACCATGACCTAAGGTTCCCTTGAGATACCTTAGAATGCGTTTAAAAGCCATGAAATGAGTTTTGGTGGGTCGGTGCATAAACTGACTAACTTGATTGACAGCGTATGTAATATCAGGCCGTGTCATGTTAAGATATTGTAAGCCCCCAACCAAACTGCGATACAAGGTTGCATCAGGAAACAAAGCATCATCATCAGAGTGTAACTTAGAGCGTGGAGTTACCGGAGTGGAAACTGGTTTGGAATCCGTGATATCCACTTTCTTTAAGAGATCCATAGTGTACCGGTTTTGATTTAGAGCAATACCAGATGAAGTACGAGTAGCTTCCAATCCCAAAAAATAATGTAAATCGCCCATATCAGTCATCATAAATTCAGTTTGAAGTGTTGACAGTAAGGATTGAATACCTTTAGTGTCACTACCAGTCACAATGATATCATCAACATATAAAAAGAGGATAATAATATCTGAGAACGATTTCTTGATAAACATTTAGTGATCGGACTGAGATGACTTGAACCCCAGATGGATCAAAAATGAAGCAAAACGATGATACCAAGCTCGAGGCGCCTGTTTTAAGCCATAAAGTGCTTTGTGAAGTAAACATACATGATTAGGAAACCGTGGATCAACAAATCCCTGAGGTTGAGCCATATAAACCTCATGATCAAGAGAACCATGAAGAAAAGCATTTTTGACATCTAGTTGCTTGATAGTCCAAGAAGAAGAAACCGCTAAACTAAGAACCAATCGAATAGTGACTGGTTTTACAACGGGACTAAAAGTCTCATAATAATCAATGCCGTACCGTTGAGAGTAACCCTTGGCAACCAATCAAGCTTTTCGTTTATCAAGAGAGCCATCTGAAATCTGTTTAACACGATAAACCCATTTGCTGCCAACTATGTTCATTCCAGGACGCCAAGGTACCAACGACCAAGTGCGATTACGAAGTAAAACATTGATTTCATCTAGCATAGCAGCCCACCACTCCGGAGATTTAGATGCAATGGTAAAATTCGTAGGTTCAGCAGGTAGAGAATCATATTGAGATAGAAAACAGTGCATCACATGATACCTTGTGGAGAAACATCCCTTAAAACTGCGATGCTGAATTGTGTGATCCTTTAATCTGGTAACCATAGGATGTACGTTAGTTGTCGACTGTGGGAGCTCGTGAACACTGGGCGATGCTGGCGAATCAGAAGTAGGTGACGCGGATAACACATGTGCAGGAGAAAAAGCTACAGGCGATTGTGAAGGCGAAGAGCCAAATAAAGGAGAGGTGATACTAGGTGAATCCAACAAGGTAGGAGTGATAGAAGTAGTGGAAAGTGAAGACGAAGGAAATGTAGGGGAAGGATAAATAGGTGGATGTGTTGGAGACAAAGGAAGGTGAGTAGCCGCAAATGTATTAGGACAAGTAAGAAGAGTGTGAGTGGCTGGAGTTTTGGATTTACGATGAAGATCAACACCAACATCAACAGGATATGGAAAAACAGATTCATCAAAAACAACATGACGATAGATGTAGACACGATTGCTATGGACTTCTAAACATTTATAACCCTTATGCCGATCACTATAACCAATAAACACACATGGAAGAGTTTTTGGTTGTAACTTGTTGTGACGAAAATGAGACAAAAGAGGATAAAAACGACAACCAAAAGCCTTCAAAAAATTATAAGGAGGAGAACGATGATGCACAACAAAGTAAGGAGAAGTATTCGACAAATATGGTGTTGGAAGTCGATTTATTAAATAAGTGGTTGTAGCATAAAATTCAGCCCAAAAATGTTCAAGAAGACCACTTTGTAACATCAATGCACGACCAGTTTCAGTGATATGTCAAATTTTTCGTTCAGCTAAACCATTTTGTTGAGGTGTGTTAGGACACGAAGAACGACTTTGAATTCCATTCGCATGCAAATATGTTTTTAGAGGATCAGCATACTCAGTTCCACCATCAGTTTGCAGAACAAGAATGGATGTGGAGAATTGTTTTTCAACCATGGTTTTGAAGTTTAAAAAGCAATTAAACACCTGAGTTTTGTCGGACAAAAAATAAATCCAAGTGAAGCGTGAGCATTCATCCACAAATAGCAAAAAATATCGAAAACCACAATTAGATTGAAAAGGCACAGGACCCCATAAATCAGAATGAATAATGGAACCAATTTTATTCGAATAAGATGTGCGAGACTGAAAAGGGAGACGATGATGTTTGGCACCAACACAACTAGAACATACAGACGGAATATAAGATGAAGTAGAATCTAAAGATAAAAACTTATTGTGCTTAAGAGAAAGGAAAATATTACTGTTCGGATGACCTAAACGCATGTGCCAAACAGATGGACTAGCACGAACACCAATAGTTGTAGCAGAAAAGGCCGAGGTAGATAGTTGTTGTAAACGAGAGAGAGTACTGCAAGAGAGTGGATACATGCAAGCTTCATTCTTGCCCGTGTACAGAGGATCTCCCGTTCGTCGATCCTGAATGCAAAAACCATCACGATCAAAAACAAACACACAATCAATATCACGTGTGAGCTGGCCCATAGAAACAAGATTCTTGGCAATAGAAGGCACATGAAGAGTATTTTCAAAGGTAGCTTTGATGTAGAAGAGGTAAGAGTGATATCACCAATTACCGAAATAGGTAAAAGTTTACCATTACCAACAATTACTTTATCATTACCGTTATAATCCACCCGATTCATCATCTGAGAAGCATCAGATGTCATATGAGCAGATGCAGCTGTGTCAGCAAACCAATGGTTTTCATACGGCATAGATTGAACATGCATCGCCGAAAAGGACTGAGGTAAATCAATAGTCTGTGCTTGAGTGAGACGAGCACAACTTTGAGCGGTATTTCCAGTATCACCACACCACTAGCAGGTGATGGTAGTCTATGGATACGGACCAAGTACAGATGGTACTCCATTGTTTTCACGATTTGAGGACCAATTCCCACGACCATATGGTATGTTGTAGCCATTATGAGGTTGAAAACCTCCATTGTTCCCTCGGCCAAAGCCATTAGATTTCCAGTTGCCATGGGAATAATTATTAGATCCTCCACCAGTGTTCCAGTTTCCACGACCACCATTCCAAGTATTACGACCACCATTGTTCCAGTTAGCACGTCCTGAGCCACCACCTCGTCCACGAAATAAACCACCAGAATTATTGTAAGAACCACAACCACGAGAGAAGCCACAAAAAGAGTTACCATAGTTGTTGTAGGATGATCGTCCACGACCAGAAGAAGGAGCACCAGCAAAGAAAGTTGTTGGTTGTTGAAGCTCAGAGACATTATTTTGAAGATTCTACAGGTATTGCTGGTGAGATTCGTGGTGAAGAAGCAAGGCATGCAACTCAGTGAACGTTGGTAAGGAGGTTCGAGCAATAACCGCAGTGTAAATATTGCTCCAATCAGCACCCAAGCCACGTAGAGTTGTAGATACAAGCTCAAGATCAGAAACAGGTTGCATGACAGCGGCTAAGGAGTCTGAGATTTAATCATCAAGATATATTCAGAGATAGATAAGTTACCCTTTTGGATTGTCGAGAGATTAGCTTTGAGTTGAAGAATATGAGCTGGATTAATAGTTGCATAAGTGCTGCGAAGATATTTCCATATTACACGAGAATTTCCACGACGAACGCATTCAGCTTTTAAGGGATCTGTAAGAGAGAAATTTATCCAAGAGATGATGGTTTGATCAATAACTTCCCATTCTTCATAAGCGGGGTTTGCGGATTTTTCTTCAGTGACCGAATCAGTAAGATCTTTTGATGGTATCTCATAGCCATCTTCAAGATATTTGTAAAGACGTTGGGACTTCAGAATGGGAACAATTTGAGATTCGCAGAGGAGGTAATTAGTTATGTCCAGAAGAACGATTTTGGTAGAAGAAGGAAGATGTGGTGCTTTGTTAGAGGATGACATAAGAGAACCAATACTAACAGACGCAGAAGGAGCAATGGTTGGAGATCCGACTTCAGAGATAGCTAGACTCGTTTGCGATATAGTTGACATGGTGGGAGAACGAAGAAAAGGATCGTGTTCTTTAAGTTTTTTTTTTTTTTTTTGAAACTAGGGTTTTCAGAAACACTGTTCACGAAATCAATGTTCACGAAAACACTGTTCACCGACGTATTGTTCCCGGAAACGGTTTTGTTCGCCGGAGGTTGCTGTTCGTCATAGGAGAAAAACAAGCAGAGAAGATTAGAATAGGGTTATGTGAAGAAAAAGATTAAAGACTAGGGTTGGTAAAGAATAAGAAAAAGTTTTTGAGGCTAGGGTTTGTGAAGAAGAAAAGGTTTTGAGGCTAGGGTTTTAGATAGAGAGATCGTTCAGGCTCTGATACCATGAACGATTATGAAAGCTCTCTTAACCTACTTAGGTTTATGAGGCATATATTTATAGTGTTGTATACACCCGTATTAGGGTTACAAGACATAATGGACTTCTAAGTACATGGACTTGAATATACATACGGACTGGACTTACATATATATTTTACACTTTTAAAATAAAGTGCAATTGGGGGATATAGGGAAAAAACAAATACGGGATTTAAATCTTAAATCAAGGTCACCACTATCCGGATAATTTATATAATTCCTAATATACCCCTCACTAATCATGTTTAATGGTTCAATATAATTATTTAAGTTAATAGATAAGTTTGATAATCATTAGAATAAATCATTATCATTGAATTTGTTGATGCAACAACATTAAATCAAGATATTTATGATCACGAAAGTTAACGTGAAAAACCAACCCAGGAAAGTAAACAAGCTGAACATACAAGTGCTCCAATTACTCATGTATAAGAAATAATGTATTTAAATTTGATTTTTTTCCAATGAATTCGCCATTGTTACGCTGAAAAACTCAGTATCATCACGGTAAAAGTATGAATATCATGCCGGCAGGGACCAAATTGGCATGGTATTCATACTTTCACCATGCCGATACACAATATCCCCCAATTTTGAATTTGTAAGTACACTATAGGTACAAAAAAGTTAATTATCGAGCATACCGGTAGTAGTGCCGACATGGTCGATCCCCAAGTGAACCGTGCCGGTTTGAGGACAAAACATACATAAAATATGCCTGAAATAACAAGTTTTGGCATGGTATTCATCCTGAAATACCATGTCGGCACTCAGTATTAGGATGGTATTCATCCTAAAATCCATGTCGGCACTCAGTATCGGCATGGTATTCATCCTAACAACCATGCCGGCAAAAGATATCGGCATGGTATTCATCATGAACACAATGTCGGGAGTGGATTGAAACTGAAAGGTTTCGGTTTATGATTCTAACCCCCAACGAAGTTTTAAAACAACACAACACTTTAAATAAGATTGGGTATCACGTACCTTCTCAATGAAGCCATTTCTTCTTCTACTTCTTCTTCTTCTTGCTCAACAACAATTCAATTTAACCTATCTTTAAGAACTTGATATGGTTTGAGTTTGATTTTGATTTTTAGTTTTAGTTTTAGTTTTAAATTTTAGTTTTAAATTTTAATTTACATGGAAGGGTATTAACCTAAAGGGTATTTTAGTATTTCCACATCCAAAAAACACCCCTTAACAGACAATATTGGATGGGGATAGTAATTTATATCCCCAAATTAATATAAGTATCCCCCAATTGCGCGTTCATAAAATATACTTAGATAAATATTTTAAGTTTGCAAAAAACAAAAAGCAATTAGACGACTCAATGACATGTGACGAAATTACCATGATATTTCTAACACCTGAGCTATGTGCTTTTATGAATAGAGTCAATAGACTTTATTTTTGAGTTCTTCAACTCCTACAACCAAGATATTTCCATCCACTTAGATTGGTTAGTGTTATCCTTAATTGGCACAAATATCTAGGCTATAGAGTCTAATAGTGTGACTAAAAAGTTTCTCCCATACCCCCAAATATATCGAACATTGTCCTCAATGTTCAAAAGATGAAATTAAAAGCATAAAAATTGTTACCACTTGAAGAAAAAGAAATAAGGAAGGATACTACCGTGTCGCATGAGCATGGGTTACCTCCCAAGAAGCGCTAAGTTTAAAGTCTTAAGGCAGAATAAGAAAGGATTAATCACCTCAAATCATATAGCAATAGACAGAACAATTATGGGTCATCTGCATCAAAAAGTGTTATCACAGATAAAACAAAAATGCAACAGACCAAGAAAGTGAACCGATCGAGCACACCCTTAATTATCTAGTTTCCTATTTAAGGAAACTACATATAACTAGGGTTCAAGTTCTATAAATGGATCTAGATAAAATATTTTCATGGGATGCACTTCTTCATAAGTCAGATTTGAAATATCAGGTTCTAAGGTCTGGAAAAAAATCAACTAAAAACTTAAAAGTGTTATAGGGCCTATAGCCCATGGATGTGCGGTCCATCTAGTTACCTAGAGTTTATCTTTATATATATATATATATATAAATGATATTGTATCCATGTAACCTTATTATCCTGATCAATACAAAACTCTCTTTGTCTCTTTACTTTCTCCATATTTTCCACTGCAACACGTTATCATGCACGACTCTACCAACTGGTGCGATTTTTTTTTCCGTTCAAGATTGGTTAAGGATTATTCCTTGAAGATTAGCGTGGTTCTAATCCTATTTGTTTATCATCATGGATGCGTTACCAGGTGTTTCTTTCGAACAAAGAAATTTCGTTTTCGTAGTATATATTAGGGTTCCACAAATGTATGATTATAAAACATAGAGATTTAATCGTTAGATTTTCATGAAATTTTAATGTTCAACAAAATTAGTTATTACTTACTCTATTAAAATTTCAAAAATTAGTTATTACTTACTCTATTAAAATTTCAATGAAATCGGAATATGATGCAATCTCTAAAACCTGATTTTAATAAAACTGTATATGTTTATAAAACCTGGCGAGATTGGGGTATACCAAACGAGACAAAATAGGGTCATTTTGAAGTAAAAGATGTCACCCCTTAACCAAATATTTTCAAAATAGCAAAAATTTCCTTGTTTAATTAACACTAAAAAACTGATTAGGTTAATTAATTGAGTTTAGATTAAAATTTTGAAAATGAAAATTCAGTAGGTTAAACCTTTAATCCGTCTTATGAGTTCGATTAAGATCAAAAAAATTGCTTTTCAAAAATGTGATAGGTCGGCAAGGTCGACGTTTGAATAAGGTGACGGCTATGTTTCGCCAACACGGTATACGTTTGAATAAGATGTCGACTGGGTTTAGACGGCATGGCCCTTAGATGAAGAAAACGCTGACCATTTTTTGGCCAGCAAGGTATTTAAATGAAGAACATGCCGACCTTTTTTTTTTTGACACACAGGAGATGCCTATTGAAAAATATTAGTCGGCAAGGTCTACAAAAAAACCACGTCAGCTGTTGAAAATACCCTGCCGACTATATTTGGCCGACATGGTATTTAAATGAAGAACATGCCGATTTTTTTTTTTTTTGCCACACAGGAGATGGCTATTGAAAAATATTAGTCTTCAAGGTCTACAAAAAAAAAAAAACCGCCGGTTGTTGAAAAATACCACGCCGGCTGTTGAAAATACCCTGCCGGCTGTATTAGTCGGCAAGGTCTTCAAAAAATACCCCGCCGGCTGTTGAAAAAATTTACAATCGCCGCCATGGATGTTAAGAAAAGTCGACAAGATATGCATGTTACGATCTTGCCGACCAAAAACACAGAAATCATAATTTTCAATTTCTAACCTAATATAACAATCAAATCACACAACACAATGATGGGTTTGAGTTTAAACATCATTTATAATCTTCTTTTCCTTGGTAGAGTCAACAATTTTTTTGGAAAATCAAAGTTGAAGATTTTTATATGGCTTTGGTTGATGGGAGATAAAGAAAAAGAAGAGAAGATTAAGAGTTGTTTAGTTTTTTAATTTTAGGGGTTAATGAAATTAAGAAATGGGTTTATTTTTAAGATTTAATTAGTTTAAGGGTATTAAAGTAAAATTATCCTTTTTAATAATGACACACCATGTCCCCTTGAAATTGGGTATACCCCAATCTCGCCAGGTTATAAAAACCCTAATTTTTAACAGAGTCTAAATATGTAAGTTTTAAGAATTTCAACCGTTAGATTATGCTATATTTTTTATATCTTTTGTATACTGTTCTTATTGACCTACTGTATAAATTCATAAAGATCCAACCATAGTAAATACTGAAAAGTATGTGATATTGTCAGATGTGTTCACAGAAACGTGAATTGGAATAGTCATACAGCTTCATGAATATATTTTTATCCAGCCGTTGGATTACATTGAAATTATATTATGTTTGGAAAAATATTTTGATAAATTTTCAGTAATTTGTTTATCATCATCGGACATGGTCACAATTATTTTTCAATCACTACAATTGGATAATGATTATGGAACATATATGCTAATAGTTTCAAGTTTATTATCAATGGGCATGAGCACTTCATATATTATGGACTATATATGTGTACTTTTGTTAACCATGACATAGTCAACCCAATGGACTGGTCATTGACCAGTCTGTTGACCGGGTTCTGATTAAACCAACTCGATTAAAATTTGACCTTTTGGACTCAGAAGTACTTGAGCGCCATTAAAGAGCCTCTGATACAGAAGTCAATTGTGTCTACAAGGTATTTACTTCCATCATGAAAACCTTCAACCAATGACGATGCATTGTTCAAATGATGAAGGCATAACTTCTACGTTTTAAGGCGACATATTGATTTCAGATGATGGAATGCTCTAAAGGAAGTTTTTGAAACATTCATAAAATTTCCCCCGGGAAAATTTGAATGTTCATTGGAATTTAAAACATATGTAATATTGGCTTAAGTAGCTAGTAACAATACAAATTAAATGTATTTACTGAGCATAAGACAGAGATGTAATTCTGACTCACTGGAATGAGAGTTGGATGCTTGGTATAAACATTTACTGAGTATGGTACAAGTGATGGAATGCAGGTATCATATAGTAGAAGCCAAATACAAGATATATAGAGAGTTTAAATGACAACAAACTCACTGTATGTTAAACGAAGGTCATACCCCCGCTTGTCAACTTCAGTGGCAATAAGAAACTTGCCCAATTAATACACTTACATCTTGATAAGTTTTTATTAGTTATCTTTATTCAACTAAATTTTGTATGATTTGATCCTGGACTATTGATTGTATGGTAGTTTAGTAAACATTTTTTTAAGTTAAAATAAAGAACTTTTTTATGCGAAAAACCAAATTCATAGTCTGTACTTATGAAATGAAAAGTATATCATTTCCATGAGACTGAAATACTCTAAAGCACTTGAGATATACTCATAAGTACTTGAGTTAAAATGATCATTCATACATTATGATGAAAAGTATATCATCCTCGTGAACTGTAGCAATCTAAAGTAAATTAATGAGATAAATTTTCTTTTGTTACGTAATAAGGCCACACCACTTATTACACGAAGCTCTTAAGGAAATATATCAAAATGCTTGTTTAATTGTTTCCTTATGTAATACCATGCAATGATTGGATCATTACAGATAATAGCTGAGTGAATTAGTAAAAAGATTAAAGTTACATGAGCTCTATAAGAACCAAGAGCTAGTCATACTTTGTTAAGTTTCTACGAAGTCTGTGCAAACGGCTATTGAACGAAAACTAACCGTGAGAATAGGAATCATCTACAAATTAGCTCCAATGAATGTGAAAGGAATCACATTTTAGAGAAAATAATGTGTCAATTAGTATAGTGAACTGTAAATCACTAATACTTGGATAATTGACAATGTAATGTTGGGAATTGACTCACTCAGGTTTTGACATAACCATAAAGACACTTTGGTTGTGATATGATATTCTGTTTTGAAAGAACACAAATGGATATCCTTTTATTTGAGTTAACAAGAAAATGGGAATCACAAAGATTGAAAAAATGCAAAATAACGGCATCTCTCACAATCAACTCTTTCTAAAGTACCAAAAACACTGCCTCCCCTTCTATTATGCTTTTAAAGTTATTTTACAAAGTTATTCTTTAGTAAAAGGGATTGAGACCATCTTAAGATGCAAATGGTAAACAACCCATTTTTTTCAAAAGAAATAAGGTTATATTTGTGGACATATCCATGTAGAATGTGGTCCATTCAAGTGATTTATGGCTCTGGTGAATAATTCGAAGTGTTGAATTAACTATTATTCACAAGAAATTATGCATTTTGAAACAATTCTAGCACATATTATACAATTTAAGGTCTCACCAACCTTGTTATTGCTAGATATTTTACATCAAAAGGACTTGATGGATATTGCATATTTAATAGGATCATTGTAGAGCATCCTATACTCCATGGTCTCGCAGAGGATACCATCAAAGGTTATATATGGTGTTTTAAGGATAGGTTATGCGTAACAACCTTCCTATAAATGCTCGAGGGATATGCAATATTACATGCATATTCACTTATTCGTTTTAGAACCCACAATTAGTTAACCATTTCTGTGTACCAGTTGGTAACTGGATATAAGCCTGCCATTTTTATTCTAAATCATTTTTGGTTGTGCTATATATGTGCCACTACGACTCCACATCGTACGGTATTTGGTCATCAAAACGATTAAGTAATTATGTTGGATATGAATTCCTAACAATTATCCGCATTTTGAAACCTTTAGCAGGCGATCTCTTAACCGATATATTTGCGGATCATCACTTTGATGAGACAGTATTCCCATTGCTAGGGGAGATACGAAAAAGTATTTTCTAAAGGAACAATAGGAATTGTCGTGGTGTGTTCCCACTCTGTCTCATATTGATTCTTGTACTCCACAAATGTAAATGTGAAGTAAAAAGAATAATCAATTTTTAGAAAGTTCACTGATATCGATAACGTGAAAAGATAATACGTACCACCTGTAGATGTGCCTACTGATATGTGTCTAAAACACCTTATTATTTATCTATTGTTTATGCTTTCTCTGCTAGTTTTCTTGTAAATTATGTATCTTATGTTTTGTTTTTGAGTATTTAGGTACTTTGGAGTCATTAGGATCAAAAGAAGAGGAAACACGGCAAAAGCGTTGGAGGAGGATTGTGTCTCATTATTTGCTTTTATTTCTTCATCTCTGTATGAAAAGTTTGTCGGCTTTAGTGATGCAAATTTCTATCTGAAAAGCACGACAACTTTAGTGATGACTATCATTAAAGAGTATAAGTGAATATGAGAAATAAGGGATGGTTGTTGTTAGCGGAGGAACTCGAAAGAAGTGGAAGAGCATTCATTTGGAGCATAAAGGGGAAAAATTGTCATTTCCTAGGCGAATACTATCGGGAACCCGTTCAAGGTTAAGGGGATGCATACTTGGTTATCCCTTATCTCAAGTGATGGGGTGGCTAAATCCTTCCCTAATCATAACCTAGAATTGAGAGATATTCTCAATCATTTGGCACTCAAAGAGAGATGGAATGAAAAGAGAAAAGACAAGAAGCAACATCTCAGTTGCTTAGCCAAATCGAGGGACGCTGTACAGACGGAGAGGAGAAGCTCAGGAACTTTCTGTGACTGACTGGATTTTGAATTGATGAGAATAGGGTTTGCAAGGAGGAATCAGATAGAAGAATTGGTGAAGGATTGGTTGAATTAGGTTTTGATTCTGGTGTTGATTGAAGCTGCAAGAAGAGGGGTTTAGTGGAAATTGATGATAATCATGGGTTGTTGTTGATTTTAGACAAGATGGAGCAATTGGTGTAGTCTCTTGAACTGAGATCTGAAGCTGTTATGTCTAGGTCAAGGAAATAGAGGAATTGAGCTTCATAAGAAATATGAGATGGGTTTCTGCTGAATTGGGTTTATTACAACAATTGAAACTGGTGAATTCTGGGGTTTGAAACTGTTGAGCTCATGGTGATTGTGTGTAATAGTTGGTGGCTGTGACCTATAGAGATAGGTTCACAGTGTGGTGCTAAAGTGAGTTTGAGTTCAAGATGCAGCAGAGTTGTAGAACTGGGGTGCTATGAGTTCTGTTGCTTGTGGTGATGTTTGATAGTGGCAGCTACAGATGCATATTTATACAAGGAGGAGCTAGATGCTGCCATGGATTGAAGGGTGTTATTAAGGACTGTGTTAATGCATTGGAATAATGGTTAAGAGGAGAATGGAGCTATGTAATCTGAAGCTGCAATGGGTTATAAGCTGCAGTTCTGAAATGAATGTATGCTTGAATGAAATTAGATGAATTATTAGGATTGATGCTTGGGATAGTGATGGCACTGCAGTTGTAGGTGCAAGCTGGGAATGCAGAGAAGATATGGGAGCTTAAACTGAGCTGTGGAGCTATGAAGTTGCAGTTGGACCAGAACCAATTGAAGGTGCTGCAAGAAATCAATGACTGAGCTGGGAGCTGTGAACTGGTGCCAGCAGGTTTTTGGAGTGCAGCTGGGCAAGAAGTGGGAGATTTAGCTTCCAGGGATGTGTACACAAGCTTGCAGCTGGAGTTACAGATGTTGGAAGTGTTGAGTGGAGCTGTTAACTGATGGTGTTGTAGTTGGTTCTATAGTAGTACTGAGCTACAGCTGAAGATGGTGTTGTTTGGAGGAGAGATTGAACTAGAATCATGAAGGTGGTGCTTGAGGGGTGCTTATGGAACTGAAATTGCAGAACCATGGAGTTTGAAGTGTGTATCAGATGGCTAGGCAGTGGTGGTGAACTGAGCTACAGATTGCAGTAATAATTAACTGGTGCGGCTGATTTTTGATGGTAGTTTTGAGATGGTCAGGTTGCAACTGCAGTTGGTGATGCTCATGGAACTGTGGGTTTGTTCAAGATAGAATTAGCTTGTGGAATTACAACTAGACTCAAAGAAAGGACAGTGTTTATGTGCCAGGAGCAATGTGGAGCTAGTGGTGGATTGAACTCGCAAGCTGGAGTTGCATTTATAGCAGAGAAGCAACATGGAATGGACTTTGGTGGTAGTTGTGGATGAATTGAGGCATGTGTGTGATGTTTAGAGCATATTCAAAGGCAATAATTATGATGCTATTAAAAGGAATGGCAAGTACATGGAGAATTTGAGATTTCATGTAAGTTTCAGCTGTGAACTGACATTGCAGCTGGTATTCTGATGCAAGGGTTGGAGCTGAGTAAAATCAGCTAGGAAATGTTGCTGCCATGGTTTGTGAGGTCAATGCAGCGGAGGATTGGTGACGAGAATGAATGATTATGATCTTTGAGGTGGTACTAATGCTGATGCAGATGGATCAAATGACATGGTTATGCGGTTGCAGGGAAGTAGTTCTGGTGAAGTTGCATTGGGTTCTGTGATTGTGTTGATGGGATGGTTCGATGAGCCTCTTGGGTAGATTATGTTGTGCTGATGGGATACAGAGTAGTGCAACTGCTACAAAGCTCAGATGGAGTTGGTAAAATGAATGAAAAGGGATTGAAGTGGCAACT
Organism: Papaver bracteatum; assembly: GCA_023529315.1. Taxonomy (NCBI): domain Eukaryota; kingdom Viridiplantae; phylum Streptophyta; class Magnoliopsida; order Ranunculales; family Papaveraceae; genus Papaver; species Papaver bracteatum. The sequence continues at coordinate 1,902,811 of JAJJWX010000127.1, forward strand.
GTAATCTGGTGGAATGGAATGCACAACCATTATGGATGGAAGCCTGTGCAATGTTTGCAAGTGGCCTGGTCATAACTAGTCAGCCGAGTTAGCCAGCTAACTCGGTTCTGACTCAACATTTGACCAAGTTGACCGTTATTCAGCCGTCAGTGTAACAGTTGACTATTATGTTTGACCGGTGACAGGGTGGACTTTGCCGGTCACCTGCACTATTTTCCGGCGCCGGATTCCGGCCAAAAACACAGTTTTCCGGCGAGCATTTTTTGGAAAAATTTTCTACATGGGTTTCTCTCACATGTGGGCTTGGTGGATTTCCAACTAATGGACTTTGAAGACAAAACCTATTTTTGGAAGGAGAAAAAAGATATAAAAAGGAAGTTTTCTACACAATTTAATATAGAACGTTTTATTCTATTCTTGGAGCTTTTTCAGAAAACTACTTCTAGGGTTTGCTTTCTTTTATGTTTCATCTATTTTCTTTGAATATTATGATGATGAAATCCATGAATATGTGTATCTAAATACTACAATTGGTTATGGGATAAAAGTTGATTTCTTCAAGCATGTTATTTGATTCTATGAATTAGTTTTGTCTCAATTTTATCGTTTGTGATTCATTATTTTTATTATCATATGATTTGAATGCTAGTTTGGTTGAGTCCGGAATCAATTGGATTTGTTTTCATATCTATAGCTATATTAGGGTTTTCAATACGTAAAAGTTGTTATCTCTGATTTCTAGTAGCATCTTGTGGTTAATACTTGTAGTGATACATCTTTTTAATCGCATATGAATCATAACCTTTGTTAAAATGAATTAGTGCTTTTACACGTTTGTTTGCATTGATTAGTCTTATTTCATAGAACTTATTTCTCTTAGGGATTTAAATCTAATTGTGCTTTTACACTTTAGGTTGCTTTTTAAGTAGATTTCACAATAGCATCTTTTAATGTTGTTTGTGATAAAATCAGGAAATAAACAGGATACTCTTGCGATCAAGATATCCTAGGACTTTTGATAATTGAGAGATTAAATACCAATTCTAATCGTAGATGAAAAATACATGTTTATGAATGATATTATCCCTTAACCAATATCTTCTCCTTATTGATTATTCCAATTATTTAATTTGATTTATTTAGTATTATTACTTTGATAAAACAAAAACACACCTTGGGTTAATTGGTTACTTAAGAATCTAAAAATTGCATAACAACAATCGCCTCTCTGTGGATACGAACTCTTTCTTATCGAATACTATATTTATATTTAGTGAGTGAGGAAGTGAATTATTTTTGACGCATACGACAGCGATAAAATTTTGGCGCCATTGCCGGGGAGGCATTCGGCTTGTTATCTAGTTTTTAGTTTCTTTTTATTATTTCTGCTTGCATACTTGTGTTTCGTTTCTTGTCTTGTTTCTCACTTGTTTGCGAGAATTGTTTTTCAGGTACCTAATCTATGGCTTCTAAATATTGGAATTATCCAAGGTGCGGGATAGCTACTAGAAAAGGCACAATACTCCAACCAAGGCAAGGCACAACAGAAGAACAAAACTTGGAAGAAGAACACGAGATTCCTTTTGAAGAAGAAGGAGAAGGGGAAGAAGCAATGGGTGATGAAAACCGTATACTCAAGGAGTTGGATTCTCACAAGCTAGATACACAACAGGGGTGTATTCAAACAAATTCTACTTTCGAGATCAAGCCAGGGCTGCTTAGAGAATTACCAAAGTTCCATGGCATGGTGAATGAAGATCCAAACAAGCATCCTATGGAATTCCACACCATTGTCATGGCCGTACTTCCAGCGGATGTTGAGGCGAATGGTGCAATGTTGAGAGTTTTTCGATTTTCTTTGGTGGATAGTGCTAAAGATTGGTTGTATTATTTGCCTCCCGAAAGTGTCACAACATGGAATGGGTTGAAGAAACTCTTTTTAGAGAGATATTTTCCTGCGTCCAAGGCTATTCAAATTCGCAAGGAGATTTGTGGGATGAAGCAAAATGTGGGAGAATCTTTATATGAATGTTGGGAACGATACAAGAGATTGGTGGCAAGCTGCCCTCATCACCAATTTAGTGACGCAATGATTATCCAATACTTCTATGAAGGTCTCCAAGTAAGTGATAGGAATCTTATTGACGCTGCAAGTGGTGGTGCACTTATGAAAAAGATGGTGAAACAAGCTAGGGAGTTGATTGAGAGTATGGCAGCAAATTCTCAACAATTTTAAAGTCGAGGATCATAACCACCTACCAAGGGAGTTAATCAAGTTGACGAGATTATCGAATTACGTTAACAAATGAGCAATATGATGGCAATGATGCAACAAATTGCAGCAGTGGTTGTAAAACCATCACGCCTAGCTTATGAGAACGTAGAGCATGTCAATGCTATATTCTCAACTCAGCCGTATGGTATTTATTCCAACACTTACGAGCAAGTTGCAAGTGCAAGTTCTGTTTACAACCATCCGCATGAGTTCCAACAACAAGTTCAACAACCACAACAAGGGCATAATCCAGAATTGGAGAATATGGTTACTTTGGTGGAGGCTCTAATGTCCGTGGTACAGCAAAATCAATAACTAGCGATCTTAAATCAGCAGAAAACGGATAATGCAATTAAGGAGTTGCAATCACAAGTTGGTCTACCGCAACAACAACAATTCCAACAACAACAACCACCTGAAAATCAAGGGTCCAATATGGAAGAGTTGCTGAAATCTTTTATGCAAAGAACGGAGGGTGTGGTCCAGGACTTGCAAACACAAGTAGGTTCAATAGCCGAGGAGATTAATCAGTTGCATGCACAAAATGGTGAGAAACTCCCTTCCCAACCTCTTAACTCAAGTGAGGGTGTCAATGCTATTAAGTTGGAAAGTGGTACACAATTTGTGCAACCCGAAGTTACAAATTCGGGTGAAGAAGAAGCGCCAAAGGAATCAATTTTGGAGGAAAAGAACGCAGATTTTCCCCAAACTCCTGAGGTAACTAAATCAAACTCTAAACCTCTTGTTTCTACTTATGTTCCTCCTCTACCTTTTCCTGGCAGGTTCGCTAAAGCTAATGAGAAGGTGGAACAAGATAGGGATATTTGGGATGTTTTTAAGAAGGTCCAAGTGAATATTCCACTCATTGAAGTAATTTGGCAATCTCCTCGCTATGCAAAGTGTGTAAAGGAATTGTGCACTAACAAGCACAAGATAACCAGTAATGAGGTAGTGAGTGTTGGGGAGAATGCTTCGGCATATCTTCGAAAGAAACTCCCACCTAAGTTGAAAGATCCCGGTAGTTTCACTATTCCATGCACTATTGGTAAAACAAGGTTTACAAAAGCTATGCTAGATTTAGGAGCTTCCATTAATGTTATGCATACTTCAATTTATGATGCTTTAAATCTTGGTCCTCTTAAGAAAACCGGCATAGTTATCCAACTTGCCGATAGATCTAATGTTTACCCTAAAGGGATTGTTGAGGATGTTTTGGTGCAGGTAAAAGGACTAATATTTCCAGTGGATTTCTATGTTCTAGACATGGGTAATGTGAATTCATCCTCGTCTACACTGTTACTGTTGGGTAGACCATTTTTGAGTACCGCTAGAACGAAGATTGATGTCTATAATGGCACCTTAACTATGGAGTTTGATGAAGAAGTCATTCACTTCAACATCTTTGAGGCGAGGAAACACCCAAGTAACATTCAAGCAGATTTCCATAATGTGTTGGAAGCCGGCTAAGGCGTACCAAACAAGGAGCAAGTCGGGATGACGACTTTAAACCAAGCGCTAAGTGGGAGGCAACCCACCGGTTTTGTATCTTCACCTTTATCTTTTTATTCTTTATGCATTCTATCTTTATTTTCTTGTTTTTGCATATCATTTGCGGAATTTCCCACCTTGAACTTTCTTTGGATGATTCAATTTTACATTGAGGACAATGTAAAGTTTAAGTGTGGGGGAGCATTTATATGTTTGTATAGTTTGTTTTATGCCTTTAGTAAAAAAAAAAATCAGAAAAATAGAAAAACCAAGAAAAAATTGTGCTTTTTGAACTCCGAAATCTAGAAAATTGTGCCTTTAGGATGACACCATTAGTGGATGGGACCATTTTGAATGCAGGAGTTGAGGAACCAATTAACTAAAAGGGACAAACATAGCTCAGAAATCACATATAACATGATAGTTGTTACCATATCTCGGAATATCACCATATCGCATTCTATTTTTATTTTTCCATATTTATCTATTGTTCTCTAAGTGCTTTGGTGGGTCACTAAACATCGACGTGTTATTACTGCTAGGATGAAATAGAGTGATTGAGTTACTAGAAAAAGAAAAAAATGAAAGAAAAAAAAAACCCGACCAATTAGACCAAAACAGAATAAAATGACACTTGGGAATAGCAGTATGTGTGAAACGTTGTCCCTGTCCCCGTCGCCTAAACAAGCATGGAATGAAGGATCCAAGGCAACTATCATGTACTTGCTGACAAGAAGCATGCGCTTGGATCCAAAAGATCTAATCATGCTGTCTAAAAAAGAAAAGAAAAAAAAAGAAAAAGGAAAGTATTATTTTGGTTGAATAAATTCACTCCTGGTTCCCTTGTATATGCCAGTGAGTTGATGTAGAATTCAAACCAGTAGCTCAATCCAATAGGAATAGGTTCATCTTGGTAGTGACCTTCAGACAGATATGGGAAACATCGAACACTTGTGAACATTCGCCAACATCTACATCTATATCCATCTTCTTAATCTTTTCATTGTGATTGTGGGTTGTTAGTTTCCGAGTATTGTGGCTTGTTCGACTATCTAATTAAAGCTTTATTTACTAATATATGAACTGAATTTGTGCAAGGTACCTCCTCCTGTAGTCATTTTGGATTCATTCATTGATTTGTCACAAATAGACGGAGTTGGAAATATAGGTTTTGTAGGTAGACCTCTGGTAAACCTTCACGAGACTAAAACTCGTCCACTAGGGACACCTAGGGGTTTAAAGGCTTGTTATTTATGCTTAAAGTGACCGTAGCCTCGACGAGACGGAGTTGTATGTATGTTTTATAATTATTTTGTTTGATTTGCTCGAGGACTAGCAAAGTCTAAGTGTGGGGGAATTTGATAGGTGTCTAAAACACCTTATTATTTATCTATTGTTTATGCTTTCTCTGCTAGTTTTCTTGTGAATTATGTATCTTATGTTTTGTTTTTGAGTATTTAGGTACTTTGGAGTCATTTGGATCAAAAGAAGAGGAAACACGACAAACGCGTTGGAGGAGGATTGTGTCTCATTATTTTCTTTTATTTCTTCATCTCTGTCTGAAAAGTTTGTCGGCTTTAGTGATGCAAATTTCTGTTTGAAAAGCACGACAACTTTAGTGATGACTCTCATTGAAGAGTATAAGTGAATATGAGAAATAAGGGATGGTTTCTGTTAGCGGAGGAACTCGAAATAATTGGAAGAGCATTCATTTGGAGCATAAAGGGGAAAAATTGTCATTTCCTAGGCGAATACTATCGGGAATCCGTTCAAGGTTAAGGGGATGCATACTTGGTTATCCCTTATCTCAAGTGCTGGGGTGGCTAAATCCTTCCCTAATCATAACCTAGAATTGAGAGATATTCTCAATCATTTGGCACTCAAAGAGAGATGGAAAGAAAAGAGAAAAGAGAAGAAGCAACATCTCAGTTGCTTAGCCAAATCGTGGGACGCTATACATACGGAGAGGAGAAGCTCAGGAACTTTCTGTGACTGACTGGCTTTTGAATTGATGAGAATAGGGTTTACAGGGAGGAATCAGATAGAAGAATTGGTTGAATTAGGTTTTGATTCTGGTGTTGATTGAATATGCAAGAAGAGGGGTTCACTGGAAATTGATGATAATCATGGGTTGCTGTTGATTTCAAACAATATGGAGCAATTGGTTTAGTCTCTTGAACTGAGATATGAAGCTGTTATGTCTAGGTCAAGGAAATGGAGGAATTGAGCTTCATAAGAAATATGAGATGGGTGTCTGCTGAATTGGGTTTATTACAACAATTGAAACTGGTGAATTCTGGGGTTTGAAACTGTTGAGCTCATGGTGATTGTGTGCAATAATTGGTGGCTGTGACCTGTGGAGATAGGTTCACAGTGTGGTGCTAAAGTGAGTTTGAGTTCAAGATGCAGCTGAGTTGTAGAACTGGGGTGCTATGAGTTCTGTTGCTTGTGGTGATGTTTGATAGTGGCAGCTACAGATGCAGATTTATACAAAGAGGAGCTAGATGCTGCCATGGATTGAAGGGTGTTATTAAGGACTAAGTTAATGCACTGGAATAATGGTTAAGAAGAGAATGGAGCTATGTAATCTGAAGCTGCAATGGGTTATAAGCTGCAGTTCTGGAATGAATGTATGCTTGAATGAAATTAGATGAATGCTTAGGATTGCTGCTTGGGATAGTGATGGCACTGCAGTTGTAGGTGCAAGCTGGGAATGCAGAGAAGATATGGGAGCTTAAACTGAGCTGTGGAGCTATGAAGTTGCAGTTGGACCGGAACCAATTGCAGGTGCTGCAAGAAATCAATGACTGAGCCGGGAGCTGTGAACCGGTGCCAGCAGGTTTGTGGAGTGCAGCTGGGCAAGAAGTGGAAGATTGAGCTTCCAGGGATATGTACACAAGATTGCAGATGAAGTTACAGATGTTTGCAGTATTGAGTGGAGCTGTTAACTGATGGTGTTGTAGTTGGTTCTACAGTAGTACTGAGCTACAACTGAAGATGGTGTTGTTTGGAGGAGAGATTGAACTAGAATCATGAAGGTGGTGCTTGAGGGGTGCTTATGGAACTGAAATTGCAGAACCATGGAGTTTGAAGTGTGTATCATATGGCTAGGCAGTGGTGGTGAACTGAACTACAGATTGCAGTAATAATGAACTGGTGCAGCTGAGTTCTGATGGTGGTTTTGAGATGGTCATCTTGCAACTGCAATTTCTGATGCTCATGGAACTGTGGGTTTGTTCAAGATAGAGTTAGCTGGTGGAATTGCATCTAGACTCAAAGCAAGGATAGTGTTTATGTGCTAGGAGCAATGTGGAGCTAGTGGTGGATTGAACTCGCAAGCTGGAGTTGCATTTACAGCAGAGAAGCAACAGGGAATGGACTTTGGTGGTAGTTGTGGATGAATTGAGGCCTGTGTGTGATGTTTAGAGCATATTCAAAGGAAATGATTGTGATGCTAGTGAAAGGAATGGCAAGTAGATGGAGAATTTGAGATTTCAGGTAAGTTTCAGCTGTGAACTGACATTGCAGCTGGTATTCTGATGCAAGGGTTGGAGATGAGTAAAATCAGCTAGGAAATGTTGCTGCCATGGTTTGTGAGGTCAATGCAGCGGAGGATTGGTGACGAGAATGAATGATTATGATGCTGAGGTGGTACTAATGCTGATGCATATGGATCAAATGACATGGTTATGCAGGCTGCAGGGAAGTAGTTGCAGCTGCAGTTGCATTGGGTTCTGTGATTGTGTTGATGGGATGGTTCGATGAGCCTCTTGGGTAGATTATGTTGTGCTGATGGGATACAGAGTAGTGCAGCTGCTACAAAGCTCAGATGGAGTTGGTAAAATGAATGAAAAGGGATTGAAATGGCAACTGTAATCTGGTGGAATGGAATGCACAGCCATTATGGCTGGAAGCCTGTGCAATGTTTGCAAGTAGCCTGGTCATAACTAGTTAGCCGAGTTAGCCAGCTGACTCGGTTCTGACTCAGCGTTTGACCAAGTTGACTGTTAGTCAGCCGTCAGTGTAACGGTTGACTGTTATGTTTGACCGGTAACCGGGTGGACTTTGCCGGTCACCTGAACTATTTTCCGGCCAAAAACACAGTTTTCCGGCGAGCATTTTTTGGACGAATTTTCTACATGGGTTTCTCTCACACGTGGGCTTGGTAGATTTCCAACTAATGGACTTTGAAGAAAAAACCTATTTTTGGAAGGAGAAAAAGCTATAAAAAGGAAGTTTTCTACACAATTTAATATAAAACGTTTTATTCTATTCTTGGAGCTTTTGCAGAGAACTACTTCTAGGGTTTGCTTTCTTTTATGTTTCATCTATTTTCTTTGAATATTATGATGATGAACTCCATGAATATGTGTAGCTAAATACTACAATTGGTTATGGGATAAAAGTTGATTTCTTCAAGCATGTTATTTGATTCTATGAATTATTTTTGTCTCAATTTTATCGTTTGTGATTCATTATTTTTTTTATCATATGATTTGAATGCTAGTTTGGTTGAGTCCGGAATCAATTGGATTTGTTTTCATCTCTATATCTATATTAGGGTTTTCAATACATAAAAGTTGTTATCTCTGATTTCTAGTAGCATCTTGTGGTTAATACTTTTAGTGATACATCTTTTTAATCACATATGAATCATAACTTTTGTTAAAACGAATTAGTGCTTTTACACGTTTGTTTTCATTGATTAGTCTTATTTCATAGAACTTATTGCTCTTAGGGAGTTAAATCTAATTGTGTTTTTACACTTTAGGTTGCTTTTTAAGTAGATTTCACAATAGCATCTTTTAATGTTGTTTGTGATAAAATCAGGAAATAAACGGGATACTCTTGCAATCAAGATATCCTAGGACTTTTGATAATTGAGAGATTAAATACCAATTCTAATCATAGATGAAAAATACATGTTTATGAATGATACTATCCCTTAACCAATATCTCCTCCTTATTGATTATTCCAATTATTTAATTTGCTTTATTTAGTATTATTACTTTGATAAAAACAAAAACACACCTTGGGTTAATTGGTTACTTAAGAATCTGAAAATTGCATAACAACAATCGCCTCTCTGTGGATTCGAACTTTTTCTTATAGAATACTATATTTATATTTAGTGAGCGAGGAAGTGAATTATTTTTGACGCATACGACAGCGATCACCTACAAGGTTAGAAATCCTCAGTATGGGGTACACCATAGACTAAGGTGTTGCAACTACACTTGGTGGAAGTGTATTTGAGGCCGTGGCTCCATAAATAAAGATGGAGAGACCACCAGGTTCGATCAATGCTCACCTAGAAAGGAAGTAGGTGAACAAGGCATAACCTAATATATCATTAATTAAATCATCTCATTATATTGTCTCTGATTATGTCCATGAATCAAACTGGAGGATGCTCCGAAGTTTAATGATTCCAGATAACAATGTAATCCTGATAGATTATAAGAACACATACAAGTCAATGGAAAGATAGTACGAACATATTAATGATTATTATTTTCATTTATAGTTTCTCAAGGAAATTGAACACTATGAGATCGAACCATGCTTCTTATTGTTTAAATATCAACAAAGAGCATATTTGGCCTACACAATCCAGGTAAAATTTGATTCTTTGACAAATATATTAGTATTTGGCGTGGTAGTGCTAACCAACCAAGTGTGAAGCCTGTGGACATACATGATTATTTGTTACAAAGCGCAGTAAGAATAATGAAGTCGTAAAGAATAAAGACTCGCCTTGTGGTGCGAGGTTTCTCACAATGCACTGGAATTATTCTCTTATAATGAATGTTATAGCGTTCCGCTACTTAGTTAGCTTGGTAATTTCAAAAGGACTTGAAATGCAGCATATGTATGTGGTTATTACGTATCTTTGAAAGAATCAAGAGATATCAGATATTTACAAAAGTACCTGATAGCCTTTTGTTGCCCAAATCAAATGACTCTAAACCACATAGTGCGCTCAGTTGCTCCCAGTTAGATAGAACAACCATTATATATTGAAGCAATAAGGAGGTCGTGGTATACCCGTCTAAGTGGCTTTTTAATTTGGAGGGGATAGACAAGTAAGTTAATTTTCCTTGCGTATTCACAAGAAAGTTCCTAATTTGGAATTGTAGCTATTTATGTTGATGGTATATACATGATGGGTACTCTTGATGTAATAAGAGACCTTAAAAGCTATTTTGAATCCGAATTTGAGATGAAAAATCTGGGGAAAGCTCGACCGAATACTGGGCTTGTGGTATATTATTTCACTAGTTTGCATATGTATAAAGTTGTCAGGAAATTTAACAAGGACATGCATCCTGATAGCACTCCCATGATTAGTCGAGGTTAAAATGTAAGTAAGTGACCATTTCGTCTAAAGGAAGATGACGAAGATGTGTTGGGAGAAGAAATTCCCATATCTAAGTACAATAGACGCATTGTAGTACTTAGTATAATAATTTAGTCAATCAAATTTTGCATCCTTAGAAACTTGTTAGCTAGATATAGCTTAACGCCAATGCAACGTCATTTGAATGGTACAATGAATGTAATCAGGTACTTAAAAGTAATCATTGACTTAAATTTGCTTTTTCCCTGCAAAGACACAAAAAGGAATGCTAATAAAAGTGCAATCCAAAAGTTGTTGATTATGAAGGAATAATAATCTCGTCTCGAACTAAAGTAATCAGGGGGAGATATGGTAGATTATTTTCTAAATCGGTACATATATTCAGTTTCGAAAAGTACATGACTAAAGGAACTATGTGGAAAAACTCTGAAAGTAATCAGGGGGAAATGTTGACCTCAGGGAGGATATCTAAGGATATGATGTCGATATATTTTACTTCAAAATTGAATTGTACTCTTTTTCCCTTCGATCGATAATAGTTTTTCCCAAAAGGTTTTGTTACTTGACAAAGTTTTTAGCGAGACAACACTAAAAGCATCAAGTATGTTGAACGTTGAAGACATAAAGATCGCGTTGATACTACTAAAAATATCTGAATCAAAGAAATGAAACGCAATAGTATGTTAAGCAACGTAACTTCCAGAATCAACAACAAGGTCTTATAAACATTCAAGTCACCAAAGTAAAGTGTGATAAACTCCTTTTGACTGCATTAGACTAATGAAAATTTCCTGACATCAGGAGGAGCACCTAATGGTGTGTTGAACTATTTTCCTTCACCGAGGTTTCTTTTTCCCACAGGGTTTTGTTATTCGGCAAGGTTTTGAATGAGACAACAACAAACACTGGAATGTAATTTTCCAGCTAAGGCTAATATTCCCACGAGGGTTTTCTTCCTTAGGAGTTATGAAGAAACTAGTCAACTTCAATGGAGCAAAATGATCATCTGCAACGGATCACCTTTACTTGCATTTGTCACGTTGTACTCTTTTCCCTTCGTCAAGGTTTTATCCCACTGGGTTTTCCTTGTCAATGTTTTAATGAGGTAACGTATATGCATCCAACTATGTTCTAAGTTTACTTAATATTGTACTCTTTTTATTTAGTTCAGGTTTTGTCCCTCTGGGTTAGCCTGACGAAGTTTTAATGAGACAATTAACTTAGACTCGTCGATCTTTGAAGATTGTATTGCATGTGATGAACTACATATAAATTACGAAAAAATATGTGAAGTACTACATGTGAAGAGTTGTACCAAGGTTTTATCCCATTGGGTTTTTCCTTGTCAAAGTTTTAAACGAGGCAATTGATTTCGGAACAAGTCATCAAGGAGAGAACGACATTTGAAGAAATACATTCAAAAGCACTATATATAAAGTTTTGTTATTGAACCGTACAAGGGGGAGTGTTCCAGGGACTATGGCCCATGGATGTGCGGCCCATATAGTTACCTAGAGTTTACCTTTACATATATATAAAGGATATTGTATCCATGTAACCCTATTATCATGATCAATAGAAACCGCTCTTTGTCTCTTTACTTTCTCCATATTTTCCACTGCAACAAGAAGCACATAATAATAACCTGAATAATTGGGGATCCTTAAAGTCAATCATATTTGACTCACAAAGTTGACCACAATGAAAGTGGTGGTCAATCTTAAGCAAATGTGTCGATTCTAATCTCCTAAAGTACTTAGGCTTAGTATCAAAACTTAATATTTGGTGGGAAAACAAGGTCAATCATTAGGTTCAGGAAAACTTGTCACATTTGAAACTTAATGATACTAAGGTCAATCCTCAAAGTCAATCATACTTGGACACATTTTAAAATCATACATTCCTACTCTTGGAAGAAAAATATTTGGTGGGAAAACAAGGTCAATCTTGTTATCATAGCCTGGGTAAACCACATTAAACATATGATGGGTTTCTAACGATTGGACTTCTTCCTGGACATCATTAGGTTCAGGAAAACTTGTCTGAAGATGAATATGGAAAATGGTAGAACCACATATGTCAAGTCCCAAGTGAGGGATATTTATAAGAGTCAATGGTACAACAAATGAAAAATGATAATCACCCCCAAAATTAGAGTTTTGGGTGTCTCTAGATAGACTAGCTACAATTTCCCTAATTTCTAGATCACCAGAATCCTGAAAATGGTCAATTGATTCTTATAGGTTATACTCAGGTGATACATCCTCACTCATATTTAAAAGCTCTACGAGTTCATTTTCTTTGTCTAGGACAATTATTTCTAAATCCTTGGACTCTAAAACAGTATTCTCAGAATAAACACGTTCCTCTAAACCATCATCGGCTTCATAATCTGGTTTATCGAGATTTAAACCAGAAATAACACTATCATTATGAAGCTGGAGTAACAAATTCCTGATCACTATGCCTACATATGTCAGATTTTTCATCTAACGGTGATTATTGATTGCTTTGTTACCAAGGTAACTTGGATTGCAAACCCTGATTTGAAAAACTATATAAGGGAGAACTCTATCAACTGGGAAACCTAATACCCACACCTCTTGTGTGTTACTAGTTTCATAACTAGAGTCGATTCTCCTTTAACCTTAGGTTTCTTCTCGAGACCCTGTAGGTTAACGACTTGAAGACTTCATTGGGATTGTTAAGCCAGACCCAACTATTCTCTTTGTAGTTGCGTGATCTGATCTTGCTGTTTCTATCGTGATTACGTGCAATCGTAAGATTGGCTTGAGATTTATATCTCCGATAGGCAAGATACAAAAGTAGTCACAAACACCTTCGTTTCATCATTTGTGATTCCAAAATAACTTGTTTCGCTAGTCTTAAGTTTATTGTGAGGTAATTGATAATACTAGGTTTTTCTTCAGAAATATAAGTCTGATTTATCAATTGCTTCATGTTCACCTTAATTTTATCAAAAGATGGAACAAAACTTGTAGGTTTATCTATTCCTATAGACTTTTCTGTGTGAGAATTTTTTTTTTATCAAGTCTTCGACTTTGGGTTGTATCAACTCTTAGTTTTGGGTGAGATCAGCTAAGGGAATCAAGTACGTAGTATCCTGCTGGATCACGTAAGGAGTACAATTGTACCTTGAATCAGTGTGATATTGATTAGGGTTCAACTACAGTCCAGTCCGAAGTTAATTTGTAGTAGGCTAGTGTCTGTAGCGGCTTAATACAGTGTGGTGTTCAAACTGGACTAGGTATCGGGGTTTTTCTGCATTTGCGGTTTCCTCGTTAACAAAATTCTGGTGTCTGTGTTATTTCTTTTTCCGCATTATATTTTGTTATATAATTGAAATATCACAGGTTGTGCGTTAAGATCAAGCAATTATAATATTCAATCTTTGGTTGTTGATTTACATTAATTGACACTTGAACATTGGTATTTGGTACCATTCAAGTAACTCCTCTTATATTCAATCGGGCTCGTAGATTTCTATTTGCGGATTGCAGATTGAATTAAGAGTTAGAAATATTAAAATCTTTGATATACTTTATTCTATATTGAGTCTGACTATCTAGTTGATTATCTATAAAGTGTATTGGAGTAAGTCCTCTCAGATCGCCAAGCTAATTATTGGGTGCGGTTGTTGTACCCCCCGCATTTTTAATTGGTATCAAAGCAAGAAAACATGTTAAAGACCTTACAATTCTGTGTTTGTAGCGATTTGATATGGACAGAGGTGCTATCTCTATAAACGTACCACCAGTATTCGATGGTTCAAATTACTTGTGGTGGAAAATTGTTATGCGTGCCTTTCTTCAAGCGCGTGATTTTCAATCATGGGTATATGTAGTTAATGTCTATGATGCTCCCGTTGTGGCAGTATAGAATGCGACCGTTCCTAAGGATATTGGTGCATATGACGCTGCTGAGATACTTGCTCCAAAGCAAAACTCCGACGGTTTGAATGCCATCATACATACCATTACCCGAGATCTTCAGCACCATGTGACTGCATGCACTCGGTCTAAAGATGCGAATACCAGTGAAAAGGAAGCTAGGCTTCAAAACCTTAATTCTGATTGGGAAAACCTTCGTATGGCAGATGAAGATTCATTTGATGAGTTTAATCACAAAGTGTCTGAAATTGTTAATGAATCATTTGCATTGGGTAATACTATTCTTGAAAAGGATATTGTAATGAAAATTTTCAGATTGCTGCCATCTAGATACGATTCTAAGAAGCATGCCATCGTTGAGGGAAATAACCTTGATACTATTTCCAAGAGCACTCTTGTTGGAAAGATTAAATTACTTAATCTTGATCAGAATACAGTCAGAGCCTCTGCGTTCAACACTGTAATCATTACAAGTGAAGCTTCTAACTTGTCATGGGCTGATGAATGTTGTTCTAATCCTCCTTCACCTATTAGACAAAAGATCAAGGATATGGTGAAGAAAATAAAAAGATCTGAGAGATCATTTTCTTTCTCCATTGCTTCTGATGATTCAGGTCCAGAAAAAATATCTCAGTGTCTCGACATCACATATACTGATAAAGTGTGTATGTAAATTGCTAGATTCTCAGCAGAAGTCCCATGCAACTCAAATTTTGGTTTTGAATGTGAGTCTGACACCGAAATCCTAGAATTTCTGGATGAGTTTGAAAAAATTCACAAAGAAAATGTTCAACTAAAAGAATTGTTGAATAACCTTGAATCATCACTACAGGTGAAAACTTTTGAGATTGACTGTCTCAATAATGAATTCACCAGAACCCTATTTCTAAAAGAAAAAGAGATCAATTCTCTCAAGTGTAACCTGCAAAAGTTGTCAGGAAGCTCTGATAAAATTTCAGCAATGTTATTTGGTCAAAAAACTTTTGGAAATACACAAGGTTTAGGGTTCAAAAGTAAGATTGTAAGCACAACAAACTTGGTTGTTCCAACCAGATCTGGATCAATCAGTCGAGAACGTTGTGATAAATAGGTATCATCTTAACAAATAAAATCTACCTTGCTCTGCTCTTTTTTTGGAAGTACAAGTCATGTCCAAAGTAAGTGTTGGAGATTCAAAAGGAACTGTAAAAGAATTACCAAACTTCAAAATGACATGCAAAAGATAAATCTGACTCTGGAGAAGCATTCAGAGGCGCCTGGGTATAAGAAGTGAAAAGGCGAGGGTACCTAAATATACCTCAAGCTATTACTTTTCCTTCCTATAAGTCCTTTCCTCGAAAGTGATTGTCTATGGAATGAGTCGAGACAATACAAAAAATCGGTTCACACTTTGTGTGATCGTCTATGGATACGAGATCGAGACAATACAACAAAAAGTGTGTTTGCTTGATACAAAGGTTAGGACTTAACCAAACTCAATAGGATTCACGTATTAAGTAAATAGGAATTAACTTTTGTGCAATTTACTTTAATTATAATAAAACAATTATAATGCGGAAATATAAAGTAAATGACACAACAAGATTTTGTTAACAAGGAAACCGCAAATACAGAAAAACCCCGGGACCTAATCCAAAATTGAATACTCTCAGGATTAAGCCGCTATACAAAATAATACCAACTTCGTATAGTTGAGACCAGGAAACTAAACATATAGTTCACCTAGTTCCTTATGTATTCCCACGCCTTCAACCTGTGAACAAGTCACGTACTTGGACCAATTCCTTTGGATCGTATTCCAAACAGTAAAGGAACAACAAATCTGTTTGGTATCAACTCTCTTCAACCAAGTGATATAAGTTGTGCAAAGGTTCCCTTGTTTATCTTAACATAAACTCCTTTGCCAGGTTCCAAGATCTATCTTATGTTCAATCACCCGAAGGTAATCGTTAAGATTAAGTCAACAACACTCTTCAACCAAGTGATATGTGTTGATGCCGATCTTTCTCAATTAATCAATCCAATCTATCACAAGGATAAACCGATTATTAATTGGATCCTCTTTTTCCCAAACCAATATTGTGCACACCAAAGATTGTAAAAACTAAGTCAGAAATCTTCAATATCTTCTTTGTCTTCAAATCTTCTTAAATCTTCAATAAACACCTACACACAATTACTTGAATCTCAATAACACACAGAACGAAGTCTGTTAACAATGGATTATCACAAGATCGTATTTAGATCTAACAATAGTCTAAATATCCCTGTCGAAACCTTGAACTAGTTTGAGTGAATCTTATATCAAAAGAGAATATTCTCAAGCATAAACAAACTAGGTGCAATCCAAGTTCAACCACCGTTAGTCAATCTAATCAATACGAAAACTAAAGATAAACCGCAATATCTAGGTTCCCACCAACGGGTTGCGCTAGAGCTTCTCAATCCCAAAGAAGGCTTTAAATTGAGCGGCCGTAAGAGATTTCACCTAATTAGATTACTCTCCTCTCCGATAGGCGGCTTCACCAGTAACAAAGACAAAAGAGGAAGTCTATGTCACGCATGATTAGTTTGCTAAAAATGCAAACTAAAAGTATTTATAGACAAGGAATTTTGGACACCAAGGAATTTCCAAAACCAAAAATATTCTCAAGATATTTTTCATTACTCCACCAATTTCGGTTTTCATAATTCCTGTGAATACACTGTCCAAAAATAACGATCGAAATCTCCTTGGAAATTCTTTAATTAACAAATGCACATTACTAATTCTTATTTTCCATATATAATTAAAAACCCTTAATTAAAAAGATTCTTAACTTATTCAATTCAATCTTGGGATTTACTTCCTTCTTAGCCTTTAAGGAATATCTTTGAACAATAAAGAATAAGCATTAATGCACCGTGTTTAAAGAGTGACGACATCTTACTCTTGCAAGTATTTTCCATGCTTGCTCACTTGAAACCGATTTACCACACTTCCAAACAAGTTTAGAATTGGTTCATCTGACTTTCAAGAACTATGTGATTGATCAAGTACCACTCAATCACAACTCATGGGTATACGGTTCTACTAAAACAAGTTTCGGTTCTACCTCCATGTGAGTACTGTCTATAGTTATACTAGATTACCAAATATACGGTTGACTAGGTACTAGGATCGGTTCCCCGTATATATTTGGTATCTAACTTGTATACACTGCACATGTCCATAGGATCGGTTCCCCCTTCCCAAAAACGTGTTGCATATGTTCATAGGATCGGTTCCCCTTTATTCCATAAACCTTGCTGCACCTCATACAAGGATCGGTTCCCCTTGTGATGCACTGCACCTCTTACTAGGATCGGTTGCCCTTCTCCCAGTAATAAGTTCAAACATACACAACCCGATCATACCCTAGGTGATTACTTAAGATCGGTTTCACTAATAAAAGTCATTCCAATACATAAGTCAGGCCTCATGTGAATAGTTTTACCAAGAACACTAACAAGTCATTAGCGATTATACTAATCACACATATTCGTCTTTCATAAGATATGCAATGAAGAACAACCCCAATAACGCCTGGCGATTTCCTTTTCGGTTCACAACACATATCATGAACTTAGTTCCTTAGAACACATAATGTAAA
Source organism: Papaver bracteatum (assembly GCA_023529315.1). Taxonomy (NCBI): domain Eukaryota; kingdom Viridiplantae; phylum Streptophyta; class Magnoliopsida; order Ranunculales; family Papaveraceae; genus Papaver; species Papaver bracteatum. The sequence goes on from JAJJWX010000127.1 coordinate 1,920,479, forward strand.
CATTGTTCCATAGGATGAAATCCTCACCTCATACCCACACATAATCACAATAGCATTCATACGATTATGTCGATGTCTTATATACAAAGTTTAATTGTTAAGAAAGAAACTTCATATTGTATTCCTTAATACTATGTCTATCTAGAGTGTTCATGCTTCGCAGTTTTATGTTTTCAATATGCACGACTTGAAAGATACGTTAGGGAATGAAACTGTTCAAGTCAAATATCACTAACCTCAAGTGGAAGGATGATGTTTTCGATGTATCTCCGTACTCCTTCACTTCTTCAAGTATTCACAATACTTGTAATGTCTCACCCTAATACTTTCAAGCTAACCTATACGAAGTTGACTCTATAGTACATTTAAATCAAACAACTTCTTAAATGAGTTTTGGCTCACTAAAATATGAAAACCAAACTTGACATACCAACGCTTGGTGGGTTCAATCGAGTAATGCTCTAACAATATCCCCCTTTGTCAATTTTAGTGACAAAACTCTTACAATCATATGGATAAACAAATTACAATAATTCATTACACATATGATTGATTCCCGAATCCAACAACACATAACCTGCATTCATTCAATCCTTAAAATGCCGTTGTTGACATTATAATAACAAAGCTCATACTCCCACTAATGGTGAGATAGATATATTTTCAGTCCGCACGTCTTTGTTACCCCAATCACAGGATATGATACTCCCCCTTAGTCTGTGCTTTTCCTCATTCGTTAGATAAACGTTCAAGCACCGTTGTCCTCTTTCCTAGTGGCACCAACCAACCATAAGATTGATACTAGCATCACTTGTTTACTCCATATATTTCTCCCCCGGCCCTTTTTGTCACAAAAATTTCAAAGAAGCGGACAAATAAAGGACAACACGAAAAGGATCTTACAAATCTCAAAAATAGACTTGCAACCTGTTGAGTCAAGCACGAGGGTTCCACATACCATTTTTGATAACCAATATCAAAACCGAAACTACAAGTAATTACGTTTTGATATGTTATCATGGAAATAATTTCCCTAAGAAATTTTTCCAACTAGTTTAGCAAACCAAAAATCAACTAAGCAACTTAGTTCCTTTGCTAAACCGATTGTATAAATACAACCGCTTCTTCGATAAGACCAAAACAAAGATAAATTCCATTTTTCTCACCAGGTTCTAATTATCCATATAACTTAGACCTTTATATTTCAATCAAGCCAAATACTAGGTTAGTTAACTAGCATTTCCTTGTTTAGCTTACGGTTAGACTTGAATAACCGAAGCCTCCACTTTGATAAGTCTAACTAAGATCAGAATTAACTTACTTTAGCTTATCCGGAATTGAATTGGACTAAACAACTCGTCCCGTCAACATATTCATTCGTTAAGCCATAAATAATTCATACAAACCAATAAATCAACTTGCGTAATTATTCACCTCAACCGGATGCAATTGAAACAACACACATAAATTAAAGTTTCACTATTGCACCGAAATTTCGTAAGCTTAAACAATTGATACTACATAATAAAGCAAAATAACAATTGTTTTACTTAACTGGAAGGAATTGAATTAACATAAACATTAAAGCACTGCAATTGCACCAAATTTTGTAAGCCTAAACTATTGATATCACACAACAAAGCAAGATAACAAAAGTTTTACTTAACCGGAAACAACTGAATCACACAAACATCCACACATACATAATGGAATAACCAAATCAATTGTACCAATTGATTTCGTTTAAGCAAAAGCAATATATATATATATATATATCAAATAAAAATAGGCCTTTCTTAAAACAGGAAAACAATTAACTAACAAGATTGTTACCTCAATTTCGCATCCAACTTCTCCAAATATGATTGCATCGCTTTCTTTTTCCGGGAGAATTGATATCGAAATACCATTATGTTGTCATTCTCATGCCAAAAAAAAAAGAATAACAACAACCAACCTTTACTAGAGAAAGGTTGAAAATCGGTTTTAACAATTGCAGGCAAAAGTTGAAAACCGTCGAAACACATATGCTTTTATGCTAAACCAAAAAAGATTCAACATATTGTGACTTTTTCACATATTGTTTTTACAAGAACCCCTCATGATCCTTTGGTAAAGCCTACCAACATGGGCTAGAACTTAATCCCGCTAAATCAAAAAGTCACCCAAAGCATAAGGGTTCACAACATATTATGAGATCGAATATCAAGGTAATAAAACCGAAATCAACCATCTCATAAACATACATAACATATAAAATAAATCATTAAAGTACCGTCTATGTAAATCAAAACTATCACAAGGAAAATTATAAATCTAATAACTTTATTCATAATATTTTTTATTCCATAGACTTATACAATCAATGAAAGCAATCAAAAATTGATGGCTATTTTTCTAGATTAAGTATTACAACATATAACTTAATCTCTAGTGGTGATCTTGTTGTTTACCGATGTTTCTTCAGTGTTCAAACTGTTAAAGCATGTCTCAAGAGACTTGTCTGCAACCACTTCTTGTTTCTCAAGATCGTCAACAATAACCTTGAGTTAAGAGAGAAATCCTCTTGCTTCTTCAAGTTGAAGTTTCAAACCTCCAAATTCACTTTTCATCTCTTGAATTTTATCTTTTATTTCATCCTGATTTTGAACTAAGATAAAGAGATTTCCTATGAGTTCTTCAAACTCATTCATAACATTACTCATACCATCTGTTGAAAAATACTTGGTAAATTCTGAATCATCGATAGAAAAAAGACATGATTCTTCTTGAACTCTAGCAGAGGTAGAATCAGGTTCGATTCTCGAGATAAAATTCCTAATTTTTCGACATGGGACAAACCCTTGACAGTTTCTTACTATTCGTGCTTCCCTTCTATCACTCCTTGTAACACTACGAGTTATAGGAGACATACTTCAAGGAGAGATAATAATCCTAAGGCAACAATAGTTTCTCGAAAATATAAATCATGTTTTCGAACTTCTCCTTTTACTGATGAGGAGACCTAAAATGTATTCCTTAAATATCTTTTATTATCAAATATGGGAACTACCATTAACATGTGCCCTTAATTTTTATGTGCTTCCTCATCCATCTTAGGGAACGGATTAGGATGAGGGCGCACAACCCTGATACAACTAAGTTGTATCAGAATAAGCTTTTTCAAGCTTATATTGAATATCAGAAACATAGTTCATGTTTCTCTTAGGGAATTTCTGCCCAATAAATTTTCTCCCAAGACGATGATCTTTTCTAACTCTAGAGATATGATCATGTGGAGAAACTGTACTGATGTGAGAATTATCAGAGACTGATATACCTCTCTTAATTCTTTCAATGAGATTTTCATATGATTTTCTCATTCTAAGGACTTCCTTATGATTCACATCAGTGTGATTATCTGAAACAATTATTGGAAAATACTCATTGTTTCTTTTGGCAGAGATTCCATCTTTCCCTTCCTTCTGGAATCGTTCTTCATCAAAACAAGAATTGTTTCGATATGGATGAGGAGGAATCTTCTTCCAGAAGCTATTGTCAACAATTTTATCTGATTTTGAGTTGACCTTATAGGGTTGTGGCATGATCTGTCTTTCTACTGAGGAATGATCTTTCAGTTTTTTAAGACAAGAAACTTCCTTCAAAATTTTTACCACCGTATGTTGAAGAAGTATAAGTTTCCTATCAAGTGACTGAAAAGTGTATTCCTTAAGATTATTATCATGGAATCGGTTCAAAGTTTCCTTTGGAAAAGATTTCATCTGATCATCAGTAGTCATAGAAGCTTATTTCTCATCCTCTTCTGACTTGATGTAGTTCGGTAAACTACCATCATCTTGATCTATTTCAGATGTGACTAATAAAATAGTATCATTTGTCAGAGTCATTGGACATGTCTCTTTGTCAAGAGAATTAACAAGAGCTTCTAATTTGACAATGAGATTCATATTCTCTTCAGTCAGACTATTCATTTGACTGTCTTTATTCTGATCTTCTATTTAAGAAGATTTGACTCTGTTTTTAAAATCAACAATTTAGAAGACAAAGTTTTTATAGGCTTTAGGAGTTTTACCAACTCTTTATCAACATCTTCTTTTTCATCAGAAAAATACATAGATGTTTTCGCAACTCCTGGATCATGAGTCAACGAGGTAGTAACATCTTCAACCTTTGAGTAGTCATACTCTTGCTTAACCTTAACTGAATCAGACATGATTCAATTCTTATAGGATGGATCGCACCAAACACAGATTGTTAGATATTTTCGTGTTTGCCTGCTCTGATACCAATTGAAAAGGAGATGGTATCCAAATATACCTCAAGCTATTACTTTTCCTTCCTATAAGCCCTTTCCCCGAAAGTGATTGTCTATAAATTGAGTCGAGACAATACAACAAATTGGTTCACACTTTGTGTGATCATCTATGGATACGAGATCGAGACAATACAACAACAAAGTGTGTTTACTTGATACAAATGTTCAGACTTAACCAAACTCAATAGGATTCACGTATCAAGTAAATAGGAATTAACGTTTGTGCAATTTACTTTAATTATAATAAAACAATTATAATGCGGAAATATAAAGTAAATGACACGGCAAGATTTTGTTAACGAGCAAACTGCAAATGCAGGAAAAATCCCGGGACCTAGTCCAAAATTGAATACTCTCAGGATTAAGACGCTATACAAAATAATACCAACTTCGTATAGTTGAGACTAAGCAACTAAACCTATAGTTCACCTAGTTCCTTCTGTATTCCCACGCCTCCAACCTGTAAACAAGTCACGTACTTGGACCAATTCCTTTGGATCGTATTCCAAACAGTAAAGGAACAACAAATCTGTTTGGTATCATCTCTTGTGCAAAGGTTCCCTTGTTTACCTTAACATAAACTCCTTTGCCAGGTTCCAAGATCTATCTTATGTTCAATCACCCGAAGGTAATCGTTAAGATTAAGCCAACAACACTCTTCAACCAAGTAATATGTGTTGATGCCGATATTTCTCAATTAATCAATCCAATCTACTACAAGGATAAACCGATTATTAATTGGATCCACTTTTTCCAAAACAAGTATTGTGCACACCAAAGATTGCAAAAACCAAGTCAGAAATCTTCAATATCTTCTTTTTCTTCAAATCTTCTTAAATCTTCAATAAACACCTGCAGATAATTACTTGAATCTCTTGTGATCAATCACACACAGAACAGAGTCTGTTAACAATAGATTATCACAAGATCATCTTTAGATCTAACAACAGTCTAAATATCCCTGTCGAAAACTTGAACTAGTTTGAGCGAATCTTATATCAGAAGAAAATATTCTCAAGCATAAACAAACTAGGTGCAATCAAATTTCAACCACCGTTAGTCAATCAAATCAATACGAAAACTAAAGATAAACCGCAATATCTAGTTTCCCACCAACGGGTCGCGCTAGAGCTTCTCAATCCCAAAGAAGACTTTAAATTGAGCGGCCGTAAGAGATTTCACCTAATTAGATTACTCTCCCCTCCGATAGGCGGCTTCACCAGTAACAAAGACAAAAGAAGAAGTCTATGTCATGCATGATTAGTTTGCTAGAAATTAAAACTCAATGCATTTATAGACAAGGAAGTTTGGACACCAAGAAATTTCCAAAACCGAAAATATTCTCAAGATATTTTTCATTACTCCACCAAATTCGGTTTTCATAATTCCTTTGAATGCATTGTCCAAAAAATAACGATCGAAATTTCCTTGGAAAATCTTTAATTAGCAAATGCACATTACTAATTCTTATTTTCCATATATAATTAAAAACCCTTAATTAAAAAGTAACTTAACTTATTTAATTCGATCTTGGGATTTACTTTCTTCTTAGCCTTTAAGGAATATCTTTGAACAATAAAGAATAAGCATTAATACACCGTGTTCAAAGAGTGACGACATCTTACTCTTGCAAGTCTTTTCCATGCTTGCTCACTTGAAACCGATTTACCACGCTTCCAAACAAGTTTAGAATTGGTTCATCTGACTTTCAAGAACTATGTGATTGATCAAGTACCACTCAATCACAACTCATGGGTTTACGGTTCTACCAAAACAAGTTTTGATTCTACCGCCATGTGAGTACTGTGCATAGTTACACTAGCATACCAAAGATACGACTGACTAGGTACTAGGATCGGTTCCCCACATATATTTTGTATCTAACTTGTATGCACTGCACATATCCATAAGATCGGTTCTCCCTTCCCCAAAACGTGTTGTACATGTTCATAGGATCGGTTCCCCTTTCTTCCATAAACCTTGCTGCACCTCATACAAGGATCGGTTTCCCTTGTGATCCACTACACCTCTTACTAGGATCCCTTCCCCTTCTCCCAGTAATAAGTTCAGACATACACAACCCGATCATACCCCAGGTGATTACTTAAGATCGGTTTCACTAATAGAAGTCATACCAATATATAAGTCAGGCCTCATGTGAATAGTTTTACCAAGAACACAAACAAGTCATGAGCGGTTATACTAATCACACATATTGGTCTTTCATAAGATATGCAATGAAGAACTTCCCCAATAACGCCTGGAGATTTCCTTTTAAGTTTACAATACATATCATGAACTTACTTCCTTAGAACACATGTAAACATTGTTCCCAATGATGAAATCCTCACCTCATACCCATACATAATTACAATAACATTCATATGATTATGTAGATATCTTATATACAAAGTTTAATGGTTAAGCAAGAAACTTCATATTGTATTCCTTAATACTATGTCTATCTAGAGTGTTCATGCTTCGCAGTTTTATGTTTTCAATATGCATGACTTGAAAGATGCGTTAGGGAATGAAACATTTCAAGTCAAATATCACTAACCTCAAGTGGAAGGATGATTTTTTCATTGTAGCTCCGCACTTCTTCAAATCTTCGCAATACTTTTAATATCTCACCCTAATACTTTCAATCTAATCTATACGAAGTTGACTATAGTACATTTAAATCAAGCGACTTCTTAAATGAGTTTTGGCTCACTAAAATATGACAACCAAACTTGACATAACAACGCTTGGTGGGTTCAACCGAGCAATGCTCTAACAAGAAAAAATCCAAAAGAATGAGAATTAGACGAGGTAAGTTTGTTAACTTATCAAACCTTGAAATGTCACCCTGTGACACAAGATGTGAACACTTTGTTCACTCTATTACTATCTAAATCATAGTAATAAACTGTATCCTTATTTTGGACTTGAAAAATAAGGATTACTTCAAGGTTGTTCAAGTCTTGTATATCTTTTGTTGATTTTCTATTCCATTTTGAGCAAGTAAATATTTTATTGTTAAAATTGATGATGTATCATGAACTGTGAAGACTTTTTCAAAGTCCTTTAGGGTTGTGTTATCCTAGGGTCTATTTATGTGCACTTGTGAAAATCATTGTTCTTCACCTTCTCTCTCTTATAAAGATACAGTCTTATGGCCCCTATAACAAGAGTTACCACGGAAATTGATGTTGTAGAAAAAGTCAATGTGTATCTGTGCGAAAGAATTTCTTCTTCAAGGAAAAGGAAGGAAAAGAACACGATTGATGATCCGGGTTCTTCCTCTATTTGCCTATTGTATGTTTGTCATACTGATAATAACTTTAGGGCTATGGTGAAGGATTTCATCGGGAAAAGAAATTATTTAAAATCTCGAATCATTTCATCTTTAAGAGATGTCTCTCACTATGAACATATGTTGTCTATAACAAAGAACACTTTGCGTGAACTAAAAAGAGAACTTAGTGAGTTAACCAATATTTCTGATGATTTAGAGGAATTGAATGATCCCATCATCAATGGATTTTTCAATAATGAGAAGGAATTCTCTGTAGATGCCTTGAGAAAGCTCTACAATGTCTAGTAAATCATTTTTTTCATGTTTTTAGAAGAATAACTAGGGTTTTGAATAGCCATTATTGTGAGTACACATAGCTATATATGTCCAACGTTTTTCATCTTCATGTTTTTAGATTCATTTGTTTTGGACCATGATTTTTGCAATTTTAATCTTTATGATTTGGTATATTGGAAATTGTTATGGGATATGTTGTTTTCGTACCTTGACTATCCCATACTTTTTCAAAAGTTATCTCTATTATGTCGATATGAATGTGTTGATAAAAGATAGAATGAACTTTTGACTTTACAAAAGTTAAAGCCTTTTATGTAATTATTTTGATGGAAGAAAGGATAAAGCTTTTGTCTGTCTATAATATGTCACTGTGCAAATAGTGATGGAAAATAGAATGAATCCTTATATATTCCGCAGTATTTATTCAATCTCTGATCCACATTTTTGTGCACATACTGTGTTGCTCCATAAGTTTTCTTATATTTTGCATGACCAATTGAATTGATCATTCTCTTGTGATCAGTTTAGTTGTTGCTCCGTAAGTTCTCTTATGATGAGCATGACCAATTGAATTGATCACTTTCTTGTGGTTAATTTAGTTGTGTATTCCGATTAAACTAATCATGGGTCTTATTGTGATTAATTTAGTTGTTGTTTTTCGATTGAATTGTTCATTGGTTCTCTTGTGGATGATTTAATTGAATACTTTGGATTCAAATTCATGATTTCATGTGATTTGGTTTATCCAAAGAAATTCTTCTTTTCTTGTGAAAGTAAGGTTGCCTTTATTGTTCTTTCGGGAATGACATTTTATGGGGGAGAGTTCTTTTGAACTTGTGCTTAATTTCCATATCTTTGTGGGGAGTGCGGCTGTGGAATATTATATGGGTTATCTTGTATCTTTGTAAACTCCTTGATGAATGCATTTAGCTTCGGGTTTATGATGGCATCTAAATTTGTTGGTATGTTAATACACATTTGCTGGTTATGAAGCATCTATGTGGAAATTTCATTAGGATCCCACTAATTTTCGTACCTTTGCCAATTTTATTGGCAAAAAGGGGGAGAATTAATTTGTAGTTCACACTACAAGTACATATGGTTTACGGATCATTATGTAATGGGGAGTGGTTTTCATGTTGAGATGAAGTATTGACTAAGGGGGAGTGATACATATCACCATAGTGTTATTGTCAAAGTTGTGATACAATTGAACTTTGATGCTGTGTGATAATACTATGACACTGTATAACAATGATTCTCATTGTTATAGCTACAGATTTTCAACTAACGATGGTGCTAAACTTACAACCTTTGGAATCGTTGGAGTACTTGGAAGTGAAGAAGATTTCGAGTCATGTTGAAGATGCCAAGGAGATCAAGCATGTGGATGAGAAGCTACAATCTTTATTTATTTTGCATTCCATATGTACTGATAGTTTTGTCACTAAAATTGACAAAGGAGGAGATTATTAGAGCATTGCGCGGTCGAACTCGCATGCATTGCTATCTCAAGCATGTTTGTCAATGTTAGTGATCAAAACTATAAGTCTTGATTTCTAGCCTATTTATAGATGTCTCAGACTAGGACATAGATAATGTAGTTGAGCTTAGATTTCTCGGCCGTTCATCATTTGAAAACGAAGAACTACTAAGGGGAGCTTGTGGAACTTCATCGATAAAAGGTATGTGGAGACTTAAACTCATATATCACTTGGAAAGTCTATTTCTACTCTATCTCCTATATTAAGACATAAGTTGTATTATGATATAGTTTTTTACTATACATATTTGAGATTTCGAGCTGAGTATATCTCGCTTACATATTTCTCGAAATATGTGTTGGTAAGCTTTCGCTTCGACCAATTTCATCTTATATCATGAGAAAATTACCGAGTAAGATCTTACATGGTTTGTGTGATACAATCATTTGGTGTAAGACTTGGAATGTTTCGATAATGATTATTTTAATATCTTGAAAATTGCTTTGATGCTAATAGTGTGTGAAAAAGACTATTGTCATTATAGAAGAATGTTTCAATAATTGAAATAAAAAGTTTAGAATATTGTAACCTTCTTTAGATATAAGCATATTGTGTGTTCGCACATTTGTGTATAAGTCCAAAACCGGGAACCTAAAGTATGCATACTTGTTTGTATACCAAATGGTTAAAGGAGACTGGATAAGTATGCGTACCCGTATGTATACTAGCATAAGTTCACGTCCGTGAATTTCTGCTGATGTTGGATTTCAAAACCAACTCATTCAGTTACCTAAGTATGCATACCCGTATGTATACTGGAGGAAAGTTCACGTCCGTGAATTTCTGCTGAGTTTGAAAAAACCAAACTCACAAAACCGGTTACTTAAGTACGCGTACTTAAGTGGTTACTTTCTAAAATCGGTAGTGTACATGAACTTAAACATTTATCAATATGGAATGCAATCTTTGCAAACCATGGCTATAATGTTCATGTATTGATTAGAGTGAATCAAACCGATTTTTCTTCAATTGTGTTCTTGTATAAATCAATGAGAATATAGCAATTGAACAACTATTTAACTAGTTTCTTTTGAGTCATTTGAACTACTTATGATTAAGATGAAAAGGTTATTATGAGAGTAATCATATGGCTAACCTCGGATAACTATTAGTGAACCAACATGGTGTATACGGTTGGGCACGGTTACATAAACCTAAATGAGGGTACAATTCATTTGTGTGTAACAAGCTAAGTTCGATCTAACGGTTGAAAGATATTAGCTTGGTGGAATCAGGTTTTGCATCTAACGGTGATTATTGAATTCTTTGTTACCAAGGTAACTTGGATTGCAAACCATGATTTGGAAACCTATATAAGGAAGAACTCTAACAACTGGGAAACCTAATCCCCACACCTCATGTGTGTTACTAGTTGCATAACTAGAGTCGATTCTCCTTTAACCTTAGGTTTCTTCTCGAGACCATATAGGTTAACGACTTGAAGACTTTATTGGGATTGTGAAACCAGACCCAACTATTCTCTTTGTAGTTGCGTGATCTGATCTTGCTGTTTCCATCGTGATTAAGTTCAATCGTAAGATTGGTTTGAGATTTATATCTCCAATAGGCAAGATAGAAAAGTAGTCACAAATACCTTTGTCTCATCATATGTGATTCCACAATAACTTGTTTCGCTAGTCGATTAAGTTTATTATGAGGTGATTGATAATACTAGGATATTATTCGGGAATATAAGTCTGGATTATCAATTGGTTCATGTTCACCTTGATTTTATCAAAATATGGAACAAAACTTGTAGGTTTATCTGTGGGAGACAAATTTATCTATTCCTATAGACTTTTCTGTGTGAGACATATTTGTTTATCAAGTCTTCGACTTTGGGTCGTAGCAATTCTTAGTTGTAGGTGAGATCAGCTAAGGGAATCAAGTGCGTAGTATCTTGCTGGGATCAAAGATATAAGGAGTGCAACTGTACCTTGAATCAGGGTGAGATTCATTAGGGTTCAACTACATTCCAGTCCGAAGTTAATTTTTAGTAGGCTAGTGTCTGTAGTGGCTCAATACAGTGTGGTGTTCAAACTAGACTAGGTCCCGGGGTTTTTCTGTATTTGCGGTTTCCTCGTTAACAAAATTCTGGTGTTTGTGTTATTTCTTTTCCACATTATATTTTGTTATATAATTGAAATATCACAGGTTGTGCGTTAAGATCAATCAATTAGATTATCCAACCTTTGGTTGTTGATTTACATTGATTGAAACTTGAACATTGGTCTTTGGTACCATTCAAGTAACTCCTCTTATATTCAATCGGGCTTGCAGATTGCTATTTTCTTATTAAATTAAGAGTTAGAGATATTAAACTCTTTGATATACTTTATTCTAGATTGAGTCTGACTGTCTAGTTGATTTTCTAGAAAGTGTATTGTAGTAAGTCCTCTCAGATTGCCCAACGAATTACTGGGTGTGGTTGTTGTACCCCCACATTTCAGAACCTCATCTAAACAAGTAGTGTTACCAATTCTAACCTCGTCATCTTAATTATGTGAATAAATATCCTCATTTTCAAGAGTAATATCGGAAGGCAGTGACTAAATACAACCCATGTTTGGGTTAAATACATCCTACATTTTACTTGATACATATTGATCTCTATACCTTGGTAGCTATTACTATAAAGGCAGAATTCAGAATAATAATAGACGAGAAACTTGGAAAACATAACATAAGTAGTAATTCGAATAAAATATTTTCTCTAGATTATGAACAAGAAAACGATTACAATTCTCTAAAAAATGGATTAACCTTAAACTGTTTTCTAAGCTTGCACAAGTATTGTTCCAAACTTTCTCTAGGTTTTATGTGCCTAGTTTATGTCTTTAGCTATTAGCCAAAGCCGTCTATTTATAGCCTTCATCGTACTCGACCGACCAATGAATTCTATTAGGAATCTATTTCCTAAACTAAGTGAAAAGGCGGTGGTCTAACGACCACATCCAATATTTTGATTAGCAATCTGTATGGACAAACTCCAATATACTTTTTATGAGAATTAACTAGACAGTCAGACTCAATCAATAGAAAAGTATATCAAAGAGTTTATATCTCTATCTCTCGATTTAAATATTACTCAAGCAAATTACGAGTCTCAATTTAAATACAAGAGAGATAACTTGGATGGTACCAAGACTAATATCCAAGTGTCAATCGATTTAAATCAACAACCAAAAGGTCAGATATTCTAATTGATTGATCAACAACGCACACATGTATTATTTCAATTATAAAGATAAACAATATAATGCGGAAAATGAAATAACATAGACACCAGAATTTTGTTAACGAGTAAACCGCAAATGCAGAAAAACCCCGGGACCTAGTCCAGATTAAACATATACTGTATTAAGCAGCAACAAACACTAGCCTACTCCAAGATAACTTCGGTCTGGACTGTAGTTGAACCCCAACCAATCTCACACTGATCCAAGGTATATTTATGCTCTTACGCCTCTGATACCAGAAGGATACTGCGTACTTGATTCCCTTAGATGATCTCACCCACAACTAAGAGTTGCTACGACCCAAAGTCGAAGACTTTAATAAACAAATCTGTATCACACAGAAAAGTTTATGGTAATAGATAAATTCGTCTCCGACAGATAAACCTACGAGTTTTGTTTCATCTTTTGATAAATCAAGGTGAACAAGAACCAATTGATAAACCAGACTTATATTCCCGAAGAACAACTCAGTATTATCAATTACCTTACAATAGTCTTAATCGACGCGGCAAAAAAAAGATATTGTGGAATCACAAATGATGAGACGAAGATATTTGTGACTAATTTTTATCTTGCCTACCGGAGATAGAAATCTCAAGCCAATTATTACAATTGTACTCGTATGATAGAAACAACAAGATCAGATCACACAACTATAATAAAAGTAGTATCGGTCTGGCTTCATAATCCCAATGAAGTGTTTAAGTCGTTAACCTGGTTTAGAATAAGAAACCAAAGGTTAAAGGAGAATCGACTCTAGATTAGCAAACTAGTATCACACAAAATGTGTGGGTATTAGGTTTCCCAGTTGCTAGAGTTCTCCCTTATATAGTCTTTCAAATCAGGGTTTGCAATCAATGTTAGCTTAGTAACAAAGCATTCAATATTCACCATTAGATGAAAACCTGATTAAATTCAAGCTAATATTTATCAACCGTTAGATCAAAAATATAGATTGCTATACACACATGTAATGCACATTTGTAGGCTTGTGTAACCGTACCCAAACTTGTACATTAGTTGGTTCAACATAGTCAACCAAATGGTTAGCCATATGATAACTTTCATATCAACCATATTCTTCTTCACCATAACTAGTTCAAATGACTCAAAAGAAATAGTTAGAGAGTTGTTCAATTGCTTAGATCTTTATGTACTAAATAAGACACAATTGAAGCAAAAACAATTTGATTCACTCGAATCGGTTTATGAACTATATAGCCATGGTTTGCAATAACATTCCTTAGTTTATAAAGATATGTTCACAAACATCGTTTTTAGACATAACCTACTCAAGTTCACGGACTGGGTTCGTGGCCTTAAGTCACCGGATGAAGTTCATAAACTCCAGCAGAAATTCTCGGGTTTGATAACTTCGCCAGTTCGCTGACTGGGTTCGCATACTGATTTTGCGAACTTGAAGCTCACGCACTTCTCCGGTTCTCTTGATCAACAAAGTACGCAAACTTTGGTTCAAGGAATAAGGACTTATTCATATATGTATTTCCACAACAATTCTTATATCCTCCATTGGTTATATTGTATAAATCTCATTTTAATCATTGAAACATTCTCAGAGGACGTCATATAGTTGTTATTCACAAACCATTTTTCGTCAGAGCAATTTTCAAGGTGATTGATACATAACATGACTTTCGTCACTAGGTAAAGATGAACTTGGCTAAAGCGAAAGCTTTACCAACATATATTTCGAGAAATAGATAGGCGAGGTAAACTCGGCTCGAAATACCAAATGTGTATAATCTTAGTTTATACAGCAAAATGACTTTTATCTCAAGATTAGAGATAGAGTAGATATACTTTTGAGTGATAGATAAGTTCAAGTCTCCACATACCTTTTAGTCGATGAAGATCCATTAGTTCTGTTAGAGCATTGCTCGGTTGAACCCACCAAGCATTGGTATGTCAAGTTTGGTTGTCATATTTTAGTGAGCCAAAACTCATTTAAGAAGTCACTTGATTTAAATATACTAGAGTCAACTTCGTATAGGTTAGCTTGAAAGTATTAGGGTGAGACATTACAATTATTGCGAAGACTTGAAGAAGTGAAGAAGTACGGAGCTACAACGACAACATCATCCTTCCACTTGAGGTTAGTAATATTTGACTTGAACTGTTTCATTCCCTAACGTATCTTTAAAGTCGTGCATATTAAAAACATAAAACTTCGAAGCATGAACACTCAAGATAGACATAGTATTAAGGAATACAATATGAAGTTTCCTGCTTAACTATTAAACTTTGTATATAAGACATCGACATAATCGTATGAATGTTATTGTGATTATGTATGGGTATGAGGTGAGGATTTCATCCTAGGGAAGAATTTTTACATGTGTTCTAAGGAAGTATGTTCATGATATGTGTTGTGAACCAAAAAGGAAATCGCCAGGCATTATCTCATGACTTGTTTGTGTTCATGGTAAAACTATTCACATAAGGCCTGACTTATATATTTGTATGACTTATATTAGTGAAACAGATCTTAAGTAATCACCCGGGGTATGATCGGGTTGTGTATATCTGAACTTATTACTGGGAGAAGGGGAACCGATCCTAGTAAGAGGTGCAGTGCATCACAAGGGGAACCGATCCTTGTATGAGGTGCAACAAGGTTTATGGAAGAAAGGGGAACCGATCCTATGAACATGTGCAACACATTTTTGGGAAGGGGGAACCGATCCTATGAACATGTGCAGTGCATACAAGTTAGATACCAAATATATGTGGAGAACCGATACTAGTACCTAGTCAGCCGTATCTTTGGGAAGCTAGTGTAACTATGCACAGTACTCACATGGAGGTAGAACCGAAACTTGTTTTGGTAGAACTTTAAACCCATGAGTTGTGATTGAGTGGTACTTGATCAATCACATAGTTCTTGAAATTCAGATGAACCAATTATAAACTTGTTTAGAAGTGTGGTAAATCGGTTTCAAGTGACCAAGCATGGAAAAGACTTGCAAGAGTAAGATGTCGTCACTCTTTGAACACGGTGCATTAATACTTATTCTTTATTGTTCAAAGATATTCCTTAAAGGCTAAGAAGGAAGTAAAACCCAAGATCCAATTAAACAAGTTAAGAATCTTTTTAATTAAGGGTTTTAAATTATATATGGAAAATAAGAATTAATAATGTGCATTTGCTAATTAAAGATTTTCCAATGAGATTTCGATCGTTATTTTTGTACTGTGCATTCACAGGAGTTATGAAAACCGAATTTGGTGGAGTAATGAAAAATATCTTGAGAATATTTTCGGTTTTGGAAATTCCTTGGTGTTCAAACTTTCTTGTTTATAAATACTTTTCGTTTGCATTTCTAGCAAACTAATCCTGCGTGACATAGACTTCCTCTTTTGTATTCTTTACTGGTGAAGGCGCCTATCGGAGAGGAGAGTAATCTAATTAGGTGAAATCTCTTACGGCCGCTCAATTTAAAGTCTTCTTTGGGATTGAGAAGCTCTAGCGCGTCCCGTTGGTGGGAAACTAGACATTGCGGTTTATCTTTAGTTTTTGTATTGATTTGATTGACTAACGGTGGATGAACTTTGATTGCAACTAGTTTTTTTATGCTTGAGAATCTTCTCTTCTGATATAAGATTCACTCAAACTAGTTCAAGGTTTTGACATGGATCTTTATACTGTTGTTAGATCTAAAGACGATCTTATGATAATCCATTGTTAACAGACTCCGTTCTGTGTGTGATTGATCACAAGAGATTCAAGTAGTTGTGTGCATGTGTTTATTGAAGATTTAAGAAGATTTGAAGACAAAGAAGATATTGAAGATTTCTGACTTGGTTTTTACAATCTTTGGTGTGCACAATACTTGTTTGGGAAAAAGAGGATCAGACTATAATTTATTTATCCTTTTGGGTATCTTGATAGAATAGTTGAGAAAGATCGGCATCAACACATATCACTTAGTTGAAGAGTGTTGTTGGCTTAATCTTAACGATTTCCTTTGGGTGATTGAACATAAAATAGATCTTGGAACCTGGAAAAGGAGTTTATGTTAAGATAAATAAGGGAACCTTTGTGCAACTCATATCACTTGGTTGAAGAGAGTTGATGCCAAACATATTTGTTGTTCCTTTACTGTTTGGAATACGAACCAAAGGAATTGGTCCAAGTACGTGACTTGTTTATAGGTTGGAGGCATGTGAATACATAAGGAACTAGGTGAACTATAGGTTTAGTTGCTTGGTCTCAACTATACGAAGTTGTCTTATTTTGTATAGAGGCTTAATCCTGAGAATATTCAATTCTGGACTAGGTCCCGGGGTTTTTCTGCATTTGCGGTTTCCTCGCTAACAAAATATTGCTGTGTCATTTACTTTATATTTCCGCATTATAATTATTTTTATTATAATTAAAGTAAATTGCACTAACGTTAATTCCTATTTACTTGATACGTGAATCCTATTGAGTTTGGTTAAGTTCGAACCTTTGTATCAACTAAACACACTTTGTTGTTGTATTATCTCGATCTAGTATCCATAGATGATCACACAAAGTGTGAACCGATTTGTTGTATTGTCTCGACTCAGTCTATAGACAATCACTTTCGGGGATATGACTTATAAGTAGGAAAAGTAATAGCTTGAGGTATATTTGGGGTACCCTCGCATTTTAAATTGGTATCAGATAAGGCAAACACGAAAAGATCTAACAATCTGTGTTTGGTGCGATCCATCCTATAAAAATTGAGTCTGGTTAATAATTCAATTAACGTAATGACATGATTTGACTACTTCAGGAATTCATGGCGGATAACACATATGAAGTATGTAATAATACTTTTATTCCTAAACCTGTTAGGAATTATGCATATGTATGTCATGAATGACTTACCTAATCCTTTGATTGTCATAGGATTGTATATCATTATGATAAGTAATGATGTAATGGTCAATGAGACAGATTGTATCTTGAAGATGCTTAAGATTCTACTTAAGATTTTTATGAACCTTGGCTATAGTGTTCTTGTGAAATCTAGAATCTTAAATATATTTTGGATAGCCTATCAAAGTATATTTGTATATATTTTCGCTTCTATTGGTACAAGTTTGGAAAATATATAATCCTCCAAGGATTGAGTTTTCAGTTAATAATTCTATTAACAATGGATTGCTTCATACACCTCACAACTATTTTAATGAAGCAAGTGATATTTTAAAATTCTACAAGATTTATGATTCAAGTGGTATTTTTTAACAAATATCATTTTTTGTTCAAACATGTATCTGTATACTCTGTAAAACTCTTGAGTAAGTTTCAAGTAATATTATCAATCTTTGGTAATAAAAGAGTCAACAGACTTTTGGACAGAAATATGGAATCAATCCAAAATAAAGATCTAGTCCATGAAAAATTTGTTTTCCAAAAGAAAAACATTGAAACAAAATCGGATTCGTCTTCTTACAAGTCTCGGTTTCCGATTTTGCTAGTATTCCTAAAACTAGCTGTTTCCGGTTTTTGACCCCAAGCCTCCCTATAAAATATAATCTCTTGCTATGTGTTCGAACATATTTGGGAAAACTAGCCAAAACCGAAACTAGGGTTTTTCATATTTTCTCAAATATGGGAAAAGGAAATCAAGGACTAAGTCTGCTGATAATCGGGTCAAAATTGATAAGGTTGATAGGATCAGATTTCCGATCAATATAGATAATAAGCATGAATTTGCTCATTTTGTTGACAGCTCATGCTTTAGGAGATATGAAACTCTCAAGGGAATAAAATTTACTGCTGAAAAAATGTTTGATCCTGAAGTCCAAAATAAGGAATATGTAAAGTTTGTTCAAGATCGGTACTAGGGAAATCTTTTTGATTTTGAAGAATACTCAACTGATATGGCAAGAGTTTTTTATGCCAATATGCACAATATTGATCACAAAAAACTCAGTTTTGTGACTTTCGTTGGTCGAGGAATCTATTACATTAATCGTTCAACAATCTCAAACGCTATTAAGTACAATGTGGAATGTAATCACTTGATTACTGGAGTTGAAATTGAACACGATAACATTTCAACATGCATCATTGGAAAGAAGTCGACTTAGGAAAATGATAGATGACCAACAAAGGATATACCCTTTCATCTAAGGGTTTTTGGAAAACTTGCACTATAAATCATTTTTGCAAGTACAAGAGACAAGTCAGTTTGGGACAAATCGTTTTGCTGAATTTGTCTATTTCCTGTTAAAAGAAGACTCCCAGACAGATATATGTGGAATAATTGTTAGTCAAATGATGAAGATATCAGATTCTATCTCGTCTTCTGGATTCAAGAGGCATCTCGGGTTTCCATGTATAATCACCAGAATATGTGAAAATACTTGGGAAGATAACTGTACTGATATGAAAAGAATCAGTACTGTAACTGATAAGGTTTTGAACCAAATGATAGGAGGACAAGGCTCTTAAGATGTGGTTGAAGTAATTCCATCTAAGTTTTTCAAGAAGTCTCTCGGTATTCAGCTTGAAAAGATTGGTAAACAACTTGGTTGTTTTCAAAAACAGATGACATTTGCTGCCAGAAATAATCCGGAAACTCATAACAGAATTCTGAACATTGAATCCGAGTTCTGGAACATTGAATCAAAAATTGAAGAAAGACGGCAAAAAACTCTCAATGGGCAAACAAATGAAGTTTGAGTTTGTGCTTCTCTTTGGATAATAAGAATAGACTTTAGTTGTTGAGTTATTTCAATTTTTTGCTTAAGTACAAAACTATCCTATTATGATGAATAAAGTTATTTGATTTATTATTTTTCGTGTGATAGTTTTTGATTTACATAGCCGGTACTTTAATGATTTATTTATATTCTATGTATGTTTATGAGATGTTTGATTTCGGTTTTATTACCTTGATATTCGATCTCATGATATGTTGTGAACCCTTATGGTTTGGGTGACTTTTTGATTTAGCAGGATTAAGTTCTAGCCCATGTTGGTAGGCTTTATCAAAGGATCATGAGGGGTTCTTGTAGAAACAATATGTGAAAAAGTCAAAATATGTTGAATCGTTTTTGGTTTAGCATAAAAACATATGTGTTTCGACGGTTTTCAACTTTTGCTTGCAATTGTTAAAACCGATTTTCAACCTTTCTCTGGTAAAGGTTGGTTGTTGTTATTCTTTTGTTTAATAACATGAGAATGACAACATAATGGTATTTCGATATCAATTCTCCCGGAAGAAGAAAGCGATGCAATCATATTTGGAGAAGTTGGATGCGAAATTGAGGTAACAATCTTGTTAGTTAATTGTTTTCTTGTTTTAAGAAAAGCCTATTTTTATTTAATATATATATATATATATATATATTGCTTTTTCTTAAAAAAAATAGTTGGTACAATTGATTTGTTTATTCCATTATGTATGTGTGGATGTTTGTGTGATTCAATTGTTTCCGGTTAAGTAAAACTTTTGTTATCTTGCTTTGTGTGTGACATCAATAGTTTAGGCTTATAAAATTTGGTGCAATTGCGGTGCTTTAATGTTTATGTTAATTTAATTGCTTCTAGTTAAGTAAAACAATTGTTATTTTGCTTTATTGTGTGGTATCAATTGTTTAAGCTTACAAAATTTCGGTGCAATAGTGAAACTTTGATTTATGTGTGTTGTTTCAATTGCATCCGGTTGAGGTGAATAATTATGCAAGTTGTCTTATTGGTTTGTATGAATTATTTATGGCTTAACGAATGAATATGTTGACGGGACGAGTTGTTCAGTCCAATTCGATTCTGGATAAGCTAAGATAAGTTAATTCTGATCTTAGTTAGACTTATCAATGTGGAGGTTTCGGTTATTCAAGTCTATCTGAAAGCCTAAACAAGTAAATGCTAGTTAACTAACCTAGTATTTGGATTGTTTGAAATCTAAAGGTCTAAGTTATATGGATAATTAGAACCTGATGAGAAAAATGGAGTTTATCTTTGTTTTGGTCTTATCGAATGAAGCGGTTGTATTTGTACAATCGGTGTAGCAAAGGAACTAAGTTGCTTAGTTGATTTTTGGTTTTCTAAACTAGTTGGGAAAAAAATTTCGGGCAATTATTTCCATGATAACATATCAAAACGTAATTACTTTGTAGTTTCGGTTTTGATATTGGTTATCAAAAATGGTGTGTAAAACCCTCGTGCTTGACTCAACAAGTTGCAAGTCTATTTTGAGATTTGTAAAATCCTTTTCGTGTTGTCCTTTATTTGTTCGCTTCTTTGTCATTTTTGTGACAAAAAGGGGAAGAAATATATGGAGTAAACACGTGATGCTGGTATCAATCATATGGTTGGTTGGTGTCACTAGGGAAGAGGACAATGGTGCTTGATACGTTTATCTAACGAATGAGGAAAAACAAAGACTAAGGGGGAATAGCATATCATATGATTGGGATAACAAATACGTGCGGATTGAAAATCTACCTATCTTACCTTTATGGGGAGTATGAGCTTTGTTATTATAATGTCAACAACGGCATTTTAAGGATTGAATTAATGTAGGTTATGTGTTGTTGAATTCGGGAATCAAGCGTATGTGTAATGAATTATTGTCATTTGTTCATCCATATGATTGTAAGAGTTTTGTCACTAAAATTTACAAAGGGGGAGATTGTTAGAGCATTGCTCGGTTGAACCCACAAAGCGTTGGTATGTCAAGTTTGGTTGTCATATTTTAGTGTGCCAAAACTCATTTAAGAAGTCGCTTGATTTAAATGTACTAGAGTCAACCTCGTAAAGGTTATCTTGAAAGTATTAGGGTGAGACATTACAAGTATTGCGAAGACTTGAAGAAGTACGGAGCTATAACGATAACATCGTCCTTCGACTTGAGGTTAGTGATATTTGACTTGAAATGTTTCATTCCCTAACGTATCTTTCAAGTCGTGCATCTTGAAAACATAAGGGGATTTTGATAAAATACACCCTATGGATTAGTATTTCATAAAATACACCCGTTTTTTACAAAATTGCTCAAATACACCCATTTTCACCTTTTCATCTCGTTTTATTGAAAATACGGTTAACCACCGTTAACCATACAGCTGTCATAAAATAGGGTTGAGTCGGCCGAGTTGACTAGGCTGCACAATGTCTAAGAAAACCCTGAGTGGTTCTTCTTCTCCACCGTTTTACTTCTATGGATCGACTTCTCCCCTGAGTGGTTCTATGGAAAATTGCTTAGCATTTTGAAATCCGCTGAT
The DNA here is from genome assembly GCA_023529315.1 of Papaver bracteatum. NCBI lineage: Eukaryota > Viridiplantae > Streptophyta > Magnoliopsida > Ranunculales > Papaveraceae > Papaver > Papaver bracteatum. The sequence goes on from JAJJWX010000127.1 coordinate 1,942,382, forward strand.
AAAAAATCATGAATTTCTTAGAAATTATGTCTTCACCACCAACCTGCACCACCAAGAATTTTAGGCACCATTCGAACAATACGCAACACTGAAATTTCTTTGAGGAATTTTACCAAACAGGTTATGAGCAAACAACGCCATCAGAAATTAAATAACAATGAAATCACCATTTGAATCATCGATTACCACCAACTTCTTAGATTCTATTCAATCTCGGCCACATCATCATTTTCTGATTCTGACCATCTCACCACCCACTGCAACTAGCTCGGCATATAATCGAATTAGCCAAAATAGAGACCCAATTTTGCTCGCTAATTTTCCAGTTCCTTGAATTTCGCATCACCACTATCGATTAATTTCTGACCATCCCAGAGCCACTTTGACTGATTGCAAAGCAAATCATTGCTGGAAATTAATTATCACAGTACATACCACAAAGAAAATCCGTAAAATCCGTTGATGTTGTTGTTAACACTACCACCACCAGTTCACGCAATTACCCAGCACATCCATAATTCTTCTTTAGCAAATGGGTTATACCTAATTCAATCCCCATTTAATTTATCAACAAAGTATCATCAAATCCCAAATTATAACTTCTTCCCCTGTAAGTATGTATCAAAACCCACATTCAAGTTGATAATCCCAAAATTGAAATAAATTACAACAAATCCATACCTTCATATCATACGAGTAGATAAAACCGATGACTACTTCCTCCCCAAACTAAAGAAAAAGAAGAGAGAAAGAAACATAGAAAAAATAGGCGGAAGAAAGAAATAAAATAAATCCCAATCTTCATCACAAACACTTTGTTCTTTACCTGAGGGTGCGTTAGTCATTTTCTTATCTACAATGAACCTTTGTCATTGATAATTTTTAATGAATGTACGGTAAGATATAAATAAAATGATATGGTGGGCCTTAACGGTTTTATAGATGGTGGGTGTATTTTAGCAATTTTGAAGAAAACGGGTGTACTTTAGGAAATACAAATCCCATAGGGTGTATTTTGTCAAAATAATTGTGAAGCATGAACACTCTAGATAGACATAGTATTAAGGAATACAATATGAAGTTTCTTGCTTAACCATTAAACTTTGTATATAAGACAACGACATAATCGTATGAATGCTATTGTGATTATGTATGGGTATGAGGGGAGGATTTCATCCTAGGGAACAATGTTTACATATGTTCTAAGGAAGTAAGTTCATGATATGTGTTGTGAACCGAAAAGGAAATCGCCAGGCGTTATTGGGGATGTTCTTCATTGCATATCTTATGAACGACCATGACTTGTTTGTGTTCTTGGTAAAACTATTCACACAAGGACTGACTTATGTATTGGTATGACTTTTATTAGTGAAACCGATCTTAAGTAATCACCTTGGGTATGATCGGGTTGTGTATGTCTGAATTTATTACTGGGAGAAGGGGAACCGATCCTAGTAAGAGGTGCAGTTCATCACAAGGGGAACCAATCCTTGTATGAGGTGCAACAAGGTTTATGGAAGAAAGGGGAACCGATACTATGAACATGTGCAGTGCATACAAGTTAGATGCCAAATATATGTGGGGAACCGATCCTAGTACCTAGTCAGTCGTATCTTTGGTAAGCTAGTGTAACTATGCACAATACTCACATGGAGGTAGAACCAAAACTTGATTTGGTAGAATCGTAAACCCATGAGTTTTGATTGAGTGGTACTTGATCAATCACATAGTTCTTGAAAGTCATATGAACCAATTCTAAACTTGTTTGGAAGTGTGGTAAATCGGTTTCAAGTGAGCAAGCATGGAAAAGACTTGCAAGAGTAAGATGACGTCACTCTTTGAACACGGTGCATTAATGCTTATTCTTTATTGTTCAAAGATATTCCTTAAAGGCTAAGAAGGAAGTAAATCCCAAGATCGAATTAAATAAGTTAAGAATATTTTTAATTAAGGGTTTTTAATTATATATGGAAAATAATAATTAGTAATGTGCATTTGCTAATTAAAGATTTTCCAAGGAGATTTCGATCGTTATTTTTGGACAGTGCGTTCACAGGAATTATGAAAACCGAATTTGGTGGAGTAATGAAAAATATCTTGAGAATATTTTCGGTTTTGGAAATTCCTTGGTGTCCAAACTTCCTTGTCTATAAATACTTTGAGTTTACATTTCTAGCAAACTAATTCTGTGTGACATAAACTTCCTCTTTTGTTTTTGTTACTGGTGAAGCCGCATATAGGAGAGAAGAGTAATCTAATTAGGTGAAATATCTTATGGCCGCTCAATTTAAAGTCTTCTTTGGGATTGAGAAGCTCTAGCGCGACCCGTTGGTGGGAAACTAAATATTGCGGTTTATCTTTAGTTTTCGTATTGATTTGATTGACTAACGGTGGTTGAACTTTGATTGCACCTAGTTTGTTTATGCTTGAGAATCTTCTCTTCTGATATGATATTCACTCAAATAGTTCAAGGTATCGACAGGGATCTTTAGATTGTTGTTAAATCTAAAGATGATCTTGTGATAATCCATTGTTAACAGACTCCGTTTTGTGTTTGATTGATCACAAGAGATTTAAGTAGTTGTGTGCAGGTGTTTATTGAAGATTTAAGAAGATTTAAAGACAAAGAAGATATTGAAGATTTCTGACTTCGTTTTTACAATCTTTGGGGTGCACAATACTTGTTTGGAAAAAAGAGGACCTGACTATAATTGATTTATCCTTTTGGGTATTTTGATAAAATAGTTGAGGAAGATCGGCATACACACATATCACTTGGTTGAAGAGTATTGTTGGCTTAATCTTAACGATTGCCTTTGGGTGGTTGAACATAAGATAGATCTTGGAACCTGGCAAAGGAGTTTATGTTAAGATAAACAAGGGAACCTTTGCGCAACTCATATCACTTGGTTGAAGAGAGTTGATACCAAACAGATTTGTTGAACATTTACAATTTGGAATACGAACCAAAGGAATTGGTCCAAGTACGTGACTTGTTTACAGGTTGGAGGCGTCAGAATACAGAAGGAACTATGTGAACTATAAGTTTAGTTGCTTGGCCTCTACTATACGAAGTTGTCTTATTTTGTATAGCGGCTTAATCCTGAGAGTATTCAATTCTGGACTAGGTCCCGGGGTTTTTCTGCATTTGCAGTTTCCTCATTAACAAATTTTTTCTATGTCATTTACTTTATATTTCCACATTATAATTGTTTTTATTATAATTAAAATAAATTGCACAAACGCGCGTTAATTCCTATTTACTTGATACATGAATCCTATTGAGTTTGGTTAAGTCCGAACATTTTTATCAAGTAAACACACTTAGTTGTTGTATTGTCTCGATCTAGTATCCATATACGATCACACAAAGTGTGAACCGATTTTTTGTATTGTCTCGACTCAGTCCATAGACAATCACTTTCGGGGAAAGGACTTATAGGAAGGAAAAGTAATAGCTTGAGGTATATTTGGGGTACCCTCACCTTTTCAAGTTCCTTGAGTAATCCTTCATCTTGTATGATGATCGACGAGGAGTTTTTGAGCTCAACTATACTTTCTATCCTAGTCCAAGACCTTAGTTATAGTAGACTAGAAATCAAGACTGATAGTTTTGATCACTAACATTGAAAAAAATGCTTGAGATAGCAACACATGCGAGTTTGACCGAGAAATGCTCTAACACTAAGTGTATTGCCTAAAACAAAACTCTTCTCTAACTAGGAATTCTGCATAAACAAGGATTCCTTCCTAGAATAGGATTCTTCCCTCAACTTAGCTTGAGGTTAAATAAGTTCCCTAAAGGATTACGGATACACATGTATCATGGGTCCCCCTTTTAAGAACTTGAAATCCTGTGAGAGTTAAAAATGAAGGTTAGGGAACTCGAGAGACCCTTTTTGTTTGTTAAACTACTTGGCCTTGCTAGGAACTTGATATTTACAACCAATTATAAAAGCTTATTTCTCTCCTTGTCGTGTTTTAGTTACTCTTCGCTCCAATATTCAGTCTTCCTTGAGTGGTTCCTCTCTATCAAAGCATAAGTCTTCTACTCGTGGTAAGATCATAGTGTCGTCGCCGTCATCATCAAGTAATGGTGGTTTAAACAACTTCAAGTATTCGACATTTATAACTGAGTACATTCCTAGATAAGGTGGAAGATCCAGACGAAAGGCATTATCACCAATCTGATCGAGTATACAAAACGGTCCATATCTCAATGGCTTCAACTTCTTACCTTCTCCCTTTAGTCGTTCCTTACCTAATTTTAACCATCCCAAGTCACCAACACCGAAATTACAAGATACAAGATGCTTATCATGTTTTGCTTTGTATTTATCTTATGACTTCCTTAATTTTGCTTCAACAGTCGTGTATTTGAGATATCTTCTCCAAGAAATTCTGTGACTTTTGTCGTTCACTTCCTTCCTTCTCCCAATTGAGGTGTCACTGAAAAATACTAGATCAAAAGGGCTAGGTGGTAAGTAACCATAGCATGTCTCGAAAGGATTTTCCTGAAGAATTATGAACTGCTCTATTGAAAGCAAACTGTAGATATGGTAAACTCTCATCCCAAGTTTTAGTATGCTTGGAATTATATCCCCTTAACATGTGAACCATAGTCTTGTTAACTACTTCTGTTTGTTTGTCTGTCTGTAGATGAAAAGTTGTACTCTTCTTCAGCCTAGTGTCCATCATCTTCCATAAAGAATTCCAAAAGTGACTAAGGAATCGACTATCTCTATCAGAAATAATCGAAGTAGGTAAACCAAAATGCTTCCACACATGCTCAAAGAAGAGCTTGGCTGCACCGGCTCCCGTTACCATCTTTGTACATGCAATTAATGCCATCTTGCTGAATCGTTCGACCACAATGAACAAGTAATCATAACCAGACTTGGTCTTTGGTAACCCACCAATAAAATCCATAGAAATACTCTCCCAAGGCCTTGATGGTAGTGGTACTGGTGGATATAATCCATGTTTCCTGTTTGAAGGTATAGATGTGCTGCACAACTTACACCTTCTAACCAACTTAGCCACATCATCTTGCATCTTTGTCCAAATGACATAACGACGAAGGTTAAGAAGAGTTTTATCTATCCCAAAGTTTCCATCAACTCGGGATGTGTGTGCCTCTCTTAATCATTGTGAATGATCTCCATCTTATGGAATGCAAAGTAATTGACCCTTGTACAACAATCCATCTCGAAATTCAAACTCGCCTTTCAAACCACTCTTTACACCTTCTTGAAGTCTTTGCTAGATGTGTATGACTCTGCATACTCTTGAGGAATAATTGGTTGAATTCTCATGGCCACCATTAATGCGCGAATTGGTGGACGAGACAACATATTGGCCAACTTGTTTGTTACTCCCTTCTTGTACTTAATGAGAATGTTGAAACTCATCAAGTAAGACATCCATTTAATGTGACGGGCTTGTTGTAGTTTCGTATGAGCGTGAAGATACTCCAATGGTTTGTGATATGAATGTACCACTACTTCTTTACCTAAGAGATATACTCGCACAGTTGGTGTGTGCAATTTTTTTTTTATATAATATAAATAAAATACTAAAAATAAACAAACAATATATACAAGTCCAAAAGGAAAAAAAAAAAACTAAAAAAAAAAAAAGTTTGCACTTTAATTGGCAAGTACAACTTTCCACCTTTAGATACAAGCAAAACCTGCACAACAAAAACAAAATACCCAAAGTAAAATCTAACAAAAGAAATAAAAATATACAAACAAATCTAAAACCTAGCCTAAAAACAAGTCCGCATCGGTGACCCAAAAATTGATGTGTTGTAGAAGTGGTAAATAAGATGTTCGATTCTCGGGCTTGTCAAGATTCGATTTAAAACCTAATTTTAAATTAACTATCAAATATATACAAAGTGATAATAATATGGAGAGAAACTAGGACTCAGGATTCCACCAATTCTCATATTCATGTGGTTCAACTATTAATTCTAGACAATTATAGCTCATAAAGTAAGAAATATTGAACACATGATCCTCCATTTTGCAACTTAAACAATCACTTCAATCATACATGACTATGTTAAAGTAGAACATAAGTGATAAAAGAGATTATTAACATTAAAATTAAACGACTAGATTGATTTACATTGTTTATATATTCGAACAACATCCCCAACCAATAGGAAAGTTACCTAGTCATATGTTTACTAAAACCCATGGAAAATATATAAAAGAATATGATGAAGAACAATGGTTGTATGTAGATGAGAACTAGAAGATATAAGATATTATTCCCCCTAGATGTAAATATAAATCGTTTGAGCCTTGGATGTTTTTGGCCCTCAACTATCCTCTCTTTATAAGGTTTGGAAACCTATTATAGACAAGAATAATAGCTAACATAAGCATGAATTTAGAAAATATGTAGATTGCGCACCTATCGGATTCCTTTCTTTGTTCAATCTCAGTTTCAAATACTGTTTCAATATGTTGGAATACTCCAAACACAAGGAGTTCAAGAACAACTCATAAAATTCGCAAGATAGATGGATTAACAACATATAAACTCATCTTAAAGTTTTTTTTTGTTTTTTTGTTTTTTGTATAGACGTGAATGTTAGGGATTTCATAAAACATTAAATTTCACACCAATCTATTGCACATTCGACTTTTCTAACTCCAAAACTGGCATCATTAATGAGTGACAATTATACTGTCACTATGGTTTTTCAAATCATTATTGATATAACAAAAGATGATGTCATGATCTGGCATGTCCTGCTAATGATGTAAAATTCTCTATCAAGAATGCCTATAAGAGGATTGCAGAGATAAATTCAATTATCATAATTATGACACCTTAATTATCAACAACAAAGTATATAGTTCTCTTTGGAAAACTGCAGTTTCTCACAAAGTCAAGTTGTTCATTTGAAAATGCATTTAAGGAATTATTCTCATGAGATACTGATTGTTTTACTATAATGCTGATATGGACACCAGTTGTGGCTTATGTTGAAGACATGAAGAAATTTAGAAATTTTATTCTAATATTGAAAACATACATGCAAGACCAGTTTATAGTAATATAAATATCAATATTGATGAAGTGAGTACCGGATGCACCACAATAACATATTTGATTGAATCATGGTTATACCCTTCTTCCAGAGTTATTAATTAAGGATGACTCTGAAATTTGGACTAAAACTCTAATGACAAGTTACTGGATAATATAGAAATATAGATGTGAGACTATCTTTCTAGGAAAATACTTAAAATCTTATTCTTGGTGCATGTAGGTATCAGTTAGATCAACATGGTTCTTTTTCAGTGATTCTAACAACAATGCTTTGAACTTAAACATATCTCATCTTGTTGTGTCAAACTGGATACCTCATGCTGATATGTTTTTAAATTCAATGTCGATGTTTCTTTTGATTATCACACTAACCAGATGTTACTGTCATTTTGATTCGTAATCGTGCATGTACTTTCGAAGGAATCATAGGGAGCTTTGCACAAGACATCTTAAGTCCAAAAGAGCTGGGTGCATGGAAGTCCGAGAGGCATTATTATGAGCCAAAGAAAAATATTTTGACAGAATTCAAGTTGAAGCAGATGTCATAATTGTCATCAGTACCATTATTGGTGAAGGTTCACAGGATCAATATGAAAATAGAAAAAATATGAATGAAATAAAGTCACTTCAAGAGCATTTATTTATTTTTTTAAAATTTTTCTTGGGTCGAAATAGATGATAACGAAGTAGTAGATGGTATCTCTCATTTTATCAGAGAAAGCAAAACCAATTTGGAAAGTTCAAGTAATTTTTCATCTTTCATATGCAATCTTCTTCAAAGGGATTTTCATTTGGATATCTCCTAAGTTAATAAAATGCTCATTTATCAAAATAAAATTTGATCTCGTGTTTCCTCTCTGAGTGGTTATATTCGTTTCAGAATTCACTTTGTAATAAAATACTATCTCAATTTCAAGAAAAGTGATACTTTCACCTTGTAAAAGAAAAAGTATCGCTTTAATTGAAACAAAGGGATTACCATAATGGTTGTACATGATAACGGTTATCTGCTAAAACCGAACCGATTAGGATAAAACCGAATGAATCCTTTTAGTAATGGTTTATTTTTGGTTTAAAAGATTAAAACTGAGAATAATGGTTTCAGGTTTGATGTAAAACTGAGTTAAATTCCAATAGTAAAATTGTTTAATAACCTCAAATATGATTCCGTTGTTAGATTGACTATTTTTGATCATGTCCGTACACTTAAACTGTAAAACAAACCAACCCTCATAAATATCTCACTTTTTTATTTGTTCTTTCTTTCTTATCCATTATTGTGGCTGCTACTCACCACCTCCACCTTTCTTCTGTTTCCCTTTTCTTGTCTGTTTATACTTAGATTTTAGTTTTTATTGATGGATCTGATATGATTTAAGCTCTCTATGTAAATCTTACTTTGAAAATCAGGAATTATATTTGTTATATTGGTATGAACAAAGATGGAAATGCTGGATAGTGTAACTGTTTGTGTTAGTCGGTCAGTAGTGAGATTGACAAATGTTATATGTTGTTTACATAAACTAAATATTATATGTGAATATTCTATTTATGTTTACATAAAAGTAGTTGTTTCTTTATTATTGTTTGATAAATTATATGTTGAGATCTTTGCTTTAGTTTTGTAAAGCTTATGATTCATATATGTACCGAGCTTCTGATTCAACAAAGAGTTTGGTATGGATGCCGATTTTAGTGGTGGTGGTGGTTATGGATGGTGGTGGATTTTATATGCAGTGGTGGTGGTTACTGATATAAAAGAAGAGGAAGAAGAAGTGGGAATTGATGTTGATGTTGTTGTTTATTTGCAATTGAATTTGTTTTCTGATATAAGAGAAGAGAAAGAAGAAGAAGAGGGAATTGAAGTTAGATGTTTTTTTTTTTCTGACATAAGAGAAGGAAATTGATGTTGGTGTTTTGTATTATGATATATAAGAATAAATTGGTGAATACTGATATAAGAAAAGAGAAAGAAAAAAAGGGAACCGATGTTGATGCATATTTTCTGTTTGAGTTGAATTTGTTGAATTGATGTTAAAACCCAACGAAATTGATGTTTTGATAATAATGAGTTTTATTTATTTTGCGTCTTTTGATTTTTTTTCCAAAATATGCGTTATTATTAAATTTTACCAACTGAATAATCGGTCAATTAGAACCAAACCGATTGTTAATGGTTTGGTTTCGATTTTAGAAGCCAAAAATAGAACACCATGATTTTCAATTGGGAATATTATCTATATACCCCTAGTATGAGACCCCTTAAAAAATACCCTTTCCAACTTAAATTATACCCTTAAGCTTAATACATTACTACAATACCCTCCTTTATATAATGTATATACAAAACCACTAACCACTATTTAAAAAAAAAAAAAAAACTACATCTACTGTCCACCGCCAACCACCACTGTCCACCGCCGCCCACCACCACAAACCACTACTGCCAACCACCACCAGCCACCACCGCCACCGACGGCCACCACCGCCAACCACCACCACCGCCGCCGCCCACCACCACCGCCGACGACCACCGCCGCCAACCACCACCATTGTCCACCACCGCCAACCACCACCACTGTCCACCAACACCGCCAACCACCACCACTGTCCACCACCGCCGCCGCTGTCCACCACCACCAATCACACCGCCGCCACCAACCACCGCTGCCGTCAACTACCATCATCGCCGCCAACCACCGTCACCGACGACCACCACTACCATGTGGAGTCAACTTGCTGAAGTTGTGCCCATATAGGAGGCAACTAGCTCAAGTTGTCTCCAAAAGTGGAGGCAACTACCTCAAGTTGTCTCCAATAAATAATGTCCATATCGGAGGCAACTAGTTAAAGTTGTCTCCAAAAGTGGAGGCAACTAGATTAAGTTGTCTCCAATAAATAGTGTATATAAATAAGTTGCAAAATGAAAATGAAGGCAACTAGCTCAAGTTGTCTCCGAATATGAGGCAACTAGCTCAAGTTGTCTTCAAAAGTGAAAGCAACTACCTCAAGTTGTCTTCAAATGTGAAGGCAACTAGCACAAAGTTGTCTCCAAATATAAAAATTATAGACAAAGGAGTGAACCTAGTGTGAGTCGAACACACATCTTCTGAGATATAGTCATTTGTGCAACCATTTCACCACAGATTCATGCATAACACGATATAACATGCATATAAAAAATTGCAACTGCACCAGTACCATCACCTCACACTTCATAACTCATCCATAATCATAACTTGCACCTCCATGCCTTTCACTTATGCCATCTCCAACTGCAACTGCGCCAGTGCATCTTCAAGCATAACTGCTAAACCAAATCCATCTCTGCATGTCTTTCCACAGTACAAACCACTTCAACTCTGCTTGTAGCTTCTGCAACAGCTTCAATCCTTCTCTGCGAACATCATCTTTGATATCAACACCAACACCATTTGTACATTCTTTGATAGAAATACCAACACCATTCAGTCCATAATCTCAGTTACTGATCACCATTACAACTGCATCTCTTGTCTATTCAACTCACAAACCCAAATTCAGCTCTACCAGAACTACCATCTTAGCTGTATCATCTCTATAATCACATGCAATATCATTTCCCATTCTCTGAATTTCAGCCTTGCCTGCAATTTATTCCTAAGCATACATCTAGCATTTGCATCTCCCCAACCAATTGACCACTGCATTTCAGTTACTACCAACAAACACTGCATTTCAGTTACTACCATCTCTAGTCTCATGCTTGTACCCATTGACAGTCCATGTACTTCAATTTCGTATGTGTTTCTTACTCAAAATATATTAAACATAGAAACCTTATCATCGACAATATTTTATCGAGCAATTATACTCAGTAAATTGTGACCGGAGAAATATGAGGAAACTGACCTTACCATGAATCCAAGGAGAACACGTTTTTCGACCTTATGCTGATGACTTTGTTGAATGGTCTTTAAACCTGTCTTTCCACCCACATGGAAATCCCACTGGCTCCACATTACCTCCACACACTCATAACCTTCACCACCTCCTCCATCACCAAATGTTCAACATAGTATAGATAGTCTGTTCAAACTATAGAAGTTGTTCCAGGCTGCAAAATGGATCCGCAAGGCGAATAAATCCATCAATAACGAAAGCTATAAAATTGTACCTTGTACATATGTAAACTAATATCTCCTGCTGTTAGAAGATAATGTGCAATCATTTTTCATCTATAACCATGAAATATTAGCACAATAGGTTTAGTAAAACATTAAAAATGAATTTGTATCATTACCAAGATGATTTTTCTGATAGTATTATCAATTTCACAACTATGTTGTTATGTCAGTAAAAGTAAAAAAATACATAGAAGAGGACTCTGGAAAGAATACCCAAGTTTTTCTTTAAACTTACTTCTATTAGTCTATGCCTATTATCGATCCCTAACTCCACTATCAGGTATCACTTTTATGACTACTACGACCAAATCAACCACCATCACCTCCACTACAAACAAACATCCACCACCACCATCACAACAAGCACAAAAACCACTATTATTTCCTTCATTGCAACTACACCTGCAACAACAACCACCACCACCACCACCACAACACCACTAAACACAAAACACAAAATTAACTAAATCGTTACCGGTAAACACTTGAAATACAATCATACAAAACTGATTTTGCTTAAATTTACTGAATTAAAAAAAAAAAAAATGTAAACAAGTTTAAAAGATTAAATTGATTGTTTACCTTTTGATTTAATCTTCATGTAGTTTGGTATTCAAATCGATTTCCAAACCATATAATTAATTTTCCAGATCTAGAAATTGAAAACATTATCATTAATTTCTGGAAATTGAATTACCAGAAATTGATTCGTAAGATGAGATCTCTCTTAAATCTTCATGATGAACTACTGAAAATAATGAATTTCTCTCGATCTCAGACTCTCAGTTGATTCTTCTGCTAATCTAATCTCCCGTTAAAATTCATTAATCTCTCAATTATTCTGGCGAAAACTCACTCTAAAATGAATATAGGTTACTACTAACATGTTCGAATTGAAAACTGCGGCGGAGGTGCTGGTTGTGGTGGACGCGATGGAGATGGGTGGTCGGAACGATGGAGATTTCTCTCACTCTCCGTGTCTAGACTCTAGAGATAAAGAAGAAGGAAAATAAGATAAAAAGGTTAAAAAATGAATTCTTCGAATCATGTATTTAATAAAATTTTCAATTATGCTATCAAGAGAATTTGTAAAGTTCTATAAGGATATTTGTCCCAAGTCCTTCAAAATGAAGGGTAATAATAATATTCCCACTTTTCAATTTTGGTTCAAGCAAAAGTCGAACCAATCCAAACCATGTACATTCCTAAATTAAATACCATGGAAAGGGTGTTCTGAAAAAGGTAAGTAACGCAGTATAACTCAGTCGTTTGTACACCAAACCAAAATACTGTATTTGAATACTACAAGTGATAAGGGTAAATGTGCTTGCGGCAGAAAGCCACTAAACTTATTGGCGCAAACCTCTGTTTCCTTGAAAGCCCTTTTACAAGCGGCCCAATTTCCTAAAAACGTTTGACCGAAAAATAAGGAGTTTCTAGAAAACCACCGACCTAGAGTTTTGTCTATAAATACAAGATTAGGGTCTCATAAAATCACTTTTCATTCTTTCTCTCTTTCTTTCTTTCGCATTCCTCTCAACCCTAGGCGACCGCCGACGAATTCAAGAATAAAAAATCAAAAAATCTATTGCTTGTAATCGAAAGCAGCAAAAACCTATTGATAATGGAGGATACGTATTGTTCAGATTGTAGAACAAATACAGCGGTAGTATTTGACCATTCCGCCGGAGATACGATCTGTTCCGAGTGTGGCCTGGTATTAGAAGCCTACTCGATTGACGAAACATCTGAATGGAGAACTTTTGCTAATGAAACAGCTGACAATGATCCTCATCGTGTTGGAGAAAAATCAAATCATCTTCTTACTAATAGCGGCTTAACCACAATGATTTCAATGCCGAATGGTGGTGCGAATCGCTCTTCTATTGGGCGTTTTCATAATATTAATACGCCTGATCCTGATAGGGGACTTATTGAGGCGTTTAAGGGGATCGGGGTGATGGCTGAGAGGTTAGGGCTGGTTTCCACTATAAAGGACTTGGCTAATGAGATTTATAAGAAGATGGATGATGCCAAGGCTACTAGAGGGAGGAATAAGGAAGCATTGATGGCTGCTTGCTTGTTTACTGCTTGTAACAAACTAGGACCGAGAACGATGAAGGAGATCCATTCCGTCACGAGTGGTGTGACTAGGAAGGAAATTGGACGTGCCAAATTGGATATTAGTAAACATCTGGAGGGAGAGGGATTTCCGGATCCGCAGCCTCCAAAACCTGCTGATTTTATTAGGCGTTTTGGTTCCAATCTTGGTATGAGTATCAAAGCTGTGAAAGCTGCTGAAGAAGCAGTTGGAAAGACTGCGGATTGTGATATTAGGAGGATTCCTATAACAGTTGCGGCGTCGATTATTTACATGATAACTCAATTGTCTGATGAGAGAAAGCTGATTCGAGAGGTTGCTGATGTAACTGGAGTTGCACATGGCACTATTAAGAATTCTTATAAGGATATTTACCCTCATGCGGCGAAACTGGTACCAGCTTGGTATGCTAGTGAGGAGGACCTCAAGAAGTTGCCAAGCCCTTAAAAGAAAACGGTCATGACTGCAAATTGGTGCAAAACTTGCACTTGATGGATCATGTCTCTGTTGCGGTATCAGCGTAGATATATGACATACCTAGATTTTATTATCTTGGTCTTTTGTGCTTTCCATTTCGCATTTCATCTGAAATACAATGTCTGAAATTTTTGTCCGTATGGTCAAAAATTAAGATTTTTTCTGTCAACTGAGATATTTGGAAAAGCAATAACTTCACTTGACGGCTGTGTTACGGCTGTAGCACTTGCTTTGATAACACCAGGCTTATGCATACCCTCTCCCCATTGCACGGTTTATATATTATACACTCTTACAATGATGCATACCAAAATTTTGAGCTGTGCACAGCCTTAAGATTTGAGTTTATCTAAATAGCCTTGGCCCTTATCATTATATGCTAAAACAGGGGATAATACAGCCTAATGATTGCAAACTGCTAGTAATGACTATAAGAGGTTAACAAGTAAGTCAAACCTCTTACTGCAGCAGCTTTAAGTTGGTCGCATATAGGGACAGTTGGTATCATATTGCTGCAGCTTTTAGATATATTTATTACAGTAAAGCTTTTCCTGTTTTTGCCTAACTACTCTGTTATCAAGTTGAACTGGTTTCTGCTAACCAAAATGGTATAAACGTCCCAATGTAATTTGTCCTCCGAAGTGGATGGTAAACTCAGTATAGTATAAAAAGTTAGACATGAGTCAGTCCGACTCTGAGAGTGTCAAGGGACTAACTCTACCAGTACTACTAGCCAAGGCCGATATCTTCTCTTTTATCTCACCTTTAGCCATAGTTAATTGTGCCTGCAACTTTTCAACTTGTCTTCTGTTGCGGTTAGTTGTGCCTTGGCAGCTATTATAGGCTGAACTTCCTCCTGTAGTGGGGGGTCTTCAACATCTCATCGAAATCCTGTTTAGTTAAATTGAAGATTCTCAACTTTATCCTTCCTTCTTAAAAACCAATTAATAGTTGGGAGGAAAAGCTTTATCCCAAGCGATTGGGAGATTAATAGTTTGCAAGTCTTGTCTTTGGCTTTTCTGAGATGGCGCTTGCTTGTTTAGTATTGTAAACTTTTCTCTTTTTGCTACTGTTCCTTTGTATTTTTATGCCTCCTCGGCATCAAGTTATCAATTTTAACCCCCTTTTTCAAAAAAAAAAAAACAATCAGAACGGAGATTCTGAATCCTGTTTTATCTCGGTTTTTCATGCTCATTTTTTATTTCATCTGAACATCGAAATACAACGTTGGATACTTTTAGTTCATATGGTAAAAATTTAAGAAGTTTACAGAGTTGCATCAGCTGAGATTTCACAAAAACACCAGTAGCTTGAGGCAATACCCGTGACCTACAGATCGAATTCAGCAGTTTTAACCACTGCGCACAATACAGTTCTCAGAATTAGCATGGACAAACAATTCAAGTAGCTGTCAGTTCCAGTAATTTACTCATAATCCTTAAATGTTACTCTTTATCACAGGTAAATCAAGAAAATTATCTTTATTTTCGTTTCAGTCAATTAACAGATAAAAAAACATGTCCATTAACAATCTAAAAGAACAAGAGAAACAATTCAGCTTCTTGTCACTCTTCTGTCTCTCTAACCTTCCCTCTAATATATACATGACACAATCGGGTATTCGTGTACCAATCCATTTCAACTAGATACTGCAGTAACAGGCTGACCAGCTTCTACATTCCCTCGATCTGCTTCCTCCATGGCCGAGTCATAAGATGCATGAAGCCCGACAAAAAAGTAATAAAGAAGTAGAATCCCTGTCCAAACACCAAATCTAATAAAAGAAGCTGCATCTAGTGAACCCAGCAAGAACATATTCATAGCAATTGAAACCGCAGGCAACCAAGGAACCAATGGAACACCCCACAACTTGGGATTTCTAGCTTGCTTGACCATCAATTTCAAACCCAGTGTAGATAAAAACCATATCAAAACTGTCGGTATATAACCGATCCACCCATCACTAACTGCCCAATACACTGATGTAGCAATAGAAGATAATATAATGAGTAGTAAGAACCCAATGAACTTATTTCTGTCAGAATCCGAGGTCTCTCCTTGAACATAATATCTTCTAACAAGTAGTGAAATCGCAACCAACGTAAATATGAATAATGTTGCAATTGAGAGAAGGTTGGAGAGGATACCAAGATCAGTGAAGAATCCAACAATGCAATTCGCAAGGGTCATCACTATTGTAGCATGGATAGGTGTCCCAGTCTTCTTGTGAATGGCTGCGAGCCATGGGGGAGCCATGTGAGTACGACCAATATGTGTAAAATATCGTGCTTGGCCAATGAGACTTGCAAGTAAATTGGTAGTCATACCAATTACTGCTCCGATAGCTACTAAGATCTTGACCCATTTCATTCCAACAGCTTCAAATGCTAACGAATATGGTGCACTCACATCTATTACAGTATAAGACTGCATCAAGCATAGAGTAACAGATAGCGCGCAGTAAACACATATAATGAAACTCATGGAACCAAGAAGTCCAATTGGGATATCCTTTCCTGGATTTTTCGTTTCTTCAGCCATCGTTGAAACTGCATCGAACCCAATGTAGGAAAAGAAGAGAACTGCTGAGGCTGTAAATACTCCTCTTGGTCCATTGGGTGCAAAGTTAGTGGTGAAATTTTCAGGGTTTGCCTTCGTAAGACCAGCGATGATAATGAGAAAAATAACTGCAACATTTATCATGGCTGCCGTGGAATTGAAACGTGATGACCCTTTGGTACTAAGGCAAGCAACCGTAGCTGCAATAATGAGAAATTAAAACATTGGACGTTAAGATTTGCTTATATAATTACTCTTGCACTACAATTTGAGGGTGAATTACTCCTGCATTGCAATGCACCAGGGATTCTCACACGCAAAAAATTCACATTTTCCAATCTAACTTTGTTGATATTCAACATGCTTTCCTTTGATAATTTTACTAAAATGCCAAACTAGGTTTTAACTAGTAGGAGTATAAAAAGATCAGCAATGCATACCAATAAGGATTGGGATCACAACTGCGAGAGGGTCTAGATGATTATAATTTTCAGGCAAAGCCCGCACATGTATCCGAAAATCATCTGGTTTGTAGTTGAGAAGTGTGGCACAATAAGATGTCCAGGTACGGGCAACACTTGCCCCCCCTACAATATACTCAAAGAGTATATTACCAGCAGCGATGAAAGCTAAGAAGTCCCCAAGCTCCACCCTTATAAACGCAAATGATCCTCCTGTAAATCAAATCAAAACACAAAAACATATACCCGATCTCGTTAAACAATATATTAATGAACACAAACTGAGATAATGTACGCGCTGCAATGTTTAAAAACTGGCATGGATTCAGTAATGTACCTGCGACGGGGATTTCACAAGCAAATTCTGTGTAACAAAAGACACATAGCATAGCAGAAAAGCCAGAGATCAAGAAAGAAATGACAATGGCAGGTCCAGCATCTCGTCTTGCTTCTAAACCAGTCAATACATAAATACCAGCACCAAAAACAGCACCAAATCCAAACCAAATCAGATCAAACCAAGTTAGAGTCTTCTTCATCTGATTATGACTTCTTTCTGTCATTGCATTCACTTCTTCATCTTCACTCGATCTAGTTGTTAATCGGTTTTTTAATCTCATATTTGTTTCTCCTAATGCTTTGATATAATTACTCCAACTTTGAAATGATTCTTCTGGAAAGAAATCTTCTTTTTTGCATAAACAAAAACATCCAGATGATCTCTTGCCATCACCACCACCACCGCCGGCTTCATTACTACTCACCTCCACCATTTCTACACCTGCAATCAGTAATTAATGAAATTAAGGTTGTTATATATGTGTTCATATGAATCAAATGAATCTTAGGGTTTGGTATAAAGAACTTACAGTATGTAAATACCGCAGTTGTTTTCTTGTGTTAACTGCAAATCATATAAAAAATGTGATTTTTGTTTGTATAATAGAATCATTTAGGGTTTAATATTGATTCTGAATTTACTATAATATCCACCATGGTCATATGGATACACGCCGGTATGACGGTATCAAATACACCGACTTGAGTTTCTGGTAACATGGCTAGGCAAATTGGAAACCACTGTATGTAGACCAAATATGAGCAGGGCGGAACTACATTGTGACTATGGCTTGCTTAAGCCAGCCCAACAAAAAAAACCATTTTTCCACCGGAAGTGATACACTCACCGAGTGTTTCTCCCGCTTTTCATCTCGAGAGGGGAATGGACGGCTCCTACCGCGTTCTCAACATCGAGATCTCAATATGGCAAAGTGGGACCCACCTCTCTATTAGACGCGGGATTTTTGGTCGGGACATTGTGTCGGTCAAGCTAACATTTTCCTTTTTCCACAGCCAGTTTTGAGTTGGGGCGCCATAGTAGATATGTGAATTTTACGCTTAAGTCAGCTCTAAAAAAACGATTTTTTGGGGACCATGACTTTTTTTGAGGGGACCAGGATTTGATTAGAACGCGCGATTAGGGATACTCAAATAATTGGAGTTATAAAATTCCTTCCCCCGACCAATAGTGTTTGCTAAGGGGTGTTTTTCAGGGGGCAAAAATACTAAAATACCCTTTCCTCAAATAAAAATCAAAAAACAAAATCACATCCCCCATTTCCATCTTCACTGCCGACATTCTCGTTAGGGTTAGGGCTTTGAAACCTAAATATTCCCTACTTTGAAAACGATTTTTTTTTTTTACATTCGGGAGTGATGAAGACCATGCCGGTAGTGATGAAGACCATGCCGAAAGTTATGAAGACCATGCCGGTAGTGATGAAGACCATGCCGGTAGTGATGAATACCATGTCGGATTTTTTTTTACATCGCTAGAATTGATGAAGACCATGCCGTAAAATGGTGCCGGCATATGCTTGGTAACTAACATTCAATGTCGTAACTGAATGCCGGTATTTGTACCCTTAATATTCTACACAAAAAATAGGCAACCTTAGGCCTCCAAAGCTCCTCCTAATAGCTAAAAAGGGGCTCATTGGGCCTAAGATACTCCCCTTGTTAGCCAAATGTAGCTAACTAGGCCTTGCAAACACCCCATGTGAAAGCCCATAAGCAAGAACCCTAGGGTTTGAGAGTTTTCATAATGACGTCATTGTTGCCACGTCAGCAAGTGAGGCGCCAACAAAATGGGTGCCACGGCACATGCGTTGACGTGGAAAGCGACACGTCATCAACATGGGTGCCACATCAACATAGGCGTTGACGTGGCAAGTAACACGTCAGTAGTATGGGTGCCATGTCAGCAAAGGCGCTGACATGGCAAGTGAAACATCATCAAAAATGTACCACGTCAGCGAATAGGATGTCACTTCAACAGAGTTCATGACGTGGCAGCGACACGTCAGCGAGATCCGTTAAGAACTAACGCCGTCACTAACGACGTCGGCATATACATGCATATTCCGTTTTATGTTAACCGTGTCAGCATCTTCCGTTCACTTTAACGCCGTTACTAATGGCATCAGCACATTTCTAACGGCAGAGGAATATTCGGCAACGACTGACGGATCTACAACAGCAGGTTGCCGCCGGCAGCCAAAGCGAGCGGAAATCGCCGATTAGATGACGATTAATCGACGCGTATCATTGGAGGCGATTACACAATGATTAATTGTCGATTAAATGGCGATTATTTGGTGGGCCGGATCTTATGCTTCTCGATGTTGGTTAATCCCGTAGCCCCCGGATATTTACGCCCAGGTCCTACTTCTCTGAGGATATTTGCGCCCCGTCTTCTTACACCCGTTTCCCTTATACCTTTGGTTATCTACACCCATTGTAATTCCTTAACCATAATGGAAGTTTCTGGAATATTATGGGAGCCATGCAGGGGAAGCCAGGGCATGCAACCATGCAGTCATGCAGACATGCATGAGAATTATTGCAGGGAGGCATGCAAGGGGCCAGTTATGGCAATTGATATCTGGCATAAAATCAAAGAAATAAAATTGAAATTGGCCACTTATAAATGGAGAGTTTTACAACCAAAAAGGTAGGCAATCTTCCATACCAAAAATATCTGTGAAAAATCCTAAAACTGACTTGAGCATCGGAGGGTTTTTTGCAGGTACCCCCCCCCCCCTTCTCCAGAAATCAATTGAAGATTAAAGCAGCGATCGATTCACATCAAAAGCATCACAAAAATTCTGTGTTTGGGGTAGAAGTAATTTTACTTTACAAACAGCCGGCATGCTCGATAGAAATCTATCAATGCCGATAGTCAAGTGAAAAAAAATTCAATTTTCTGGATACTTTACATCATGTGACGGTAAAGAAATTTAAGCAACATACTATGATGTTAGCAGTACCTGCATGCTAGAGAAATTAACTGACTGTGCCGGCAGTGGAATGATTAAGACCAAATTAAATTTCAAAACGGAATAGGTTTTGAATTTCAAAACTAGGAAAACATTTATGAAAATTTCCAACAAATGCCGGCATGGATGGACGATTGAAAACAACGCCAACACACTGTGTTGGTTGATTATTTCCTGGTACGTGAAAATATGGTGCGCCGTCATTGATATAACTATGAATACCATGCCAGTTTAATTAGGTTGTTCTGGCATGGTATTCATAGTTATATCAAAGCCAACAGGATGTTTTGCAGGTGCAACCATGATGAATCCATAGTTACATCCGGAGAGGATTCAACATAAAAGACATATGTGTTGCTAACGTGAAGACTCAGAGACATCTCTTTGGTCACTATGGTCACTCATCTCAACCAAAACCCAACATTCATTCTTCTAATATCTCCAAAATGATAAATATTTCTATAAATCATTTTCAAACTAATCATTTTTTTTTTGCTCGATCAATAAAAAAATCTATTACTAAAGGGAATACCAGAACTTACACAAAAATTACATGATCCATAAAAGATCTAAATCAATATGAACAAAAAACAGATAAGATATCCCAAGGCCCATAACCCAGGCCCTAATAAGCTATATAATATTTTTGCCCTAGATTTTCCAGAGCACTTAAGAACTCAGGTTTATTTTGAAATTTCTGACTAATCCCCGTTTCCATGCCTGCACCTCTTCTTGCCATTTTATTAGTGCTAAAATTTATTTCCCTGTGGCAATGACTGAAACTGATTCTTATTGCACATCTCCTTACCTTATTCCATCTAGCTTGAACAAACCAAGGAATTTTCCCATTCATTAGAGCATTTATTGCATCCTTTGAGTCTAATTGCACCAAAAAATTCTCCACACTTTTCTGAATTGCCCATTTTGTAGACATTATTATTGCCACTATTCCTGCTATAAAATTTGTAGCTATACCTAATCCTCTTACCTCAGCAAAAACAACATCCCCTCTATTGTCTCTACACACAAAACCCAAACTAGCATTCCATGGTTCACCCCTTGAAGTTCCAGCACAGCACACTAGTAACTGATTCACAGCAGGAAGATAAAATCTTAGCTTCATGATCTTCTTTACTCTTACTGGCCTCCTATTCAAGTCAAAATTTCTGAGAACTTGGAAATCATAGCTACATTCCCATATTTCTCCTTTCATCCTTAATGCACATTCATTAGTAATTAAATTGCATAATCCTTTTTTTGATTTTACTCGAGTCTGGTTTCTCCTCCTCAAACACAATTCTATTTCTCATAAACCATAGTTCCACCATTGTAATTGATGCAGCTAATAACCATACTTCCTGAAATGCACTACTCCTGAGTTTAGCCCAATTCATTATATCAGTATATTACATAGGGTTCAAGAATAAAAACATACTGCCAAGTCACTTCCAGATTATCTGGCTGTAATTGTAATGCCATAGAATATGATCTAGATTGTCACTAGATTTACCACACAAATAGCATTTGGAAGCTAAACTGTAACCCTTCTCCTGCATTTTTTCATCTGTTGCACAAATACCCCTTACCATCTTCCACACCTTTTTATCCCATTCCACTTTATCATAGTGAATTCTCACACAGTTCACTGTTGAGATTATTGTGAAATCTCCACTTAAAGTACCAGTCCATATCCATATATCATCATTACCTCCTATCACTGGTAAATTCTCCACTGTAAAGTATTCTAACATTCTTTGTGGGATCATCCATTATCAATTACATATTAAGTCAGATACATTCATTTCACTATTCTGGTTTATGTAATCATTATCAGAAAATTTTTCAGCCAATGCCTTTTCTTTTATCCACGCATCTTTCCATACTGAGATCTGCTCACCTGATCCTACAATCCATCTGCTATTTAGTATTACATCCTCCATTACCCATTTCAAACCTGGTAGTATTGATGATTTTCTATACCCCACAAACCACTCTCCTTCTGATGTGAAAATTTTTTCCCTCATAAATACTGCCCATTCTTCTTCTGAAGGATCGCTGGTCCATAAAACATTTCTCATCATTCTTTCACATGTTTTGATTACACTAGCAGGTCACTTATTGATGAAGCATGAGTATTGGCTTTGGCATCTGTGGAGGCCCGAGATCCAACAGGGCTCAAGTTCGTAAGTAACAAAGAGATTTTAGTTTAGGAGAGTCTTAATAGGTGGTGTTTAATTATCTTACGTGTATTAGAATTTACTATCTTTCAATATATAAATAAGGTTTGTTTATCTTTTTCTTAGCTAACAAGTTTAGGGTTCTATTTAAGGTCTTGTTTAAGGTTTTAGTCGACAGTTTTTGATGAATGGAGAAAAAAGAATGAAACTCAGAGAGTTTTTTGTGTTCAGTTTATGTTTAATCCTATGACCCTGCATCAGTTTTGGCGCTAGAAACAAATCATGTTCATGGCTCAAGGACGAGGAGAACATAGAGTTGTTCGTGCTGCTCCTCATCTAGAGGGGATGACGAAGCTTGAGAGGATTACCAAACTTGAATGACAGGTTGAAGTGCTCACCCGTCAGATATCTGTTATGCAGAAACATCAAGAGCACCATCAATATCCAAATCGACGAGAAGTAGAGGAGGATGTTGATGAGGAAGACATGTTTGATGTCTTCCCTGGTAGCGTAGTGGGTAATAAACTCACTGCATATCAATCACATGATTCCATGTGGGAATCTGGATTGACAGTTGACATCCCTGACCTTGATGGTATCTCGCAACCAGATGATTCGATTAATATTCTTTGTGATGTAGAGGAAGTTTTGGAGTTTAAAGGTGTTTCACGAGATCTAACTTTGGATAGTCAATCGTTGTTCTACGTAAGTAAAAAGGTACAAGACAACATTATTGTGGATTGGGAATTACCACCAATCTATGACACATATCCGGATGATGAAGTTTTCTTTCATTCAGATTTTATTGATCCTTTTACGAGAGAAGATATAAGTGCTTCTTTGGTTTTACTTCATTATGTTAATGACCATCAAGTCTCACATACCGTTGAAAGGATTACTTCCAGTTCACACTATTTTAAGAAAAGGTTTTGGAATAAAGCTACCCTTGGAGAAAATTATAAAAGTAAAATTCGTGGTCAAATTTTCTATGGCGCTGGTAGAGAAGCAATAGCTGAAAAATTATCGGGAAATTTGGGAAGCGTCATTTGTTATGCTAGCACAGCATATCCCGATACTAGTATTCAGATCGTGGAAGTTGTACGATGGCCCGCAATAAAAGGTATACGACTTGTAACCGTGCTTCTAGTACTTACCTTTGAAGGAAAAATCCCATCTTTATCTTCTATGCTAGATAGATTTATACATGGAAGTTTCTTGGCAGTAGCAAAATGGGCTCACAGAGGTTTGTCGTCTCCATTTGGTTTTTACAAAGTTGTTCCTACTATTATTAAAGCATCATATTGTGTGTTTCAAAGAGGTCCAAGTGCAATTGGATGTAATGTTCTTCACGATAACGCATGTGTGTACTCGACTCTTGGTTGTGGATATCTTTATGCTAATGTGAAAGAAAGTGACATTATCAAGGGATTATTATCTTATCTCAACTCAGCAAACAGAGCAATACACAAGTAACGCATGCTGGACACTTTTGTTTTTGCCGAGAATCTTAGTCTTGATTCATCTTTTTTGTTACAAACAATGAAGGTCCATAATCTGTTATTAAGGCTGGAGAATAATTACCCGTTATATAAAGGACAATAGTTATGGTTAGTGTCAGTTCTCATAACGAGTTTAATTACCTTTTGGTTGAAGTTTTTTACTGCATTCGTAACATTGGAGGCTATACTAAATTTTCTAGAATTGAAAATGATTAGTGGACTTGGAAATATAGTTCATGTAACTGTTTTGGATGAAGCCTTTAGAAATCTTCATGAGAAGTACATAAAGGCATCCAACACATGGTTTACAGGGATCCAAGGAAAATCAAACATAAATTCGTTGCTTGTTTGGCTGGGTGGTTCATTGACCATCTTGCACAAGATATTAGTATGTGCTGCATATGAAAGTGGGATGGAATTACTGATTTTTACCGGCCTAACTAAGTCTAGTATCAGAAAACGAAGGTTTTTGAGGGAAATGGATTTTGTTTTTGATCGAGGAAAGTCCAAACAAGAAGATGGTGGTTAGTGGTTTCAAAAGCGAATATGGTGGCCAGAGATTCATAAATGCTATATATCGAAGTGAGTTAATGCTAGTTACTGGCAATAATTAAGTCCAGTACCATAAGTGGAGGCTGGCGTTTTGTGTTTGATCATGGAAAAGCACCACATAAGTCATATGATTCATTCAACGACACCTCTTGTTTACTGTGCTATGGAATTTCAAAAGCTTTGGGTTTTGCTTTTGACTGTGCGATAGCAGAAGAGGCAAAATTCAGGGACGAATTTTATTTGAGCTGGGGAGAATGATGAAGCATGAGTATTGGCTTTGGCATCTGTGGAGGCCCGAGATCCAACAAGGATCAAGTTCGTAAGTAACAAAGAGATTTTAGTTTAGGAGAGTCTTAATAGGTGGTGTTTAATTATCTTACGTGTATTAGAATTTACTATCTTTCAGCATTTAAATAAGGTTTGTTTATCTTTTTCTTAGCTAACAAGTTTAGGGTTCTATTTAAGGTCTTGTTTAAGGTTTTAGTCGGAAGTTTTTGATGAATGAAGAAAAAATAATGAAACTCAGAGAGTTTTTTGTGTTCAGTTTATGTTTAATCCTATAACCCTGCATCACTTATACACTGACATATTATAAATAGAAATGTTGTTCAAAATTGATTTCACCAAAGTGATTCTATCCTTGAAAGCCAATAACTGACCCACCCAACTTGATAGTCTATTTTGTAACATTTCAACAACCCCCCAAACAATATATGATCTTACTATTCCTGGTTTTAGTATCACACCTAAGTACTTATCTGGGAAACTAGAGAGTGTCATTTGAAACTCATTTTCTATTTACTGCTTTCTCAAATCTGTAACTCCTCAAACACTTTACTCTTCATCTGGTTGATTACTTGACCAGAAGAAACTTGATAATTCCTTAGCAAATTTAGAACTGAGAGTATATTCTTCTTATGTCCATTAAAGAACAAAAAAACATCATCATCAAAAATAATATGAGTTGGCTGATATCCTCCTCTGTTAACCATTGGAACTATCTTCTTCTCTTGTATTAGTTTACTCAAACCCATACTTAGAACATCTTCAGCAATAACAAAAAGAATTGGCGACAATGGGTCACCTTGTCTCAATCCCCTGTTAACTGAGAAGAATTCAACTGGCCCTCCATTAACCAGAACTGAGATTTTTGCTGACATAAACATTATATGTAACCATGATATACATTTTGCAGAAAATCCAAATCTTCTCATTACTTCCCATAAGAACTCCCAGCTCAAGGAATCATATGCTTGTGTGATGTCTAGTTTTAATCTCACGTTACCTCCCATTCTTTTAATATCCAGCTCTTTTACCATCTCAGAAGCAAACATTATTTTCTCTTGGATACACCTTCCTTTTACAAAATCTCATTGTTGAGATGAAACAACTTTCTCCAGCAAGCCATACATTCTTGATGTTATTATTTTAGTAAATATATTGAAGCTGAAATTGCTAAGGCCAATAGGTTTATACTGATTTGGTTTCCTAGCACATTTTTCTTTTGGAATTAGAAAAAGAAATTTAGAGTTCATACCCCTAGGAATAAAACCGTTTCTCCAACAATACTGTATTACTCTGATCACTCATTCCCCTATAATATCCCAAGCAAATCTATATAAAAATCTAGGAAAACCATCTGGTCCTGGTGGACTGTCAGCATTCAGATCAAAAACTGCCTCTTTAATTTCTTGAGATGAAGAAACAACTTCTAACATCATGTTATCTGCTTCAGTTATTACACCTGGAATTGCATCAAATATACCCTCAGCAAAATCCGCTTCTTTAATCTTGAACTTATCTTCAAAATGTTTCTTCATTTTCTAATTATGTGATTGAGTTTTCTTCTTGCCTTATTTTTATGGAAGAAACTTGTATTAGCAGCTCCATTTTTTAACCAATTCACCCTTGCTTGTTGTTGCAGAATAGCTCTATGTTGTTCTGTGATAATATCTTGTCTGCCTCTGGCACACACCAAATTATTTAACAAATATATATTACTAGGTTCATTGTCAGATAATAATGCAGCTTTCATCACCTCTTTCTCAGCTTCTTGCGTTTTTACTCTAACATCTCCAAACACATTCCAATTTCATTCCCTGATTTTTATCTTCATTAACTTCATTTTGTTCATAAAAATAATGGAAGGATTTCCATATATCTCTTCATTCCAAACATCTTGAATTATCTTATTAAAACTTTCCTCTTCCAGCCAAACTTTTAACACCCTGAAAGGTATATTCTTTGGATTATGAATATTCAAAACAGAACCTAACAAGGGGCTATGATCTGAAACTCCCCTCACTCTAACCTTATAACACCATTCTGGATACGTCTCCAACCATTTCATATTATATAATTCTATATCTAAAGTACATACTATTATTTTACTTCCTGCTTTATTATTGCACCAAGTAAAATGCATACCAGTTTTAGGAGCTTCTTTACCACCATTCACAAAATTGTGTATAATCATATGATTCGTCCCTTTTACTTTAAGTAGTTTACTATCTTTTGAATTACATTTTATTTTAGGCTCCACTACAAAACACAAAGTAAGACTAAACCGTTTCACTAAACTCCTGAGTTTTTCTTTGGCTTTATCTCTTTTTAAGCCTTTGACTAACCAGTAAGCTATCTTCATTTAGATTTAATAGGTTGAGAAGAATATGGACTTCTCATTCCCTTTTTCTCTTTAGCTAAATTAAGACCAACTTGTCTTCTTGTTGTAATTAAGCTCAAAGGCTTTTGCTTAACCACTTTTATCACCTCAGAATCCCCACTTCATTCACACCAACTACTTTCACCCTTTGAGATGTTGAAGAACTAGACGAAGCAACATCTAAAATTTTACTCACATTAATAAGAGGAATATTCTCACTCTCCATTCCTTGTAATACATGAAACTTGCCAGAATGACTCTTATCAACGGAAACACACTCCACATTTTGAATTATGGGAGGGATAATTGCATCAACAATTTCATCTTCACATAATTGCTCTTCAATCACTTTTTCCTTGTCCGGAGTAAAGCAAATGTCAAAAACTTCCTTACTTGGCTCTACCACCCTCTTTGGCTTGACCTGCCAAACATTCTTCTTCTGTACTATATTAATATTCTCCACCTTATCTACCTCCTTCCTTTTTTATCAGCACTCAGCTACTAAATGCCCCACCACCTTATAATGATTACAAAATTTAGGAATTTTAGGAATTATAATTTCTTGTAAGAATCCACCATATTTAGTTTCAACCCAAACACTGCTAGGAATTGGCTTCAGAAGATCAACTTCCACCAAGACACTAGCATAGTAACCAATATCTCTTCTTAAAGTAGTTTTATCAACTTTTAAAGGTCTCCCAACAGCTTTACCTAATTCCATAACAATTTTCTCCTTCCAGTATTCAATACACAGCCCAGGAAAATGAACCCAAACAAAATATGTTGAAGCTTTTTGATTTGCAGGAATAAAATTAGCTTCCCATTCTCTAAGTTACAAAGTCTGAAGCACCACCTCCCAATAACCACTCCAAATAAGTTTCTTATCGACATCATTTCCATCTTAATTATGAAGAAACCTTTACCCAGTGGTATGAATTGACATTTACCAGTAAGATTCCATTGTTTTCTAAGAACAAACTCAACTGTTTCCATTTTCAATTTCACTAAATCCAGTCTACCAATAAGACTATATTGCCATTCACTTAAACTTTCATCAATATCCTCATCAGAAATATAAAGAGAAGGATGCTCACCTTGTTTCCTTCCTTATGAAGAATTATTAACTCCCTTCGACGAAAATTTTGAAGAAGATCTCAAAACATCCATTTTAGGTATAGATTCAGAATTAGAACGAGATTTATTTAATTCAGACATACTAATTTTACAAATTATTAGAACAAACACCAATCATTAGATCTGTAAGAAACGATACCTTGACTCTATTAAATTTCTACGCTGAATTAATGAACAGTTCCTCGAAATCGAAGAAAAAATTGACGAAATTTTTCGACTGAGTCAGTCGTCATATTAGCGCTGGGCGCGGAATAGTTCCGCGCTGGGCTGACATGGACTGCTAATCTAGCTGCTAAATTAGCACTCTCATAAGACTTAAAAGGTAGTCATGACTACTTATGGGTGCTAGACTAGCACCCCATAAGACTTAGTCTTATAGCCTCAAGAATCGATTTATAGAGAAGATTACTAAGTCACCAGCTGACCGTTATCACCACTCACCACATCTCCAATTACCGCCTCTCTCTCTCTCAGTCCCTTTTCTTTTATCTTTGCCTTTTTGTGCTTTAAAATCTTAGAACCATTTATTTGCTACTTGATTTTTCTTTACCTGTTTTGATTGTCTTCATTCATCAATTGCACTAATCTTGTCTTCTCTTGCAGGGATTCTATTGTAGTCGTTACTTTCGATTCACTTTCTAGAATCTGAAATTTGTTTTTTTTTTTTTCAATTAGTTTTGAACTTAGTTCCCCAATTTATGACTCGAATTTACTGTTGTGCCCTCAGGTGTGGTCCTCTTAGAAGATCAATGACTCCACTTAGTAACTCTTACACCAGTTTGAGGTTTTTGATTCAATCAAGAGGACGCGTGCCTAAGAAAAACATACTAGAAGATCCCTGGTTTGTATAAAAAAAAACTGGACCTTTACCATCCATTTCTCTAATCCCCTTTACCCAAACACGAAACAAAGCCTAATACCAGAACTAATCAATTTCCGGTTACCAGAGTTAGACAAATCTCAGGAAAAATTTACTCAGTATTCGGAGAAAATTTCTTAAAACCTAAAAATGGAATCGTCGTATCTGTCTTATCTTCTGGCGGAGAAACAAGTGCAATTTCGGAAAAATCAATTCAACCTGGTTCCTCTATGGGTTCTCAAGCAGTCACCCTGTCCGATGGGTATGAAATTGGTATTGTCATAGGGAAATTCTCGATAAGTTCTATTATGGAGAGATTGGATTTCATCCTTAATGCATTGGAGAAGTTACTGATGGTGTTCAAAATACAATTTGAGAACCTTCTTCTACTGAATTTGCATTTTTTTTCAAGTCTGGTCCTTACACGCTATAATTAGAAGAAAAGAAAGATTCAACGAATTTCAGATAGAGACAAGATTATCATCAAGAGAATTAAGAATCACCAATCAAAGAAAACATTTTTGAGGACAATTGCAAAATCCACTAACAGTATGAGCCAGATTACAAGAAACAGTGATATTATTGAGACTCAGGTAATTCATTACACTAAAGGAAATCAACAGGATTTAGTTTTTTTCTGCAATCCTGCTCTCTATGCCTCAAAAATTGTGGATCTTACTGTTAAAAATGTTGGTGTCTCAATCTCAAACGAGGTAACCCTGAAACCCAATATTTTAATCTTTTGTCCCAAATGCCTTGATTTAAATGCTTGTGCTAAGACTTGTCATGATACTCTATATATTGACTACTATGGAACTCCTGAAATGGTTGACCTCAATAATCGTATCATGTTTCATGGTTATTTGGAAAAAAAACATATTACCTCTGTTTTAGGAAAAGTGTTATTTTCATTTTTTTTATTTTAGCCTAAAAATAAGCAAAATTGAAAAAGTGAAAGTAATATTTTTCCTGAAACGGGGGAGTATTTGATTCACATGTTTATTTTTCTAGTACCATGTTAGGATGGGATGTTTTTATGAACGAAATGCTTGCTGAAATTCTGAGGATATATTATGGAATTCATGATCAAGTAGTGTTGCTTAAATTTAGATACCCTACAATAAAATTCATAGCATACTTCATGAACACCTTTGACACTGTAATACTGTGTAAAATTAATGAACTATGCTTAAGTACTGCTCATAATTTAGCTATAACTTTGATATGCGTACGTACTGCTCATAAACTAGTTACATCATTACTTCTAAGAGAATTTAGCTACCCTGAAATTTCTTATTTTTGGCAATTTTTAGTTTGATTTCTTAGAATTGCCAAGGTTTGGGAAAATTAGAGACTAGATACAGCCTAGTAGATACCCTTAATAAGGAGAACCCGAATATTTTTTTTTGTCTGAAACCAAACAACTAAACAGTGAGATGAAAAATATCTTGAGAATGGTTAATGTGCATAACTTCTTTCTTGTATCTCCTAGAGGGAGTGCTGGAGGGTTGTGTATTATTTGGAAAAACAATGTCAACATCATAATAGATGACTATGCATATAACCATATAAATGCTACTATAACAAATCCTATAGATGGCACCAGTTGGATACTTACATGCTTCTATGGTAGCCCATATAGAAATCTGAAACTCAGTTCTTGGAAAATTATGAAACAAATGGCCCTTACTATTAATAAACCATGTATTATCAATGTATTTCTCCATGAGGAAGAAAAGAAAAGTAGATTTGCTTTTAAGAAAAATGAGGCCAAAATTTTCAACAATCTTATCAATAAATATAACCTAGTTGATCGGGGATTCACATGGTATACTTATACTTGGAATAACAATAGACTTGATGAGGAAAACATTGAACAAAAACTTGATAGGGCCATTGTTAATGATAAATGGAATAGGAATTTCCCTAACTCTAGCATAAGGCATCTAGGACCTCTAGCCTCTGATCATGTTCCTATAAAGCGTTAGAGGATCTCCGGCGTATAAAGTTAACAAAAAACTTGGAAAGGTTAAACAAACTCTAAGAGTCTGGAATAGAAAGAAATTTGGAAACATAAACGGTAACATAGAAGACATAAAAAAAATAATGGAAATAACTAACAATACTATAAACTATCCAAACAATACTGATGTGCTAGCTAAATTAAGAAATGAACTTGCTAAATGGTATGCCATCAAAGAAAAATTTTGGAAAGAGAAAAGCAGGGATCAGAACCTAGCTCTAGGAGACAAAAATACAAGATATTTTATTTCCATACAAAAGCCAAGAAGAGATTTAGAAGAAATAGAATCGACATAATAAGAAATGAAGAAAATGTTTGGCTCAACTCTAAAGGGGAAATTGTTGAGTGCATAACTCAACATTTCAGCAAAATTGCTACTTCTGCTAACCCTGTTATCGACCAAAACTTAAAGGGGAAATCTTATTCCAACTACTGTCAATCTAAATTATAATGAAATGTTATGTGCCATTCCCACAAAAAATGAAATTAAAAATACCCTCTTCTAATCTAACAATATGATAATTGAATCTAAGTAATGTATCCTCATTCATTCTGACCCTATTTTTGCTGATGTGGATTGCTATGACATGGCTGCAAGTGTCGCATAATGATTACGCATCACGGAGTTGCAGGCCAAGTCAGTATGCAGCCATAACGGCCAATTGCAAAGCCATAATAGCGCATTGCAAAGCCACAATAGCGGTATACTGTATAGACCGTTAAGTGTCGAGAATGACATGACCCTGCAGGTCAAGTAAAGCAAAAAGGTAGCGCTACACTGTAAATACATTTGGCTAAGGAATGAATCTTATTGACCGACACAATAAGGCTTCATTGAGGAGAAGGCAAGACGAAGGCAAAGTGACAAATGCAACATGCGATGTTGGCATTAAGGCATATCCGTGGAATTGAGTTGGCCCAAACTCAAGGATGATGCAATAGTGTAGAATAAATCAAGAGTAGGTCTATGGCATTAGTTCAAGGTTGGCCAAAGCTTGAACAATGCAAACAAGTTAGTAATGCAAGAGTTGCATTGATGTTGTCAAGTTAATTGGCGAAGTGAAGTATACGTGACGCATGAGTAACTAGAGTGAGCTTAAGGAGTTGGCCTCGACAAGTAAAGCCTGAAGAGTGTCCGTGCATTAGCTTAGAGTAATAAAAATGCAGGGCCAAGAGGTCTGAACGTTGGAGCGTGGCAGAATTCAGCATGGCGCAACAAGTGGCGGTTATAAGTTGGTTATGAACTTCACAAGCATGCCAATGACGTGTGATGAAGTAGAACGGTTATAAAGGAGTTTATAAACGTGGGAGAAGAGTGCTAACCACAATAGAACAGGTGTTGGACGATTGGCGCAAGTTAGGAGAGAACTGGTCAGTTGGCACAGTTATTGGCGGTTAACAGAACTGCTTTATGGGACAGATGGATGTCCCATGCGTGTGTAACGGTTATGCACGGTTTTTCCAAGAAAAGCTACTGTATAAATAGTACTAAGGCATGAGAAATTCGATAGCTAGCCTGTGTGAGAGTTAGCCTAACATATGTGAGAGTGAAGTTTGCATATGTGAGTGAATAGGAGAGTTTTTGTAAGACTTAGACTTGGTTCAAGGAGTGAACAAGTCTGTGTAAGTCCCCAAGTGGGCAAGTTTTGTATTTCTTCCCTTTGATGCAATAAAAGTAGTTGATTGTGTCATGTTCTAAGTGTTCTTGGTTGGCTGATTGTTGTTGGTAAAGTATGGCATGAATTGAGTGCATTATGGGGTGCATTTGATGAGTTTAGAGAAGAGAAAGAAGGCTGTTAAGACTTCCGCTGTTAACCTGAAGTGTTGGTTGTTTGCAAAAGTGCAAACTTACAAGGCTGAAGTGCAAGTGGGTGAAGCTTTATTCACAGAACCATTGTGCTGCCGGGTTACACTTTCGCAGAAAATTTGAAGGGCGTTTTAAGGTGTGACAATTCGGGTATCAGAGCTGTGTTTGGTGCACAGTTCGAGTGTATTTGTTGGATAATACACTAGTGATTCTTTCCCTCTAAAGCTATTTTCCTATAAGCAAATAAGTGGTGCATTATTTTCAGAATATTGCATTTGAAATGAGTTCTAATGGCATGATGATCGACGAAGAACTACCAGGTACGTTTGATCAACTTGAGGAGTTTAACAATCTTTGTGATTTGGCCATAGACATGGGATGTGATAGCCTTGAAAATCCTCTTGTTTCTGAAGATAAGGGCAGGTTAGACCTACTTGAAGGAAGGACATCAGATTGGTTTAAAGAATTTGACGAAAGGGTAGGTGCAGTCGAGGACAAGGTGTCTGATGCAACCTTGTTGAATTGTGAAACCAATGCTGAAGTGACTGAATTGAAGGTGCAATTCAGTGACATAAAGACCATACTAACAATCCATGTGAAGCAAATATCTGAGGAAGTGACAAGCATTCACGGGTTAATCAGTAACGACATGTTTGTAGGGGAAATTGTGCATGGAGAAAGCTCAAATCGAGTCTCCGAGCCAAGAATTTACGCATGTTCCAGAAATGCTAGAGAAATTGAGAATTTCTTGTATGACGTTGAGACATACTTTGAAACGAATGGAACTAGGGAAGAACAAAAAGTAACTCTCGCAGGCAATTACCTTGGTGGTGATGCAAAGGTTTGGTGGAGAACTATGCTGCAAGAAGATGAAGCGGATGGTTATGCCAATCCTATGTCATGTAATGACATGAAAGAGGGACTGAGATGTCAGTTTTGGCTGAGCAATGGTGCTTGGTATGCAATAGAAAGTTTATGTAGGCTGAAAATAACGAGTACACCACAGGCCTATGCTGAAAACTTCCTTGCATTGGTGCAAGAAGTACGTGGCATGAGTGAAGAAGATCAGATGTTCCAATTTCTGGCTGGTGCAAGTTCAAGTGTGATTGCTGAACTTAAGAAGCACAAAATCCAGAGTATCCAGATGGCTATTCAAGCGGTAAGAGGGCTTACTAGTTGCACAGCGACTGAAGATGTGTAAAGCTATGAAGGTGAAGCCAAAAGGAAGGAAAATCAGAGAAAAGAAGCGCAAGCATGAACCGAAGGAAGATGAATTATTCCCTTCAACCCGGAAGTATAGGGGATGTTTCATTTGCAAAGGTTTGCATTTCGCTAGAAGCTGTCCACTCAAAGCACAACTTAATGTATCAGTTGGGAATGACTATGGGGGTCATTCTAGCAAGACTCGTGAAGGCCGAAGTGAAGGTTCAAGGAAGAGACCACGTAGCGAAGTCATTGCTCACTTCGACAAAGTTAGAAACTAATCTAAGAACAAGAGTAAGTGTTGCTGTCTCCATTGGCGACACTTTGATGCCAGAACAAAGAGTGTTCCTGGCCTTGTTTTATGTAGCTTTAGTTGTTGGTTGTTGCAATTTCTGTGTGTAGAGTTTGGTTGTACAGACTTTTATTTGAGTCTTCAAGTTTGTATATACTTTGCTTTGGTGTAAGCAAGTTGCTTTGTTAATGAAGTTTTAGCTTTTCAAAAGTGATCAAGTGGATGATCAATCATGTAATGGTACATGGTCTTGTTATGTAAGAGCAGTAATGAATGAGGGTGTTTTCGTTTATAAAGTTTTTCCTCTTTATTTATGATGTAAAGCTAGTTCATGGGGAGATGTTGCAAGTAGTATACTTAGCCTAACGTATGCAATAGCAAGACAAGTTGAAAGCTAATAAGCAAAGCATAGGACAGGGGTCCTAGTTGACGTAGAAATGATGTTGCTATTTGGGGATTGCAAAATGGCACGACGGCAGATGGGCAGCGACAGTGCAAGCAATGCAGCAAGTAAGAAATTATTTTATCAACAAGCATGAGTTGGGTAGAACTCATGGCTTTAGAGAAAGACACACACACTTTCCAGGCAATTAGCAATGCAGTTCAAAGAAGTATTTGGAGACATATTGGCTTTGAAGGCATAGCATATGGACAGCTAAAGGGTTAGCTAATGATATGTTCAAAGAAATAGTTAGTCACAGTTTTAAATGGGCTGTGCAACTCAATAGTTTTGTTGCATGGAAGTTAAGCAAAGAAAACTCACCATTCTAGTACGGGTATGAAAGATGGCATAAGTATAGAGTTTATACTTGGTAGCCACATTCAGAGAAATGAGTTCTTGAATGATGCTTGTATAATCTGAGTTTGACGAGGCATGAAGTGTTAAATTCGGGTGTCTAATGCGAAGAGAACCCATATTCACTTTATGACGTGCTTAATGAGGAGCGCGGAGAACGACAGTTCAACGGAAAGTTTTCCTAACAAAATTGATTGAAAATGAAGCCAAGTCGTTTATAAGTCCTTGTCACGTTGAGTGAGATGCAAGAGGCAAAGTCGGGAAGTGATGGCAATGATCATGGTGATCAGATAGAGAAGAATCATTAAGTGCATACACTTAGACGCAAATGATTTATGCGAAGTTCAAGTACAATTCAGGGAATTGGCAAGAAGAGTTTCGAAATTGTATTCTGGTGTTGATATACGGTTGTAGTGGGAGTTAGAACGTATGTGCAACGTGAAAACAACAGTACAAGTCAGTAGGATCAATAGCAAAGCAGTAAAGCTAAGTGGTGGCATGTGGTACTAGGCATAAAGTTTTGGCAGGAAGGAATGCTAAATAAGTTTGCTGAATTCTGAGTGGCTCAGAAGTGTACAAGGCCGAAGAACAAGTATGTTGAGTATACTTGGTTGTGTTCAACGAGGGCGTTGAACTGATTAGGTGGGGGAGGTCTATGACATGGCTGCAAGTGTCGCATAATGATTATGCATCACTGAGTTTCATGCCAAGTCAATATGCAGCCATAACGGCCAATTGCAAAGCCATAATAGCGCATTGCAAAGCCACAATAGCGGTATACTGTATAGACCGTTAAGTGTCGAGAATGACATGACCCTGCAGGGCCAGTGAAGCAAAAAGGTAGCGCTACACTGTAAATACATTTGGCTAAGCAATGAAGCTTATTGACCGACACAATAAGGCTTCATTGAGGAGAAGGCAAGACGAAGCCAAAGTGACAGATGCAACATGTGATGTTGGCATTAAGGCATATCCGTGGAATTGAGTTGGCCCAAACTCAAGGATGATGCAAGAGTGTAGAATAGATCAAGAGTAGGTCTATGGCATTAGTTCAAGGTTGGACAAAGCTTGAACAATGCAAACAAGTTAGTAATGCAAGAGTTGCATTGTTGTTGTCAAGCTAATTGGCGAAGTGAAGTATACGTGACGCATGAGTAACTAGAGTGAGCTTAAGGAGTTGGCCTCGACAAGTAAAGCCTGAAGAGTGTCCGTGCATTAGCTTAGAGTAATAAAAATGCAGGGCCAAGAGGGCTGAACGTTGGAGAGTGGCAGAATTCAGCATGGCGCAACAATTGGCGCAATAAGGCTCAAGTGACAGTTACAAGTTGGTTATGAACTTCACAAGCATGCCAATGACGCGTGATAAAGTAGAACGGCTATAAAGGAGTCTATAAACGTGAGAGAAGAGTTATAACCATAATAGAACAGGTGTTGGATGATTGGCGCAAGTTAGGAGAGAACTGGTCAGTTGGCACAGTTATTGGCGGTTAACATAACTGCTTTATGGGACAGATGGATGTCCCATGCGTGTGTAACGGTTATGCACGGTTTGGCCAAGAAAAGCTACTTTATAAATAGTCCTAAGGCATGGGAAATTCGGTAGCTATCC
The DNA here is from genome assembly GCA_023529315.1 of Papaver bracteatum. Lineage (NCBI taxonomy): Eukaryota > Viridiplantae > Streptophyta > Magnoliopsida > Ranunculales > Papaveraceae > Papaver > Papaver bracteatum. The sequence goes on from JAJJWX010000127.1 coordinate 1,979,168, forward strand.
TGTGTGAGAGTTACCCTAACATATGTGAGAGTGAAGTTTGCATATGTGAGTGAATAGAAGAGTTTTTGTAAGACTTAGACTTGGTTCAAGGAGTGAACAAATCTGTGTAAGTCCCCAAGTGGGCAAGTTTTGTATTTCTTCCCTTTGATGCAATAAAAGGAGTTGATTGTGTCATGTTCTAAGTGTTCTTGGTTGGATGATTGTTGTTGGTAAAGTATGGCATGAATTTAGTGCATTATGGGGTGCATTTGATGAGTTTAGAGAGGAGAAAGAAGGCTGTTAAGACTTCCGTTGTTAACTTGAAGTGTTGGCTGTTTGCAAAGGTGCAAACTTCTAAGGCTGAAGTGCAAGTGGGTGAAGCTTTATTCACAGAACCATTGTGATGCCGGGTTATACTTTCGCAGAAAATTCCTAGGGCGTTTGAAGATGTGACAATTTCCATGGTGAGAGTATTAGGAAATAGAGCTTTCACATTGATTCTGACCCATATCAAGTAACAACAACAAAGTATGTATTTTTACACCCTTTCTACGCTTTTCATTCATGGGTAACAATAACTGACCGAACAACTATCCCACTTCCTGCCTTCCAAACTACCCACTATGATGTACCTACTTATGTCGTTGTTCTCCTCATATAGTAAAAGGGGTCGATCTTATTTTTCTATTTTGTTAATTTTAGTTGTAATTAGGTTTGATTTATCAATGTGATGTTGTAGGGCTTGTAGCCCATGGATGTGCGGCCCAATATAGTGTCTAGGGTTTGCTTCCTACAAGTATATATAAGACATTGTTTTATGTAACCAACTGATGCTAATTGATAGAAACTCTCTTGCCTTTTTGTGTTCCCCTCATTTTCACTACAAAACGTTATCATGCCTGATGCTATACTGCAGAGCTGATGGGATATTTGGTAGATTTTTTTTTCCTTCTACATGGGTGATTTAGATCAACGCAGTTATGCAATTACCATCAAGCTAATGTTGAAATCGGAATCAAATCAGATAAGTTGGATCAATTTTTTTTTCCTCCTTTCCCCTAATTTTTTTTATTTCATTTTTGGAATCTGCCCTGTTTTGTGATTTCATTTTTGGGTATATTAAATCTACGGTGTAAGTTAACTTGATCTCTAGAAGCTACGTATATGCACCCTATATCAATTGATCTGATTTTATTCACTGATGTTCAATCGATTTGTTGAGATCTACTCCCTCCGTTCCATTTTACTTGATGTTTTAGGGTTTTTTTTTATGTTCCAAAATAGATGAGTGTTTAGATTTTTTTCCCAAATTCTCACCAATTTACCCTTGCTTTGGAGTATAACAGATGATTTGATTGAATTTTTATAATAATATAATATGTTTTTTTTTATTGTTGTGATTGATGGGGTAGTCTGTTCGTCTTCTTGAAACTGGAGAAATGTTTTCGTCTGTGGAAAAAGATGAAAAGAGGAAAACTGTTCCTAACCCAGACCCAGCTGTAATGTCCCATCCTGTTTCCTGGGGCTGTCCTTTTCTGTCCCATCCCGGTTCCTAGGGCTGTCCTATCCTGTCCCGTTCCGCTCCGGGCTATCCTGTCCCGTTCCGCTCCGGGCTATCCTGTCCCGTTCCGTTCCGGGCTATCCTATCCTGTCCCGTTTTGGTAATCCAGGCGTGCATGTGCTATTGGGATCTGGGTCTGTGTATACGTTGGGAGTACCAAAATAAAAATGGGAAAATTAGGGGGACACCCAAAAAAAAAATTATTCTTATTGTTAGGACCACAATTAATTTTGGATACCGTGACACCCATAAATATTTTTGTGACACCCATAATTATCCGAAGTTATTAAAACTTGTCTGCATGATGATTTATGCATCTGCATTACATGTTATGCATACTGTTTTTTCAGGGATAACTCGTTATGCATCCTAATTTTTCAGGGGTATAATTGGCAACGCAACTTGGATATAACATATCTAAAAATCCGCGCCTTGGAATTTTACGAATTTTATATCGTTGGAAATCTTTTTAAGATATCTACGCAACGAGTACAAACAATATCAAATTTTTGTTTTTCACGAAAATATTGGAGGTAATCTTCATTTTAGGCAAAATTTTGAAAATTGACTACATAACCATTATGCAGCCACCAAAACCGATGCATAACACATTATGCAGACGCATAACGAATTATGCAACCATTTTCACGATTGCAAAACAAATTATTCATCTACAACAAGTTATGTGACCATTGTTTTGGTTGATTTTAGTGCGTACATAAAAAATTGATGCATAATACAGTAGGCATCCATATTTACGGATGCATATCAGGTTATGCACCTATTTTCTCGATGCATAAAAGATTGTGCAACAATTTTATCGATGCATAGTGCATTATGCAGTCATATTTTCGAATGCATAACATGTTATGCATCCATTTTCACGACTGTATAACATGTTATGTAGATATTATTGTAGGTGCATGACAAGTTATGCAGCCTTATTTTTTGTTGGTTTCAATACTAAGTAAAAAGTAGCTGCATAACGTGTTATGCAACCGTTTTCTGGACTGCATAACAAGTTATGCAATAACAAAAAAATACTGCAGAACGTATTATGCAACCAATTTCGAGAATGCATAACAAGTTATGCAACAAATTTTGTAGATGAATAACCTGGTATGCATCACTATTCACACCTCCATTTTCTTTTAAATGCACGCCACACGCACACCAAACCCATTTACACTTCCATCTCCTTTACCTTGCCACTGCAGCATCCTTTTAGCTCCATTTTCTTTTAAATACATAACCCATTGAAACCAACATCAGCACCACCATTCCTAACTCACTTAACTGATCCATTCATCAATCCATTTGTTCATAGCTCAATCATGGCAGCAACCATCATTCCAAATGCAACATCTCATACATTGTAATCTCTTTACATGTGACACTCGAGTACATTTTATCCCTGTGGAGAATTAACAACATTTGTCGATGATCTCAATGGAGATTTAAAAACAATTTTCAATGACCACCGTGGAGATTTAATAATATCTTCTAACGATCCATGTGGAGATTTAACAACATTTGTAGACGATTTATGTGGAGATTTAACAACATTTTCTGATGATCCCAGTAGAACTGTCAACGACCCCTACGGAGATTTAATACTAAGCAAAAATAAATAAATCATCACTCGGTTCACAATTACAATACAGATTAAGAAACCACACCAAATACAGTTGTAGCAATATCTATGCAGATAATAGAATTTTAAGTTCATTGAAAATTAAACAGGATTATCTACTTCGCCTCTACTAAGAGATTCATAATCCTCAAGGTGATAGCCATCCAGGTGATAAAAAAGCTATACTTATCGATGGTTTCCTTGTGATACGATTTGCAGACGAAGTAGATGATGGGTTGGATTACTCGTCCAAAATGAACGAAAATTACCAGCAACACTAAGCAAAAGATTCCAAAACTCACTCGACCAACCATACCCAATGATTCCCCTTGTACAACCAGCGAGCTAAAGGCAAATAAGTTGACCATATTACAGATCTGTAGAGGAATAGCGGTGATGAGAGAAATACAAATCTTACCTTCAACTAATGCCTTTCCTTTCTTCGTAGCTTCAATTCCTCTAATGTCTTCCAAAATTGATACTACGCTGGCTAAGTACCAGATTAGGCTGAGGTATACGTCTCCAATCATGTACGGAATAAGCACAACTATGAGATAGTCTCTTAAACAACACCAAATTCAAACCCCTTAATCAGCCCTAACTTGCGATTTCTAACACCATTATCATTATCTGTAGCTTCCCATTTCTTATCTGTGATAACCTTTTTTTATTTTTGGTTAAGATGATTTGCTTCTGATTCTTCTGTTCATATTCACTGATTTGATTTCTAGGATTTTTCGATGGATAATTTTACTCATCGGGAATTCAAGGTAGAGTGGAGAGGAAAAAGAAAAGGAATTGAAGAAGAAGAAGGGAAAAAAAGACCGAAACCTAATTTTATAAACTATGGGTGTGGGAGAAATTTTCTCGTAGAAAATGGGTGCGAGCATGAGTTTTTCTGGGCGTGGGTTTCTCAGTGGAGAAAATCTGAAAAATGGGTCTCCCTGTAGTTTTCACAATAAAAATTGAGGTATGTAACATCAAACACTTACTTGGGCTTGTGTATTTATTTTGGGCTTGTATATTGTTTGGAAACATGTCTAGCTAGTAGGGGTGTGCAAAAAATTCGGAACCGCGAATTTCATCCATATCCGTCCGCAAAATTGCGGGTGAAACCCAATCCGCAAGCTCTATGGGCCGGACAGGGTGAAATTCTCAAATCCGCACTTTTAGCGGTTTGGTTGCGGTTGGACATTGAAATCCGCGTATTTACCCGCACCGTAGGGCAATAAGGTAAGGCAACAATGACGACGATGAATTGGAACGAAGTTGTCGATAAACTTCCAGAGGATGGATAGTATTGGCTTGTTTTTTTAAAGTTATAGGATGGAGGGAGAGATTACAAAAGATGCAACCACTGACAAGTATAATAAACAGAAGAGCACCATTATGTTTTCTCTTCATTTTGTTCTGTCCTATTTTAATTATTCGCTAAATTATTGCATCAAATGGTAATTGAAGACCTGTTACAGAGCAGCTTCGACACATTTTAGTTAATTTAACAAATACAGAAAGTCTATTAAGGACTGATCACCCATTTGCTGAAATGTTGTCTACCTGGTTTAACGTTACCTTGAATGTCAATTTGATATCAGTGAATAAAAGACGATTATAGGACCACAACTAAACTAAAACAAGAAACATACATGAAATACACCATGCAACTCAAGAACCTTCCTTTCCATGTTCGCGGCATGAGTTTCTTGAGACTAACAAAAACACAGATGGAATGGAAGCTCCAACTTGAATGATTTTTTATTTTTATTTTTTTGGACTAAATCCGCGGTTAATCCGTATCCGGTCCGTATCACCCGCTGATCCGCGGATATAATATCCGCGGGTGATTGGGCCGGTCACGGTTTGATTTTTCAAATCCGCAATTTTGACGGTTTGGTTGCGGGTGACCCCTAATCCGCAACCGTCAGTCCGTTGCACACCCCTACTAGCTAGTTGTGTTTTGTTTGTCTTAAGATAAGTCTATAGCATATAAACGGTCAACTTAAATTATTACCGTTAATCTCGATCATTAAGAATTTTGGTCTTAATGTTAATTTGTTCTCTTGAATATGATATTGGATATAGTTGAATGGTGTATTTTGTTTAATTGGTTGTACCAACTCAATTCCAATGTATTCATTTTGGGCTTAGAAATACTTGAGCACCATTATTGGATACTTGATATTTTCCCAAATTTTTTGAATGTTTCGTGGAATGTATCCACTTACTCGACTATTAATCTGTCAATAGTTTCAAAACATACGTTCAAATAAAATCACATGTATTCCCATTTTTGTGGAAGAACTCACAAAAGATGATATGAGTCATAAAATTTTCATTTCTCTACTTCATCCATAATACTAACGAACCGGTATATGTTAAAGAATGACAACAAGAGAATTATCTTTAGTAATATATTCAACCTAAAGTAAGTGGTTGACATGTGTAGTGAGATTCTCTTCGCCTATTGAGATAAAGAAATTTCTCAAATTAAGCTAATTGTAGCAAAATTGAAAATGGAAAGAACCCCGGAGTAATGAGAGTTAGACGTACCGACTTATATAAAGCATGTGAAAAGGGACATATATATCATGAAAAAAAAGAAAAAAAATAATTATTTCCCCCCAGCAGTAATGACACCAAAGTATAGGTATCAATTGAACATGGGATCATCTAAAAATGTAATTCTAGCTCTCAAAAAGTCATGCACAGTAATGTCATGACCCCCGACTCGAGAGAGTTTGTTTTTAAAAGAATAGGTTTTGCTATTCAAAAAGGGCTTGCGGCGCAGCTTGTTGCTCGCTTGCCTGCTATGTAATTTATTTCCCTTTTCATATCTTTTTTTTTATTATGAATCATTTGTTTAAAGTCAAAAATATAGAAAAGGAGAAATGAATTGTTAGCTCTCATCATAAATAAAAGAGTTGGAAATGCACCTGGTCATAGGTGTTGGTATATACAATATAATGTGTATATGTATCATAGTAACAACCAATTTTCACATCAACTTTTATGGCAACAAGAAGTTTGCCTCGCCAATTGACTATCTTATCGAGCGCAACATTGCTCATTTTTTTTTCAAGATAGAACAAAGACGTCGCAAAATCTCTAGATGTTCCAAGAGATAATCACACCTTGTTAAATTCCCAAGTAACCCATGCAAATGGATATCATGTGGAACATCAAAAATGATGAGAATGTAATTGATTGCATCTTTTATAGTCTCTAATATATTTGGAAGGTGTAGGACCAGAATATCGCCACAACGATATTCTCGCGATGGAAACGACACTTCTACGAGAAACCCAAACATTTATACAAGTATTAACAACACTTTGACGAGAACGTCGCAAGATTCTTCAACAACATTTGGCGAGTGTCACAAAAGAGTGATATAACGGTTAACGATTAAAGATATATGAAGAATAAGTCTACTTCACGATGGTTATAAAGTTGGCGATGGTGAAGACTAAAGTTATGGCGATGAGATCGCAGAGTAGATCCGAATTAAGGGGAAATCTTAGATGTCTTCCGCTATGTATTTTCCTATATAAAGGGTTCGACTAAATCCAGAAGAGGATGATGTACTTTTGAGAGCTGAGAGAATTTTGAGGAGAGAGAAACTCCAGAAAGAAAGTTGTACTTCTGAGTTTTGATATTTCTTGTAAATCTTCCTGAAAGTGAATTAATAAAAGTGTTGTTGTTCATCCACAAACATGACTTAGTTTTCATAGATTCTTGACAAGGGTGTAGTGTGGGAAATCCTGCAACTACATTTTGGCGCCCAAAACAGGGATTGAATTAACGAAAATAGAAGAAAAAGCGAAGAAGAAAATGAAAATTGTTCAAGATTAAGGAAATCATTAAGTAAATATGTGAGAAAATTGAAGGAAGAATGATCAGAATCAAAAAGGATTGTAGAAAATTGAAAGGTGATGTAATAACAAAAGAAATGATTGATAGGTTTCATGAAAATATCAAGGGAAGGATACATAAGCGGGATTTTGAAGGAAGGAAGATTGTGACAGTGGAGAAGGTATCATCATTGAAAGATTTGGAAAAACAAGAAATCACGTTTACAGCAGCAGAAATACCAGAAGAAGATTTAAGTCATACATCTCCATTGGTGGTCACAGTAACCACTATACCAATGAGAAAGAAGAAATCGATAAAATCTGAAGAAGAATGGGCTATGAATAGAACTTTAGTAGACACAGGAAGTTCTGTAGACATGATATTTTATCATACCTTCAAGAAGATGGGATATAAGGATGAAGAAATGTCTCATTCAACATATTATGTTCATGGCTTTGGAAAGTCTATAACAAAACCCAAAGGCGAGATAATGGTACGAATTCCACTAGGAGAAATTGAAACACAAATATCATTATGTGTGGTAGATGTAGAATCGCCGTACAATATGATACTGGGAAGACCGTGGATACATGCAATCAAGGCTGTGGCGTAAACATTACATCAATGTATTAAATTTCCTATGCCTAGTGGAATTGGAGAAATTAGAGGAGATGTGAATTTCGCGAGATTGTGCTACCAAATTGAAGTAAGAAATTGTGAAGAACGTCCAAAGCTGCGAAAAGCTCGCAGAAAATTGAACAGAGAAGCAAAGAAAGAAGAGGAATATAAAATTTACATGATAAGGGAAAAAGAAGGAAAAGGGATACCAAGTGAAGTTTCGCGAGAAGAAGATGAATTCGCGAGAGAAATGAAAACTCCAACACCAATGGGAGAACCTGAAGCTAGTTACACCGCAGCAGAGCCAACAAAGAAAATAAATATCGGGAGCGAGGAAGAGACTAAAATACTGAAAATTGGGACTAAAATGGAGGAAGACGAAGAAGAAAGAACAATAAATCTCTTGCGAGAATACAAAGACATCTTCGCATGGAGTATGGATGAGATGCCATGGATAGACCCTTAAGTAGCATGTCATAAATTAGAGATCAACAAAGATGTGACACCATTTAAACAAAGAATCAGAAAAATTGCAACAACATACCATTCTCAAATAGAAGAAGAACTACAGAAAATGCTTGATGCAGGAATTATAAGGCAAGCAAAATATCCATATTGGATTGCAAATATGGTGGTGGTCCCAAAGAAAAATAAAGGGATAAGAATTTGCATAGACTTTACTGATTTAAACAAAGCTTGTCTTAAAGATAGTTTTCCATTGCTAGATATTCCACAAATGGTTGAATCAGCAGCGGGAAATGATAGAATATCTTCATTAGACGGATATAAAGGATATAATCAAACTCCCCTCGCAGAAGAAGATCAAAAGCATACATCATTTTTTGCTCCAAGAGGGTTATATTGCTATACAAAGATGCCTTTTGGCTTACGAAATGCTGGTGTAACATACCAAAGAATGGTGGAGAAAGTGTTCGCAAAATGGATACATAAAGCATTAGAAGTGTACGTGGATGACATGTTGATTAAAAGCAAAGAAGCTAAAAATCATGTACAGGATTTGAAAGAGATTTTCGATCAAATGCGACAATTCAACATCAAAGTGAACCCAGAAAAGTGTACTTTTGGAGTAGCTTCAGGGAAATTTTTGGGTTATATTGTATCAAAGGAAGGAATACAAGTTGATCCAGAAAAGGTACAATTGATCGCTGTCGTATGCGTCAAAAATAATTACACTTTCTTACTAATCAAAATATAAAATATAGCAAGGTCAAGAAAGGATCGATCCCACAGAGAGGTCTACGTTGTCAAGTTGTTTCGGTTTCCTAAATAAAACACCGTGTATTTTTCTGATTTTTATATACTAAAGTAAAATAAAAGCAAAATAATAAAAAGTAACACACAAATTAAGGTAGTGAGAATATTGGTTAAGGATTCATCTTCATTCACAAATATGTTTTCTTCACAATAATTAGAATTGATATTTTAATCTCAACTTTTATCAAAAGCCCTAGAATATCTTGATCGCAAGAATATCCCGCTAATCTCCTTTTGTCATCAACAAACACATTAAAAGATGCGAATATGAATTCTATCTTAAAGAACAACCTAACGTGTAAAATCACTAATCAAGTTTAATTCCCTAGATGCATTAAGTTCTATGAAATCAGGCCAATCAAAGCAATCGAACGTGGAAAGCGCACTAATTCAATTTAACAAAGGTTACGATTCACATATGATCATAAGAATATATCACTACAAACTATAATCATATTTATGCTACTTGCAATCAGGAATCTATCACTTTTACGTATAACAAACCCTAATCTAGCAATAGAGATGAACACAAACTCAACCGATTCGCGACTCGATCAAACAAGCATTCAATTCATGTAACTATATTTTCAGAGAATTGTAAATGATAAATACGAGAAAAAACTAATATATTGAATCAAATAATCATATTATGTGAAATCCAATTATTCCATAACCAATAATAAAACTCTAGCTCATGTTCATGGAGTTCATAACAAGAAGAAGAAGAAACCCTAACATGTTTCTAAACCATAGAACAAAGTAGTAGAAGAGAATATGATGATGTAAAAAAAAATCTAGGTTTAGAGAAAAAGTTCTATTTATATGCCTCTCCCAAAAGGATACACAAAAGTAGGTCAAGTCTTCTCAAAACCCGTCTCAAATTCATCCACCAAGCCCACGAGTGAAAATAAGTCTCTGGAAAATTCGGGTCCAAAACAGGTCGCCGGAATCGCTGACGTCATCGTCGGAATCCGGTCATCGGCGCCGGAATCAGGTCACCAGAAAACTTTCTCCGATCACTTGAAGCATTAAAAGACGTCACCAGGCAAGTGCACACTCCCAGAAGCTCAACTCCATTTCTCTGCAATTCAAACATTCACAAAATACCACCTAAACCAATTCCTTGTTCTTGCGAAAACGCACCCAAAAGCGCGACTCGTAGGTCACATATCCGGCCGCCAACTCTTCCATTCGAATCATACCCCTTTCATGATTCATTGAAATATTATGATTCACGCTTTAACTTCCGCAATCCGACATCCCGGGCTATGCTCACCGGCGCGCCATTTTCACTCCGTTTTCGCACTATTTCTGCGAATGCAGCTGCAAGATTATTGCCACTTTGTTTCTGAACTGCACCAACCACCACCATCTCTATGAAACTGCATCTTGATTCCTGCTATAGCTGCACCTGATTTACAGCATACACTCACAGAACCCACTGCCATCACAAGCTCCATAAGTTGAGTTCCATATAAACAGCACAATAGCTCCGTCTCTTTGTGCTCACTGCTCCATTCTAGAGCATTTCCCTTGAGTTTTGCACTGCCGCTGCACCTGCAAGCCTCATTATCATTTCATCCTCCTTCACTGTCCCTTATTTCAGTTCCATGGAAATAAAACACCAAAAGCATTGTACACACAACCCAGACTAGCCATCTCCATTTCTGTGTCATACAATTCAGGTACCCAGTCCAGTGCCACGACAACTCCACAAGAAGCTTGTCAAATCACCTGCAACACTTTGAGATTCCCAGAAACCATCCTACTACCCACTTCTTCAACGGCATACCACTGCGTCAACTGCAAGTCCGAATTCAACCCTTCACTTAGCTGCTTCTTGTTGTTAGCATCACCTCTTTCGACTGCAGTTCAGCTCCCCATCACATAAAGCTTGTTCAATTCATCTCTTCTCCAATCAACTGCAGCTGCCTTGCTCTCTCTCTCTATCTGAGCTGCAAGCTACACTTCATTACATCCTTCAACTCAATCTTTGCAATCTTCCAAACTTACTCAGGCTCAAACCATAGCCAAATTTCATTCTTAATTGCTTCAGAGTCCATCTACTTTGCTCAAATATCATCTGCAACTGCAACATCTCAAATCCACCAACACCTTCTTGTTCTTGACATCAACAACACACACTCCATAGTCACAATTACTACCAAGATCGAAAACTAGGACATTATTGTCCCCAGTACTTGACGCGTTCTTATCAAGACCATAAGCAATTGCAGCAGCAGTTGGTTCTTAGGTCCTGCACTACTACTAGCTCTCAATCCCAGCAGTCATATCCACCACTTCACAGCTCCACCAGATTCTCTGTAGCTCCACAATTACCTCAAGCTAGCCAGTGCATTAACCAACTCCTTTCATCTCAACTACACAACCAGACCCATCTCATGTTACTTCTTGATCTGTCATTCATCATTCCATGAACATCAACCAGCTTCATTCTTTATCACTGCCCGTAACAATACTAGCAACAACTGACCTGTACCTTGCTCGGCAGCTGAATCAGATGACTCTTAGCAGCAGAATTGGCTCAGGACTTTTATTAAATACTTCTTGTGTGTCTAAAGAACTGGTAGAGTATATGTACTGGTTGCATATTGGAGATAACATATCTACTCCTTCCCTGCTTACAATCACACATTTTACACAAAACCCATTCATTCAAACCTAGTGACAGACTCGAATCTCTTCTTTGTCTCCAACCATTCATCCATAAACCAAAATTCCTTCCCTGCGTTTCCATCTTGTACCAAAACCCAGAAAATTGCTTCCTTGATTCACACCCAATTAACCTATGGAAAGTACTTACACGAGATGGCACAACGGCAGGTCTTGGTACAACCACGAGAGAAAGAGAGACTAGTGCAGTGATGAACAAACTTTGGCCATGAGTTGATTTGAATTCCAACCTAGATTTCCCTATATAAGTTGAAGTTGAAATGGTGGCCCTTAACGAGTGCCTGCCTGTATTTATCAGTCCCAGATGAAATCATAGAGTACCATCTGTTTTGACACCTTAAAGTCATGGTGTTTCTCCACTTCAGCTCCGCCAACGCCAATGACTCTAAGCGATGAATTAAGCTCCCTTTTGCATCTTTTTTTATCGCACGACTCCAAAGTACCTGCAAAATGCAAATAAAGCATAATATACAAATAATACAAGAGAAATAATAAAGAAAAGCATAAGAAAATGATATTCAAAAGATGTATTTTAGGCTCCTATCAAATTCCCCCATACTTAATCTTTGCTAGTCCTCGAGCAAATCAAACAAAACATTTCTAAAACAAATACATACAACTCCGTCTCTTCGAGGCTACAGTCACTTTTAGCACAAATAACAAGCCTTTAAACCCCTAGGTGTCCCTAGTGGACGAGTTATAGTCTCGTGAAGGTTTACAAGAGGTATACCTACAAAACCTATATTTCTAACTCCGTCTATTTGTGACAAATCAATGAACGAATCCAAAATGACTACATGAGGATATACCTTGTGCAAATTCAGTTCATAAATTAGTAAATAACACTCTAATTAGATAGTCGAACAAGCCACAATACTCGGAAACTAACAAACCACAATCACAATGAAAATATTAAGAAGATGGATATAGATGTAGATGTTGGCGAATGTTCACAAGTGATCGATGTTTCCCATATATGTCTGAAGGTCACTGCCAAGATGAACCTATGCCTATTGGATTGAGCTACTTGGTTTGAATGCTACATCAACTCACTGGCATATACAAGGGAACCAGAAGTGAATTTATTCAACCAAAATAATACTTTCTTTTCTTTTCTTTTTCACTTTTTCACTTTTTCACTTTTTTTTTATTTTTTTATATAGACAACATGATTGGATCAAACTGGATCCAAGCGCATGATTCTTGTCAGCAGATTACACGATAGTTCCCTTGGATCCTGCATTCCACGCTTGTTTAGGCGACGGAGACAGGGAGAACGCACACATATTGCTTTATCCAAGTGTCTTTTATTCCGTTTGGTCTAATTGGTCGGTCTCTTCTTTTTTTTTTTCATTTTTTTCTTTTTCTAGTAACTCAATCACTCTATTTCATCCTAGCAATAATAACACGTCGATTTTTAGTGACCCACCAAAGCACTTAGAAAACAATAGATAAATATGGAAAAATAAAAATAGAATGTGATATGGTGATATTCCGAGATATGGTAACAACTATCATGTTAATTGTGATTTCTGAGCTATGTTCGTCCCTTTTTAGTTAATTGGTTCCTCAACTCCTGCATTCAAAATGGTTCCATCCACTAATGGTGTCATCCTAAAGGCACAAGTTTCTAGATTTCGGAGTTCAAAAAGCACACATTTTTTCTTGGTTTTTCTATTTTTTTGATTTTTTTAAAGGCATAAAACAAACTAAAACAAACTATACAAACATATAAATTCTCCCCCACACTTAAACTTCACATTGTCCTCAATGTGTAAAACCGAAAGTTCTGAATTCTGACGTAACATCAGATAAAACGCAAAAACTGTGCAAATTGGTAAGGAATTTGGAAAAACTCCATTTCACAAAAGTTGTTAACCTACGTGTTTTCTACAAAGTGTCCAAATTTGACAGTGTTTTGATAAACGGTCTGACAGTTATGTTCTCTGGACTGAACTACGCGCAATCTGAAATTTTCTGACGAAAAGGTATTCATCATAATTCTCTTCTAAGATAGATTATGGACTTAATGAAATTAAACATGGGGATGCAAATATGAAAACAATAAAAAATAAATAAACAAAAATAAAATAAAAATCAAAAGGATAAGAGATACAAAACCGGTGGGTTGCCTCCCACTTAGCGCTTGTTTTAAAGTTGACGGCCCGACTTAGCTTCTTGAAAGATTCATTCCCCATATATTAGCAATCTTAAAATTTGGGGATCCATCCACAGTACCTGTTTTGAAAAAACTAGATTCACACAAATATTAGTAATATAAAATAAAAACGAAGCTATTAACCGATAAAAGCTTCCCCCACACTTATTCTTGTCCACACTTGGAAGTGCATAAAGAATATAAGAGTCGGGTACTTCCACGGTTTCTTGTTCACAAACCTGCATAGTATGAGAATCAAATGTTTCTAATGGAGGAAATCGAGAAACAAAGTCAGTCAACAATGTTTTCGAAGCACATACATTCAAACCAATAAGAGGTAAAGGAGAAGAAACAATATGCAAAGGGTTAGACAAACCTCGCACAATCTCTTGTAGCACGGAATCCTCTTCATCCTTGAAAAATTCAAGTGAACTATTCACCTCTTGTATATCATGGTCCTCTATCAAACCTTGCAACCATTCTTCGTCCGTTTCCGCCTTAACCAAAGTCTCGACATCAACATCATCATTACAAACATTCACAAGTTCAATTGGGTCTTCCATAATATTGGTTATAATGGTCACATTCTCAACATACTCCTCTTCATAAGACTCAAACCATGTTGCAAAATTCTGAAAAACATTAGTTTCATCATCCTCATGTACCTTTTGAATAGGTGCTTGATCATTATAAAGATCAAGAGTTGAGTCAACTACACTAATTTCATCAAATATCTCCAAAGGTTGGTCCTTTTCAACACAATCATCTTCGTCTTCATCTTCAGACTCACCATAATCAGAATCGTCGTCTGTTTCCCAACCTTTATCACGACGTCGTTTAAGTTCCATATGAATGGTCCTACTAATTTCATCGACAAGCTCTTCCGAGTATCCATCGTCTTCCAACTTGTATAATTTCTGCGCAAGTTTCCGGACGTTCACACGCTTACCACCATTAGATACAATATGTTCTCTTTCCCATGACTCTTCCCTTTGAATTGGTGAATGATCATAATTGCGATCCGGAGTCGGGTAAGAAGGCATATTCCAGAAATTGGTTTGTGCGACGTTCTCTCTATTACGGTCAAGTCGGTCTAGCCTTTGTTGCATATCTTGCAATCCATGCATAATCTGCATACAACTCGAATAAAGCGAATTAGAAGTAGAATTATCCCACCTAGGTGCTTGACTTACATACCCACTACAAGGTTGTTGTTGGTATGTATGAAAATCACCATAAGGTTCTCTAGGATATGAATCATAGCCAATAAATTGGTTTTGAATTCATTCCATAGACGGTGAGAAATTTCCATAGTGTTGTGGAGGTTGAAAGCCGTATCCATTGTTCCAATATGCTCTGTCCATCGAATGGTACCTGAAACAAGAGTTCCCAAAACTATGTCAAAACCAGAAAATAAGAAAAACAAAAATAAGAAACCAAAAACAAGTGACAACCGTTTCCTCCCCGGCAACGACGCCAAAATTTGATCGATGTCGTATGCGTCAAAAATAATTACACTTTCTTACTACTCAAAATATAAAATATAGCAAGGGAAAGAAAGGATCGATCCCACAGAGAGGTCTAGGTTGTCAAGTTGTTTCGGTTTCCTAAATAAAACACCGGGTATTTTTCTGATTTTTATATACTAAAGTAAAATAAAAGAAAAATAATAAAAAGTAACACGCAAATTAAGGTAGTGAGAAATATTGGTTAAGGATTCATCTTCATTCACAAATATGTTTTCTTCACAATAATTAGAATTGATATTTTAATCTCAACTTTTATCAAAAGCCCTAGAATATCTCGATCGCAAGAATATCCCGCTAATCTCCTTTTGTCATCAACAAACACATTAAAATATGCGAATACGAATTCTATCTTAAAGAACAACCTAACGTGTAAAAGCACTAATCAAGTTTAATTCCCTAGATGCATTAAGTTCTATGAAATCAGGCCAATCAAAGCAATCGAACGTGGAAAGCGCACTAATTCAATTTAACAAAGGTTACGATTCACATATGATCATAAGAATATATCACTACAAACTATAATCATATTTATGCTACTTGCAATCAGGAATCTATCACTTTTACGTATAACAAACCCTAATCTAGCAATAGAGATGAACACAAACTCAACCGATTCGCGACTCGATCAAACAAGCATTCAATTCATGTAACTATATTTTCAGAGAATCGTAAACGATAAATACGAGACAAAACTAATATATTGAATCAAGGAATCATATTATGTGAAATCCAATTATTCCATAACCAATAATAAAACTCTAGCTCATGTTCATGGAGTTCATAACAAGAAGAAGAAGAAACCCTAACATGTTTCTAAACCATAGAACAAAGTAGTAGAAGAGAATATGATGATGTAAAAAAAAATCTAGGTTTAGAGAAAAAGTTCTATTTATATGCCTCTCCCAAAAGGATACCCAAAAGTAGGTCAAGTCTTCTCAAAACCCATCTCAAATTCATCCACCAAGCCCACGAGTGAAAATAAGTCTCTGGAAAATTCGGGTCCAAAACAGGTCGCCGGAATCGCTGACGTCATCGACGGAATCCGGTCACCAGAAAACTTTCTTCGATCACTTGAATCATTGAAAGACGTCACCAGGCAAGTGCACACTCCCAGAAGCTCAACTCCATTTCTCTGCAATTCAAACATTCACAAAATACCACCTAAACCAATTCCTTGTTCTTGCGAAAACGCACCCAAAAGCGCGACTCGTAGCTCACATATCCGGCCGCCAACTCTTCCATTCGAATCATACCCCTTTCATGATTCAGTGAAATATTATGATTCACGCTTTAACTTCCGCAATCCGACATCCCGGGATATGCTCACCGGCGCGCCATTTTCACTCCGTTTTCGCACTATTTCTGCGAATACAGCTGCAAGATTATTGCCACTTTGTTTCTGAACTGCACCAGCCACCACCATCTCCATGAAACGCATCTTGATTCCGCCATGAGATGCACCTGATTTACAAGACATACACTCACGTAACCCCATTGCCATCACAAGCTCCATAAGTTGAGTTCCATATAAACAGCACAATAGCTCAATCTCTTTGTGCTCACTGCTCCATTCTAGAGCATTTCCCTTGAGTTTTGCACTGCCGCTGCACCTGCAAGCCTCATTATCATTTCATCCTCCTTCACTGTCCCTTATTTCAGTTCCATGGCAACAAAACACCACAAGCATTGTACACACAACCCAAACTAGCCATCTCCATTTCTGTGTCATACAATTCAGGTACCCAGTCCACTGCCACGACAACTCCACAAGAAGCTTGTCAACTCACCTGCAACACTTTGAGATTCCCAGAAACCATCCTACTACCCACTTCTTCAACGGCATACCACTGCGTCAACTGCAAGTCCGAATTCAACCCTTCACTTAGCTGCTTCTTGTTGTTAGCATCACCTCTTTCGATTGCAGTTCATCTCCCCATCACATAAAGCTTGTTCAATTCATCTCTTCTCCAATCAACTGCAGCTGCCTTGCTCTCTCTCTATCTAAGCTGCAAGCTACACTTCATTCCATCCTTCAACTCAATCTTTGCAATCTTCCCAACTTACTCAGGCTCAAACCATAGCCAAATTTCATTCTTAATTGCTTCAGAGTCCATCTACTTTGCTCAAATCTCATCTGCAAATGCAACATCTCAAATCCACCAACACCTTCTTGTTCTTGACATCAACAGCACACACTCCATAGTCACAATTACTACCAAGATCGAAAACTAGGACATTATTGTCCCCAGTACTTGACGCGTTCTTATCAAGACCATAAGCAATTGCAGCAGCAGTTGGTTCTTAGGTCCTGCACTACTACCAGCTCTCAATCCCAGCAGTCATATCCACCACTTCACAGCTCCACCAGATTCTCTGTAGCTCAACAATTACCTCAACCTAGACAGTGCATTAACCAACTCCTTTCATCTCAACTACACAACCAGACCCATCTCCTGTTACTTCTTGATCTTCCATTCATCATTCCATGAACATCAACCAGCTCCATTATTTATCACTGCCCGTAACAATACCATCAACAACTGACATGTACCTTGCTCGGCAGCTGAATCAGATGACTCTTAGCAGCAGAATTGGCTCAGGACTTTTATCAAATACTTCTTGTGTGTCTAAAGAACTGGTAGAGTATATGTACTGGTTGCATATTGGAGATCACATATCTAATCCTTCCCTGCTTACAACCACACATTTTACACAAAACCCATTCATTCAAACCTAGTGACAGACTCGAATCTCTTCTTTGTCTCCAACCATTCATCCATAAACAAAAATTCCTTCCCTGCGTTTCCAGCTTGTACCAAAACCCAACAAATTGCTTCCTTGATTCACACCCAATTAACCTATGGTAAGTACTTACACGAGATGGCACAACGGCAGGTCTTGGTGCAACCACAAGAGAAAGAGAGACTAGTGCAGTGATGAACAAACTTTGGCCATGAGTTGATTTGAATTCCAACCTATATTTCCCTGTATAAGTTGAAGTTGAAATGGTGGCCCTTAACGAGTGCCTGTCTGTATTTATCAGTCCCAGCTGAAATCATAGAGTACCATCTATTTTGACACCTTAAAGTCATGGTGTTTCTCCACTTCAGCTCCGCCAACGCCCAATGACTCTAAGCGATGAATTAAGCTCCCTTTTGCATCTTTTTTTATCGCACGACTCCAAAGTACCTGAAAAATGCAAATAAAGCATAATATACAAATAATACAAGAGAAATAATAAAGAAAAGCATAAGAAAATGATATTCAAAAGATGTATTTTAGGCTCCTATCAACAAGCAGTTCGCGATATGCCAACACCAACGACAGTTAAAGATGTGCAAAAACTAAATGGACTCTTAGCCTCGCTGGGAAGGTTTATTTCGCGATCATCAGACAAGTGCAAACATTTTTTCGATATACTCAAGAAGGGAACAAAATTTAAATGGACATATGAGTGTGAAAAGGCTTTTCAAGGAATTAAAGAACAACTGATGAACATATCTATTTTACAAAAGGCTGAACCAGGAGAAGAGCTATTGATCTATCTTGCGTCAACCACATACGCGCTAAGTGCTGTGTTACTGCGAGTAGATGCGGGGGTGAAAAAGCCAATTTATTATATCAGCAAAACATTTAATTCAGCAGAGAGAAATTATTCGAAGATTGAGAAACTAATTCTAGCATTGGTACACGCAACTTTTAAGCTTCGAATTTACTTTCAAGCGCATAAGATCAAAGTGTTAACGAGAGTGCCAATTGAATCGGTGATGAAAAATTCAAAAAGATCAGGCAGAGTTGAGAGATGGAATGCGCAAGTAGGGCACTTTGATATTCAATATGAAATTCTATCCTCGCCAAAATCACAAGTTATCGCAGATTTCTTAGCTGAATTTCCTTTAGAAGATGACGAAGCTGTAGAAAAAATGATGGATATAGACGAAGAACATGGGGACCCAAAAGAGCTATTAACAGAACCTGACAGATGGGAAATATTAGTGGATGGATCGTCAAATGGTGAAGGAAATGGATAAGGAAATGGAATTGGAATTGTTTTCATATCGCCAGAAGGAGAAAAAACAGCTTTTTCGTTTCGATTAGAATTTGCATCCACTAATAATGAGACAAAATATGAAGCTGTAATCCATGCATTAAAGTTTGCGATAGAAATGAAGTTGGAAAATGCTAGAATTACCAGAGATTCACAATTGGTTATTCTCCAGATAAAGGGAGAGTATACTACAAATGAACCATCTTTGAAGAAGTACAAAAAACTTGTTGAAGAATTGTCTGTGAGGATTCCAAAAATAAAATGCAGACACATATCAAGGAAAGATAATAGGCTCTCAGATGCTTTTGCTTTCATATCAAGTATGATGACGAACCCACTTGCGAGATGCATAAAAATTCAAACACTTTTACAACCGGCAATAAACAAAGAGGAAGAAGAGGTAGATGTAATGATGGTAGAACCTGGTGAGGAAGAAATACGGAATAATGCTACAGATTGGCGAGCAGATCTTCATGCTTATTTGGCGAGAGGAGAAATCCCCAGAAATCAATTAGAAGCACATAAATTGAAAAGTAGAGCAACCAATTATGAATTACGAGATGGGATATTATATCGCAGATCTTTTAGTGGACCATCGCTAAGATGTTTGACGAGAGAAGAAGGGCAAAAGGTGCTAAAAATGTTGCATAGTGGTGATGCTGGTAATCACAACGGGGGTAGATCTTTAGCATATAAAACAAAGATGAAGGGTTATTATTGGCCATATATGCATGAGGATGCAAAGCAACTCTCAAGGCGTTGTGAAGATTGTCAGCGATTTGGGAAAAAGATACATGCACCAGGAGCACCATTATCATCTTCATCAAGTGTATGGACATTTGGAAAATGGGGATTGGATATTATGGGACCATTTGTACCTGGGTCTGGACAGAGAAGGTATCTGATTGTTGCAACAAATTATTTCACAAAATGGGGAGAAGTAAAGGCAGTACAACATATTCGCGATAAAGATATTTTTACATTCATCTTTGAAAATATAATCTGCAGATTTGGAATTCCAGCACAATTAGTATCTGATAATGGAAAGCAATTTGAGGGACAAAATATAGAATTGTTACTCAATGCATTTAAGATAAAATGTGGAAAATCTACTCCCTTATATCCACAAGCAAATGGTCAGGATGAGGCAACTAATAAGACAATCGCAGACATCTTAAAAAAGAAGTTAGAAGTTTATCACAAATCATGGTGCGAGCAAGTGCATAATGAAATATGGGCATATAATACAACTAGACGAGAGGCAACTGGAATGTCACCTTTTTGTTTAACATATGGAGTTGAAGCTGTTCTACCAACAGAGGTTGCTATCCCAACAACAAAAAGAGAGGCGTGGGAGAAAATTTAAGTGCTGGAATGATTTTACATGAGTTAGATGAACTATAATAAAATAGAGAAAAAACTCTACAACATATGGAAAATTACCAGCGAAGATTAGCTCGCGAGTACAACAAACCGGCTAAGAAACGTCAATTCCATCATGGCGATCTAGTTTTGCGAGAAACACCAAAATATCAGCAAGAAAGTGGTGGAAAATTAGCGAGAAAATAGGATGGACCATACATCATTAAAGAGATAATTGGAAATGGAGCATACAAATTAATGGATCCAGAGGGAAGAGATGTTGGGAAAAGACTTGATAGACCATGGAATAGATTGTTTCTGAAAAGGTATTATCAGTAGCAATTTCTGCGAGGTAAGAAATACAAATGTAAGATGAAATAATTAAAAAATTATTCTTTTTCTATCACAATTTATGCGAGCAGCATCGCAAGAATAGCGAATAAAATTTCGCAAAGATTAAAAGAATGGGACGAACCTTTATGGCGTGCACCCTAGTTCGCGAATAAAATTTCGTAAGAGGAAAATGTAAGACCTAATAGCGCGTCATATGAGGGGGTATCTCTTGACATGACTCAGCGATAAGGTTATACCTCTGCTGGAACCTGAGTCATGCAGATGTTGGGGTTAAAGAAAACCTATCCGGGAGAGAGATCTTGATTTTCCAACTATATAAGGTTATACCCTGGTTGGGAGACCGAGAATCTCTTCCAAGAAGTCCAGAGTATGACCAAGGCGCCGAGGTACACGGTTGAGCCAAGGGTGCCTGGAGCGTACGAAACTCTCTTGCCATCCTTGGTAAGTCTTGTCTACAATGCACTTGGCCTGAAGAAAACCCCACTTAGGGTGCAGTCTTGTAACTATAAGCCATATAGGCATAAAAGACAAGAGGCTGCGAACACAACTGGTTGTTGGCAAATCCAGATGGGGGGGGGGGATCTAGTCTTGTATGGCCGATGTTCCCTCCTTGAAGGGGCAACCAGGGGGAAGATAAGGGTGACACCCTCCATTAGGAAGCTGATAAGTGTCTTAAGACGGCAATGTCATGGGGATTCATGATCGGAAGATCATTTAGGCCTGTCATATTGTCGCATGATGAAAATTATACAAAGGCAAAAATCCTAAAGAGAAAATGTTAAGATGAGATCAATGGGTTTTTGCATAAAAGTGTAAAGACGTCCTGCGATTTCATCGCAAGACGGCAATGTCACAAGGCTTTGTATTCGCGAGAGAATCTAGACTTGTCATATTATCGCAGAGATATTGAAAAGTGCTGATAAGACAAGATCAATGGGTCAATACATATAAATGTAAAGACATCCTGCGATCTTGTCGCAGAAAAATATTAAAGGTTGGAAAAATAAGACCTTTAACTAGGAAGGCATAATAAGACCAACAGATTAATATTCAACATTAATTATTTTATTTAAGAATGCAGGAAAAATCTATTCATCGCAGGAGGCAGATTACTTCAGAAAATATCTATTCAACATCATATAATTCACCATCTCAAGAAAGATATTAGAGGGCAAGAAGAGGAATGAGCAAATAAAATCTTACTATCTTCCTTGAGAAGATTCAACACAGACAACAGGAAAAATTAAAAAAGTCATCCAAGTTACATTCCTCGCGAAAATGAAACTCAAACTTCAGCGATAGGCTCGTCAGTATTCTTCTCGCCAAATTTATCATTCTCTCTAGCAGATTTATCAGTATCGCCATCATTCTTTTCAGTATCGCCAGCATCCTTCCCTTCGTGAATTTCTTCTTTTCTAGGAGAGCCTTCGTCTTCTTTTGGGTTATCTTCTTCAGCTCCTTTTTCTCCTTCAGTGGGTATATCTTCTAAATCTTTATCCATAGGAATGGGAATTTCGTCATCCTCAACTTCTAGAGGAAGAACAGATTCAGGAGGGAGAGAATGGGAGATCAGAATCTTATTCAACAGTACTTCAACAGAGAGATGAACTTTGCGAAGAAAACCTCTATCACGGTTTCTAATCTCCATATTCTTGAAGTACTCAAGATAATCAAGCCTTCTTTCTGCTTTATCGCGAGCGTCCAAGCAATCGGAAATGAGAGTCTTGTTTTCTTTGCGAACCTTATCTAAATTCTCAGTAAGGGAAGTAATAGTAGCAAGATGGCTTCTTTCAGATTCTGCGAATAACAAAAATGACAAGGAAATATTCAAATGAAGAGCTCACGAGAAGTAAAACATAGGAATTTATCAGAAAAATTAACAATTGAGGCAGTCAATTGACTACCTTCTTTTTGAGAGGTTAAGTTTTGGATTAATGAAAAGAAACAATTCTCCCACTGATTCATAGCATCGTCAAATTTATCGCCAACCATACCCTTCAGACGAGATTTCATGTTTTCTTTTTTGGTGCGAAGATAAAGATTTTCTTTTACTAGTAAAGAGTGAGATTTCTCTAACGGAGAACACTGATATTTAAGTTCACTAGCCTTTAAACTAAGAGTTAATCTAACCTTGATAAGTTTATCCTTCTCAGCAGCAGATGATTCAGTTAATTCCTTGAGTTCATCTTTAACGGAACGAAGAGATCGCTCTTGATTATCACAAATTCTTTGAAGATTATCTAATTGTCGCGAGGAAGCCGCCATCAAACTTGAAAAATTATGTTTCTCTTGGGATAAATTTTTATTCTCATCTGATAAAGATTTCATCGCCAAATCAGTATTAAATAACAAATATGTAAGGCGAGCAACTTCGCTACACAACAAATTTTGGTTTTGAGACAATTGATTATTCTCGTGAGTAAGATTATTTATGTGATAAATTGAGTAAGTATAAAGATTATCTAATCTACTATGTTGGTCCATCCAAGACTCTTTTTCAGCGCGAGCTTCTTTTTTACCTGGGAGGTTGGGTGTTGCTGCCTCTTAAAATATCTCTCTTATGTTGGTGATGTGATGTTTATTTAATCAGAGTCTCAGGCAAAGGAAAAGAGCCGTTGTAATAAAGATTTTGAAATTTGAAATCAAATCAATGGCTCACTGTGCACCCACCTACCAAATTTAGGGGATTGCTCGTTTCAATTTTTTTTTTCTTTTTTCACTTTCCTTTTCCATGTTGAGTTGTTGCAGTTTTTCGTTTCAGTTTTGAATTGCATCTTAAAATACATTACTGATTTCTTTTTTTATTAGGGCCTCTCAGAAAATAATACAGGAATTTTGGTGGAAATTTTCTTTCTTTCTTCAGCTGGTTTCAATTCTCCCAGGTAACATCCAATTCCAGTTCAGTTTCAGTTTATTAGGGCCTCTCAGAAAAAAAATACAGGAAACAAAAGTGGTTGTTACTGTGTTTTTTAAATATAGTTCCTTCGTAAATAACAAATCCTTCAAAAATAACTAACCAATATAAACACTGAACATGAAGAACAAATACATACAATATGAAAATCACAAAGAAAAGTTTCAGGAGCAAAATATAACAATCTTGACGGATTTTCTGGTTCCTATTTTTAATGGAAATTATCAACACGTCCTTGGTTACTGAATTTGTTAAAAATATCCCACCGCATTGATTTTAATTTTACGCAGCTAGATGATATTTCAAAGCTCTATGCCAGTAATTAATTTCTTATGATCTTTGTATTTCATTCTCGCTTTTGTACTAGTGATTTATTAATTTTGTGCATTTTTATTCTAATTTATTATAAAATTATTTTAAAGTGGGGAAAAAGATAAATGAAAGAGGACCGTCAAGCTACCAAAAGAAAACCAACGCTAGATGTCCATTTTAGCTTAACAAAATATCAACGTATCATACGACATCATTGAAATGGAAGAATTTATAAAGAATCAAGTTGTTAAACGATATTTTTTCAGAGATATGATGTGTCCCGATTTTGATGATCAGGAGATGCAAAAGAATTTAAGACAACAAGAATATAAGCTCTAAAAGTTTAGTGAATATCAGGCGCTGAAGAAGGACTGGAACGGCATGTAACTTTCAATCAATTTATGGAGATTCAATGAATATTATACACTTTAAATATGTTGCACTAGAAGAGTATGAACTCTTTATTATTTTCTCAATAAGATTGGTTATCAATAGGATGGGTTTATTATTAGGTATTTGTGTTGGTTAATTATCAATTTTTAGATAACATTATTTACTTAATTAGTTTGGAATTTATTTTGTTTGAGTTTCATGACTAAGTATTTTGAATTAATGGGCAAGATTATTATTGGCACCTTTAATCTATCTATTATTGAACATATACAATGTGTTGGCCTCAATTTTCCATGTAGCTTTCATTGTTTATCAAGGCCTTCAGTGTTGAGCATGGTACATTTAATCATAGACGATTTTCATAAATGATGATACCAAGTGCATATGCTCCTAATGCAGTAGTCTTAATGTATGAGAAAAGGATTTTCATAAATGATGATACCAGGTGCCACTATAGAGCCGAATATTCATATTTCCATCTTGAATAACATTTGAAGATCCTTTTCTCTACAAAAAAAAGTACTAATATGCAAAGTCTTGGTCGGTTTTGGAGCCCTTAGTGTAAGATGATATTGTTAAGATAGTTTTGTATTGGATGATCCTAATGTTTCAATATTTCTTATCCATCGTATGTGCCGTATTATCTCTTTATTGGTGCTAACCATATGTAATTTCTTTGATAATGTATGGTTCCGTTGTATCACTTTGGAGGCGCAATGTCATGCTACGATGAACATTAGAGTTGGACGGTAGGTGTTCGAACTCCTACAGGTGCACTTTTTAGATTCCCATGGAAAAATGGGGGGGGAATGGAGGATAGTTGGGCCCTTAAAAGATGTTATTAGTTGGCCCAGTATCTATGTGCAACAAATGGGCAGAGATTATTTGGCCGAACGAACACGCCGTATACTACTTCGGAACGT
Source organism: Papaver bracteatum (assembly GCA_023529315.1). Classification (NCBI taxonomy): domain Eukaryota; kingdom Viridiplantae; phylum Streptophyta; class Magnoliopsida; order Ranunculales; family Papaveraceae; genus Papaver; species Papaver bracteatum. Next base: position 2,004,773 of record JAJJWX010000127.1, read on the forward strand.
CAAAACCGTGTATAATTCTGGAAGCTCAGAAAAGTCACGTACTGGGTTCGGTAATTCAGTTGAACGACCGATCTATGCGGGAACGTTTGGTATTTCAAAGTTCGCGAATAATTCTCGAATAGTATGGCGAATTACTAACTAGGTGTCACACTCTCATTTCTCACTGTCAATTTTGGGAGAAACTTTGAAACGCATAAACATATCCCCTTCTCAAGAAACTGATTCATTTCACCTTTAATCTTTCTGCAGCCAAAACTCAATCCCTATTTCTCAAACCCTAGGTTTTCTAAAAAATTCTCTGTTCAACTAGATCGGAGTTCTAATGGATCTTTTCAGCAGTCTACCGGAAGAGATTACGTTGGAAATTATCACTCGATTACCAACTGAAGATGTTTTGGAATGCAAATTAGTTTGCACGAATTGGAGAAGTCTTGTTCGTCATCCATCATTCTCCAAGATGCATTTACACCATGTTAATCATCCTGTGGCTGATTCCGGTAAGTTGTGTTTCATTGCTAAGACTTATATTGATCGGGGCAAGTGTTTCAAAATTGATCCGAGTAGTAGTTTCAATTTCCATTATTTTGAATTTAATGAGAATCATCAATCCATTGAGATAATTACAAGCCTCCGTTTGGGTTCCAGACTGGATTTGTTGGCCTGTGTAATGGTTTATTATGTCTTTATGAAAACAATTACAATTACTGGTTACCAGGAAAAACTTACATTTGTAACCCCATCACCAGAGAGTACATTATGCTTCCAGAAATTAACCCAGTTGGAATGGGTGTTTGGAAGAGCGAATTTCACCCCATCACTAGAGAGTATATTATGCTTCCACAAATTAAGAGCATCCAAATGGGTTTTGGTTATGTTTCCTCAACCAACGAGTACAAAGTCGTAGCAGTAGTGTCGGTTAAGGAGACTGAGTTCATGGAAGTTTGTGTATACACTCTAGGAAGTGGAAATGGATGGAGAAACATTGGAAAGTTCAATTTTGGAATAATAGAACATTGGGGAGAAAGTGAATTTGTCAATGGATCTCTTTATTGGATGGATGTAAGAAAGATTGTGACCTTCAATTTGGCTGAGGAAATTTTTTCTGATATTTCACCACCTCCTTTGCCGTCAGAATATGGTGATCGTTATTATCATATAAGGGTTTTGGATGGGTGTTTGTCTTTTGTTATTTATGGACAGATCAATGAAGCTGAATATTGGGACGTGTGGCTATTTAATAATAAGGATGATAATCATTACACGAAAGAGCGAGACGGACATCAGTTAATGGGCTGGAGGAAAGAGTTTAGGGTGTTTGACAGTGAAGAGTTTAGCCTTTCTGATAGTGAGAGTGACAGTGAAGAAGAGTGTAAGCTTCTTAACAGCGATATCTTTGCTGTTACGAAGAGTTATGATGTCTTAATTCAGCGTGATAACCATATCAACATTCATAACCCAAAAGCTTCAACCTCGAAAAGTATAATGGATTTTAAAGAACATTTTGGTGGAGTATTTCCTCACAAGAACACTTTAGTTTCGTTGAAAGAATTAGGGGAAGAGGATACAAAGATGATGGGGTCAGTTGAAATTGAGGAGACAGAAAGCCATGATCAACCTTTCCACCAATTTGTTGGAGGAAGACACCTAGGTAAGAACATTTTGGTTGAGTATTTCCTCAATTCAGTTTCCTTGAAAGAATTAGGGGAAGAAGATACAAAGATGATGGAGTCAGTTGAAATTGAGGAGACAGAAAGCCATGCTCAACCTTTCAACCAGCTGTTGGAGGATAAGACCCTGAGTACCTACTTATAATCTGGTAATCTTCGTTCAGATTCATTTTGAACGTAAATGTTACTGACATTTCCTTAGGGAGTAATATATGTAGGCTACTGTCGTTATGTCTTTATACCATCAATCCAACTTTACGGGAGTGTCTTCTTACTTTCTTATTTTTAGGTTAAGCTATATTAATTTGCTTTATCTAGCAAAATAAATATTACTTTGCTAACTATGCACCTTGTTATTTGGTTTATGCATGGGAGTTGAACAAGTAAATGCTGACATAATTGTGGAAAGTGAGAGGTTTTCTGGTAGTATCTAGGGAATGTAATTTTCATCTTTTTTCTAAATGTTATTTGTTATACAATGTTAGGTATCCAAATTGATAGTTTATACATATTTTTCGATTGATACTGCAATCTGTCCTGTTATGTTAGTGTTGTATCATATCACTAAAAATGGTAGTTTGAACAAAAAGCTACACCTAAGTTTGTCTGCATTCATCTATAAATTCACAAGAACCTACAGGCAGAGTTCTTATTGATAACACATTTCCATTCTGTCATTAACTACCATTTGTGACTGCAACTAGTGCTAAATTTGCACTTGACAATCTTGTCTCTGTTGCTGTATTAGCGTAGAAATATGAGATACCTCAGTTTTGAAGTATTGATAGGCACATTATCTGACTTTGGGTTTATCTTGGTATTTTTTATGCTTTACATTTCTTATTTCGTTCGAACATTGAAATACTAGTCTTGTCCATATGGTCAAACATTAATATTTTTACAGAATTGAATCAGCTGAAATTTCACCAAACACCTAATTAGCTTGACGTATTCCATGACCTACATAATTTAGACTTGTCAGTAATATCTTATAGTTTTGAATCCAGGATTATCTTTATTGGATGGATGTAAGAAAGATTGTGACCTTCAATTTGGATGAGGAAATTTTTTCTGATTTTTCACCACCTCCTTTGCCGTCAGAATATGGTGATCGTTATTATCATATAAGGGTTTTGGATGGGTGTTTGTCTTTTGTTATTAATGGAAAGATCAATGAAGATGAATATTGGGACGTGTGGATATTAAATAATAAGGATGATAATCATTGCACGAAAGAGCGAGACGGACATCAGTCAATGGGCTGGAGGAAAGAGTTTAGGCTGTTTGACAGTGAAGAGTTTAGGCTTTCTGACAGTGAGAGTGACAGTGAAGAAGAGTGTAAGCTTCTTAACAACGATATCTTTGCTGTTACGAAGAGTTATGATGTCTTAATTCAGCGTGATAACCATATCAACATTCACAACCCAAAAGCTTCAACCTCGAAAAGTATAATGGATTTTAAAGAACATTTTGGTGGAGTATTTCCTCACAAGAACACTTTAGTTTCGTTGAAAGAATTAGGGGAAGAGGATACAAAGATGATGGGGTCAGTTGAAATTGAGGAGACAGAAATCCATGCTCAACCTTTCCACCAGCTGTTGGAGGAAGACACCCTAGGTAAGAACATTTTGGTTGAGTATTTCCTCAATTCAGTTTCCTTGAAAGAATTAGGGAAGAAGATACAAAGATGATGGAGTCGGTTGAAATTGAGGAGACAAAGCCATGCTCAACCTTTCAACCAGTTTGTTGGAGGATGAGACCCCGAGTACCTACTTATAACTGTAATCTTCGTCGATTCATTTTGAATGTAAATGTTACTGACATTTCCTTAGGGAGTAATATATGTAGGCTACTGTCGTTATGTCTTTATACCATCAATCCAACTTTACGGGAGTGTCTTCTTACTTTCTTATTTTTAGGTTAAGCTATATTAATTTGCTTTATCTAGCAAAATAAATATTACTTTGCTAACTCGCACCTTGTTATTTGGTTTATGCATGGGAGTTGAACAAGTAAATGCGACATAATTGTGGAAAGTGAGAGGTTTTCTGGTAGTATCTAGGGAATGTAATTTTCATCTTTTTTCTAAATGTTATTTGTTATACAATGTTAGGTATCCAAATTGATAGTTTATACATATTTTTCGATTGATACTGCAATCTGTCCTGTTATGTTAGTGTTGTATCATATCACTAAAAATGGTAGTTTGAACAAAAAGCTACACCTAAGTTTGTCTGCATTCATCTATAAATTCACAATAACCTACAGGCAGAGTTCTTATTGATAACACATTTCCATTCTGTCATTAACTACCATTTGTGACTGCAACTAGTGCTAAATTTGCACTTGAAAATCTTGTCTCTGTTGCTGTATTAGCGTAGAAATATGAGATACCTCAGTTTTGAAGTATTGATAGGCACATTATCTTACTTTGGGTTTATCTTGGTCTTTTTTGTGCTTTTACATTTCTTATTTCGTTCGAACATTGAAATACTAGTCTTGTCCATATGGTCAAACATTAATATTTTTACAGAATTGCATCAGCTGAAATTTCACCAAACACCTAATTAGCTTGACGTATTCCATGACCTACATAATTTAGACTTGTCAGTAGTATCTTATAGTTTTGAATCCAGGATTATCTTTATTGGATGGATGTAAGAAAGATTGTGACCTTCAATTTGGATGAGGAAATTTTTTCTGATCTTTCACCACCTCCTTTGCCGTCAGAATATGGTGATCGTTATTATCATATAAGGGTTTTGGATGGGTGTTTTTCTTTTGTTATTTATGGAAAGATCAATGAAGCTGAATATTGGGACGTGTGGATATTAAATAATAAGGATGATAATCATTGCACGAAAGAGCGAGACGGACATCAGTCAATGGGCTGGAGGAAAGAGTTTAGGGTGTTTGACAGTGAAGAGTTTAGGCTTTCTGACAGTGAGAGTGACAGTGAAGAAGAGTGTAAGCTTCTTAACAACGATATCTTTGCTGTTACGAAGAGTTATGATGTCTTAATTCAGCGTGATAACCATATCAACATTCACAACCCAAAAGCTTCAACCTCGAAAAGTATAATGGATTTTAAAGAACATTTTGGTGGAGTATTTCCTCACAAGAACACTTTAGTTTCGTTGAAAGAATTAGGGGAAGAGGATACAAAGATGATGGGGTCAGTTGAAATTGAGGAGACAGAAATCCATGCTCAACCTTTCCACCAGCTGTTGGAGGAAGACACCCTAGGTAAGAACATTTTGGTTGAGTATTTCCTCAATTCAGTTTCCTTGAAAGAATTAGGGGAAGAAGATACAAAGATGATGGAGTCAGTTGAAATTGAGGAGACAGAAAGCCATGCTCAACCTTTCAACCAGCTGTTGGAGGATAAGACCCTGAGTACCTACTTATAATCTGGTAATCTTCGTTCAGATTCATTTTGAACGTAAATGTTACTGACATTTCCTTAGGGAGTAATATATGTAGGCTACTGTCGTTATGTCTTTATACCATCAATCCAACTTTACGGGAGTGTCTTCTTACTTTCTTATTTTTAGGTTAAGCTATATTAATTTGCTTTATCTAGCAAAATAAATATTACTTTGCTAACTCTGCACCTTGTTATTTGGTTTATGCATGGGAGTTGAACAAGTAAATGCTGACATAATTGTGGAAAGTGAGAGGTTTTCTGGTAGTATCTAGGGAATGTAATTTTCATCTTTTTTCTAAATGTTATTTGTTATACAATGTTAGGTATCCAAATTGATAGTTTATACATATTTTTCGATTGATCGCAATCATGCCTGTTATGTTAGTGTTGTATCATATCACTAAAAATGGTAGTTTGAACAAAAAGCTACACCTAAGTTTGTCTGCATTCATCTATAAATTCACAAGAACCTACAGGCAGAGTTCTTATTGATAACACATTTCCATTCTGTCATTAACTACCATTTGTGACTGCAACTAGTGCTAAATTTGCACTTGACAATCTTGTCTCTGTTGCTGTATTAGCGTAGAAATATGAGATACCTCAGTTTTGAAGTATTGATAGGCACATTATCTGACTTTGGGTTTATCTTGGTATTTTTTATGCTTTACATTTCTTATTTCGTTCGAACATTGAAATACTAGTCTTGTCCATATGGTCAAACATTAATATTTTTACAGAATTGAATCAGCTGAAATTTCACCAAACACCTAATTAGCTTGACGTATTCCATGACCTACATAATTTAGACTTGTCAGTAATATCTTATAGTTTTGAATCCAGGATTATCTTTATTGGATGGATGTAAGAAAGATTGTGACCTTCAATTTGGATGAGGAAATTTTTTCTGATTTTTCACCACCTCCTTTGCCGTCAGAATATGGTGATCGTTATTATCATATAAGGGTTTTGGATGGGTGTTTTTCTTTTGTTATTTATGGAAAGATCAATGAAGCTGAATATTGGGACGTGTGGATATTAAATAATAAGGATGATAATCATTGCACGAAAGAGCGAGACGGACATCAGTCAATGGGCTGGAGGAAAGAGTTTAGGCTGTTTGACAGTGAAGAGTTTAGGCTTTCTGACAGTGAGAGTGACATGAAGTAGAGTGTAGGCTTCTTAACAACGAAATCTTTGTTGTTACGATGTCTTAATTCACCGTGATAACCATATCAACATTCACAACCCAAAAGCTTCAACCTCGAAAAGTATCATGGATTTTAAAGAACATTTTGGTGGAGTATTTCCTCACAAGAACACTTTAGTTTCGTTGAAAGAATTAGGGAAGAGGATACAAAGATGATGGGGTCAGTTGAAATTGAGGAGACAGAAATCCATGCTCAACCTTTCCACCAGCTGTTGGAGGAAGACACCCTAGGTAAGAACATTTTGGTTGAGTATTTCCTCAATTCAGTTTCCTTGAAAGAATTAGGGGAAGAAGATACAAAGATGATGGAGTCAGTTGAAATTGAGGAGACAGAAAGCCATGCTCAACTTTTCAACCATCTGTTGGAGGATGAGACCCTGAGTACCTACTTATAACTGTAATCTTGCTCGATTCATTTTGAACGTAAATGTTATCGACATTGCCTTAGGGAGTAATATATGTAGGCTAACTTTTGTCGTTATGTCTTTATACCATCAATCCAACTTTACGGGAGTGTCTTCTTACTTTCTTATTTTTAGGTTAAGCTATATTAATTTGCTTTATCTAGCAAAATAAATATTACTTTGCTAACTCTGCACCTTGTTATTTGGTTTATGCATGGGAGTTGAACAAGTAAATGCTTTGACATAATTGTGGAAAGTGAGAGGTTTTTCTGGTAGTATCTAGGGAATGTAATTTTCATCTTTTTTCTAAATGTTATTTGTTATACAATGTTAGGTATCCAAATTGATAGTTTATACATATTTTTCGATTGATCGTAATCTGTCTCCGTTATGTTAGTGTTGTATCATATCACTAAAAATGGTAGTTTGAACAAAAAGCTACACCTAAGTTTGTCTGCATTCATCTATAAATTCACAATAACCTACAGGCAGAGTTCTTATTGATAACACATTTCCATTCTGTCATTAACTACCATTCGTGACTGCAACTAGTGCTAAATTTGCACTTGAAAATCTTGTCTCTGTTGCTGTATTAGCGTAGAAATATGAGATACCTCAGTTTTGAAGTATTGATAGGCACATTATCTGACTTTGGGTTTATCTTGGTCTTTTTTGTGCTTTTACATTTCTTATTTCGTTCGAACATTGAAATACTAGTCTTGTCCATATGGTCAAACATTAATATTTTTACAGAATTGCATCAGCTGAAATTTCACCAAACACCTAATTAGCTTGACGTATTCCATGACCTACATAATTTAGACTTGTCAGTAGTATCTTATAGTTTTGCATCCAGGATGTTTAGCGCTTTAGTTTATCTATTCAGGCTGTCGGTGATCTTTTCCTTTTTGCGTCCGTTTTAACAGATTTGTGAACTTTGTTCTTGTTATGATGTTCTTGCGCCTATATTTTATACATTCGGAAACTATAATCCACCACTTACTGTTCTTCCCAGCTTGTAATGATTGTTTGATGCATGTGACCCACTTTTCTATTGGTGCCCTGACGTTGAGGTGTGTATTTCGTAGTTTCTCAATTTGATGTCTTCATAATTACAAATGATAAATATATGCATTTGGTTTTCAATCACACCCAGTACCAATCACTTCTGCACATGCATCCTAGTGTTAAAATTTAAAAATGAACTTTAGGTCCACTTTTTATCATGATAAGTTAACTGGACAACAGTATAAATTCTGGCACGAAATATCTAAATGGGAGTTCAGTCCTGGTTTAAGTATGGTAAGATAGGGAATTGTAAATCATAGTCCACTTTTTTGCTAGTTCAGCTGAACCACTGTAGCTTATCATCTTATGCGTCTGGTAGCTCATTTAGGAAAACTGTTGAAATTCGTATCGTCATTTCCATGATGCCTATTGTGAATCCAAATTAGTAAAATAAAAGTGGGACCAGGTATAGCTGTTACTGCCCATCGTCTATATTTGAGTTACAAGCACTTGATAGTTTTTCATTCATCAATACATTTCACAAGAACCTACAAGCAGAGTTCTTTGTGATAACACATTTCCATTCTGTCATTAACTACCATTCATGACTGCAGTCGGTGCAAAATTCGCTGTTGACGATCTTGTCTCTGTTGCGGGTGTTAGGCTGTTAGCTTAAAAATATGAGATACCTCAATCTTGAAGCATTTATAGGCACATTACTTGAATTTCATCAACTTCCTATAGCATTTCGATCGAAGATTGTATCATGGTCTTTTTATGCTTTCTGTTTCTTGTTTTATCTGAACATGGAAGTACAATTTTTGTCTATATGGTCAAAAATTAATTTTGACTGAATTGTATCAACAGATTTCACAGAAACACCTCATCAGTTTGACAAGGTTATTTAGCAGAGATTTCCCCAAGAGGAAGGTTGAATTGGCAAGTCTAGGAGTGTCTGTGACCAGGGAAGGTTGAATTGGCGAACACTGGTAGATAAGAGTTGTTCTTGTTAATTTGTTTTATCCTGAACCATTAGCACGCACTGAAAGCTTTTCTCACCTTATTTTAATTTGTTCTTTCTGTAAAGCAATTCACAACTGGTACGGTATTCACCAACTCTGACATGTCGGAAACTGGATAGTTTTTTTTTTCCTACCGATTGACAGGCCACCAGATGCTATCCGTCTTCATCTTCAATCGGACCTGCTATTAGCTCAGAATTTATAATACAGGTTGATATCTTCAGCCGCACTGACAAAATAGGATATCGAGAGACAAAAAAAAAAAAAAAAAAACAGATTTGCTTATGGTAGTAATTTTTTAGTGTTCCATCATCTGGCGCATAAGGGTTTGCAGCAGGGCAAGAGTGTGCCTGTTCTGGGTTCACCAACTAACGTTTTTTCCGAAACAATGACCGTTAAAACAGTCATGGGATGTATTTATCCGTTATTCTCTCACAAAGCGATTCATTTCGCCTTTACTCATTTCCACATCCAAAACTCACAGTTCCTTGAATCCTAGTTTTTTTTTTCTTTCTAAAATTAATCTGTGAATCTTTCATTGTTTAATTAGAAGGGGGATTTTGAATCTGAATCCTGATGGAGTATTTCAAGATTCTACCCGAAGAGATTATATTAGAGATTTTAAGCCGAGTCCCAACCGAAACGGTTCTCGAATGCAAATTGGTATCAAAAACTTGGAGAAATATTGTTCGTCATCCATCATTCTCCAAGATGCATCTAAAGCATCTTAATCATTCTGTGCCTGATTCCGGTAAGTTGGGTTTCTTTGCTTTGACTTATATTGTTGGGAGGAATAGTGTCAATTTTCAGTATTTTGAATATGATGAGAATCATGAATCTATTGAGAGAATTAGAAAGGTGAATCTTAACCCTTCGATTGGGCATTGTGCTAGCTTTAGCTTTCTTGGCTCATGCAATGGTCTCATCTGTCTTCATCAAAACATATATTTAGAAGGAAAAACTTATATATGTAACCCCATCACCAGAGAGTACCTTCAGCTTCCAGACATTAGAGTTGGAATGGATATTAAGACAAAAGGGTTTGGTTACGTTTCTTCAACCAATGAGTATAAAGTTGTAAGAATGGTGCTTGAGAACGAGACCGGGTTAATAGAAGTTTTCATATACACTCTAGGCAGTGGCCTTGGATGGAGAAACATTGGAAAGTTCAATTTTGGAAGTGGAGGACATTGGGGAGAAGGTACCTTTGTCAATGGAGCTCTTTATTGGTTGGACCACCATTTAGAAGCGATCATTCCCTTTGATTTGGCTGAGGAAAAGTTTTGTGAACATCTGTCGCTTGACTCACTTCCTTTCCTCCCGTGAAATGATGGTTCCCGTCGTTATTGTCAAATAGGGGCTTTGGATGGGTGTTTGTATTTTACTATTAATGGACGCTTCGATGAAGTCATATGGCGTGACTTGTGGTTATTGAAGAAGAATGATAATAAAGAGAGAGAAGAACATCAGTCAAGCCGTTGGAGTGGAGGGTTTAGGGTTTTTTACATTGATTTTTTTGCCATTACGAAGAGTTACAATGTCTTAGTTTACGATGATAACCATATCATCATTCAGAACCTAGAAACTTCAACCTCGAGAAGTATTGTGGATTTTAAAGAACATTTTGGTGAAGTAGTTCCTCACATTAACACTCTAGTTTCACTGAAAGAATTAGGGGAAGAAGATACGAAGAATATGGAGCCACTTGAAATTGAGGAGACAGAAAGCCATGATCATCCTTTCAACCAGCTGTAGGAGGATGGACCCTGGATTATGATACCTACTTATAAACTGGTAATCTCATTCATTTTTAAATTGGATAACTAAGTAGTAACCTTTGTGTGAACCTAAATGCGAATCAGTCACATTGTCTCAGTGACTAATATATGTTGACTACTATTATTATGTCTTTATATTGTTGATCCAACTTTATGGGAGTGTTTTCTTACTTTCTTGTTTTAGGTTAAGCCGTATTGCTTTGTTAAGTCTCATTTTGTTTGTGAACCTTATCTCAGAGGGAGAATATCAGTATACTTTAGTAGCGTATTTCGTTTATGCATGGGAGTGGAATAAGTAAATGCTGACACAATTGTGGGAAGCGAGGGAATATATCTTGTTTGTGCATCTAAACAATACTTGGTAGATAATGTTAGGTATCCAAATTGATAGTCTGTACTATATATTTTCAACTGATACTGTAATAAAACTACTCGGAGATTCCCTCATTCATCGATAAATTTCACAAGACCCTACAAGCAGAGTTTTCTGTGATAACATGTTTCTGTCATTCTGTCATTAAGTACAAGCAATCAAATTGCTTGTCATCAGTATGATTCTTTTCCATTTCCATGGGAAGGAGCAATAAGCAAGATACCTCGCAGCCTACTATTTGAATTCAAAGCATTTTTCCTTGATACCAAGGATTTTGACATCTCCATCCGAATGGATGAGTTTGCACATAAATCGTGGGTGTCTCTCTTTTTAGTCTACTCCTCTTCCGTTAAGCCTTTTTCAACTCAGCTCTTTAGTACATATATCATATATGCTAGTCGTTGCTCTTTGATTACATTATGACAGTTGTGTTGGTTGTTGTTTGCGAATTTGCAAGATGGATTTCTGTAATCTCTTTGATTTCATCCTTGATATATCTTCTGTGTTGGTGCCTTGACTTTTTCCCAGCATCTTGAGTCTTCTTTGTTGACTTCATGTTACTCTCTGCAGTAAGTGACTGGTTCCCTTGTTCCCTGGTTTAATTAGAATTCGTCAGATATTATACGCTCCCAAATGTTAATAATCGAGGAGTTGTTTCTGAAAATTGAGTAATCAACTATGAAATTAGCCCCCTTTGTCGTTTTCATCAGCAGATGAAGATTTGTTGTTCAATATTTGACTACCTTTTTTTATCTTCCTATGGCATGCTTCTATAGTATTCTAATTCTTATAGAATATAAGCTTGCAGTTCATTTTCACTTCATGTTTTTTTTTTTGTGAACACCCTCTTAACTGTATGTATAATTGCTCGCCTGATGTTAGTAATATGTTGAAATGTTCTGATAGTGATTAGAATGACTAGTTTAGAGTTTTGTTATGATTTGAATGTGTGAATGATGTACTAGGTGTGCTTATTTTTTACGAAACAAGGGTTCAATTCTAATACTGGTTAGATGAATTGGTGCACTTAAGCACTCACTTAAGTGCTTTACAGAAGGCACTTAGATACGTTCAAACCCACAAAAGATATAACGCAAGCATGAGTTGGTCTGACATATACCAGAGTGTTATACTGATGTTGATTGACAGACTCGTCAGTAGTATCTTATAGCTTGCGTCCAGGATGCTTAGCGCTTTAGGCTTTAGCTATCCAGGCTCTCGGTAATCTTTTCCTTTTTGCATCCATTTTAACAGATTTGTGAACTTTGTTCTTGTTATGATGTTCTTGCGCACACATTTTATTACATCCTGCAATTATAATACACCGGATATCGTTCTTCCCAGCGTGTAATGGTTGTTGATGCACGTGACCCACTTTTCTACCGGTGCCCTGATCTTGAGATATGTATTTCGTAGTTTCTCAATTTGATGTCTTCACAATTACAGATGATAAATATATGCATGTAGTTCTCAATCCCACCCAGTACCAATCACTTCTGCACATGCTCCCAGTGTTAAAAATGAACTTTTGGTCCACTTTTTATCATGATTAGTTAATTGGAAACAGTATAACTTTCGGCAGGAAATATCTAAATGAGAGGGTTCAGTTCTGGTTTAAGTATGGTAAGATAGGAAATGGATGTATTACTTGTTAAAAGGAACTAATTATAGTCCACTTTTTTGCTAGTTCAGCTGAACCACTGTAGGTTGTTGTCTTTATAAATCCTATAGCTCATTTAGGAAATCTGTTCATTTCCATGATGCTCACTATTGCGAGTCTAAATTAGTAAAAAAAAGTGGGACCAGGTAGCTGTTACTGTCCTTCGATCATATTTGAGTTACAAGCCTTTGACATACCCAAAAAAACTAAATTGTAATCAACTCTTTTTGGCGACGTGATTACATGTACATTTATAGTTGCATCTGCCAGCAACAATAGCTCTTGGTGTTGCACCTGCTGTCAGCTCACTAATTGCTGCACTTGGCTAAGTTTTTATACCTGCAGGTTTGCCAGATTTTGCCCTACCGTCTACTGCAGTAGATGTGCCTCCTCTTGATTCTGTGGGTGTTCCTAGTAAAGATTATAATTGCAGCATACATGTTGGTACTCCTGAATTAAGAGGTAAAGTTCCTCGATAATTAAGTATTGTGCTATGAGACCCTAGGTCTCTGTGGGTGCTATCTCAAGAAGTTTTAGATGATATGGTCCACAAGTATAGCGGTGTGTTTGTAAATTTAGTTCTTGCTTTGGCAATATGCAAAAAAGTAATGAATTTGAGTTCTAAAGTTCAAGGTGTTCAGGTCCCTTCTACAGGGTGTGCTGAATAAAATTGTGAAGACTTAGCAAAGCAAGAGAAAAAAAATCTCTGGTGAGATTTTATATGTTGTAATATTACTGAATAAAATTGGAGCACTTCTTACCTTGATGTTTTACACATACACTAAATCTAAAACAACCCATTAACCATAATTTTCTTCAATTTTTTTTTTTTTTTTTTTGGGCAACAAACACTTTTTAATTCTTTCCGACAAGCACTGCAGTCGAGTTTCATGACACTTATCAGTTACCTGTCTTCAAATTACCTCTTAAGACCAGAGAACAGCATGAACTGTAGTACCTCTGAAAAGGGTTGGGTTGATGGTCGGCTGGTAATTCCAACTTCCAAAGAACACACCCCTAAAAACGGCCACATTTCGAGAATTTATGACGCCACAGTTTTTTCCGACTTTTGGCCCAACGAAAAATCGGCCGTTAAAACGGTCACGGGATAAATTTGGATCCTACAGCTGGGTTTTTCAGTAATATCGCTCTTTGCAGCCAAAAATCGATCACTATTTCTCAAACCCTAGAATTTCTGTAGACTATCATCCATTCATCCTCAAGTCTTTCTTTGTTTAATTAGAAAGGGGTTTTGAATCTGATGGAGTATTTCAAGATTCTACCCGAAGAGATTAAATTAGAGATTTTAAGCCGAATCCCAGCCGAAACGGTTCTCGAATGCAAATTAGTATCCACAACTTGGAGGAATCTTGTTGCTCATCCATCATTCTCCAAGATTCATTTACATCATTCTAATCATCATGAGGATTCTGGTAAGTTGGGTTTCATTGCTTTGACTAGGATTTATGCGAGGAAGAATTACAATTTTCAGTATTTTGAATATAATGATGAGAATAGTGATGAATCCATTGAGAGAATCAGAAAATTTAATTTTAACCCTGTGTTTGAGTGGAATAGTATATTTCTTGGATCGTGTAATGGTTTGATCTGTTATTTAAGAGAAAACACTTATACTACCTGTAACCCCATCACCAGAGAGTATGTTATGTTTCCAGAAATTAAGAAAGTAGGAATGTATCGTTGGGCGATGGGATTTGGTTATGTTGCTTCAACCAATGAGTACAAAGTAGTAAAAATAATTTATGAGAAGAAGATCGAGTTTAAAGAAGTTTACGTATATACTCTGGGGAGTGGAAATGGATGGAGAAACCTTGGAAAGTTAAATTTTGGAATCAGAGCACTTTGGCATGAAGAAGGTATCTTTGTCAAAGGAGTTCTGTATTGGCTGGACTTACATGAATTAAAAAAGATCGTTGCCTTCAATTTGGCCGAGGAAAAGTTTTGTGAACACCTGTCACCTCCTTGTGATCTTAATGGCAATGGAAAACTATGGGTTCTGGATGGGTGTTTATCTTTTGTTATTTATGGATTTGTCAATGAAGCTGAATGTTGGGACGTGTGGCTATTGAAAAAGAAGAATGATAATCAGGGCATGAAAGAGCGAGAGGGACATCAGTCATTGGGTTGGAGAGAAATGTTCAGGGTTTTTGACAGTGAAGAGTTTAAGGTTTTTCGCAGAGAAATTTTTGCTGTTACAAAGAGTTACGGTGTCTTAAGTTACGGTTATAACAATATCAACGTTCACAACCCAGAAGCTTCAACCTGGAAAAGGATTGTGGATTTTAAAGAACAATTTCGCGGAGTATTTCCTCACAAGAACACTTTAGTTTCATTGAAAGAATTAGGGGTAGAAGATACAAAGACAATGGAGTCGGTTGAAATTGAGGAGACAGAAAGCCATGCTCAGCTTTTCAACCAGCTGTAGGAAGCTGCGACCCTGGATACCCACTTATAAACTGGTAATCTTCATTGAAATTCATTTTGAAATTGGAGAACAAGTAGTTACCTTTGCATGAACCTAATATATGTAGACTACTGTTACCTTTTATTTATATCGTCGATCCAACATTATGGAAGTGTTTTCTTACTTTCTTATTTTAGGTTAAGCTATGTTGCTTTGTTAACTCTGCACTTTGTTGGTGACTTGATCTTATCTCAAAGGAAGAATTTGGTGTATACTTTAGTAACTTATTTCGTTTATGTTCAGGGGTTGAATAAGTAAATGCTGGGACAAATTGCATATAGTGAGGGCTTTCCCTGTATGAGGAAATATATTTTCTTCTTTCTTCTGAATTTTTATTTGCTAGATTATGTTAGGTATCTAAATTGATAGCTTATACTTATTTTCGACTGACGCTGCAACAAATCCTGTTATGACAGTGTTGTAATCACTATCATATTACTAAAAATGGTAATTTGAACAAAAAATTACAGCAAAGTTTGTCTTCATTTTCAATGAGTTCACAAGAACCTGCAAGCTGAGTTCTCTGTGATAACACCTTTAACCTTTAACATTCTGTCATTAACTACAAACAACCTAAATGCTTTTCATCAGTATATTCTTTTCCGTCTCGATGGGAAGGATCAACAACCAAGATACCTTGCAGCAAGGATTTTGATATTTTACAAATTGTGGTTATTTACACACTTCAAGTCTAGTTCCACATTTGTACCAATTTTCCATTTGGTAACACTGATTAAGTTAGATCTCAAGTTTTATCATTTCTTAAGACAAGTGTTTTTGAGCTGAGTCTGTTAAGGGTGGCATCGTCTAAGCTAAGCTAGGAAGCAGCCAACACAATCTATGTAAATAGTGGCTACTGCTAAAACCATTATGGATGTCTCGTTTCAAGAGAACTGTTGAAAAGCATTTGTGCCGAAGTTGCTTCAATAAGACCCAAAGCTCATTTAAGGTGTGCTCCCCGGCAGAAAAATTTGTCGATGAAGTATGCAAGCTTTGGAACTCCAGAAGGGCCACCTAAGCTTTAGAGAAGGAGTTAGCATGCTCGCAAGTCGTACCATTCTTTTTAAAAGGTACAAATTTAAACTCTCTTACTTACAATGTTCTTGCATTTACATTTATATCGTTTCCATAAAGTACATAAAACGTCATTCCCAATTCGAGCAACTTACAACTTTTAATCCTGCGGAGTTGCGGATTAGGATTGACTAGGCACGAAAACATACTCTTCTCTCTAAGACTTTAGACAATGATTGGGCAGTTTGATGAAATGTGAGTTTTACTATGAAGAAAATGGATCTTTCCTTGCTCTGCTAGCAACAATAGTCTTGGTGTTGCACCTGCTGTCAACCCACTAGGTGCTGTGCTCTCTACCTGGGTTGCCAGGTTCTGCCCTTCCGGTTACTGCTGTAGATGTGCCTTCTCTTGATTCTGTTAGTGTCCCCTAGTAAAGATAATAACTGCAGCATACATGTTACCCCGGATTTACGAGGTGAAGCCTTGATATAGCCAATTAAGTATATGTGCTATCAGACCCCACACCTTCGCGGGTGCTATCACAAGAAGTTCAAGATAATATGGCACATGTATGGTGTGTTTGTAAATTACTAAATTTAGTTCTTGGTTTTGGTAATATGCAACAAAATAATGGATCCGTTTCAACGTGTATAAAATCCCTTTTAGAGGGTGCAGGGTGAGTAAAAGTGTGAAGACTTGCTTAAAGAAAGAGAGAAAATTACAGGCGGAGATTTTGTTGGAGCACTTTTTACTTTTGTGTCAAACAAATTGTCACCTTGAATAATTTCAGCAAAATCAAGTTACTCTCAAATTTGATTTGTAATATGTCGGTGCCAGGTACATTGTTTTTACCCTAAATGATCAAGTTACTCTCAATTAAGCGTGTAACTGTAAAATCAAGTTGTTGTTGATGAATAACATTACTGTTACTTCTTACTGTTTCGGAACATTTGTTGTTGATGTAATACATACATTAGATCTCTCTTTACGGCTATTTAAGTAAATGAATGTTTTCCCGCTTAACATGTTATTAATTTGTTTGAAACCCTATGGTTGGTTTCAGCTTACAGAATCGAAGTGGCACTCATTTGTAGCTGAACGTGTATTAGCACTCAGAAATCCTGGTTGTGCTGGGTATCAATTCGTCCGTGGAGATCATCATTGTCAGGTTTTTGGAGCACATTTCGTCCAACTCTCCGACTGTCTTCTAACGCAACACCACATCTAGCGTACACTCAAATCCTTTTAGACCAAAGCAATGCTGTCATCCCAAGAAGACACCCACACCACTTAAAAGCACCAAATTAGAGTTTTTATGCCGCTACGATTTATTCGGATTCCGATTTTTGTCCCAAAGTGAAAAGGCGGCCGTTTTTTCTTATAAACAAATCGGCCGTTAAAATGGTGACAGGATAAATTTGGAACCTACTACATAGGTTTCTTCGCTAATCGATGATTTATTTGACTCATTTCCTCAGCCAAACATCTGAAACCCTAGAAATTCTTTAAATTCCATCCTCTCTGTTCATCTAAAAGGGGTTTTCATGGAGTATTTCAATAGTCTACCGGAAGAGATTAGATTGGATATTATCAGTAGAGTTTCAACCGAGTCGGTTCTCGAATGCAAATTATTGGAGAAGTCTTGTTCGTCATCGATCATTCTCCAAGATGCACCTGGATCATCTCAATCTTCCTGGGGCTGATTCTGGTAAGCTGGGTTTCATTTTTTTGACTTCAATTAATAGGAGTAAGAATGACAATTTTCAGTATTTTGAATATGATGAGAATCACAAATCCATTGAGAGAATCAGGAGGTTGAATTTCGACCCTCCATTTGGGCTGAATACTTGCATTCTTGGGTCGTGTAATGGTTTGATCTGTCTTTCTCAAAACACCTCTGGATACTCCTTACCAGGGAAAAGCTATATCTGTAACCCCATCACCAGGGAGTACATTAATCTTCCAGAAATTAAGGGAGTTGGAATGCATCGTGGGATTAGTGGATTTGGTTATGTTGATTCAACCAATGAGTACAAAGTTGTAAGAATGATTTTTGAGAACAAGAGTGAGTTTATGGAAGCTCACATATACACTCTAGGCAGTGGAAATGGATGGAGAAACCTTGGAGAGTTCAACTGTGGAACCAGTGAATGTTATGAAGAAGGTATCTTTGTCAATGGAGTTCTTTATTGGCTGGACTATGATTCAGAAATGATGGTTACCTTCGATTTGGCCGAGGAGAAGTTCTGTGAACATATGTCACTTCCTTTTCCACCAGACCGTGATTTTCATGATTACTATATGGGGGTTTTGGATGGGTGTTTGTCTTTTACTATGGAAGTGATGCTCGATCGAGCTAGATGTTGGGACGTGTGGCTATTGAGAAACAAGGATGATAATCAAGGCGTGAAACCGCAAGAGGTACATCACTCATTGGGTTGGGTTAAAGTGTTTACGTTTAATCACTACGGATTGTTTGCCGTTACGAAGAGTTACACTGCCTTAACTTACAGGTGTCACCATATCAACATTCACGACTTGGAAGCTGCAACCTCAAAAATGATTGTGGATTTCAAAGAACGTTTTAGTAGTGTATTACCTTTACCTCACAAGAACACCTTTGTGTCGTTGAAAGAATTAGGGGAAGAAGATACAAAGATGATGGAATCAGTTACAAATGAGGAGACAGAAGAAAGCCATGATCATCCTTTCAACCATCTGTAGGAGGATAAGACCCTGGGACCTGCTTATAAACTGGTAATCTTCGTCGAACAAGTAACATCTGTGTGAACCAAAATGCCAATGATGTTGTGTTAGTGAGTAATATATGTTGACTGCTGTTATTATGTTTTTATATCATCGATCCAACTTTATGCTAATGATGTTGTCTTTGTCAGCTCTGCACTTTGTTAATGCCTTGACCTTATCTCAAAAGGAGAATATGATGTATACTTTAGTAACTTATTTCGCTTGTGCATGGGAGTCGAATAAGTAAATTCTGACACAATTGGGGAAACTGAGGGATTTCCCAGCAGTATTGAGGGAACATATTTTCTTCTTGCTTTTCTAAATGTTACTTTCTAGATAATGTTAGGTATCCAAATTGATAGTTCATATATATTTTCAACTGATACTGCAACAAATCCTGTTATGTTAAGAGTTGTATTCACTATCATATTACTGAAGTTTGTCCTACAAGCAGAGTTCTTTGGGATACCACATTTTCATTCTGTCGTTAGGGACCATTTATGACTGCAACTGGTGCAAAATTTGCACTTGACGATCTTGTCTCTGTTGAAGTATTAGAGTAGAAATATGAGATACCTCAATTTTGAAGCATTTATAGGCACATTATCTGACTTTCATCAACTTCTTATAGCGTTTTTGGTTTGAGATTCATCTTGTTCTTTTATGCTGTCCATTTCTTATATCATCTGAACATTGAATTACAATGTCCATCTGGTCAAAAATTAGAATTTTTACAGCTTGATGTTTCCTTGGCCTGCAGAATTTAGCACTTTAAATGTGGCACAAATATTTCTAGTTAGTCCTGGTAGTACTATATGATTGGGAAAAGGATGGCATAATGCTAGTAAACTTACAGGAATATACCTTAGGAGGAAGGTTGAATTGCCGAATCTAGGAGTGTCTGTGACCAGTAGCTAACAGGATAGTCCCATCCGTCAGAACATAAACTTTTTTACCGCTGCACGGCGACAGCATGGGAGTACATTTTTGACAGATGTACAGCTGTTAGAAATTCAGATCTTTAACTCAAACTAGTAGAAAGCCTCTTGGACTTTGTCAACCTAAAGAGGCATAGCTGATAGCATTTGGGAAATTGTTCTGTACCGTACTGTTATTAACATCTGGGATCTAGGTGGTTACAGGAAGAGTCTGCTAAGAATCCTTATTCTTGTAACTTTGTTTGTGAACTGGTAGATTCTAATACCAACAGTTGGAATATCTCACTGCTGCTGTTATAGCAAGCTGACAATAATTCCTGGTGTTGAACACGTTAGTTTGCTGACCTGCACCACCTGGTTTGCCAGATTCTTCCTGCCTATATACTGCAGTAGATATGCCTAGCTCCTCTTGATTCTGCGGGTGTCCCCTGAATTACACGCCAAGTACCTCGATAACAAATAAGTACAGTAAAAACTCCATATATTGATACTCCATATATTAATAAAAAATCATGGTCCCAACTTGGACCAGTTATAAATAGTGATAAACTCCACATTTTAATATTAATATATTTTTATAGTCCCACCATAAGGAATTTACCTCTATATATTAATATAATAGACATAATAGGAAAATTATAGATCTTGTTACACCGAAATTTAAGATAAAGAAAAATGTATCTATAGTTGTTTGCGAAAATGATGTAATTTCTTAGGTTGTTAAAGCATCTTTTGATTTACATATGCTTAAGACCTCGTTACCATGTGCACCTTCTTGTTGAAGCTAAAATATTTCCATCTTGTCAAGCATGTTTAAAGCTTCTTGTCGACCCATTTTTTTTTGTATACCTCCCTATATTAATAAACTTCATATATTAATAATTTTGTGAAGTACCAAATCTATTATTAATATATAGAGTTTTTACTGTATTTTTGCTGTCAGACCCCTAGAAGTTTTAGGTAATATGGTCCACAAGTATGCTTTTTGTAATGTGCAACAAAGTGATGAATCTGAGATCTGTATTTCAAGGTGTATAATAAATCCCTTCTACCGGTCGTGCTGCGAGTAAAAGTGTGAAGACTTTCTTAAAGCATGAGAATGAGTGTTGATATTTTATTCTTACCTTCATGTTTTACATATTCACGCTAAATCTAAATACCACCACCAACCATAATTTTCCAACAAACACTTCTCATCACAGCTTCATTTGAATCCCCTGGTTGCATATAAGCAGCAACAGCTGAATTCCATGAGACTTCACCAGTTGCATCTCTTTTACGCAAATCGAACGGTCTTCAGACTAAATCACCACAACTAGCGTACATTTGAACCAGAACCCTTTAAGACGAGACCAAATATATATTGGTAGGGGAAAGGGACATTTTCAGTATTTTGAATATAACGAGAATCATGAATCAACACCCATTGAGAAAATTAGAAGGGTTAAGCTTAAACGTCCATTTGGTTGGAATACCATCTTTCTTGGATCGTGTAATGGTTTAATCTGTCTTTATCAAAGCATATTCTCCTTACCAGGAAAAACTTATATGTGTAATCCCATCACCAGGGAGTATATTATTCTTCCAGAATTGAATAAGAGACTTACTACAATGAATCACGGGGGGATCGGATTTGGTTATGTTTCTTCGACCAGTGAGTACAAAGTCGTAACAATAATTTTCGAGTACTATTCCAAGTTGGTAGAAGTTTTCATTTACACTCTAGGGAGTGGAAATGGATGGAGAAACATTGGAAAGTTTTATTTGGGAATCAGAGGATTTTGTGTAAGAGGAGGTATCTCTGTCAAGGGAGTACTTTATTGGCTGGACTCTAAATCAGAAACGATTGTTTCCTTCGATTTGGCTGAGGAAATGTTCTGTGAACATCTTTCACCACCTCCTTCCCCGCCAGAGTATGAACTTGAAGAGAATTCTAAACTATGGGTTCTGGATGGGTGTTTGTCTTTTGCTGTTAATGGACTTGTCAATGAAGCTGAATATTGGGACGTGTGGCTATTGAGAAAGAAGGATGATAATCATTGCTTGAAACACCGAGAGGGAAATCAGTCGTTGGGTTGGAGTGAAGCGTTCAGGGTTTTTGACCGCGAATTGTTGGCTGTTACGAAGAGTTACACTGTCTTAACTTACAAAGGTAACTGTATCAACATTCACGACTTAGAAGCTTCAACCTCAAAAACCGTTGTGGATTTGAAAGAAAGTTTTAGTGAAGTATTCCGTCACGAGAACACCTTAGTCTCGTTGACAGAATTAGGCGAAGAAGATACGAAGAGAATGGAGACAGATGAAATTGAGGAGACAGAAAGCCATGATCAGCATTTCAACCAGCTATAGGAGGATGAGACCCATACCTACTTATAAACTGGTAATCTTTGTTGACATTCATTTTGAATTTGGATAACAAGTAGTTACCTGTGTGTGAACCTTGTCTTAGGGAGTCATATACGTAGATTACTGTTATCATATCTATATTATCAGTCTAACCAACTATATGGGAGTGTTTTCTTATTTTAGGTTCATCTATATTGCTTTGTTCATCAAAGGGAGAATATGATGTATGCTTTAGTATCTTATTTCATTTATGCGTGGGATTTTAATAAGTAAATGATGACAAAATTGTGGAAGGTTGGGGCTTTCCTAGAAAATAAGATACCTCAAATTTGAAGCATTTATAGGCGCACTATCTGACTTTATTAAGTTTCCTACAGCTTATGGGTTTGAGATTTATCTTGGTCTTTTATGCATTCCATTCCTTAGATCATCTGAGCATTGAAATACAATTTCTGTCCATATGGCCAAAAATTTAAATTATTGTATCATCTGAGACCTCACTAGCTTGAGGTTTTCCACGGCCTACAGAATTTAGCACTTGAAATCTGGCACAAACAGTTCTAGTTAGTCGTAGTAGTACTATGTGATTGCGAAAAGGATGACAATATGCTAGTTAACTTACATGAATGTACCTGAACACCATTAACTGCTCTTTAACGATTTGGCAGTGTGACCTTAACAACCTTCGATTTGACATAGTTATTGAACAGTATCTTGAATAGTTATTCTTTTCACTTTGTTATTGAACTGGTAGATTCTAAATACCAGCAGTTGGAGTACACTACACTGCCGAATGAGCTGTTATAGCATGCATCATGATCTAGACAGACTTGTATAGACTTTGGCCAATTTTGGCAACTTCACTGTCAAGTCTGCTTGCACAATTTTTATAACTTAGGTTGACATTTCCAGCCACATTATGTAAATTTTTGGTTGAATTTCGTCACCAAAATTATCATTTGTGGTGCATGGTGAAAACCTGTATATTTAAGATGCAAAACTGAAAAAGAGACAAAGAAGAAGATTGCAGTGATATATACATTGGGAGTGCCATCATAAAATCAGAAACAATTGGATGTTATTCTTTCATCATCTGGCATAAGGGGTATATGTTTGCTGTTGACCTTATTAATAGAGTACATGATATAGATGTTGCTGAATTTCTCGAGTCTCTTTTTGGTGTTACTGCTGCTGCTACTATTAGAGAATTTGCATCCAAATTGTCTAGGCTTTCAATCTTCCTGGTGGTATCCAATTTTCTTCGTAGGTTGTTGATTTAGTTATGAGTGACAAACTGTTGGTACAATAACACTGATGACATACTTCTTCTGGTACAATGTGGATCTTAGCCTAAGCAGTATGCTACTGGATGTTGGTTTTAGACTTACCTCATTGGTGATTGACGGCAGCGTGTGTTTGCAGTAAGCTTTAGATTTTGTTTTTCTTGTTAATTAGTGTGGTGTCTCTCCTTTAGTCTCTTCAGTTGGGCCTTTTTCAACTCAGCTCTTTAGTACACATGTCATATATGCTAGTTGTTGCTCTTTGATTACATTATGACAGTTGTGTTGGTTGTTGTTTGCAAATTTGCAAAATGGATTCCTATGTATATAGATATCACACAATGGCCTCATAATCTCTTTGATTTCATCCTTGATAAGTCTTCTGTGTTGGTGCCTTCACTTTTTCCTAGCATCTTGCGTCTTCTATGTTGGCTTTGCATTACTCTCTGCAGTAAGTGATTGTTTCGCATGTTGCACCTCATAACGAAGGTGGAGACCATGGTTTAATTGGAATTTGTCAAATATTGTGCACTCCCAAATGCTAATAGTTGAGGAATTGTTTCTGAAAATAGAGTAATTAATCATTAAATTGTAGCCCCCTTTTGTCAGTTTCATCCAGCAGATGAAGAATTTGTTGTTCGAAATTTGACGGCATCTTTTCTTCGTATGGCATGCTTCTATAATATCCTTATTCTTTTTGTGAACTGTATGTAAAATTGCTTCCCTGATGTTAGTAATGTGTTGAAATGTTCTGATAGTGATTAGAATGACTAGTTTAGAATTCTGTTATGATTTGAAATGTGTCAATGATGTATTGGGTGTGCTTATTATTAGTATGGTGCAAAAATGAGATTTAATCTTTACGGAACAAGAGTTCATTTCTAATACTAGTTAGATGAATTGGTGCACTTAAGTGACCGAACTCAGTCCATATTGCTTTAGTATCACTTAGCTTTAAAGAAGGCACTTAGATTAAGACTTGAGCCTGACCCCTTTGTAATCTTTCTATTTTACAATGGTGAACGGCCACCCATGATTATTTTAGAATTGAGGTCTTTCGAAATCTGGCATAAATTGGGTTATTCTGTATACACCTATTAGTTAATGGAGTTTGTCCAAACCTGCAGCTTCCGCCTTTACAGGGCGGTGACATATACCAGTGTGTTATACTGACGTTGATTGACCGACTTGTCAGTAGTATCTTATAGTTTGCATCTAGGATGTTTAGCGCTTTAGCTATTCAGGCTCTCGGTGATCTTCTCTTTTTGCATCCATTTTAACAGATTTGTGAACTTTGTTCTTGTTATGATCTTGGGCATACATTTTATTACATCCTGCAGTTATAGTCCATCACATATTGTTCTTCTCAGCTTGTAATGGTTGTTGATGCACATGGCCCACTTTTCTAACTTGTGCTGTTCTTGAGGTATGTATTTTGTAGTTTCCCAATTTGGTGCCTTCACAATTACTGATGATAAATACATACATTTGTTTTTTTCAATCCCATCCAGTACCAATCACTTCTGCACATGCATCCCAGTGTTAAAAATGAACTTTAGGTCCACTTTTTATCATGATTAGTTAAGAGTTAGTTTCAGCAGGAAATAGCTAAATGGGAGGGCTCAGTTCTGGTTCAAGTATGGTAAGATACGAGGAAACGGTAGTATTACTTGTTAAAAGTAACTAATATTATAGTCCATTTTTTTTGCTAGTTCAGCTAAACCACTGTAGCTTGTCGTCTTCTTTATACATCCGATAGCTCAATTAGGAAAACTGTTGAAATTCATACTGTCATTTCCATGACGCTGTCTATTGTGAGTCCAAATTAGCAAAGTAAAAGTGGGACCAGGTAGCTGCTACTGTCCTTTGATCATATTTGAGTTAGAGTATTTATAAAAACAGTCACACTTCTTAATCCCGGTTTACATATAAGTCACACTGTTACAAAGTTTTTGCAAAGCAGTCACTAGATAGCTAACGGGAGCGTTATGTCATGCGTCAGAGTTAAGTCAGGCATGGAAATTACCTACTTATCCCTCAACAAATTGGGATAAAGGGTGGTGATGCAGGTGATGTTTCTGCTGCTACTGGTGGTGCTGTTGCTACTGTTGTTGCTGTTTTTGCTGCTACTGGTGGTGTTGTTGCTGATGTTGTTGCTGCTACTGGTGGTGCGGTTGTTGCTGCTGATGTTGAAATTGAACGCGTTCAAGATCGTTACATGGCACCATAACTTCAGCCCACATTCAGGATCGTTACGTCACATTCCCTATAAGGGTTCACCGCTTCCTCTCTTGGGTATAGCTACCGTCGTCATCACCACTTCATCACCATCAACAATGGAGGAGGGGTATTTAGGACCAAAACATGACTGTTGTTTTCAAAACCGTTAACTCGGATGGAATAAGAATCTTTTGTCAACACTAATTAAAGATGTGATGATTTTGTGAAACCAATTAGGGGACAGTGACCATTCTGAAAAACGCCCTTTGAGTTACAGGAACTTGACATATCCAGAAAAATAAATTGTGATCAACTCTTCTTGGTGAGGTGATTACATGTACATGTATAGGTGCATCTGCCAGCAACAATAGTTCTTGGTGTTGCATTTGCTGTCAGCCCACTAATTGCTGCACTTAAATAAGTTTCTATACCTGCAGGTTTGCCAGATTTTGCCCTTCCGGTTACTGCAGTAGATGTGCCTCCTCTTGATTCTGTGGGTGTCCCTAGTAATAAAGATAATAACTGCAACATACATGTCCATTTAGACTTCCTACCTTCGTCGATCCAGAGAAGATCCACGCATAAAAATAACTCTCCGATATTAAAATTCATGAATCCGCATAAATTTTCAAATATTGAATCTCAGGAAAAAACTAGATTGAATAAACATTTCTCCTCTGTTCTGATAAACAAGTATCAAAGCTTCATTTGAATACCTTGATTGGAATTTCAAGTATTGGAGATAAGAAAGTCGCTGGACAAATATCCCTGGTTATTTTGATTGATTGATTTTTCTTGTTACAAGAAAAGAGAAGCACAGATCTTTTTTTTTTTTTTGAAACTGAAAATTCTCATTTAGAGTTTAAATAGTGTTTACATATTGTGCCTCCTTGTGTAATTGGTTTAAGATATCATCCGGAGGAGTAGTAATCCAAACACCACTAATACATTGAGTTCTAGCTAATTTAGAGAGAGAGTCTGCAATTTTATTTTCTTCCTTAGGCACATAGCAGCATTGCCAGAAGGAGTGTGAACTTAACAAGTTCTTTATATCTAAAATCAAATTATGAGTCCTCCAATCGATATTTATAGGACCCCCTAGGACAACATCCACCACAAGCTTTGCATCTAGCTCAAAGATGACCTTCTCCAGCTTTTCCTCTAGTGCCCACTGCATTGCCTTCCAAAGAGCTTTACACTCAGTTTGTTCTGGACTTGTCGCATTGGCTAAGTAGAAGCACTTTGATCCGAGATGTGCACCTGAAAAATCACCACATATTAGTCCAATCCCACCAATATTGTTAACTGCATTAAAAGAGCCATCAGAATTAATTTTGACAAAGTTTAGAGAAGGGGGTTTCCAATGTGCATTGATCCTATTCTGAGGGTCTACATTCCTGTGATTCTTAATTGGTTTATAATCTAGGATAGCAAACTCTCTTTTGCATCTCCGGATAATGCTATCCACAGAAGGATCTATGCCTTTGAAAACCACATCACATCTTGAGGTCCTGATACACCAAGAGATGATAGCTATTTTGCAAATGATCTGATCTTGCAGTTGTCTGGTCAGAAGTTTATCAAACCAAGTACTCAACCAATCAGATCTTTTTAAACCTTTACAAACCGCAAACCTCTTCTACCGGTTACCAACGTACACAATTACCTGTGCGCGTCAGTTATAACAAGCTTACAACACACGCTGACAGACACACAAAACATGCAAAAAAAAAAAAGAAAAAAAAAGCTATTCTCTAAGAGCAATTGCAGTCATACGAGCAAAACCAAAGACCAAAGACTAAAAAAAAACCAAAAAATTTGGTTTACTCCGTGTTGTGACACTACGGTGCAGGAGCAAAAATTTGGTCGGGCGCAATCAGGAAAGTTCGCCCCATCAGGCGTAGTTTAAAACTACGCCCCGTATTTTATTTTTATTTTTATTTTTGATCAGTCGTAGTTTCATACTACGCCCCAAATTTTTTTTTTTTTTTGGTATGGGGCGTAACTTTGAATTACGCCCCATCAGGCGTAGTTTCAGACTATGCCCCAATTTTATTTTATTTTTTTAATCCGGGTGTAACTCAAAGTTACGCCCCACCAGGCGTAATCTCCTCCTTGCGCCCGACTAAAGACCAGAGTAAAGACCAAATATGGTATGGGATTTGGTCTTTGGTATGGTATTTGCTCTTTACTCGCTCCGTAGTGTCTGCTTTTTTCCCCAAATTTTGGTCGAAGGTCCATGACTGAGGTTGCTCTAACACCCCCCGCAAGTGCAGCGTCGATGAGGAGTCAAAGACACTGGGCTTGAGTCTGAGAGTAGCAAGCCGAGAAGAGGAAAGGCCTTTGGTAAAAATGTCAACGAGTTGATCTTGTGAAGAGATAAATCTGACCTCTAATGACCGTGCAACAATTATTTCTCTGACACAATGAAATGCAATCTTGATATGCTTCATTCTGTTGTGAAAAATGGGATTGTCAGTGTAGGCGGCACCCATATTTTCATACCAGAGAACTGGAGCTCTAGGAGAGTGAAAACTAAGCTCAGTCAGAAGAGATTGAATCCAAACTACCGCTGAGGTTGCATCTGCCAATGCACGATAATCTGCCTCTGTACTAGAACGAGATACAATCTTCTGCTTGCGAGATCACCAAGATATCAGGTTAGGACCAAGAAAAATGGATATGCCACCAGTTGAGCATCGATGTGTTACATCACCAACCCAATCAGCATCTGAGAATGCTTGAATTTGGAATGAACTAGAGCCCTTGAACTGCAGACCATATCCAAGAGTACCTCTTAGATAGCGCAGAATCCTTTTAACAGTAGTCCAATTGGTCTCTGAGGGAGATTGCATGTACTAACAGGATTTATTGATAGCATAAGCAATATCTGTCCTGGTAATGGTAGCATATTGCAGAGCACCTACAACACTTTTGTACAATATACATGATCTTCAAATAATAAAGAAGGATCACCAGTGGTAGAGAAAGCAAATGGTGTAGAATATGGCTTAGAAAATGTCATCTTAGTTTTATGTAGCAAGTTGGAAATATATTGCTCTTGAGAAATATGAAGACCCGCAGAGTTTCTAGATGCCTTAATGCCCAAAAAGAAGTGGAGCTTTCTTAAATACTTGATGACAAACTCTCTACTAAGATAATTCATAAGTTGATCAATTGCTGAAGTTGCGCTACCAGTCACAAGAATATCATCTACATAGATAAGTACACACAAGGAAGCAAAAGAATTAACCCTGAAGAACAAAGATGTATCAGTCTTAGAAGCTTGAAAACCACATTGCAGCAAAATTTCACTAAGTCTAGCAAACCATGCCCTTGGTGCTTGCTTCAACCTATACATGGATTTCTTTAATTTACAGGCATGATGAGGCATTAATTTATCTGCATAACCAGGAGGCTGAACTATGAATACATCTTCTTGCAAATTGCCCATGTAGGAATGCATTTTTGACATCAAATTGTCTAATCTTCCAACCTTTATAAAGAGAAATGGAAATTATCATTCTAATTGTTGTTGGCTTTACAACATGACTGAATATATCTTGATAATCCATACCCTCAACTTGATTGTATCCCTTGGAAACTAGTCTGGATTTGTATCTCTCTATGGTTCCATCTTCTTTTCTTTTAATTCTAAAAATCCACTTACAGCCAATGACATTTTGTCCTGAATTCACTATTACTAACTGCCAAGTACCATTTTGTAATAAAACCCTGATCTCTTCATCCATGGCATCTCTATATTTTGGATTTTTGCAGGCCTCGGAGTAGCATGTAGGAACTGTAATATCTTCAAAAACAGTCTGAACTTCAAAAACATGCACTTTTGGCTTGATACCTTGTTTAGCTCTTGGTGTCATAAAATGACCATTAGTGACAGTTTGTGGAGGAATAAAAGTAGTCTGATATGTGGATGATAAGGATGCAGAGGAAGACATGTCAGTGAAAGATGTATCCACTTCATTAGATATAACATTAGTAGCAGCAGTAGAAGTACTTGAGGGTAAAATAGTCACCAAAGTTATGGCAGCATTTGAAGAATCCTCAGAGTGAAATAACTTTCCATATGGAAAATCATTCTCATCAAACACCACTAGAGATAATTATCTTACTGGTAAGAGGGTTGAAACATCTGTAACCCTTGTGCATATGATTGTATCCCAAAAACATACATTTTACTGATCTTGGTTCTAATTTGTAAGTATTAAAGGGTCTCTAACAAGGATAACATGCACAACCAAATGTGTGTAGAAAGTTATAATCAGGAGAAGTTTGAAACAAAATTTCTAGAGGTGACAATTTGTGTAGATTAGGAGTTGGTAATCTATTTATGAGAAAATTTGCAGTTTCAAAGGCATATGACTAGTAAGATAGAGGTAATGAAGCATGATATACTAGAGCTAGACCAGTTTCTACTATATATGTGCCTATGTTTTCTTTCAGCTGTACCATTCTGATCATGAGCATGTCGACATGATACTCTGTGACCAATTCCACAACTATCTAGATATGTAGAAACATTTCTGTATTCCCCTCCCCAATCAAATTGTAGATACTTGATCTTCCTATGAAATTGATTTTCAATATGAGACTTGAACTTGATATATGTGTCAAAGTACTTTAGATTTATAAGCAAGTGGATATAACCAAGTAAATCTGCTATAAGAGTCAATAAAGGAAACATAATATTTCTATCCATTGATAGAACAAAGAGGGGAAACCCATACATCTGAATGGATCAAATCCAAATGACCATACACACTAGTGGAACTAGATGGAAATAGTAAAGCATGACTTTTTGATAGTTGACAAGCTGAATAAATAGGTGTAGAAAAATGATTATGGATAACCTTATTAACTGATAGGTGTCTAAAACACCTAATTTTATATCTAGTATTTATGCTTTCTTTGCTACTTTTCGTGTGAATTATGTATCTTATGATTTTTTTTAAGTTTATTAGGTGCTTTGGAGTCATATGGAGTGAAAAGAGCAGAAAAGATAATTCACAGGCAAGAGATACTTGGAGCAGGCTAGGTTGCGCAAGAAGGAGGTGAAGAATGTATTGTCAGTTCCCCAGAACTGACAGTTGAGTTGAACAAAGATGAAAGCTGTCGGTTATTCGGAACCGACAATCCTAATATTTTAGGATGGCCCTTATATAATGAGTGGGGTGGTCCTTATCCTTGGGGTGTAACCATCCACCTAAACTACCTAAACTACCTAAACCTAAATCGAAACCAGCTCTCTTCCTCAATCATTAGTAGCACCTGAAATTGAGAAAGCAAAGAAACTGCAATGGCTTAAATCTGTCCATGAAATTGAGGAGGAAATGAAATTGAGGGATGAAATCAATAACAGAAGTGGAATTCAGAGATCGTGAAGCTGAGTTTGATTTCAAGATTGAGAATAGGGTTGGAGGAGAAGAAGATTATGCTATTAAGAATCATAGAGAGTTAGGGATTTGATGTTGTTCAATCGAAACAAGAAATTAGATTGAGAAAAGGGGATCTGGTGCAAAATAAAACAAGGGGTTCGCGTCGATTTTCTAATCTGAAGGAAGAAATAGAGATTTAGGGTAATTGAGGAGATGATGTTCTTGCTGATTCAATGATTGTCACTGCTGCTACAGATTGAGAATCATGGAAGTATTGATGAGATTAGTGATGGGTGTGGTTTGGCTTGATGCAAATGGAGTCTGATTTACTGAAACAAAGAAGAATTACATGGGTTTCTGGTGGACTTGTTGGTGGTTGAAACTGGTGGTGATTCTGAGAAATTACTATGAAGTTGATTAGAGGATGGAGAAGCAGAACTGGCCATGGAAAAAAATGGTGGTACTGGTGGCATATGAGCCAGAGATGAAGCTGAAATGTAATAGGTTATGTCAGTGGTGAAATTGGTGAATTGTTGCTCAGATGAGGTTGTTGAGTTTGGTTTGGTGTTGGTTGCTATATGAGGAAGTTCTGGTGATGGAATTGGCATTGGGAAGCTAAGATGATGATGGAGAAACATGGAAGGGATGGTGATGCTGCCATGGTTCCAACAATGCTGAGAATTTCCTGTGATTGCGACTGGGCTGTGCTGTGTGCCAGGGAATGTGTAGATGAGTTTTGGTGGATGTGTTGGAGAAATTTGAAGCTTAACTAAATGCAAGAAAGAATGATGCTTTTGGCAGTATGCTGAATCTGTCATGAAGTTGATAGCAGGTACAGCTGGGAGATGGCATTAGTGGTACAGATGAGGTGGCATCTTGAAGCAGCAATGCAGAGATTTGCAGTGTGCTGCACATGATAGAGTATGAACTGGTGAAGGGTTTCGAGCTGAGTTTGGAAGTAAGCTGAGTTGATGGTGGTAATCTGAGAAAGGATGAGATGAGCTGGTGATGCTGAGAAGAGCTTCAAGAGTATGGAAGAGTTGGTGCAATGAGCTCAAATTGTGGGATTTCTGGAATAGTGAAATGGTGGAACTGGCCTGAGGGTGTTGTAAGAAATGGATTCGTGGTGCTGCGGTATGTATGAGTTACAGGACTGGTGGAGCTGTTGCCGTGGAGTTCAGCTTGCTACTGCCTCAGTGGGGTGACTGAATCGCTGTCCTTGAATTGTAGTTGAGATAAAAAGATGCTACAACTGGTTTGTGAATGGTGACTTGGTAAGAAGGCATGATGGGTTCTGGTGCACTGCAGTGAGTGAAACTACTTAGATGTATGTTGGTGGTGCACAAGGAGAATGGCTACAGGCAGATTAGTGTGGCAAACAACAATAAAAGGAGCAGCTGGGAGTGAATTACTGGTGGTGATGTTGGTAGTGAACATGGACGGTGTGCTGGGATTGAGGCTCAAAATGAGTACAAGTGCAGCTGCGGAATGGATGATGCTATGTAAGAGCTACGGGAAGAGATGATATAGTTGCTACTGTTCAAGTGATGCAATGGAAGTGGGACAAGGTGCAAGCTGGTGTTGACTGAAACTGTGCGAAAACGGAGCATAATTGGTGCGCCGGTGGTACTAGCTCGGGTTGCCAGTTTCGGGATTTTGAAGTGTGAATTGCAATATTTCAGTGAATCGCGAGGGGGTATGAGTCGGATTCAAGAATTGATGGCCGGAAAGATGAGCTACGGACCACGCTTTTGGGTACGTTTTCGCAAGAAACAAGGAATTGGTTAAAATGGTTATTGTGAATGTGTGGACTACAGAGAAGCAAAGTGGAGCTACTGGAAGTGCAGAATTACTTGGTGACATCTTCCAAAGGTTCAAGTGATCGGAGAAAGTTTTTCGGCGACCGGATTCCGGCAACGGTGCCCGGATTCCGGCGATGACGTCAGCATTCTGGCGACGGCTTTTGGACCCAAAATTTCCAGAGACTTATTTTCACTCACGGGCTTGGTGGACGACTTGGAGACGGGTTTGAGAAGACTTAACCTAATTTTGGGAAAGTATCCTTGTGAGGAGAAAAACATATAAATAGAAAACTATTTTCTAAACCTAGATATATCTCTATTAGGGAGACTCATACTTTGTTCTAGGGTTTGTGAACATGATAGGATTTATCTTTCTTCTTGTTATGAACTCCTTGAATATGAGTACTTAATTTTATTATTGGTTATGGAATAGTTGGATTTCACAAAGCATGATTCTTTGATTCAATATATTAGTTTTGTCTCATAATTATCGTTCACGATTCTCTGAAAATAGGTTCCATGATTGAATGTTAGTTTTGTCAAGTTGCAAATTGGTAGAACTTATAATCATATCTAATACTAGTTTAGGGTTTATTATACGAAGAAGTGATACTCCTTGAATACAAGTAGCATAATTGTGAATATTGCTTGTAGTGATGCATCCTAATAATCACAAGTGATTCGTGACCTTTGTTAAATTGAATTAGTGCGTTTTCCACGTTCGATTGCTTTGATTGGCCTGATTTCATAGAACTTAATGCATCTTGGGAATTAAACTTAATTAGTGCTTTTACACGTTAGGTTGTTCTTTTAGATAGAACTCACACTCGCATCTTTTAATGTGTTTGTTGATAATAAAAGTGAATTTGCGGGATATTCTTGCGATCAAGATATTCTAGGGCTTTTGATAAAAGTTGAGATTAAAAATCAATTCTAGTTATTGTTAAAAAAGCATGTTAGTGAATGAAGATGAATCCTTAACCAATATCTCTTCTATTTGATTTGTTTGCTTATTACTTTATTTGCTTTTATTTTATTTTAGTATATAAAAATCAGAAAACCCCGGTGTTATTTATATAGGAAACCGAAACAACGAGACAACCTAGACCTCTCTATGGGATCGATCCTTTCTTGCCCTTGCTATATTTATATTTTGAGTAGTAAGAAAGTGTAAATTATTTTTGACGCATATGACAACGATCATTAACTGAAGACAAAACATGCTTGAGAGTTTTATAAGCAGGGTGTCCTAGTTTACTGTGCCAGATTGCTGATGAAGAAGCAGTTGAAGTAAGAGCTTGTTTAAGTTGAGCAGTGTTGAACTCCATATGATAAAGACCATCTTTAACAGGACCAGTGGGAAATCAAATCCTTCACATAGAATTTATCATGGTGAAGTTCAAAGAAACAGTTATTTTCTTCGATAAACTGATGTACTGAGATTAAATTCCTACTAATGGATGGAACATGTAGAACCTTGGAAAGTGTAAAAGTGCAATCATCATGTTGAAGCATAGAAGAACCAATCACTACACCATTTCCAGGATTTTGTCACATGATATACGGACTTGTTACTGATAAGATTTGTAACGGTTATAACCTGTTGTAAAAATGATATGATTAATAATTGTGATCGTGTTTTGTAACTCTTTTATCTGTGACAATGGAAAGCTACAATCACATTTAAAAACTGTTATAATAATTAATAGCCACAATTGACCTAATTTTTATATTACGACATGTGTCCCCTTTGCAACAGTTGTTTTAACGGGTTTTAATTGTTACTCCATATTCACAACAATTGAGTGAATGACACGCGTCATATTTTGCCACGAATATTGTTACACTTATAATTGTTACTGATTATGTAGCAACAAATCCTTTGAGGACACGTGTCATTTTTTAAACTACTATTCTTAAACCAATGACACGTTTGTTTTTTTTATTACACTTGTTGTTACAGTTAAACTTGTAACAATTCTTTAAATTACAATTTAAAAAAATGGACATCTCATATCACTTTCATGGACCCGAGCTTGAGGCATGCAATACAGGTCATTATCATAGACTTTCACTTTCAGTTTACAGGCCTGAAATACAACCACAATTGCAGTTTCTTATTTTTCAAACTATCCACATTCTTCCGTTCATTCGTTATTACACAATCTAAATACTTCTATTCATTATGAAATGTACCCAAAAACAATTTAATCTTATTCAAGTACTCTCGGACAAAAAAAAAAAAAAAACCTCTCCAGCTGCTTAGTTGGTACAAGAATATAGGTTACATGCATGACAAATGTATTTATCTACTTAAGCAGCTGGATGCTCAACTCCAAATCTCAAACACCTAAGATTTGGAGTAGAAATACCTGAAGAGCACAACCAAGATCAAGAAAAAAAGCACCTAGTTTTATCTTTAGCTGCACCAGTTTCAACATTGGCATCTAGTACTCCTTACCTGTCCAACAATAAAAATTGAACATAGATATTAGTTAATGACATAAACAACGGAATTCTGAAATACTACTGGTGAAATTGAGAGGATTAACTCCTGAAGCTTCAGTTATGGCTTTATATATATAAATAGATGGAACATATGTTTTCTGTAAATGAAATAGAACATAAGAAAATCATTCCAAATTACTTTAAAACATATAGCAAGAAGAAACATATCTTCATCATTGAAGTATATCTGACATAAAATGACAAACAAAATTATCAAGAGATCAAAAACAGAAAGATAAGACTTACCTCCTTTTAGTATGATGTTCATGAGCCAGTTATTAGTTGTTACTCGATCCTCCATACTTCACTTCTTGTTAGTTATCCTCTTTATCCACTGTGGATATGTCTATCATCGAGGACTTTGCTCTATACGAATGTTATAGATATGTTCTTCAATAACGAGTACTTCCTGATGCGAGAGATACCCTATACATATCAGTCAAATAGTCGTTAGAGTCAATAACAACACTAAGGATTAACAAGATACAAGCTCATACATTATTAGGATTCAGAAAAAATAAAACAAAAATAAATAAACAAGGACTATAAAATATTACCATGCATAGCGACACCTAGAAGCTTCTTGACGAACTACCTTCTTGGATCATCAAAAGCACTTGTAATTGCTTGCATTACCTGAATAAGATTTCATTATATTATACATTTTGGGCGATTGAAAATCACTATATTACAAGTCTTAAGTAGTGATCATGTCAACCTTTGGTCTCATGGGATAAATCCTTGTGTGGGAGAATCCTGACATGGCAAAAGACATTGAATTGTTGTCTCCCTAAGAGCATCTCCAACAGAAAGGTGAAAAAAATCCTACATAGATTTATTATTTAGTCCTTTTATTTATAGGGTCTATCCAGGGAGTCAATTTAGGACATTATTCCTATTAAACTATCTCCAACAGTTAGAATTTTTTATTCCTTAGAGTTAATTATTAAAAGAGAAAACATGACGTGGAGGTGCATCTGAAGGTGTAGTTAACACTTTCTTCAAGACATTCTTATTTACTATGGCACCCCTCCTACTTTATAGGACCTACTGTTGGAGATGATCTTAGTTAAAATGGGGGTCTAAAATCCTATGTGTCGTATAAAAATAAAATTATAACCCTCTGTTGGAGATACTTTAACAAGATGGAACATGACCAAGAGTATAGAGAAGAGAGTAGTTATATTTGTAGAGAAGAAAATTGCAAAAAGCAAGACTACTTTGAAAATATAGGTATGTGTTTGAATTATAGATCCACAGCAAGTTATACCATCATAGGGAGGAATGTAATTAGTCCAATAAGGAGATTTATAATGATGGATGCATTCTTTGATACGACTTTCCCGTGTGAAGAAAAATAAGAACAAACAGTGCACTTATCATTATGCAAAATGCACACAAGCTGATTGAAATACTTACAAAACTCTACAGCTGATTATCAATCAAGACATGCAGGATATACACACGGATGATACAGTAATCTCACCAATTTTATCCATTATAATCCATGATAAAATGAGTAAGAAGCTGTACATCAGATCTTTATCTCGCCCACCCAAGCTCAACAAGGACAAAAAATCCAACAATGCAGAAATGACCTGCACTGAAAAAGAAAATGACAATTTAAGAATGATTATAAAGAACATACTGCCTACAAAATCACAATCATAAGCTTCGAAGTTTCTGAAGCTAACCCTCTTTGAATCAGTCAAAGCAACAGAAATTGGACTGTTAAAAATAACATGTCCAAAAGCCCGATATAACATGGATCTGACACTTACAGATAACAATGTCAGTATATACAAACAGGCTAAAAAAATATGGAAGTTCAAGAAGAACTGAAAACTATAAGTGAACACAAGACACAAAAAAATCTGTACTGAAAGTAATCTAAAGTTCCAAGTAAAATTTAGAATTACAAATATTTGTGACCATCACTTTCTCTTATCAAGAAGGAATACAAAACGTAAATTTCCTTAAGGGAAAAACCAAAAAACAGTAAACTAAAAAAGAAGGAAACCCATTTAAAAAAAATCAACAAAATACATAAACGACTGCGGTAAGACTCATTTTTATACTTCCCTTAATTTTCAATGTTCCTAAATAGGTACAAGACCTTCTAATTAGTGACTTTCATTTACAACTAATCCAATCTCACTTGATCCTAAGTGACAGATATGAGAACATCACCAATAACTTCAATAAGATTTGTTCACAACAATCATTTGGTATACGCTGCAAGCATACAGATTAATTTAAGATTAATTTATAGAGGAAATAGGACAAACACTTTATGTGCATAAAAATAAAATGTTCTTATACAAAGAAAAATAGAACATTCACATATATCCAAACCTTAGAATCCATTTTCAAAATGCCAATATAAGCGGGTTACGGAATTAAAGCAAACATATCTACGAATGGATACTAGCCAATTGTAATTGCATTTCTCTTGGAAAGATAACGATTTAACACACAAAATCCATGTACGAAATGAGTCTTACAGTAGCAACATAAAACTAAGGACTTTATACTATTTTCTATGCACTAATACTGCAAGTGTTTAAGCCATACAAGAGAAATCCAAACTTCTCTTAGACAAAACCAAATTCTCACCAAGGAAATATACGTACACTACATACAAGAGTCCCTTTAAAATATTCTTAACATTTAAGCCTTCAAATCAAAGTTCATTAAGATATTTTCCCAAACACATTACCGATAATATTTCTCAATGATTAATTTAGACACTTTATATTCGCACAAAATCAAGTCATTTCATCAAAACTTAATGCTACCATCAACATCATGGATTTTGTAGCGCCCCCTAAGCTAACAACTGACTAATCCAAGAGATTAACTAAATAAGAGGCACTAAAAATCTAAAACAAGTACTTAAACATTCAATTAAGAAATATGCTATAAAACTTAACCCAAAGCTAACCCCGCTCAGAAATATAAATACAAAATATTCTCTCAAATGATACATATATAATAGTCATTTAGTTTTTAAATAAAATATACAACATAATAAATATAACAGAAGTTAATCAACTAGCGTAGTCAACCCTTGAAGCTTTCACTGCGCAACCCTGATCTGTCACAGAAACTGAAGTGGGAATAATTAACATTTAACCTTCTAAGTAATCATATGCAAGATTTGGAAAACAATAATGTTTTTCCGAAAATATTAAACAGTGACTAAGTCACTGAAATAATCATACATGTATATGGACAAACTCCTTCTTCAAACAATGTATAATATGGTTGTAAATCCCTACCCGGCAATTCACACCTATTTAGATATGGATGCCACCAAGACCATGATAACCAATACTCTAAACAATAAAATCTGAATTAAAGTAGGTATAAATGTGAAGGAGCGTATCCTATATACCACAAGTGGAAATTCTCATTTCCCATTAAAATTCATATTGACAACAAAACAATGCAAGTCCTTTCCACATCGTGGAAAGATTCACATAAATAACAGGTGTAGGAGCTGAATATCACAACAAATGATAACTTACGAAATTATGGAGAGAAAAGACATCTTGCGAGCAAAGAACATTTTGCGAGCAAAGGAAATCACGAGGAAAGCAAAGGAAGTTCGCGAAGTGAAGTTACGAATGTTCGCAAGATAATTCTCAAATCCGAAATGGCGGGACAACACAACTGTCATCTTTTGTAAAATCATATAAATAGCCATTTAGGCATAAGAAAAAGGGAGAGGTCTTTTTTAGAGAGAGAGATAATTTTAGGAGGAGAGAAAAAATATTAGGAGAGATTTTATTTTCTTTATCATCTTCTTCCCCAAAAAATTCTAGAGCTCCAAATATTCTTTAATGGAGTTTCAATTGTACAATCATGTAATTACATACAATCACTAGTGAAGAACCGTGGATGTAGATCACATTGATCGAACCACGTAAAAATCTTTGTGTCACTTTTATAATTTTAATACTTTAATTCTTAGTTTCATATCAAGATAATTAAATTTAGGAATCATTTTAATGGATTCTTATGAGGGTGTAGTTGTGAGATAATCCGCAACTACATAATTGGCGCTAGAAACAGGGACCTGCTGTTTGGTAGATTAAAGAAGATTCAAAGAAATTAGCAATTGTTGGTGATGAAATTACAACAAATCTCACCATCTGAAGAAAACAAAGAAGAGGAAGATGCATAATGATCGTTCAAAAAAGAAAAGAAAAGGAGATCAAAGAAATCTTTACCAGCAACAGATTGAGAAGAAAAATCCTTCCCCTAAAACTCATCTATTACTTTCTTAAATTTTTAGATCTGGTCGTTTATAAACAAAATTTTGAAAACACTTTGTAAAAACTTTAATTATTCTTCCGCAAAAATATGATTTTTTGTCCAAGATTTTGATTCAAAACGAATTTTGATTATAAATTTGTCTTCAATGAATCATGTTTTGCGAACTTATTAGCTGAATTTCAACAATAGTTGGAATCGAAAATTTTCAACTGATTTGGGAACTTTTCTATGAACAAAACCAGACGAATTTTAGATCATAATTTCATTCTCCATAAGACAAGGTTTAACACAAACTTCTCTAAATTTGTTACTGGATTGATTTTTTGTTCACATCAATGCATGGTTTGGAAATCTTCCCAGCATAAATTATACACGAAGAAAAGAATAATAGCAAAGATTACTTTGTTGGAATAACGTC
This sequence comes from Papaver bracteatum, assembly GCA_023529315.1. Taxonomy (NCBI): domain Eukaryota; kingdom Viridiplantae; phylum Streptophyta; class Magnoliopsida; order Ranunculales; family Papaveraceae; genus Papaver; species Papaver bracteatum. The sequence goes on from JAJJWX010000127.1 coordinate 2,044,761, forward strand.
AAGGAAAATAATGGGCGAATAAGATAGCACATGAAGAATCAATTGTAGAGTACAGTCTATCATGCGAGGGAAAAAGAAAACGTTAATGCACGAATGAATAAACATTAGTTAATGAACGTACGAATACAAAGAATCAAGGCAAAGAAGTTTGCATGGAAGGGATGTTAGGAGGAGACAAAGAAAAGACGCAAAATAAATCTCAAAATGAATCTCGCAAAATGAATCTTGCACAAGACAAAGAAGAAGAAAGAAAAGATGAACAAAAAATTATATAAAGGGTGGTAACCAGACACGAAGTTGAGAAAGACAAAATTTGGAGGAGTCGTAAATAAGAAAAAAGTGAGAACAAAATTTCGTCATAAGCGTTATGAGGAGATCTGTTACTTCGCAGCAAAAGTCAATAGCACAACTAAAAATAACATGCGAGTTCTCTTTAGGCTAGGATGTTCCGTGATCGTTCTGTGAAGAAATGGGATACATTTCTGTGAAAAATAGTTCTTATGAGTTTCTGCGAAGAAATGGAACACATTTCTGTGAATTAATGGGATACATTTCTGCGAAGAATAGTTCTGTGAAGCATCAACTATGAATTTGTTATACGCAAGAGGCATTCAATGTCAACATAGCATTACTAACAGCAACAACGATAACTCAGTAGCAAAGATAAATGATAAAATAGAGTGTCAGCTGGATGGATTTCAAAAGAGAGAATGAAAGAAATGTTTTATGTTTATAACACCATCATTAACTGTTATACGAAGAGAGAAGAAATTTTTACGTGTTTGTGTGAAGAAGATTCCTGCGAATAAATATTGAAGCTGCGAAGAAGCAAATGAAAAAATTAAATACTGAAGGAGTAATGAAAGTTGGTCAAGAGAACGCCCAACGAAATTGAGTGCGTTTATTTCGAAAGTGAAGGTCGCACAGTGGGTTCCTACATTTTACAAATACTCTCATATCCAGTAGCACTCAATTTCTTTATTTCACGTTAACTTGAGGAATAGAAGTATTATTTCGCAATTGACTGTAGTTGTAGTTAGGAACAGTGGTCTCCTACATTTTGGTGGTGCTACGTTTAACCATAAGAAGAGGGTTACGAATAGAGGGTGTTCCTTTGCAGTGTTATTGGTGGTGCTACGTTTATTTTGAGGCTGTTCATACATTTTACAGGAATATCTATTTACGAGTAAATACACTTCAAAGGCAAGGCAGAGAAAGCAACTAAGGCGGAGACAAATCCCTTGATCATCACAATAGCCACAGCACCAATCCCGTGTTCTTCATTTCTTTGTTTTACGAACCAAGATAACAGATTTTGAAAATATTGAATGCTGAAATTTCGATTTACTTTTCAACACAGTGAGAACTCAACAAAACATGTCTAACTTATCTTCGATTGTTTATTTTACAAAGAAGCACAACAAGAATCCATTCATAAATGAAGCTGCAGCAAATGGCATAAGTTTTGCGAAGAAAAAGAAGTAGCATGTGATGATTTATTCCCAAAAATGAAACAGAAGAGAAGAGACAGGGGAGGAGTTCTGCGAAGCATACCTCGTAAAAAAAAATACCTACAATTACAATTCATTTTAAGACGTCCATTTTCAGGGGAGAAGATGTATGAAGAATATGAAACGTCCTAGAACAAATGAAATTTCGCATACCAAACTGATTAACATCACCGTCAACTGCCAAGCTATTTCCAACTCGAGCTTTTCCAAGATCATTAGCACCTTCTTCTTCCTTCATAACTCTGTTCAAAACTCCACGACATAGTCGAGTTCTACCCATTCTCCATCTCCGATGACAGTAGCTAACTCCTTCATCACTGATCATTGACCATCGAGAAGCATCATTCGGCTTCTCTACCATTCACATCATTATTTCCAGCAGCGAACCATAGCTGCACACGAGATACTCATCACAATATATGTTCAGAATCCATCAAATTTCGAACAATAGTTTAAGTTCCATCCCCACATACTACTAAGAATAATTTACTTAAAGAGGAAGGGTCATCAGTTCGAAAGAATCAGAAGTTGCGAAGATAATAGTTCACTCAAAGCTAAACCAACTTGCGAAGATAGCAAATCAGGAGGAAGAAGAAAGGATGATGGAAAAAATTATACAAAGGATGATAACATCAAAATAATTTCTACGAATTTCACTAAATTTACAAAAATATGAGCTTGGATAGATGGTCACAAGTGGAGCTGATAAGATGATGGACGCGGGTTCGAGTCTCTCTATTCGCGTAGAATTTTTGCTTCGCAAATGAACGCTTCAAAAACATTACATCGTAAACATTTCCTTGCGAACGTTCGCAGCATGAACTTATATCGTAAAAACTTTCTTCGCAGATGTTTACTTCGTACAAATGTTTACTTCGCAGATGTTCGTCTACTTCGCGTAAATCATTACTTCGCAGATGTTCATTTACTTCATGCAAGGGTTTACTTCGCAAGATTTTTGGATATTTCGCAAGAAGAGAGTGGAAGATTATTTCGCAAGAAATGGCAAGTCATATACTTCTCAAAAGACAACAACAAGCTGTAAAAAGGTAGGTACCATTTCCTTTAATACTTTATTTACGGAAGATAAAATATTTTTGAATTTATATACTCGCAAAATTTCTACAATTTCAAAGATTCCAAAACATTTTAAAGATTTTTTAGATTGGTAAAAAGCGACACAATCGCAAGATTCTAAAATTACTTCATCGCAAAAAATTAAAAGATCTCAAAATTTTCAAAGACTTCAAAATTGCAAAAAAACAGAGAAAATTCAATTCCTATATTTCTATAGAATAATTTTGATTTAAAGATGTGATATGGATACTTCTCATACTTCTTATACTAAACATTTCATGAAAACATTCAACATTTTATATACATGAAAAATTTACGATGAATTTTTAAAAAAGGCGAAAAAATACCGCCAAAAATCAATTGCGATTAAACTTTCATTAATTTGCGAATAAAAGACCGTAACTGTGATCAGCCTCCAAAAAAGAAAGAGAGCCGCAGAAAATTTTATACAGGCAAACCTTTGTGGCGTACACCCTAGTTTGCGAAGCTATATTTCGTAAGAGGCAAAGTCCTAAAGTGCGTCATTTAAGTGGGTACCTATAAACGTGGCTAAGGGTAACCGGTACACCACCAAGGGCCCTTAGTACATGGTAAAATTTTAGGGGTACAACCCAATAATGGGGTACCTATCCGGGTTAGACACCTTGGATTCTCACCTAATCTAGCGACATTACGCAATATAAAATGCGGTGTAAGAGGATTTAGGTTGGGCGACTAAGGCATACTGTCTTTCCCAAGAAGTGCAAAAAAACGATCAAGGCGCCGAGGTACACGGTTGAGTCAAGAGTGCCGGGTGAGGTTGAACCACATCTGCCATTTTTGACAAGTCTTGGCAAATGATGCACTTGGCCCAAAGATACCCCATAGGGTGCAACCTCGTAACTATAAGCCCTATAGGGAAAAAAGATAAGAGGTTGCGATCAAAAGCTGGTTGTTGGTAGAACCGGATGGGAAGAGCTAACCTTGTATGGTCGATGTACGCTTCCTTGAAGGGGAAACTAGGGGGAAGATAAAGGGCAACACCCTCCATTAGGGAGCTGATACGTGCTATAAGACGCAAATGTCACGAGGCTTCTTGTTTGCGAAAACATAAAGGCTTGTCATATTTGTGCAACAAATGAAGTTCTCATGAGCATTCAAAAAAAAAAAAAGAGAAGGAAAACATACAAAAAGAACTCGCAGAATGAAACAAAGAAGTTAAGATGAGATCAATGGGTTATTACATGAAAGTGTAAAAACGTCATGCGATTTCATCGCAAGACGATAATGTCACGAGGTTGTATATTCGCAAGAATGTTCAGACTTGTCATATTATCGCAAATACAAAATATTATCACAAAAGAGGTGGCAAAATAAGACCTTTACTTAGGAAGGCATGATAAGACCACAGCAATTCATGAAATTTATTCCATCAATATCATTGAAGAATTTTTACAAGAATATATATCATGAAGTCTTAACAAAGAAGACAATTCCATCAAGATCATTGAAGAATTTTGAAGACAATATATATCAAAGAAGACAATTCCATCAAGATCATTGAAGAAATTTGAAGAGAATATATATCAAAGAAGACAATTCCATCAAGATCATTGAAGAATTTTGAAGACAATATATATCAAAGAAGATAATTCCATCAATATCATTGAAGAATTTTTACAAGCATATATATCACGAAGTCATACCAGAAGAGGCGATTTCATTCGCGAAAATACACAAGTAAACATGCGAAGATGCTTATATGAATGGAGGCAACTCAAAGATATATCAATTTTATTACGGAAAAATGAGCTAAGTAACAGAAACTTGAAATATACATTGCAATAGATAAGTATTCGCATCATACAAGCATCATACTTGCATCATACTCACATCATTCAAGCATCATATTCGCATCATAAAAGCATTGCATAAGCATTTCATGGCATAAGCATCGCATACACATTTCATAACATAATCATTACATAAACATTATATGCGCACAAGTATTTTACAAAATTTTACAGGATAATACCGCGAAACTTCGCAGAAACATTCATAATTCGCAGGACTATTCATAGTTCGCAACACTATATTCGCAACACTATATTCGCAACACTATGTTCGCAACACTATATTCGCAACACTATATTCGCAGCACTATTCGCAGCATTATTCAGAAGTTTAGAAATTCGCAGAAATATTCAGAAGTTAGCAGGGTTATCACTTGAGGCAGAGGCAAGATAAGAATAGAGACGCAATTTAATCATTCAACATTTTCTCAAGAATTCTCCTTCATAGATAAAGAACAGAGGCAACTATGGATACCCAAGAAAGTATTTTATGTTCTTTATCTTCTCAGCAAGAATCCTCGCCAAAAATGGAGTAATAATTTCACATGAACAGAGCTTCAGAGCTTCAGAACTTCGCAAAAGAATAGAGGCAAGTATATACTTTTTGAGTTTGATATTCTTTCGCTCGTTCCTTCATCAACAAAGATCAAAGACTACTACAACGGATTTTTTTTCTTAAAGATCGCTCTTCAAGCAATATTCAAGAAAAAAGAGGCAAGATGTAGGAGCTGAATATCACAACAAATGATAACTTACGAAATTATGGAGAGAAAAGACATCTTGCGAGCAAAGAACATTTTGCTAGCAAAGGAAATCACGAGGAAAGCAAAGGAAGTTCGCGAAGTGAAGTTACGAATGTTCGCAAGATAATTCTCAAATCCGAAATGGCGGGACAACCCAACTGTCATCTTTTGTAAAATCATATAAATAGCCATTTAGGCATAAGAAAAAGGGAGAGGTCTTTTTTAGAGAGAGAGATAATTTTAGGAGGAGAGAAAAAATATTAGGAGAGATTTTATTTTCTTTATCATCTTCTTCCCCAAAAAATTCTAGAGCTCCAAATATTCTTTAATGGAGTTTCAATTGTACAATCATGTAATTACATACAATCACTAGTGAAGAACCGTGGATGTAGATCACATTGATCGAACCACGTAAAAATCTTTGTGTCACTTTTATAATTTTAATACTTTAATTCTTAGTTTCATATCAAGATAATTAAATTTAGGAATCATTTTAATGGATTCTTATGAGGGTGTAGTTGTGAGATAATCCGCAACTACAACAGGATTATCATAATGCATTTTAAACAAAGAATGGAATGCGGAAACAGACAATTCATGAGTTTGTTAAGCATAAAATTTTATAAAAGCAACAATAATGAACACAAAGAGTCAAATGCATTCCCACACCTTTTTGAAGACAGGCCACGCCTACCTCGAGATCCCTGATCCACTGGTTCGTCCTTTGAATCGATCGTTGTTAATAACTAACTGTTAATCACACAAGAATTCTAAGATTCTAGCCAAAATGGCTCACACATGAATTAAACAAATCTAACTAATAATCCTAAGCCCAATTACGTTTTTATACCCTATTATTATCTATCTTTAGCCCATCTAAGGTTCATTAATTCAATTAAATTAGTATTATAGTCCGTTAGATATGTCTTATGAATATCTACAATTTTGTAGAAGAAGTCAAAGGTCAATTCGGATCATAAGTGGTTCAAAACATCAATATAAGATAACTAGTCTAAAGCCCAAGCCCACTTAATCAAACCCATTAATAAGGGCCTGGCCCAACTGGGTCAATCTAACGGTTGAACTAACAGTCAAGAGTCAACTAACAGTCAACGTCCAAGTCAAGTCAATGTCCAGGGTCAATGGTCAACGAGTCAAGACTCATGACTCAGTGGGTCAAACCTGATTCGACTCAGTCAGATGGACTGAGTCAGTTAGAGTCAGATACTGACTAGGCTGAATGGCACAAGGCCAAAACACTTGTACAGGCCAGAGACACTACTACACCTGCAATTCTCATACAGTGCAACACCAAACTGCCCTAACTTTATGCAATACAACATTATACAAATAATTCATTCTAAAAGAGTTCTACAAATACAATACAACTGAAATACAAGTTTTACCTTGAACTGCACTTGCAGGCTTTCACTAAGATCACAGCTAACAGCATTATAATGATCATTATCAACAATTCATACATCCACATCATTTCCAATCCATGTACTAGTAACCATCACCGTCTGCAATACCACTCTCACAACTACAGTTAAATAATAATGTTCTTCAACCCATCTCAGTTCAATACCACTAGCCATAATTCAACTTCAATTTTCAACTCAGATAAAACAACAATTCTGCTCAACCAATTCATGCATTTTATGATCCCCACTATTATTCATGTCCCCTGTAATCTAACCAAAACTAAACTAAACCGCAATTATATAAATTTCACACAACACTAACAAATACTCAATTCCAACACCAACATCATCACCTGCACATCTACACCAGTCCATATCCCACTTAATACATTCATCTATTTTAACCCAACACATTGCAGTTCCAATTTATTATCCCCCTCATGTCCTTCAACTGCATCTCAGCACAACCTGCACCACCACTTGAAATCTGAACTGCAACTACAACCCACAAACCATCTAGAGATCACAATTACCTCCACATCAGACCTTAATGTGTCTCCAACTTCAAATCCAACTACACATATCATACCAACAACAACACCATTACATTCCACCTACAATTTAGTTCAACAGTAAACCCTAACATCTTCAACATAACAAACAACCTCCTCATTAACAGCAATTCATTTCTAGATTGATAATACCCATCAATAATAACTTATTCTCAGCAAATATAATCACTACTTGCACCACTAACTGTAATACAACCATATACAACCCACACCACATCTAACTCATAACCATATCAATTCATAAAGCTCAAACCCTGCATAACTCTAACCATATCATCTTCTTAACAACTCAAAAGCAATTCAGTTCACTCCAATACTTACATTTCCAGACCTTCACCATCATGACCCCTGTAGTTTAACCTAAACTACAACTACACTTCTTCCCCTGCATCTGTCAGTACTCCAACTATCTCAAAAATAAGCCATCAAATCCTTAAACATCAACATACACCTAAACTACAATCTCCATTCCAACAAACTCAGTTTATCTCCAACACCCAATCTTAATTCATAAAGAAACTAATAAATTCAATAATAACTTCAACTAATTTTGTTGAGAAAATAATTACCTCAACTTTGTGATGCTCAAGAAATAGAATTCGAATTTCTTCTTCATTTGACTCAATTCCTCAACCCTTCTTAACACTAACATCAACCCCTCCATCCTTATCACTAACTTTGATTCTCAGTAAACCCTAAATCCAATTTCATCTTCCAAATCAATCCAGGAATTCATATAAAGCAAACCCAACCTTCAATTATTTACCTATCAATACCATGCAAGCCTAAAATCGAATCCAAACCTTAATCCTCTCTTCTTCTTATTCACAGAACCCTAACCTTATAACTCTCTCGAATTGAGATCTCCTTTGGAATCAAATCTTCTAAGTTGACATGACCAACTTCATCTTCAAGTTATAACTTCCAAACCCATCTTTAATTTCATCTTAATCATCACCAATTCGAAACTCCAATTCATATTCATTAAAAACCCTAATTCAACTCTCAGGTAAACCCTAACTCTTGATTCATCTTCAAAACTACTTCATCTCAACAATTGAGCAATAACCCTCTTCTTATTCATCCATCAGCTACAATAAATCATCATCAATTTCACGTAAACGCTAACTTCAGGAATTACATCTTCAATTAACAACAACAACTCTACCATCTTCTTCCCGTGCTCAAACAAGCATAACATCATCACCAACGATCAACTAGTAATGTTTTCCCTCAAGTTTCTCTTCAATTTCACAAACTCTTCTCACAGAAACACGAGAAGAAGAAGAAGAAGAACGAGAAAGAAAGAGAAAGAAGAAGACTGAATGAGTTTATCTGCTCGTTGCTTTTGATAAGTCCAAAGAAAAATGATAATGGAACTCACCCAAATGATATGTGAAGCCCAAGTCGGTTTGATAGAAAAATAACTATTTTTCCCTTCGACTAATCTGATAAAATCTTCTTTATCCGGTATCCGAATGACACATTCGAGTAAATCGTTGTTAGATTAATTTCTAATAATTAATGTTCGAGTTACACTAATCGAGTAATTTTCGACTAATTCATCACCTGACTAGTCTAATTGCGTTGACGAACTTGAGGATCCTTACATTCTCCCCACCTTATAACATTTTCGTCCTCGAAAATCACACCATCCTTCTAGTCTTCAGAAACTCCCCACCTTATAGGAAAAAAAAACATATCTCTTGTCTAAGCGCAAACAACATAAAACATAGTACAAACCTATATGGCTCTACAACTAAAATTTGTAATTTGTAGCTCTAGGTTCAACTATGTTGATTTAAGTTCTATCAAATAGGGAAGTCTAAGTTTCTTACATGAAAATTTTCTACAATAATCTCTAAATCAGTAACTTACTGGCTCTAAGTATTTTGAAGATATTCCACAATAAAGTTTCTCATTAAAGTTTGGGATCTATTAGTTCACTAATAGAAGCAAGTCTCCCTTCAATGCCTACTGATACAAGAATGCAGTTGCCCTGTCTAGGTTCGCGACGCCTGACAATGCCTACTACCTAACAAGTATCACCTGAACATATCAGAATTACCAACCTCATTATTCCCCAGTGTTGGATTAACTAAGTGCACGATTAACCAAGTGTTAATTTGATTTTATCAAAATTATTTAGTCTTTAACTTCTATCTTTACTAGTGTATGTCTGATAATTTACTTTGCAAAATATATAAGCAGTTCACATCATTTTAAGAAATTTAATTATTCGAATTATTTATCTTACCTTTTATTTTATTATTATTTATTTATTTTAATGAAATCGAATTTTAATTCCAAATAAGACTATATTATTATAACTAGATAAATTTTAAATTCATGTACTAATTAAGAATAACTTAACGTTATATCGATTATTCAAATGTTACTATCATTATTTCCAATGTATCTATTTGCTTATTTAGTTATAATAAGTAACCGCTAACAATTTTTCCATGATTAATTGGCGTTAATACTTTCATCATTATTATAACATTTATTTCTTATTACTTAGATCGATAAAAGTTAATTTGTAATTAATCATAATGCCAAGTTTAAATTAATTATTAATACTAGATTTGATTTGGTCTAACTTTATTTTCTTGAGTTTATATTATTGCTAAATAGTCCTTAAGTTGTACTATTAATAAAAATTACATTTTGCTATTACTATCTTATAATTATTATTCAAATGGCATTTACAATAACTCTAAATTTTATAGCAATGAGTAAAATATAATGTTATTAATTACTTATCTTATCAAAAATTATTGTCTTAATTATATTATCATTTTCATTATTCTTATACCAATTTTCCTTATTTGATTAGTAGCGTAGCTAAAATACAGTCGAAGTAGTTATTTAGTAATGATACTTAGTTTAATTTTATTAAGCCCTAATCTTGTAAATATAATTTTACTTTCACGAAAAGATTGATATAACAGATTTTATTTATTCAGATTGAATCGGTAATATAGTATATCTTGTTACAGGCGTTAGCAATTTAATATGATTTAATTTTTGAGTCTTCATAAAATCATAATACGTTTTGATAGTCTACAGATTTTGGGTATTAATAATATGTATTTTATTCATAGGCAAATTATTTTCCTTTAGGTCTAATTTTGTACAAAGCATTTAAGTACTATAATTATCACTTCCTGTGTATAGTTTAGTGATTTTGTGAATCTTTCACTGGACTAAAAATCATCTGGGTATAAGATCATTAACAAGTTTTAATCTTTAATTTATGTCGTATATGTCTTATTTTAACTATCTGGTTTGAACGCAAAGCTCATAATTCTAAATTGTTATTAGTTAACTTCGCAAACTTAACCATAGAAGAGCACTAGTAATTTTCCATAGCTATTTAATCCTTATCATTATTTTATTGATATATATTTGTTAATGAGATTTTAATTTAAGTTATGTTCAATATAATATTAATTTAAATTCTAACAATTTAATTTCATCATACTAATATTTTCATTTCAAAAGATGATTAAATCTGTTTACGAAGAAGGATCCTATTTGATATGCAAATTTATTTTTCTTTTATTTCTAGTATTACACTAAGCATCTGAATATTATTATTACTACTTCATGTATATTTGTTTTATTTTAAATATTTACTGGATCCTATATTAGTTTAAAATAATTTCAGTACAAATTTATTAACAAGTTAATTATTTTTATTTTATGTATTATATTCTCGCCTCCTAGTAAGTAATTTATTAATTATCTAGTTTAGACGCAAAGCATATATTTATAATTTATAATTATTTTTATTTACAAAACTTAAACCATACACAAGCGTTATTAATTTTCAATAACTATTTAACCATAATTATTATTTTTATCGTTATATATCTTTGATGCAATTTTAATTAATTTAAGTGAAACATGACATTAATTTATAAATGCAAACAAAATTTTATTTACTTTTATTATCATTTATAGTTATTGTTATAATAATATTTTATTGTTAACAATGATGGTTGAAATATTATTCTGACTACTCTTACAAATATTATTAAGTTCCAAAATATTATTAACATTTATGTAATTATAATTTGTTTACTCTTCATATAAGTCAATGTGTTTAGTAAGTTTCAATGTGATTTACAAAATCTATCAATAATACTAATCTCACTATTATTATAGTATCAGATTGTTTACGTGTTCATACTTTTTAGATTAATTATTCTCAAATCCTTATTATCTAAAGTTATTGGTGTACCCTACTATTTTTACTTCATTACATATATAAACAACCAAATAAACAATTCAATCAATCAAATAAATATTTTAATTATTGATAGCTTTTAGTGATTAAGAATTATCTCACAACCCAACCCAGTTCTAAACTATTCTAGTCCTCTAACTGGCACTGGCTATTCCTATTGTTTCCCCATATAAGATCTAATAGAGAGCTCTGATACCAACTCTTGTAGCGCCCCCTAAGCTAACAGCTGACTAATCCAAGAGATTAACTAAATAAGAGGCACTAAAAATCTAAAACAAGTACTTAAACATTCAATTAAGAAATCTGCTATAAAACTTAACCCAAAGCTAACCCCGCTCAGAAATATAAATACAAAATCTTCTCCCAAATGATACATATATAATAGTCATTTAGTTTTTAAATAAAATATACAACATAATAAATATAACAAAAGTTAATCAACTAGCGTAGTCAACCCTTGAAGCTTTCACTGCGCAACCCTAATCTGTCACAGAAACTGAAGTGGGAATAATTAACATTTAACCTTCTAAGTAATCATATGCAAGATTTGAAAGACAATAATGTTTTTCTGAAAATATTAAACAGTGACTAAGTCACTGAAATAATCATACATGTATATGGACAAACTCTTTCTTCAAACAATGTATAATATGGTTGTAAATCCCTACCCGGAAATTCACACCTATTTAGATATGGATGCCACCAAGACCATGATGACCAATACTCTAAACAATAAAAGATGAATTAAAGTAGGTATAAATGTGAAGGAGCGTATCCTATATACCACAAGTGGAAATTCTCATTTCCCATAACAATTCATATTGACAACAAAACAATGCAAGTCCTTTCCACATCGTGAAAGATTCACAGAAATAACAGGATTATCATAATGCATTATAAACAAAGCATGGAATGCGGAAACAGACAATGCATGAGTTTGTTAAGCATAAAATTTTATAAAAGCAACAATAATGAATACAAAGAGTCAAATGCATTCCCACACCTTTTTGAAGACAGGCCACGCCTACCTCGAGATCCACGATCCACTGGTTCGTCCTTTGAATCGATCGTTGTTAATAACTAACTGTTAATCACACAAGAATTCTAAGATTCTAGCCAAAATGGCTCACACATGAATTAAACAAATCTAACTAATAATCCTAAGCCCAATTACGTTTTTATACCCTATTATTATCTATCTTTAGCCCATCTAAGGTTCATTAATTCAATTAAATTAGTATTATAGTCCGTTAGATATGTCTTATGAATATCTACAACTTTGTAGAAGAAGTCAAAGGTCAATTCGGACCATAAGTGGTCCAAAACATCAATATAAGATAACTAGTCTAAAGCCCAAGCCCACTTAATCAAACCCATTAATAAGGGCCTGGCCCAACTGGTCAATCTAACGGTCACTAACGATTGAACTAACAGTCAAGAGTCAACTAACAGTCAACGTCCAAGTCAATGTCCAGGGTCAATGGTCAACGAGTCAAGACTCATGACTCAGTGGGTCAAACCTGATTCGACTCAATCAGATGGACTGAATCATCTAGAGTCAGATACTGACTAGGATGAATGGCACAAGGCCAAAACACTTGTACAGGCCAAAGACACTACTACACCTGCAATTCTCATACAGTGCAACACCAAACTGCCCTAACTTTATACAATACAACATTATACAAATAATTCATTCTAAAAGAGTTCTACAAATACAATACAACTGAAATACAAGTTTTACCTTGAACTGCACTTGCAGGCTTTCACTAAGATCACAGCTAACATCATTATAATGATTATTATCAATAATTCATACATCCACCAAGCCATGTACTAGTAACCATCACCGTATGCAATACCACTCTCACAACTACAGCTAAACAATAATGTTCTTCAACCCATCTCAGTTCAATACCACTAGCCATAATTCAACTTCAATCTTCAACTCAGATAAAACAACAATTCTGCTTAACCAATTCATGCATTTTCTGATCCCCACTATTATTCATGTCCCCTGTAATTTAACCAAAACTAAACTAAACCGCGATTATATAAATTTCACACAACACTAACAAATACTCAATTCCAACACCAACATCATCACCTGCACATCTACGCCAGTCCATATCCCACCTAATACATTCATCTATTTTAACCCAACACATTGCAGATCCAATTTATTATCCCCCTCATGTCCTGCAACTCCATCTCAGCACAACCTGCACCACCACATGAAACCTGAACTGCAACTACAACCCACAAACCATCTAGAGATCACAATTACCTCCACATCAGACCTTAATGTGTCTCCAACTTCAAATCCAACTACACATATCATACCAACAACAACACCATTACATTCCACCTACAATTTAGTTCAACAGTAAACCCTAACATCTTCAACATAACAAACAACCTCCTCATTAACAGCAATTCATTTCTAGATTGATAATACCCATCATTAATAACTTATTCTCAGCACATATAATCACTACTTGCACCATTAACTGTAATACAACCATATACAACCCACACCACATCTAACTCATAACCATATCAATTCATAAATCTCAACCCCTGCATAACTCTAACCATATCATCTTCTTAACAACTCAAAAGCAATTCAGTTCACTCCAATACTTACATTTCCAGACCTTCACCATCATGACCCTTGTAGTTTAACCTAAACTACAACTACACTTCTTCCCCTGCATATGTCAGTACTCCAACTATCTCAATAATAAGCCATCAAATCCTTAAACATCAACATAAACCTAAACTACAATCTCCATTCCAACAACCTCAGTTTATCTCCAACACCCAATATTAATTCATAAAGAAACTAATAAATTAAATAATAACTTCAACTAATTTTGTTGAGAAAATAATTACCTCAACTCTGTGATGCTCAAGAAATAGAATTCAAATTTCTTCTTCATTTAACTCAATTCCTCAACCCTTCTTAACACTAACAGCAACCCCTCCATCCTTATCACTAACTTTGATTCTCAGTAAACCCTAAATCCAATTTTATCTTCCAAATCAATCCAGGACTTCATATAAAGCAAACCCAACCTTCAATTATTTACCTATCAATCCCATGCAAGCCTAAAATCGAATCCAAACCTTAATCTTCTTCTTCTTCTTCTTCTTCTTCTTCTTCTTCACAGAACCCTAACCTTATAACTCTCTCGAATTGAGATCTCCTTTGGAATCAAATCTTCTAAATTGACATGACCAACTTCATCTTCAAGTTATAACTTCCAAACCCATCTTTAATTTCATCTTAATCATCACCAATTCGAAACTCCAATTAATATTCATTAAAAACCCTAATCCAACTCTCAGGTAAACCCTAACTCTTGATTCATCTTCAAAACTACTTCATCTCAATAATTGAGCAATAAACCTCTTCTTATTCATCCATCAGCTACAATAAATCATCATTAATTTCACGTAAACCCTAACTTCAGGAATTACTTCTTCAATTAACAACAACAACTCTACCATCTTCTTCCCGTGCTCAAACAAGCATAACATCATCACCAACGATCAACTAGTAATGTTTTCCCTCAAGTTTCTCTTCAATTTCACAAACTCTTCTCACAGAAACACGAGAAGAAAAAGAAGAATAACGAGAAAGAAAGAGAAAGAAGAAGACTGAATGAGTTTATCTGCTCGTTGGTTTTGATAAGGCCAAAGACAAATGATAATGGAACTCACCCAAATGATATGGGAAGCCCAAGTCGGTTTGATAGCAAAATGACTATTTTGCCCTTCGACTAATATGATGAAATCTTCTTTATCCGGTATCCGAATGACACGTTCGAGTAAATCGTTGTTAGATTAATTTCTAATAATTAATGTTCGAATTACACTAATCGAGTAATTATCGACTAATTCGTCACCTAACTAGTCTAATTGCCTTGACGAACTTGAGGATCCTAACAGATTTGATT
Organism: Papaver bracteatum; assembly: GCA_023529315.1. NCBI lineage: Eukaryota > Viridiplantae > Streptophyta > Magnoliopsida > Ranunculales > Papaveraceae > Papaver > Papaver bracteatum. The sequence continues at coordinate 2,060,137 of JAJJWX010000127.1, forward strand.
TGGAAAAACTATTCAAGACAACATAAATTTGGTAGAACTACATAAACCCATATGGTAATAATCAAAATCATTATAAATTGGTTACTAAAACTTTTCATTATCGATGCAGTTGAGAAACTTGAAGATCCACAGTGTGAACTTCTTTTGTTTAGGAATTGTGTTGGAGTTTCACGTTTATACTTCGCTCTTCAAACCACCATGCCGGACTATATGCATGAGGCTCAAGATTTGTTTGATTCTCGACTCTATAAGTTTCTGCATCATGTGATCACAGGCGATGACCCAGGTTTTAGTCCTCTGCAACAGAGACTTTCCACCTTGCCACTCAAGATGGGATATTTAGGGGTTTATTCAATGCAAGACACTGTGCATTATTGTTATTTAGCGTCTTGCCTACAGACCCTTGAACTTCAGTCTGTTATCTTGAGACGCACTGGCGCAAGTGGTTTCAGCACCAACATCGTACGAGCTGCTGCTTCCTTCAACTCGGTATGTAATCATGTTTCCCTTATATGTGTTGATAGCTCGACCACTCATTCAATGAAAACCTTGGTAGTTGTCTATTTCGATGCAGTAAAGAAGAACTTGACTACTAATTTCAAGTTGTCTGAACGTGATTAGATGCTTTGGTTGAGTAATTAAATGAAGCATGCTTTAGATTTTTTATTGGCCATCCTTATAGTTGGTTTAAATTAGAAAATTGGCGCAAGGCAGTTCAGTGCGGTGTTACGTTACAGACTTGGGATTCCCCTTTTTGAGTTGGATAGCATGTGCCCCTTTTGCAAGAGGGAAATGGATATTTTCGGTGATCATGACGTGCATTGTGCTAATGAAGTGGGGATAAAGTTTCGACATGATCTGGTGCGTGATACAATTGCAGACATGTGCTATCGTGCTGGTGTTCCGGCACGTAAAGAGGTGGACTTGGGGCTTCTTGCTAATAATGGCACTTCTCTGAGACCAGCGGCCATTTTGGTGCATAACTGGGATAATGGGCGTGATGTTTGCTTTGATGTGACGATTGTATCGCCCTTTGCAGGAGGAGGCCGCATTTCGGAGCTGGGGCAAACTCTCAAGGAGGCTGTCATTCGTAAGAACACCAAGTATTTGGAAAAATGCACTTCACAGGGTTATGGTTTCGAGGTATTAGCCTTTACTACTCTCGGTGAGCTTGGGGTTGAAGCAAATAAGTTTATTAAACGCCTTCGCAATTTTATGGCCAGCTAGGATACTAATGTGCGTGTAGGGGAGTTTCTTTTTCAAGGTTGAGTGTGGTAGTACAAAAAGGGGTCGGTGCCCATCTTGTTGCTAGGCTCCCGACAGGTTTCTTGTCTGTTGAGGATCCTTTTGAAAAAATTTAACTGCAAATATATATATAAAAAAAAACACAAAATTTATGAGTTAAGACCTGTAGTTATTTAGATCTATAGATTCATCTTAAAAAAAAAAAAAAAAAACAACTTCACTACTATCCATTCCTTAGAAAATCTATACTCCTCCTTCATATTTATAAATAACCTTCACAACAACCTTCAAAAATAAAAAAAAAAACCATCAGATAACACTCTATTACCATTAACACAAAATCAAATCAATAAGCCAAATCAAATTGTAAAAAAAGAAGAAAGGGTTTTGAGAAAACATTACCTGAGTTGAATGATTGACTTCGGCAAGAAAAACGAAGAAGAACTCATTTTGATTCGAAACTTAGAGGCTAGGATTTATTCCCTTCTTGCTAATAAATTAAGGGTTTCCCTTTACTCGTTCTCCTTCAAAAAAAAAACCTAATAAATCTAACAGAAAAACAAGATTAGAAATATGTCATCAAAAATAACTCATAATCGATCAACCAAAAAACTACTGAAACTGACATCAGAGTTCATAGATTCACATAATAAGTATAAATAGAAAAACAAAAACAAAATTTCTTCTTCCTAGATCAGATCGCGTTTCGGTTTATTGCAGAAACATTAGAAGATGTAAGATAGACACAAAACAGATATGAGTTAGGGTTACATGTTCACAGAGAAAGTGGAGAGGGTGGGAGGCGGAGGAGAATGAAAAAGAGATAAGGTTGACTGTTTTTCTCTCTCTTCTATAACTTCATATAAGAAAACCTAATAGTTACCTCGAGTAACAAATGATGAAGATATAGGGACACGATTTTTTGTTTGCGTATTTTGCACACGTACTGTAACTCAGCTAAAGTGTGGTAGAGCTAGACGATCATTCCCTATGAAAATTACCAAACTACCCTAATCAAAAATAAGTAAAGTAAATATTATATACTGTGAAAATTACTATATTACCCTTACTGGAAATAAGTGCAATAAATATTATGGAGACTGTGAAAATGACCATACTACCCTTATAAAAAATAAGCGAAGTAAATATTAGAGACTATAAAAATGACCATATTACCCTTACTGGAAATTAGTGCAATAAATATTATGGAGATTGTGAAAATGACCAGACTACCCTTATCGAAAATAAGTGAAGTAAATATTAGAGACTATAAAAATGACCATATTACCCTTATTGGAAATTAGTGTAATAAATATCAGGGAGACTATGAAAATGACCAAAGTACCCTTATCAAAAATAAGTAAAGTAAATATTACAGACTGTGAAAATGACCATATTACCTTTACTGGCAAAAAGTGCAATAAATATTATCGAGACTGTGAAAATGACCAGACTACCCTTATCAGAAATAAGTAAAGTAAATATTATAGGCTGAGAAAATGACCATATTACCCTTATTGGAAATAATTGCAATAAATATTATGAAGAATGTGAAAATGACCTAACTACCCTTATCGGAAATAAATAAAGTAAATATTACAAACTGTGAAAATGACCATTTTACCCTTACTAGAAATAAGTGTAATAAATAAATAATATGGTCATTTTCACTGTCGGTAATATTTACTTTACTTATTTCTGATAAGGGTAGTCTGGTCATTTTAAAAGTCTCCATAATATTTATTGCACTTATTTCTAGTAAGGGTGAAATGGTCGTTTTCACCATCTGTAATATTTACTTTACTTATTTCTGATAAGGATAGTCTGGTCATTTTCATAGTCTCCATAATATTTATTGCACTAATTTTCATTATGAGTAATATGGTCATTTTCACAGTCTGTGATATTTACTTTACTTATTTCTGATAAGAGTTATCTGGTTATTTTCAAAGTCTGTAATATTTACTTTACTAATTTCCGATAAGGGTAGTTCGATCATTTTTACAGTCTCCATAATATTTATTGCACTAATTCCATTAAGGGTAATATGGTCATTTTCACAATCTGTAATATTTACCATACTTATTTCTGATAAGCGTTGTCTGGTTATTTTTACTTTTACTTATTTTCGATAAGGGCAGTATGGTCATTTTCACAGTCCCAATAATATCTATTGTACTAATTTCCATTGAGGGTAATATGGTCATTTTAACAATATGTAATATTTACTTTACTTATTTTCGATAAGGGTAGTCTTGTCATTTTCATAGTCTCCCGAAGCTTTATTGCACTTATTTCCATTAAGGGTAATATGGTCATTTTTACACTTTATAATATTTACTTTACTTATTTCCGATAAGGGTATTCTGGTTATTTTCACAGTCTCCATAATCTTTATTGCACTTTTTTCCTGTAAGTGTAATATATGGTCATTTTCATAGTCTGTAATATTTACTTTACTTATTTTCGATAAGGGTAGTCTGGTCATTTTCACAGTCTCCATAATATTTATTGCACTTAATTCTAGTAAGGGTAATATGGTTATTTTCATAATCTATAATATTTATTGTACTTATTTCCGATAAGGGTAGTCTAGTCATTTTTACAGTTTCCGGAATATTCATTGCACTTATTTCCGGTAAGGGTATAATCTGTCATTTTCACAATCTTCAGAATTTTTATTGCACTTATTCCGATAACGGTAGTCTGGTAATTTTCACAGTCTTCGGACGAAGCAGATATTTTTGTTGTGGTTTTGTCGATAAAATCGAGAGAAAATGTTGGTATTTGTCAAAGTCAAATTTCTTACAAAGTCATGACTTGTTGACTTGGTCTTGATCCTATTTTCTAATATTAAGAAAATTAAAAAGAAAAAGAAAAATGTATTTTGATTTATAGAAATGAAATATAATTGTTAGTTTGTACAAATGTGGGAAAAGTAGTGACAAGTAAAATTCAAAGAGTTGTAATTTTGAAGTTGTTTTAGATGTGGTGAAAGTTTTGGGTGGAATCATCATTTTAAATTATAATTGTGATTGTCTGTAAAATTGTCAACAAATATTATGTTACTAATAAAAAATTAATATTTTTAATCAATATCACGAATACGAAAGTTATTAACGGTTATAATTGTTGCAGGATTTATTACAGGTGTATCGATGACTGAAAAATAAACTGTGACAGGTTACACTGTGATAAAATCGTGATTTTGGTGTAGTGAATATTAGCAATGTGCAAACATGAGCCATTGCCAACTCTGACATGATCATTTCCTTGATATTCAGAATGCAGGTTAAATTTTGACAAGTCAGAGGTGATATGATGAGTAGCACCTGAGTCAGGTACCCATCCGGAGCTTGTTGAAGCAGAATTGTCATTATAAACAGCAAAGGATTCAGGTTCAGGACACCAGAAATTATCATAGTCATCTCATTGATGCATAGAAGTAATGTAATGAGCTTGAGCAGTATAGTTGTCACTAGAAGCATATTTGTACCTACATTCATCTGCTGAGTGACTAGGTTTGCCAAAAATCTGACATTCAATATAGTAGTTGTATCTGATAGGATTTGTTGGTGGAAAGAAGTTGTTACTAGTTCTACCAGATCTGTGACCACCATGACTACCAGAATCAAACATGCCACCTCGCAAACCTCCTATAAAACACCACCAGATCTATGACTACGATAACCATTAGCTCTTAAATGTACCTCTCTGAGAATATGAATTCCATTGAGATGGAGATGAAGAAACATAAGTTGGAAGTCCAGAGTAATTTTGAAAATATGCTGAGGGTGGATAATAACCAGAGTAGTGTGAATCAAAAGAAGGTGATGGAGAGGTTGAAGGATGTTGTTATGTAGAAATATTTACGGAAGCAGTGGTTAGGTCAATTTTTGATTCAGAACATACTCTAGCTTCTTCAGACAACAATAATCCTAATAGCTCAGCATAGGTGATCAAATTGTCATTCTTCAATTGCTGAGTAGTGATTGAAGTTTTGAAAGCATTGAACTCAGTAGGTAATCCTTGAAGAATGTGAAAAACTAGATCCTCATCAGAGATATCTCTATTAATTTGTGCTAATTAATACGGTATAGACTTGTCTTTGTTAAAGTACACTAGCATAATGAAAAGACGAGGGTACCCAAATACACCACAATCTTTTATTTATCAACCAATAAGTCCTCTTATCGAAAGTGATCTATTAGAGAATAGCTCGGTTGAACCCACCAACCGTTGGTATGTCAAGTTTTGTTGTCATAATTTAGTGAACCAAAACTCAATTAAAGAGTCGCTTGATTATATATTAGAGACAACTTCGTATAGGTTAGGCTAGAAAGATTAGGATTATGAGACATACAAGTATTACTCGAAGACTTGAAGAATGTGAAGAAGTAACAAGCTAGATCGACGACATCATCCTTCCTCTTGAGGTTAGTAATATTTTGACTTGAACTGTTTCATTTATATTGAAAACATAACTGCAAAGCTGTGAATAATTATACTCTAGTAGACATAGTAATTAGAATACGAAGTATAACGCTTATCTTTTGAACTTCGTATATAAGACATCGACATAATCGTATGAATGCTATTGTCATTATGTGTATGGTTAAAGGTGAAGATTTTATCCTAGGAAACGATGTTTACATTCGTTTAAAGGAAGTACATTCATGAACTTGTTTTATGAATCCAAAGGGAAATCGCTAGGATTATTGGTATTGTTATTCATTGCATATCTTTGGATTACCAATATGTGTGAGTTAGTAGAACCGATCATAACTTGTTATGTATCTTGGTAAAACTAGTCACAATGCCTGACTTATGTATTGGTGTTAGATCATTGCTCGGTCGAACTCGCATGTGTTGCTATCTCAAGCATGTTTGTCAATATTAGTGATCAAAACTATACGTCTTGATTTCTAGTTTACTTATAACTAAGTCTCGGTCTAGGATAGTTAAGTATAGCTGAGATTCAGACTCCATGGAGATTATCTTATGAAGACGAAGAACTACACAAGGAACCATTGGAACTTCATTTGACCAAAAGGTATGTGGAGACTTGAACTCACATGTCACTCAAAATTTTATCTACTCTATCTACTACTCTTGAGACAACAGTCGTATAAGTATGATAGTTTTCATACATACACATTTGCTATTCCGAGCCGAGTTTACTCGCCTATCTTTTTCTCGAAATATGTGTTGGTAAGCTTATGCTTTAACCACTTTTCATCTTTACCCTGATGAAAGTCATGATGACGTTTCAATCTTAAAAATATCTTTGATGACGATAGTCGATTCTTATGTCTAATGACTATTATAACATTTTAGAAGAATGTTTCAATGATTGAAATGTAGAGTTGAGATTACGTAACTATATATGGATATAAGCATATATAGTGTGTTCACACATTAGTGTATAAATCCATGTACCGGAAACCAAGTGTGTGCATGTGTGTGCATATGTGTGCATGCGGTATTGGTGAAGGAGACAGGTTAGGTACGCGTACTGGCGGAAGTTTTCGAACCGAGAATTTCTGATGAGTTTGTAGTTTGCAAACTAGTAAACCAATCACCCTAGGTACGCGTACCCGTACGTGTACCCAAGAAAGTTTTCGAACCGAAAATTTCTGATGAGTTTGTGAACTCAAATACGGTAGCTAAGATACGCATACCCGTACGCGTACCCAAGCTGGTTATATTTCTCAAATCAGTTAGCTCATGAACTTAAACAATAAATCAATAAGGAATGCAATCTTTTAAAATAGTGGCTATATTGTTCATGAATTGATTCGAGTGAATCAAACCGATTTTGTTTCAATTGTGTCTATGTATAAAGATATAAGCAATTGAACAACTTTTCAACTAGTTCTTTTGAGTCATTTGAACTAGTTGTGAAGAAGATGAATATGGTTGATATGAAAGTGCTCATATGGCTAACCATTGGTTAACTATTTGTGAACCAACCAAATGTACACGCTTAGGTACGGTTACTCAAACCTAAATGAAATACATTTCATGTGTGTATGACAAGCTAAGTTTCGATCTAATGGTTGAAATATATTATCTTGGATAAATCAGGTTTTTCATCTAACGGTGAATATTGAATGCTTTGTTACCAAGGTAACTTAGATTACAAACCTTGATTTGAAAACTATATAAAGGAGATGTCTAGCAACTGGAAAAACTAATCCCCAAACCTCATGTGTGATACGAGTTGGTTTGAAAGATTCGATTCTCCTTTAACCGTAGGTTTCTTCTCGAGACCCTGTCGGCTAACGACTTAAAGACTTCATTGAGATTGTGAAGCCAAACGAAATTACTTTTCTTGTAGTTGAGCGATCTGATCTTGCCATTTTCTATCGTACGAGTTCAATTGAATAATTGGCTTGAGATTATATCTCTGACAGGGCAAGATAAAAAGAAATCACAAACATCTTCGTCTCATCGTTTGTGATTCCACATTATCTAGTTTCACTACCATACGATTTAGATTATTGTGAGGTGATCAATAATTCTAGGTCGTTCTTCTAGAATATAAGTCCGAGTTATTGATTAGTTCATGTTCACCTTGATTTTATCAAAAGACAACACAAAACTCGTAGGTTTATCTGTGGGAGACAGATTTATCTATTATCGTATACTTTTATGTGTGATAAAGATTTGTTTATTAAAGTCTTCTACTTTGGGTCGTAGAAACTCTTGGTTGTGGGTGAGATCAGCTAAGGGAATTAAGTGTGTAGTATTATGCTGGGATCAGAGATGTAAGGAGCGCAACTGTACCTTGAATCAGTGTGATATTGATTAGGGTTCAACTACAATCTAGTCCGAAGTTAGTTTATAGTAGGCTAGTGTCTGTAGCGACTTAATATAGTGTGGTGTTCAATTTGGACTAGGTCCCGGGGTTTTTCTACATTAGAGGTTTCCTCGTTAACAAAATTTCTGGTGTCTGTGTTATTTATATTCCGCATTATATTTTGTTATATAATTGAAATATCACAGGTTGTGCGTTGTATCAATCGATTGTGAAATCCAACCTTTGGTTGTTGATTGGAAATTGATTGATCCTTCGATATTGGTCTTTGGTACCATTGATAGGTGTCTAAAACATCTTATTATTTATCTATTGTTTATGCTTTCTCTGCTAGTTTTCTTGTAAATTATGTATCTTATGCTTTGTTTTTGAGTATTTAGGTACTTTGGAGTCATTTGGATCAAAAGAAGAGGAAACATGGCAAAAGCATTGGAGGAGGATTGTGTCTCATTATTTGCTTTTATTTCTTCATCTCTGTCTGAAAAGTATGCCAGCTTTAGTGATGTAAATTATGTCTGAAAAGCATGGCGGGTTTAATGATGTTAAGACATTGAAGAGAAGAAGTGGACTTGAGATACAAGAGGCGGATGTAGCTGGTGGAAGTCATTTGGAGCATAAAGGGGCGCAATTGTCATTTTAGGGAAGAACACTATCTAGAGCCCAGTACTGGTTAAGGGGAAGCTCTTTAGAGGAGTACTAAACAAAGTCCGGTCAAGGTTAAGGGGTGCCATATGGGTGTCCCTTATCATTCATGTTTAGGTGTAGATATCCTGGGTGTCAACATAAAGGGGCGCAAATATCTAGACCAATGATTGATCCAACCCTAAATCGAGAAAGTCATTTCTTTCTCAATTATTTGTTCATGAAATTGAGAGTTTCTCCCAATCATTGAGTGAAATTCAGAGAGAGGAAAGGGTGCGGCTGTTGTCTGAGACGGAGGCAGTGGTGAGCATCTGATGTTAAAATCAGAGAAAAGTCGAGCATGCTATTGTGATGAAGATCGATGAGAGTTTTCGGGTGTTAACAGAAATTAGAGTTAGGGTTTAATTGGATATAGAAGATGGTGGTCTCTGTTGAAGTTAGGGTTTACTGAAAATGGAAGCCCTGTAATGAATTACTGAGCTTGATTTGAAACCAGAAGAAGATATTGATGTTTCTGCTACCAAGAGGATTAGAAATATGAGATTGGGTTGTTCTTGGTGTGGATTAAAGCAGCTGCTGGAATGGGTTTGCTGGAATTGATGAAATAAGGGTTAGATGAACAACGATAGAATGATGGGTTTCGATTTCGTGATGATTTGAGAAGAATAGAAGATGGGTTTGATTCTCTGGTGGAAGTTATGAAGAACCAGAAGAAATTGCAGTTACTAGGTTGGTTCGAATCTGATATTGAAATTGGAATGGTTTGAAATTGATTTAGGGTTTTGAATTTTTGCTGTTGAGGTCAAGAATCAGAGATGGGTTGCTTTTGTAACTTGTTTTTGAAGAGCAGAAAATGGGTTTGTCTTTGACTGAGTTCCAGCACTGAACCTTTGGAGTTGTGATATGAGACACAGAAGAGAATGGCTTGCAGCTTGGAGGATTTGTAGGTGCAATGGTGCTATGGGCTGATACACAGATGTGGAGCTGGAAGTTATTGCTGCTACAGGCTAATGTGGAGTGTTGAGTGGGATTTGGAATTGAGATGTCAGATGGTTTGCTACTATGGTGCTGTGCAACTGTATTGTTGATGGTTCAGGTGGAAATGTGCAATGAGCTGCAGGTCAAGAGCTAGATATCCAGTTGCAGGAAGAAGTGGTTTGAACTAGAGTTTGTTCAGTAGTCTGGCAGTGAAGTGGGTCTGTGTTGGTGATGGTGTTGCAGGTGAGTGGTTAAGATGCAGTTACAACGGCACAACAAAGGAAAGATATGCAGTTACAAGAGTCTTGGATGGGGGTAATGAGTTTGTAGCTGTGTTGGTTTGCAGTAGATGCTTGGCTGTGGAAGTGAATGGAGGAGTTGTAATTGCAGCATTGGCCATGAACATAGTTGAGGGTTAGGAGACTGTTGTGTTGGTGGAAGTGAAATTGCAGGTGTGAGCAGCTGTAACTGAATGTGGTGGAAGGAGATATGGCAGTCGCAGTTGGAGATGGTGTTATCTTTAGACTGATGGTTACAGGGGACTGAATTGATATAAGTGGTGCTGTTGCTGTGTGTGTGTGTGGAGTTGACATGGGAGAGAATTAGTGCCATGGGTATTTGCTGCTGGGAGAATAAGGCTTAGAGAAATAACAGTTGAACAAGAAGGAGATAGTGGTGCTATGGATGATTCAAGATGGCTAGAGAGCTGCTCTGGCAGCAGTTTCAGTCAAAGATGTTACAAAATTGCAGGCCAGAGATGGGAGTGCAAGTTACGAAGGGCCATCATGGCTGAACTGAGGCTGTTGCAGTGAGCCAAAGCAACTCAGCTCAGTCAGGCCAGTTAGATGCTGATTCATGTTTGACTCGTGATCTGACTGAGTCGAGTTCACTTACTCGTTTTTGACTCCGAGTTGACTCAGTTGACCCGAGTTGAACCGTTGACCGTTTGACTTTTCAGGTTGCCGGCTGCAACTTTCCGGTGCCGGATTTCGGCCAAAATCCCAGTTTTCCGGCGAACGTTTTTGGGACAAATTTTATACACGGGTTTCTCTCACTCGTAGGCTGGGTGAATTTCCAATTAATGGACTTTGAAGACTTGGACCTAATTTTGGAAGGAAGAAAAGCTACAAAAAGAAAAGTTCTACTAACTTTTGGAGATAACGTTTTATTCTATTCTTGGAGCTTTTGCAGAGAACTACTTCTAGGGTTTGCTTTCTTTTATGTTTCATCTATTTTCTTTGAATATTATGATGATGAACTCCATTAATATGTGTAGATAAATACAATAATTGGTTATGGGATAAAGTTGATTTCTTCAAGCATGTTATTTGATTCTATGAATTAGTTTTGTCTCAATTCTATCGTTTATGATTCATTATTTATATTATCATATGATTTGAATGCTAGTTTGGCTGAGTCCGGAATCAATTGGATTTGTTTTCATCTTTATAGCTATACTAGGGTTTTCAATACGGAAAAGTTGTTTATCCCTGATTTTTAGTAACATCTTGTGGTTAATACTTGTAGTGATACATCTTTTTAATCGCATATGAATCATAACCTTTGTTAAAACGAACTAGTGCTTTTACATGTTTGTTTGCATTGATTAGTCTTATTTCATAGAACTTATTGCTCTTAGGGAGTTAAATCTAATTGTGATTTTACATTTTAGGTTGATTTTTAAGTAGATTTCACAATAACATCTTTTAATGTTGTTTGTGATAAAATCAGGAAATAAACGGGATACTCTTGCAATCAAGATATCCTAGGACTTTTGATACTTGCGAGATTAAATTACCAATTCTAATCATAGATGCAAAATACATGTTTGTGAATGATACTATCCCTTGACCAATATCTTCTCTTTATTGATTATTCCTACTATTTGCTTTGCTTTATTTTATTTTATTACTTTGATAAAAACAAAACACACTCTTGGGTTATTTTGGTTACTTAAGAATCTGGAAATTGCATAACAACAATCGCCTCTCTGTGGATACGAACTCTTTCTTATCACATACTTCATTCATATTTAATAGAGTGAGAAAGTGAAATTATTTTTGATGCATACGACATGCATCAACCATCCAAGTTTATATCTCTTGTATTTGATAAAGACTCGCAGATTTCTATTTGCTTGAGTATAGATCAAATCGAGAGATAGAGATATTAACTCCTTGATATACCTTTTTATTAAGATTGAGTGTGACTGTCTAGTTGATTCTCTTAAAAGTATATTAGAGTTAATCCATACAGATTGCTAATTGAAATATTGGGTGAGGTTGTTAGACCCCCGATTTTTCAATTGGTATGACTTTTATTAGTGTAACCGATCTTAAGTAATCACCTTAGATGGTATGATAGATATTTGTAATTGGTGTAACCGATCCTGGTAATTGGTATGACCCATCATAAAAGAGTTGTAATCGATCCTTGTAATTGGCGTAACCGGTCCTGGTAATTGGTGTAACCGATCCTAGTGACTAGTGTAACCGATCACAAGTAATAGCATGAGAATATGGTAACCGGTCCTTGTAATTGATGTAACTGATCCTGGTGATGTAACCGGTCCTAGTAACCATATTAAGGTAGAACCGATCCTTGTGTTGGTAGAATTGTAAACCCATGATTAGTGTTTGATATTTGATCAATCACGTAGTTCATGGAAGATTGTAAACTTGTTTGGAAGTGTGGTATAATCGATTCCAAGATTGTAAATATGAAATAAGATTCACAAATAAATAAGATGTCGATATACTTTGAACATGTTCAGTAACTCTTATCTTTTATTGTTCAAAGATATTCCTTAATAACTCAAGGAGATCCCAGACCGAAATAAGTTGGGAATCTTTTAATTAAGGTTGTTAATTTTATATGCTTTTAATTACCAGCAATTAAAATGCATATATCTGGAAAATAAAAATTGGTAATGTGCATTTATTAATTGGAGATTTTCTAGTAAAATTTCACTTAAATTTGGACAAAACATTTCCAGGAATTATGAAAACCAGTTTTGGAAATATATTGCATATCTTAAGAATATTTCGATTTTGGAAATTCCTTGGTGTCCAAACTTCCTTGGACCATAAATACCCAAGTTTGTATTTCGAGAAAAGTATCCTAACAACCAGCAAAAGTACCTCGTTGTGTTGTTACTGGTGGAGCCGTATAGTCGGAGAGGAAAGTACCCTAATTAGGCGAAATCTCTTACGACCGCTCGTTTAAAGAGTTTTGTGGGATCAAGAAGCTATACGAGTACTGTTGGTGGGAAATTAGATAATTGCAGTATTATTAGTTTTCGATTTGAATTGATTGAATACTGGATGTTGAACTTTGATTGCACCTAGTTTGATTATTCTTGAGAATCTTCTCTTTTGATATAAGATTCATTCAAACTAGATCGAAGCATCGACGGGATCTTTAGAACTGTTTGTAGATCTAAAGACATCTTATGATAATTTATTGTTAACAGACTCCATTCTGTGCATGATTGATCACAAGAGATTCAAGTTGTGGTGTGCAGGTATTTATTGAAGATTAAAGAAGATTTGAAAACAAAGAAGATTTCTTATTGGTTTCATAATCTTTGGTGTGCACAAAACTTGATCGGCTGGGATCCAACTATAATCAGTTTATCTTTGATAGATTTGATTGATTAGTTACGTAGATCGACATCACTATATATCATCTTGGTAGATCCTATATTTGATTGCAAAATCTAAACTCCGCTACTTTGGTTGTTGTTGGATATATAGATATAAACCCGAAAAAAGAGATTATTGGATTAAACAGAAGAGCCTTTATCTAACTCATATCACTGAGATTGAATAGAGTTGTTACCGAACAAATTTGTTATTCCTTTACTGTTTGGAATACAAACCAAAGGAATTATTCCAGTGCGTGCACTTATTGAATGTCGGAAGCGCAAGGATACTGAAGAAACTAGGTGAACTATAGGTTTAGTTGCTTGGTCTCTATTATGCGAAGTTGTTTTAATTTTGTATAGCGGCTTAATTCTGAGAGTATTCAATTCTGAACTAGGTCCCGTGTTTTTCTGCATTTTCGGATTCCTCGTTAACAGAATCTTGCAGTGTTATTTACTTTTATTTTCCGCAATTATAATTGTTGTTATTATAATTTAAAGAAAATTACACAAACGTTAACTTTGTATTACTTGATAGTGATCCTATAGAGTTTTGTTAAGTTCGAACCTATAATCAAGTAATCACACTTTGATTGTTGTATTGTCTCGATCTCGTACCCATAGATAATCACACAAAGTGTGAATACCTATTCGTTGTATTGTCTCGACTCAGTCCATAGACAATCACTTTCGGTAAGAGGACTTATATGTGGAAAAGTTTAAGATAGTGGTATATTTGGGTACCCTCGTATTTTCAATTGGTATCAGAGAAGGCAAACACGAAAAGATCTAACAATCTATATTTGGTACGATCTAACCTATAAGAATTGAATCTGATGAATGATTAAATTAATGTAAGAGCATATTTTGACTACTTCTAAGACTCGTGGTGGAAGACATGAATAAAGTATTAATACACTTATTCCTAAATTTGTTAGGAATTGAGATTATGGTTAAGAATGTCTTGATTGACCTACTTAATCTCTCTGATATCATAGAATTGTATCCCATGGTATTATGTACTAACAAGCTTAGTAACAATGATACAATATTGTATGTGACATATTTTTTCTTGAAAATGCATGAGATTCCACATAAGAGTTTTCTATATATGAACCGAGAATATTTTGTTATTGAAAAATCTGGGATCTTAAATATATTTAGGATTGATTACCCAAATATATATATAAACATTTTCAGATCAAAGACTGTCAACGTATCACTGATCAGGTCACGTTTTTGGAATCTTAGTAATATTACAAAGAGTGATTTTTCAGTTAATTATTCTATTAATAGTGGATTTATTCATACACCCCACAACTGTTTTAATGAAGCAAGTGATCTTTCAAAATATTACTGGAAATATAATCCTAAAGATATTATTAAATATCGTGTCATGTTCAATTTCATATTCGTATACTCTATTGGAAATTTCTTGAGAGAAGTTCAAAAGTTATTATCAGGGCTTGGTAATAAAAGAGTAAACAAATTTTTGGACATGAACATAAAATTAATCAGTAATACAGATCCGGTCCATGAAAAATCAGTTTTCCAAAAGAAAGACCTAGAAACAAAATTGTATTTGTTTCCCCACAAGTCAAGGTATCCGATTTTGGAAGATTTTCCTAAAACTAGTTATTTCCGGAATTTGACATCTTCACTTCCTATAAAAGGAGATTATTTCGTGGTGTTTTTACAAACATCCGTGGAAAGATTTTCCGGAACAAAAACTAGGTTTTTTTCATACTTCCTCGAATTATGAAAGTATGGGAAAAGGGAAAGACAAAGGAGAAACCGAATCTGATAATCTAGTTGTGAATCTTTATATTCCTGAAGGTGACATCAAGAAAATCAAGAATCCTCACTTGATCAAAGAAAAACATGATCTTACAGTCTTTGTGGACAGTACATGCATGTTTCGAAAGATACCATACTTTAAAAGGAGAAAACTTCACTGCTGAGAAGAGATTCGATCCAGATGTTTCAGAAAGCAAATATGTGAAGTTCGTTCAAGACCGAAACTGGGGAAACTTGTTTGGGTTTGAAAAATATTCACCTGATATAGTAAGAATCTGAAAAGGAGAGGGTACCCAAATATACCTCAAGCTAAAACTTTTCCTACCTATAAGTCCTTTCTCCGAAAGTGATTGTCTATGGACTGAGTCGAGACAATGCAACTAATCGGTTCACACTTTGTGTGATCGTCTATGGATATGAGATCAAGACAATACAACAACGAAGTATGTTACTTGATAAAAAGGTTCGTACTTAACCAAACACAATAGGATTCACTTATCAAGTAAATAGGAATTAACGTTTGTGTGATTTACTTTAATTATAATAAAACAATTATAATGCGGAAATATAAAGTAAATGACACAACAAGATTTTGTTAACGAGGAAACCGCAAATGCAGAAAAAACCTGGATCTTGTCTAGAATTAAATACTCCCAGGATTAAGCCGCTACACAAAATTACACTTAACTTTGTAAGTTGAGACCAAGCAACTAAACCTATAGTTCACCTAGTTCTGTCTGTATTCCCGAGCCTCCAACTTATAAATAAGTCACGTACTTGTAACAATTCCTTTGGTTCGTATTCCAAATAGTAAAGGAATAACAAATCTGTTTGGTATCAACTCTCTTCAACCAAGTGATATGAGTCGGACAAAGGCTCTTCCGTTTATCTTAACATAAACTCCTTCGTCGGGTCCTTAGATCTATCTTATATTCAATTACAGAAGTAATTGTTTAAGATTAAGCAATCAATACCTTTAATCACAAAGAATCGTATTGATGCCAATCTACTCAATTGATCAATCCAATATATCACAAGGATAAACCGATTATTAATTGGATCCTCTTTTACCAAAATAAGTATTGTGCACACCAAAGATTATGAACCCACAAATCAGAAATCTTCAAAATCTTCTTTGTCTTCAAATCTTCTAAGATCTTAAATAAACACCTTCACACAATCACTTGAATCTCTTGTGATCAATCATGCACATAACGGAGTCTGTTAACAATGGATTATCACAAGATCGTCTTTAGAACTAACAACAGTCTAAAGATCTCTATCGAAACTCTGAACTAGTTTGAGTGAATCTTATATCAAAAGAGAAGATTCTCAAGCATAAACAAACTAGGTGCAATCAATGTTCAACCACCGTTAGTCAGACAAATCAATGAAAACAAAAGATGAACCGCAATTATTTAGTTTCCCACCAACGGTACACGCTAGAGCTTCTCTATCCCAAAGAAGACTTTAAACTGAGCGTCCGTAAGAGATTTCGCCTAATTAAGTTACTCTCCTCTCCGAATAGGCGGCTACACCGGTAATAACAACAAAAGAGGAAGTCTATTGTTATGAAGGATTAGTTTGGTAGAAAGGAAAACTTCAAGTATTTATAGACAATGAACTTTGGACACCATGGAATTTCTAAAACCGAAAATATTCTCAAGATATTCATAAAAGCAAAAATTTGGTTTTCATAATTCTTGGAAATGCTCTGTCCAAAAATAATGATCGAAATCTCTCGGAAAATCTCTAATTAGTAAATGCACATTATTAATTCTTATTTCCCTACAAAATGAAGTTAATTACCTTAATTAAATGATTCTTAACTTATTTATGTTTCGATCCTGGGATTCTTTTCCCATAGCTATTAAGGAATAACTTTGAAAAATTAATAAGGAAATAAACATTCATAGCACGTGTTCAAAGTATGTCGACATCTTAACTTTGTAAGTTCTCTTTCATACTTACAACCTTGTAACCGATTTGCCACACTTCCAAACAAGTTTAGAATTGGTTCATATGACTTTCAAGAACTATGCGATTGATCAAATAGCATTCAATCATAATCATGGGTTTAACGGTTCTACCAAAACAAGTTTCGGTTCTACCTCCATGTGAGTATTGTGCATAATCACGCTATCTTTCTAAAATTCGGTTGACTAAGTACTAGGATCGGTTCCCCACATATATATGGTATTTAACTTATATGTGTTGCACATGTCCATAGGATTGGTTCCCCTTTGTGATGTACTACACCTCTTACTAGGATCGGTTCCCCTTTCCCATATTTGGTCAGACACAAAATCACAAACCCGATCATACCATCTCAGGTGATTACTTAATATCGGTTTCACTAATAAAAGTCATACCAATACATAAGTCAGGACTTTTTGAATAGTTCTACCAAGAATACAACAAGTTGTGAACGGTTATACTCAATCACACATATTGGTTGTTCATAAGATATGCAATGAATAACAAACCAATAACGCCTGGCGATTTCCTTTTCGATTCACAAACAAGTTTATGGACTTACTTCCTTAGAACACATGTAAACATTGTTCCCTATGATGAAATCCTCACCTCATACCCATACATAATCACAACAACATTCAAATGATTATGGTGATGTCTTATCTACAAATTATAATGGTTAAGAAATAAACCTCGTATTGTATTCCTCAATACTATGTATATCTAGAGTTCAAATATGCTTCGCAGTTTTGTTTTCAATATGCACGACTTGAAAGATACGTTAGGGAATGAAACAGTTCAAGTCAAATATCACTAACCTTAAGTGGAAGGATGATGTTGTCATTGTAGCTCCTTGCTTCTTCACATCTTCATGTCTTTATAATACTTGTAAAGTCTCAAATCCTAATACTTTCAAGATAACCTATACGAAGTTGACTCTAGTACATAATCAAGAGACTCTTAACATGAGTTTTGATTCATTAAAATATGACAACCAATCTTGACATACCAACGCTTGGTGGGTTCAACCAAGATATGATCTAACAGAATCTTTTATGCGAATATTCACAATATTGATCATGAAAAACTTACTTTCAGTACCTTGGTTGGATGTACTTTTCATCATGTTGACAGAGAGATGATATCCAAGATCATTAATTACTAAGTGAAGAGAAATCATATGATTACCAGTTTTGAAATTGAGCATGATAATATTTCAAAACTTATCACTGGAAAGTCTGTTGACCGAAAAAAGGGAAGGATGCTGACCAGAGAAATACCGTTCTACTTAAGGGTTTTCGGTAAACTTACAATAACAACTCTTTTTGTTCTCAATGAGATAAGGAATTTACTGAGTTTGTATCTTTCTTCTATAAAGTAAATTTTTTTTTTAAATTGTGGGATAATAATCAATCAAATGATCAAGATCTTCGAATCTATCAATACCACAACATCCCAGAGAATCTTGGATATCCATCTCTCATCACCATCTTGTGTGAACCCACAATGGGAAATAATTTCGAAGATGAGAAATTTACAAAATCTGTCTCCCAGGGAATTATCAAACAGATGAGTAAAAGCCAAAAGAAAAGATGAAATACTGTTTCTACTGCTCAAGTCTATAGCAATGGAGATCTCTTGTTTCACATTTTGCGTCTTGGAATAAAATTGAACTATATTCAGAAACAGTTAGCTTTTGCCTCTAGAAATGATCCAGAAACCCTTAAAGGATTCTTGGAAATCAATGATGTGTTCTTAAAAGGTGAAAAATATCAAGACTCTGAACAAGAATCTATTGAGCAGCCGACAGATGAAGAATAATAATTCTTCCAAAGACATCATTTTTTTATTTTTTTCAATTATTGTGTAAGGTATATTGCTGAATAAAACTATTATTTATGAATAAAATTATTATTTATAAAATTTTTTGTGATAGTTTTTCGATTACATAGCCTATGCTTGAATGCTTTATATTATTGCTATGTGTTTATGGGATGTTTGATTTCGGTTTTCTTAACCTTAATATTCGATGTCATATGATGTGTGAACCCTTATGGTTTGTGTGGTTT
Organism: Papaver bracteatum; assembly: GCA_023529315.1. NCBI lineage: Eukaryota > Viridiplantae > Streptophyta > Magnoliopsida > Ranunculales > Papaveraceae > Papaver > Papaver bracteatum. The sequence continues at coordinate 2,079,308 of JAJJWX010000127.1, forward strand.
TTTGATTTAGCGGGATTAAGTTCTAGCCCATGTTGGTAGGATTTATCAAAGGATCATAAGGTTTTCCGATTGAAACTCATATGTGAAAAGGTCACAATATGTTGAATCGATTTGTGTTTAACATAAAAGCATATGTGTTTCGGGTTTTCAACTTTCGCTATTGGCACGCATTAGTTAAAACAGATTCAACCTTTCTCTGGTAAAGGTTGCTTTTGTTGTTGTTCTTTTTTTCTTGCGAGAGGATGACAACACAATGGGGGATATTTCTAACTTGAACTTGCGCTTAATGATATATCTTTCTGGGCATAAGAGGATGTGGAATTTGAAGTAACGAATTTGTTAGTTAATCGTTTTACTGTTTAAGAAAAGCTTGAGTTTATTGCATATATTTTTCTTTTGCTTAACAAAATTTAGTACAATTGATGTGAATTCCATTATGAATGTATGGATGTATGTGTATGTGTGTGATTCAATTGTTTCTGGTTAAGAAAAACTGGTTTGATATCTTTCTTTATTTTTTTGGTATCGATTGTTTTAGACTTAACAAAATTTCGGTGCAATTGCGGTGCTTTAATATCTATGTTTGTTTCAATTGCTTCCGGTTAAGAGAAATAATTATGCAAGTCAATTTATTTAGTTTGTATGTATTGTTTATGGCTTAACAAAATACAGGATCATTTGTTTAGTCCAATTCAATTCCGGATAAGAGAAACTAAGTTAATTATGATCTTACTTAGACTTATCAAAAGTAAAGGATTCGGTTATTCAAGTCTAATCGAATGCCTTGACAAGAAATATTAGTTAACTAACCTAGTATTTGTCTTGTTTAAAGTGAAAGGTCTAAGTTATTATCTGAATAATTAGAGCCTGATGAGAAAAATAAAGTTAATTCTGATTTTTATTTTGGTCTTATCGAAATAAGCGATTGTATTTGTGCAATCGGTTTAGCAAGGGAACTATTTGGGAAAACTGCTTCGGGCAATTATTTCCTTGATAAAATATTAAAACCAAATTACTTGTAGTTTAGGTTTTGATATTGGTTAATCTAAAATGGTATGTGAAACCTTCGTGCTTAACTCTTAAAGGTTGTGCAATTATTTTAGATTTGTAAGATCCTTTCGGTTTTGGTATTTGCTCGGACCTTTGTCATTTTGTGACAAAAATGGGGATAAATATATGGAGTAAACAAGTGATTTGTAATCACTAAGGAAAGGAAAAATGTGCTTAAACGTTATATCTAACGAAAGAGTAAAGAACTGACTAAGGGGGAGAAACATATCATATGATGATTGTAGTTATTTAGACTACAAATGGGAAATAACAAAGATGTGCGGATTGAAAATATACATATCATACCTTTAGGGGGAGTATTATCTTTGTTATTTAAATGTCAACAATGGCATTTATGGATTGAATATATGCAGGTTTTTTGTGTTGTTGAAACTTGGAATCAAGCGTATGTATAATAAATTTTTGTAATTTGTTTATCCATATGATTGTAAGAGTTTTGTCACTAAAATTAACAAAGGGGAGAAGGTTAGAGCATATCTCGGTTGAACTCGCCAAGCATTGGTATGTCAAGTTTGGTTGTCATATTTCAGTGAATCAAAACTCAATTAAAGAGTCGCTTGATTATATACTAGAGACAACTTCGCATAGGTTAGGCTAGAAAGATTAGGATTATGAGACATACAAGTATTACTCGAAGACTTGAAGAATGTGAATAAGTAACAAGCTACATCAATGACATCATCCTTCCTCTTGAGGTTCATAATATTGTGACTTGAACTGTTTTATTCCTAACGTATCTTTCAAGTCGTGCTATATTGAAAACATAACTGCAAAGCTGTGAATGATTATATATATACATAGTGTTAAGGAATTAGAATACGAAATATAACGCTTATCTTTTGAACTTCGTATATAAGACATCGACATGGTCATATGAATGCTATTGTGATTATGTGTATGGGTAAAGGTGGAGATTTAATCTTAGGAAACAATGTTTATATTCGTTTAAAGGAAGTACATTCATGAACTTGTTTAATGAATCGAATGGGAAATCACTAGGCTTATTGGTATTGTTATTCATTGCATATCTTTGGATTACCAATATGTGTGAGTAAGTGAACCGATCATAACTTGTTATGTATCTTGGTAAAATTAGTCACAATGCCCGACTTATGTATTGGTATGACTTTTATTAGTGTAACTTATCCTAAGTAATCACCTTAGATGGTATGATCGATATTTGTAATTGGTGTAACCGATCCTGGTAATTGTTATGACCGATCATAAAAAAGTTGTAATCGATCATTGTAATTGGCGTAACTGATCCTGGTAATTGGTGTAACCGATCCTAGTGACTAGTGTAACCGATCACAAGTAATACCATGAGAATATGGTAACCGGTCCTGGTAATTGATGTAACTGATCTTGGTAACTTATGTAACCAGTCCCAGTAACCATATTAAGGTAGAATCGATCCTTGTGTGTGGTAGAACCGTAAACCCATGATTATTGTTTGATATTTGACCAATCACATAGTTCTTGAAAGTCAGATGAACCAATTCTAAACTTGTTTGGAAGTATGGTATAATCGGTTCCAAGATTGTCAATATGAAAGAGGATTTAAAAAGAAATAAGATGTCGACATACTTTGAACATGTTCAGTAACTCTTATGTTTTATTGTTCAAAGATATTCCTTAATAACTCAAGGAGATCCCGGACCGAAATAAGTTGAGAATCTTTTAATTAAGGTTGTTAATTTTATATGCTTTTAATTACCATCAATTAAAATGCATATCTCTGGAAAATAAAAATTGGTAATGTGCATTTACTAATTGGAGATTTTCTAGTGAGATTTCGATTAAATTTGGACAGAGCATTTCCAGGAATTATGAAAACCGATTTTGGAAATATATTGCATATCTTATGAATATTTCGGTTTTGGAAATTCCTTGGTGTCCAAACTTCCTTGGCCTATAAATACCCAAGTTTTCATTTCGAGCAAACTATCCTAAGAGCCATCAAAACTACCTTGTTGTGTTGTTACTGGTGGAGTCATCTATTCGGAGAGGAAAGTACCCTAATTAGGCGAAATATCTTACGACCGATCGTTTAAAGACTTCTGTGGGATCAAAAAGCTCTATGAGTATCGTTGGTGGGAAACTAGATAATTGCAGTATTATTAGTTTTCAATTTGAATTGATTGACTGACGGTTGTCTAAAGACATCTTGTGATAATCCATTGTTAACAAAATCCGTTCTACGTGTGATTGACCATAAGCGATTCAAGTTGTGGTGTGCAGGTGTTCATTGAAGATGTGAAGATAAATAATATTTATTATTGGTTTCATAATCTTTGGTGTGCAAAAAACTTGATCGGATGGGATCCAACTATAATCGGTTTATCTTTGATATATTTAATTGATTAATTACGTAGATCGGCATCATAGTGTCTTGGTAGATCCTATATTTGATTACAAAATATAAACTCTGCTACTTTGTTAGTTGTTGGATAGATAGATCTAAACCCGACAAAGGTGTTTATTGGATTAAACAGAAGAGCCTTTTTCTAACTCATATCACTGAGATCGAAAAGAGTTGTTACTGAACATATTTGTTATTCCTTTCATGTTTAGAATACGAACCAAAGGAATTATTCTAGTGCGTGCACTTATTGAATGTCGGAAGCGCAGGGATACTGAAGAAACTAGGTGAACTATAGGTTTAGTTGCTTGGTCTCAACTATATGAAGTTGGTTTGATTTTGTATAGCGGCTTAATTCTGAGAGTATTCAATTCTGTACTAGGTCCCGGGGTTTTTCTGCATTTGTGGTTTCCTCGATAACAAAATCTTGTTTTGTCATTTACTTTTGTTTTCCGTAATTATAATTGTTTTTATTATAATTTAGAAGGAGGTAGAAGGAAACTTGATGAATCTATTTAAGAAGCTGCGAGAACTCCATTCACTCAAGAAGTACAGTTAAGAGGAATACCTCCAAAGTGCAACTTACCAGCACTAACCAGAATTTTTGATGGAACTACTTGTGTTGTACAACATGTTAAGGCTTATGTTAGGTGTATGCTGCAATAGGAGAATCATGATGCTGTATTGTGTAAATATTTTTGTAGTTGCAGAATATCCTACAACTACACCCTCAGCAGAATTTGTAAAACTTAAGAAGTTCTTGATGATGAATGACAATTTTGTTATTAATGCTCTCAATTGATTACAAAGAAGTACCTAAATGGAACTAGAATAGTTACAACTTTCTATATTCTCTCTCCTAAGATATTTTCTAACACTCACTAAAAGAACCTCCCAAATTTTACATTTGAACTACTATTTATAGGGAAATCTATACAACTGTATGTAAGCTGCGAAATATCGCAACTTATATTCGCAAATCTATCTCATGTTCGCAAATCCTTCACACTTCTTCCGTGCTTCTTCTATTATCGTGCTATCTTGTGACACTTTCCTATTATACTTGTTACGATATTCGTAAACCAATACCTTGCGATATTCGGCACCTACATCTTGCCTCTTATCATGTCATTTCTGCGAAGAAGTAATGATCGTGAGAACATAACCATTACTTGTTCTTTTTATTAGGATTTGGACACGTCTTTTGTAACCGTCCTTTTCTTAACCATTCCCTTATATAAACTCCTTTTATTTCCTTCCTTATCTTTTTATTACCTTCCCTTTTTAATTCTGCAACTTCATCTTCTTATCACATTTTCGGTTATCACTTTCTCTTCCTGTTAATCCCATCATGAGTTCTCCAAGGTAATTTTCTTTTATTTCTCGCATCTTTCATTTGTTTATCCCTTTGATTTCTATCCAATTTATTGTTTGATTTTGATTTGTTTCAGCAAAGCTACCCCTCAAGTGAAACCTTCAACTAGAAAATCAAGTCCTAATCTTCGAAGAAGAAAATCCGAGAATCAAAAGGTAGTTAAAATACTTTGTCTTCTTTTTTAAACAATATATTGTTACCTCAGTTTTTAATATTCCTTTTGATTCGTAGGTCGGTGAAAAACCCAACCCCAACAAAAGAACTCGTATGATTAAACCCACACCATCAATTTCAATCGATGACTTCCTTCCTGAGGTTGATGAAGAATTTCCCTCTCCCCCTCGTGAAAATACTTCTTCGCAAACTCCTGCCTCTACTCCATTACCCAGTTTTCAGTCTCCCACCAATGTCAATTTATCAACACTTCTTCGAAATCAACCTTCGCAAGATACTTTCCAACTCCGTCTCCCAAAAAACCTATTTTTACCCCTAGTCCTTTAAGTGTTGTTGCTCCAAGTAATTTACAACTTGCTCTGATTCCTTCAAATTCTTCTCCTCTTTCTCAAGAAGCTCGAGATGGAATTTATTCAAATTTCCAAATGTTATATGAGGTCTTAAGTAGTACTGCGAAGTCTTGAAACGTTCGTTCGCAATCTGAATTTTGCAAAGTGCTCAATAATTTCATCAATCCTGATATTTCTATTTCACGTCAATCCTTGGAAAAAAGAAGTTGAATTGCTTCGCCAATCTCAGGAATCTTTGAAAGCGGAATGTGAGAATCTTCATAAAGCGAATCATCAGCTCCAGAATGATTCTCTAGATTGTGCGATCCTTCGCAAGAGGAATGATGCATTAAAAGGTATTACTATTATCTCTATATTTTCTTTCTTTTGTTTACTTCTATTCCTCACATGCTTGAAACACCCATTTAAACCCATTCCCCTTTATAGAATCTATCCAAAAATGTAGAATGTTGGTACTTCATCATGAATCAGACGCAAAAGAATCTCAAGCCAGGCATGCAAGTCTTTTGAACCAATTCTCCCACTTATCTAATCTTCATTCATGTGCTCTTGATAATTTTGATGCATGTAGGTACTAAATATCGCAAGATAATAGTTCACGAGTATCGTAATAAATAAAGGAGAAAAGAGTTATAAAATGATACGATGATAGAAGTATCGCGGAGAAATATGAAGTTTTGCGAGGATGGAGTAATTTTACGAGTATGAGTTGCGATACTTCGCAATTCATATACAGCTGTATAAATTTTACTATAAATAGGAGTTCAAATGTAAAATTCGGGAGGTTCTTTTGGTGAGTGTTAGAAAATATCTTAGGAAAGAGAATAGAGAAAGTTGTAACTATTCTAGTTCCATTTAGATACTTCTTTGTAATCAATTGAGAACATTAATAAGAAAATTGTTATTCATCATCAAGAACTTCTTGAGTTTTTACTAATTCTACTGAGGGTGTAGTTGTAGGTTATTCTGCAACTACATAATTGGCGCTAGAAGGAGGGGACTTGAGAATTGTGGTAGCCAAAATTTGAGGGAATTGTGGAAAATTTGAAGATCAAATGAAGTTAGTAGATGGAGATTGTAAAAAAGAAGAATGTAATGTGATCACAAAGACAATGATTGATGAATTTCATAGTAATGTGAAGGGAAAAATATATAAGCGTGATTGTAGAGGAAGAAAGATCATGGAGGAAGAAAAGATAACAACTTTAGAAGAATGGGAAAAGCAGAAAATCACATTTTCAGTAGCAGAAATTCCAAATGAAGACTTGAACCATACTTCACCATTGGTGATCACAATGCCGATCATGCTAGAAGATAAGAAAGCTGTAGAAAAATGGAAATTAAACCGAATTTTGGTTGATATAGGGAGTTCTGTTAATATCATATTCTATCATGCACTTAAGGGGATGGGAATTAAAGATGAAGAAATCACAAATTCAAAATGTCTTATTCATGGATTAGGAAAATCTACGACAAAATCTAAAGGGGAAATCGCGCTGCGAATATTACTAGGCGAAATCGAAACACATGTAACCTTGTGTGTGATAGATATGGAATCTCCATATAACATGCTGATAGGAAGGCCGTGGATTCATGCGATCAAAGCTGTTGCTTCAACATTACATCAGAAAATCAAATTTCCTACACCAAATGGAATACAAGAAATAAAAGGAGATCTTGATAGTGCAAAATTTTGTTATCAAATTGAAGTAACGCAATGCGGAGGAAGAGCAAGAAAGAAACATCTTCGTAGGAAACTTGCGAAGGAAACAAAAAAGGAAGAAGAATTCCGAGTGTATACAGTAAGAGCAAAGGAAGGGAGAGGTATACCAAATGAGATTCCAGAAAAAGAAGGGGAACCAGCAAAAATAATCAAAGAACCAACACCTATGGGGGAGAAAAATCCAAGCTATGTTGCAGCTGAACCAACTAAATAAATAAATATTGGAAGTAAAGAGGAGCCTTTATTCTTGCGAATTGGAACTAAGATGGATGAAGAAGAAGAAAAAAGAACTATTTATCTTTTACGAGAATATAAAGATATCTTCGCAGGAAGTGTAGATGAGATACCAGGAATTGATCCATCAGTGGCGTGTCATAGATTGAACATAGATAAAAATGTAAGACCATTCAAACAAAGAATAAGGAAGATATCGCAGAATTATCATGTACAGATAGAAGAAGAGTTACAAAAGATGTTGGATGCAGGGATCATAAGGGAAGCAAAATATCCAGAATGGATTTGCGAATATGGTCATTGTTCCGAAAAAGAATAAAGGAATAAGAATTTGCATAGATTTCACTGATCTAAACAAGGCATGTCCCAAAGACAGTTTTCCATTACCAGATATACCACAAATGGTGGAATCAGCTGCAGGTCATGATAGAGTCACTTCACTTGATGGATATAAAGGGTATAATCAAATATCACTTGCAGAAGAAGATCAAGAACATACTGCCTTTTTTGCTCCAAGGGGTTTGTATTGTTATGTGAAGATGCCATTTGGTTTGCGGAATGCGGGTGCTACATATCAACGTATGGTTGAAAAAGTGTTTGCGAAGTGGATACATAAAACTTTGGAGGTATATGTAGATGATATGTTGATAAAAAGCAAGGAAGCTAAAGACCATGTGCAAGATTTGAAGGAAATATTTGAGCAAATGAGAAAGTTCAACATCAAATTAAATCCTGAGAAATGTATAATTGGGGTTTCATCCGGAAAGTTCTTGGGATACATAGTATCGAAGGAGGGAATACAAGTTGATCCAGAAAAGGTCCAAGCAGTTCGTGACATGCCAACACCTGCAACGGTAAAAGAAGTACAAAAGCTAAATGGACTCTTGGCTTCACTTGGAAGATTTATTTCGCGAATGTCAGATAAGTGCAAGCATTTTTTCAACATACTTAAAAAGTGAGCAAAATTCAAGTGGACTGATGAATGTGAAAAAGCTTTTAAAGGAATCAAAGAATACCTCGCAAATACATCTATACTACAGAAACCAGAGAGAGGTGAAGAATTATTGGTATACCTCGCAACAACTCCATATGCTCTAAGTGCAGTTCTGTTGCGAGCAGATGCAGGAGTAGAGAGGCCTATTTACTATATTAGTAAAACCTTTAATGCAGCAGAGAAAAGAATTATTCTAAAATGGAGAAGTTAATCTTAGCCCTGGTTTATGCATCATTCAAGTTACGAATATACTTTCAAGCACATGTGATAAAAGTGGTAACCAAAGTCCCAATTGAATCAACCATGAAGAACACAAAAAGGTCAGGAAGAATAGAAAGGTGGAATGCACAAGTAAACCATTACAAGATAAAATACGAAGTATTATCATCGCAAAAATCACAAGTTGTCGCAGATTTTTTGGCATAATTTCCTTTGGAAGAAGATGAAGCAGTAGAGGAAATGATGGATGTTGAAGAAGAATTTGGAAATCCAAAAGACTTGTTAACAGAACAAGATAGATGGGAAATTCTAGTGGACGGATCATCCAATAGTGAGGGAAATGGAATTGGAGTCGTGTTTATTTCACCAGAAGGAGAAAGAACAGCATTCTCATTCAGACTAGAATTTGCATCCACGAACAATGAAACAGAGTACGAAGCTGTAGTGCATGCATTAAAGATCGCAATAGAAAAGAAGCTCGAAAGTATAAGGATAACAAGTGATTCGCAGTTAGTGATTTGTCAAATTTAAGGGGAATATACCACAAATGAATCTTCTTTGAAGAAATACAAGAAACTCATTGAAGAATTATCTGCGAAGATACCAAAATTAAAATGGAGACATATATCTAGAAAATATAACCGTCTCGCAGATGCTTTTGCATTTATTCCAAGCATGATGACAAATCCAAATACAAGAAATATCCAAATACAGACAATTCAACACCCATCAGTGGACAAAGAGAAAGAAATTGAGGAAGCTGTTGCGATGGAAGTAGAAAGAGAGTTATCAAACAACATCGCAGATTGGAGAAAAGAAATTCATGCATATCTCGCAACAGGAGAAATATCCAGGAACAGACTAGAAGCACATAAATTAAAGAGTCGTGCAACAAACTATGAGTTGCGAGAAGGAATTTTATATAGAAAGTCTTTCAATGGACCACCTCTCAGGTGCTTAACTCGCGAAGAAGGAGAAAAAATATTGAAGATGTTACATGGAGGAGAAGCTGGAAATCATAGTGGGGGAAGATATCTAGCATATAGAGCAAAGATACAAGGATATTACTGGCCTTATATGCATACATACGCAAAATTGTTCGTACGAAGATGCAAGGAATGTCAACGACATGGTAAAAGAATTCATGCACCAGGAGCCACGTTAACTTCTTCAACAAGCTGCTGGCCTTTTGGAAAATGGGGTTTGGATATTGTTGGACCATTTATACCTGGATCTGGACAAAGGCGATACTTGATAGTTGCAACAGATTATTTCACGAAGCTCATGAAGTAAAAAGCAGTACAGCATATTCGTGATAAAGATGTTTTTACATTCATATTTGAGAACCTCATTTGCAGGTACGGGGTTCCAGCACAACTAGTATCTGATAATGGAAAACAATTTGAGGGGCATAATATAGAGGTGTTACTCAGTGCTTTTAGAATAAAATGTGGGAAGTCAACCCCGTTATATCCACAAGCTAATGGACAAGCAGAAGCAACAAATAAAACAATCGCAGATACAATCAAAAAGAAATTAGAAGGACATCTCAAAGGGTGGTGCGAGAAAGTACCTAGCGCAGTTTGGGCATACAATACAACTAGAAGAGAAGCAACTGGAATGTCTCCTTATTGTCTAACATATGGAGTAGAAGCAGTATTACCCACAGAGGTTGTAATTCCGACAACAAAGAAAGAAGCTTGGGAAAGAAATTTAAGTGAATTGGATGATTTGGAAGAAAAAAGAGAAAAGGTGTTGCACCATATGAAGATTTATCAGGAACGATTAGATCGAGAATACAACAAGAGAGTCATTGAACGTGAATATAAACCAGGTGATTTGGTCATGCGAGAAACACCTCGATATCAAAAAGAAAATGGAGGAAAATTAGCACCAAAATGGGATGGACCATATGTTATTAAAGAAGTTGTAGGAAGCGGAGCTTATCAGCTGATGGATCCAGAAGGGAGAGACATGGGTTTGAGGCTTGGTAGACCTTGGAACAGACTATATTTGAAAAGGTATTATCCATAAAACTCATGAAAATTTTTACGAATATTGTTTGCTCGCAGGAAATTGGGAAAAGTTACGAGTTTCAAAATTTATATTGCGATTAAATTTTCATTAATTTGCGAATAAAAGACCGCAATCTGTGATCAGCCTCCAAAAAATAAAGAGAGCCGCAGAAAATTTTATACAGGAAAACCTTTGTGGCGTACACCCTAGTTCGCGAAGCTATATTTCGTAAGAGGCAAAGTCCTAAAGTACGTCATTTAAGGGGGTACCTATAACGTGGCTAAGGGTAACCGGAACACCACCAAGGGCCCTTAGTACATGGTAAAAATTTAGGGGTACAACCCAATAATGGGGTACCTATCCGGGTTAGACACCTTGGATTCTCACCTAATCTAGTGACATTACGCAATATAAAATGCGGTGTAAGAGGATTTAGGTTGGGCGACTAAGGCATACTGTCTTTCCCAAGAAGTGCAGAAAATGATCAAGGCGCCGAGGTACACGGTTGAGTCAAGAGTGTCGGGTGAGGTTGAACCACATCTTCCATTTTTGACAAGTCTTGGAAAATGATGCACTTGGCCCAAAGATACCCCATAGGGTGCAACCTCGTAACTATAAGCCCTATAGGCAAAAAGGATAAGAGGTTGCGATCAAAAGCTGGTTGTTGGAAGAACCGGATGGGAAGAGCTAACCTTGTATGGTCGATGTACGCTTCCTTGAAGGGGCAATCAGGGGGAATATAAAGGGCAACACCCTCCATTAGGGAGCTGATACGTGCTATAAGACGCAAATGTCACGAGGCTTCTTGTTTGCGAAAACATAAAGGCTTGTCATATTTGTGCAACAAATGAAGTTCTGCGAGCCTTCTAAAAAATAAAAAAAATAAAAAGAAAGAAAGAAAAAAAAGAATAAAGAACTCGCAGAACATAATAAAGAAGTTAAGATGAGATCAATGGGTCACTACATGAAAGTGTAGAGACGTCCTGCGATTTCATCGCAAGACGGCAATGTCATGGAGTTTTATGTTCGCAAGAATATTTAGGCCTGTCATATTGTTGCAACACTTCCTGAAGAGGCTAAAATACTATTCAAAGAAGTTAAGATGAGATCAATGGGTTTTTGCATGAAAGTGTAAGAACGTCCTGCGATTTCATCGCAAGACGATAATGTCACGAGGTTGTATGTTCGCAAGAATGTTCAGACTTGTCATATTATCGCAAATTCAAAAATTTACTACAAAAGAGGTGGCAAAATAAGACCTTTACTTAGGAAGGCATGATAAGACCACAGAAATTAATGAAATTCATTGCATCAATATCATTGAAGAAATTTTACAAGAATAAACATCAAGAAATTTTGAAAAGAAGACAGCTCTGCCAATATCATTGAAGAATTTTTACAAGAAGTCCTATCAAAGAAGACAACATCATTGAAGAATTTTAATGAAGACTTAACAAAAGATGCGATTTTGATAGCAATCAAATACAGATAAGTTCATATTCGTAAAAGTTTACGAGAATTACATACTTCTTATACTTCCATATATTGAATATTTCTCCAAAAGATTGAATACTTCTTATAATTCTTCAAGAATATCTCATATTTATTATACTTCTTTAACGGATATTTCATTTGGGGAGGGTTAAATAATCATTATACTTCATCATATGTTACGTAATTATTCACAGATTGAATACTTCTTATATTTCTTCAGTTGGTGAATTGAGTACTTCTAATACTTCTTATATTTCTTCAGTTGGTGAATTGAGTACTTCTAATACTTCTTATATTTCTTCATTTGGTGAATTGAGTACTTCTAATACTTTTTATATCTCTTCATTTGGTGGATCGAGTACTTCTAATACTTCTTATATCTCTTCATTTGATGGATTTGGTACTTCTAATACTTCTTCAAAAGTATTGTATATGTAGTATACTTATTAAGAATATTTCATATATTTTATTTTTTATACTTAAAAGGGAGGATTTCTTATTTACAATCGTAACAAGTTGAAACTTCGTAAGATAAATTGAGGCAGATATTCTAATACTTCAAACAATATTTAATCATTTAAAGAGAAATAATAGGGGAAAAGGAGATACTAAGCTTTATCTGTGAGTTATATATTATTTCTCTTCATATGATCAAATGGGGCAAATTTAAGGTTAAATTATCTTCGCAAAATATCAGAAAGAAAGGATAAATCATCTTCGCAAAATATCAGATGTACTTCTTAAAAAATAGAATTGTTCGCAAAAAGAAAACCAACAGTAACTAAGGGAAGGAATTCAAAAGAAAGGAGGACAAGAGAGTTAATGATAAATTGAAAAAAGAATGTTATCATGCTTCATCAACACTCTGTGCTGGATCTTTAAGATCAGTAGGGTCATTAGCAGCCTTCGACTTTTGCGAGATATCATCCTTGGAAGAATATGCAACAGGAACATCTCCTTGAGGAATAGATTCTTTCTCATCATCAAGATCTTCATCATCACTCTCATAATCGAAATCATTATCAGGCTCACGAGCAACTTCATCGTCAGATATCTTCAGAGGAGTAATTTTCACAGGAGGCAAGGCTCTTGATAAGAGAATGTTATTCGTAAAGACTTGAGATTTCAGATGACTTTCACGAAGTATAGCTTTTTGATGATTGGTATCTTCGATATCTTTGGAATAAGCAAGATAGTTGAATCTCCGAGTATCACGGTCACGAGAGTTGATTAAGCGGGTAGAAAGCAAAGCATTTTTCTTACGAAGCTCGGAACAGGAGGCTTCTAATTCAGCTTTCGCATTACGAAGGTTTTTCTCAGATTCTGCAAATAAAACAAAATTCAAAGGATAAAGTTTGCAAGTATAACAAAATTTAAAGATATACCAGAGGTAGTCAAATTTTAATGACTACCTTCTCTTTGCGAAGCAAGAGATTGAGTTAAGGATAGACAACAGTTCTTCATCTGATTCATCGCATTATCAAAACCATCACCAACTAATCCTTTAAGTAGAGATTGAAGCTTTTGATCTTTAGAAAGGAGAAATTTTTTATCCTTCGCAAGTTTGGCATTAAGACTCTTTAATGACGAATAATCTTCTTCAAGTTGATTCTTCTTAGAACTCAAGACTATATTCTTATTAATAAGGGAATTCTTCTCAGTAACAAAAGAATTTCTTTCAGCATCTGAAGACTTCTTTAATTCCTCAAGTTCACCTTTCAACAAAGAAAGAAGATTTTCTTGATCGCAACATTTATTCTGAAGAGTCTTTAATTCTTGCGAAGAAATAATCATTGTATTCAAAAACGAACATTTCTCTTATGATAAGGTTTTGTTCTCTTCTAATAAGGTTTCTATTCTCAAATTAGCTTTAGTTAAGGAAGAAAAAAGTTGAGATATGTCATCATTCAAAAAATTTCGATCATATATTAATTGAGTATTCTCTTGAAAAAGAGCATCAGAGTTGTCAAGAGCACACGAGTAAAGATTAGATAAATGGGAGAATTGGTTTGAAAGGCTTTCATGCTTGGTTCGATATTCTGTTGCATCTGATTCATGGTAAAGTACCAATCTTCTACATTTCTGGATGGATTCTATAAAGGGGAATGGGTTTTAATGGATGTTTCAAGCATATGAAGAATATAAGTAAATAAAAGGGAAAATATGAAGATAAGCAATCATACCTTTCAATTCATCATTTCTTTTGCGAAGAATCGCTTGTGATCGAGAGAATCATTTTGAAGACGATAATTTTCTTTACGGAGATCCTCGCATTCTTCTTGAGAAGATTTCAAAGATGGCGAAGCAATTCAATTTCTTTTTCCAAGGATTGACGTGAAGAAGAAATGTCTGGATTGACGAAATTATTTAGAACTTCGCAAAACTCATATTGCGAACGAACATTAGTAGACTTCGCAGTATTGGTCAAAACCTCAGAAAACATTCGGAAAGTTGAATAAATTCCATCTCGAATTTCCTGAGGAAGAGGAGAAGAATTTGAAGGAATAAGAGCAAGCTGCAAATTGTCTGGAGAAATAGCACTCAAAGGATTTGGGGACAAGATAGGTTTTTCAAGAGAAGAAGTTGAAGAAATATTTTGCGAGGGTTGTTTTTCAAGAGAAGAAGTTGAAGAAATATTTTGTGAGGGTTGATCTTGAAGAAGTGTTGACAAATTGACATTTATGGGAGATTGAAAGGTAGGTAATGGAGTAAAGGTAGGAGTGTGTGAAGAAGCATTTTCAAGAGGAGGAGAAGAAAATTCCTTATCAACTTCAGGAAGGAAATCATCAATTGGAATTAATGGTATGGGTTTAGTTATTCGGGAGCTCTTACCAAAGTTTGGTTTGTCGCCAACCTGCGAATCAAAATGTAGATTAAAAACTGAGGCAACAATATATTGTTCAGGAAAGAGGGCAAAGTATTTTAACTACCTTTTGATTCTCAGATTTTCTTCTTCGTGGATTAGGGCTTGAATTTTTTAGCTGAGATTTCATCGAGGAGTTATTTTCTTTGAAATAAACCAAAATCAGATAACAAATTATACAGAAATTAAAGAGGAGAACAAATGAAATATACAGAAGATAGAAGGAAATTACCTTGGAGAACTCATGAAGATATAGTAGAATAAAAAATTGCAGAGAAAACAGTAATAGAGAGTATGAGCAGAAGATAAAATTGCGGAAATAAGAAGAAGAAAAGGAAGAGAATATAAAGGAGTTATATAAGGGAATAACTAGAAAAGAACGGTTACAAAAGACGTGTCCAAATTCTAAAAGACTAAGTAACGGTTATGTTCTCACGATCATTTCTTCTTCGTAGAATTGACATGAGAAGAGGCAAGATGTAGGTACTGAATATCGCAAGATAATAGTTCACGAGTATCGTAATAAATAAAGGAGAAAAGAGTTATAAAATGATACGATGATAGAAGTAGCGCGGAGAAATATGAAGTTTTGCGAGGATGGAGTAATTTTACGAGTATGAGTTGCGATACTTCGCAATTCATATACATCTGTATAAATTTTACTATAAATAGGAGTTCAAATGTAAAATTCGGGAGGTTCTTTTGGTGAGTGTTAGAAAATATCTTAGGAAAGAGAATAGAGAAAGTTGTAACTATTCTAGTTCCATTTAGATACTTCTTTGTAATCAATTGAGAACATTAATAAGAAAATTGTTATTCATCATCAAGAACTTCTTGAGTTTTTACTAATTCTACTGAGGGTGTAGTTGTAGGTTATTCTGCAACTACAATGCCCTTTTCCAAGAGAATACCCAATTAATTTACGACCAAAAGTTTTTGAATGATGAGATATCTCAGCTCACCTCTTCTTTGACTAAAGCCGATTTAAGAATAGAAACCCTATTAGAAGAGAATGAAACCTTATCAAAAGAAAGATGTTTGTATTTGAATACAATGACTGTTTCTTCGCAACAATTGAATGTTCTTCAGAGTAAATTTTGCGATCAAGAAAATATCCTTTATTTGTTAAAAGGTGAACTTGAGGAATTAAAGAAGTCTTTAGATGCTGAGAGAAGTTCTTTTGCTGCCGATAAGAAATCCCTTCTTAATAAGAATATAATCCTGAGTACTAAGAGGAATAAACTTAAAGAAGAACATTCCCAAGTAAGAAACCTTAATACAAAACTTGCGAAGGATAACGAATTTCTTCATTCTAAAGATCAAAAGCTTCAATCCAGACTTGAAGGATTAGTTGGTGATGGTTTTGATAAAGCTATGGATCAAATGAAGAATTATTGTCTATCTTTAGCTCAATTTCTTACTTCACAAAGAGAAGGTAGTCATTAAAATTTGACTTCCTTTGACATATTTTTGAACTTTGTTATACTCGCATGATTGACTCCTTTGAATTCTATTTTACTCGCAGAATCCGAAAACAACCTTCGCAATGCTAAAGCTGCGTTAGAAACTACTTGTTCTAAGCTTTATTCCTCCTGTTCTAAGCTTCGCAAGAGGAATACTTTGCTTTATACTCGTTTAACTGATTCACGTGATCGTGTCAATCGGAGATTCAACTACCTTGCTTATGCCAAAGACATTGAGGATACTAACCACCAAAAGGCTTTAGCTCGTGAAAGTCATTTAAAAACTCAAGTCTTCGCAAACAATATTCTCTTATCAAAATCCTTGCCTCCAGTGAAAGTTAAGCCTCTAGAAATATCTGATAATGAAGTTTTTCGTGATCCTGATAGTGACTTTGATTACGAGAGTGATGATGAAGGACTTGATGGTGAGGAATATTCTCCTGTTGCTGCTGATGAAGATGGTGGTGAGAAAGAATCGATCTCCAAAAGAAGTTCCTGTTGATGGTCCTACCCCTCCTAAAGATCCAGCACAAAACATTGACGAGGAGCATTAAGCATGATGGATTATTCTACTGTTACTCCTCTTTTTTACGAACAACTTTGTTTTCCTTTCTTTTAAACCCTTTCTCTTGGTTACTGTTGATTCTCTTTCTACAGGCGATCATGCTTACTGTTTGTTTTACTTAAGAAGTATACTTTGTATTTTGCGATACTACTTTGATCTTTCTCTAGATTTGCATGACTTAATCATATGAAGAGAAATTGCATGACTTGATCATATGAAGAAAAAATACTATATCTTGAAGACTTAGCTTAATATTCCCTTTCCCCTTATTATTGCTCTTCAGATGATCAATTATTGTTGTAAATATTAGAGTATCTGCCTCTGTTTAAGTTGCGAAGTTTCAATTTGTTGCGAAGTAAATGAGAAATCTCCTCTTTTAAGTATAAGAAGTATGAAATCTCCGTGAAGAATTATGAAACATCCTTGAAGAAGTATAATAAGTATGAAATACCCTTGAAGAAGTATAAGAATTATGAAATACCCTTGAAGAAGTATAAGAATTATGAAATATCCTTTGAATAAGTATAAGAATTATGAAATACCCTTGAAGAAGTATAAGAATTATGAAATACCCTTGAAGAAGTATAAAAATTATGAAATATCCTTTGAAGAAGTATAAGAAGTATTGAATCTTTGAAGAAGTATAAGAAGTATTGAATCTTTTGAAGAAGTATAAGAAGTATTCAATCTTTTGAAGAAGTATAAGAAGTATTCAATCCTCGTAAAACTTAATGAATATGAAATATTCGTCTTTAATTGTAAATAAAATTGCCTCTTTTGTTAGGAATTCATGATATATATTCTTGTAAAAATTCTTCGATGATATTGATGGAATTGATTTCATTAATTGCTGTGGTATTATCATGCCTTCCTAAGTAAAGGTCTTATTTTGCCACCTCTTTTGTGATAATATTTTTGTGTTTGCGATAATATGACAATTCTGAATAATCTTGCGAATATACAGTCTCGTGATATTATCGTCTTGCGATGAAATCGCAGGACATTATCACACTTTCATGTAATAACCCATTGATCTCATCTTAACCTTTGTATTTAATTATGCGAGTATGTATATATATACATATGTATATATATACTTTAGGACTTAGCTGCACCCTAAAGTATGTAGTTTAGCTTTTGATTCTCAGATTTTCTTCTTCGAAGATTAGGACTTGAGTTTCTAGTTGAAGGTTTCACTTGAGGGGTAGCTTTGCTGAAACAAATCAAAATCAAACAATAAATTGGATAGAAATCAAAGGGATAAACAAATGAAAGATGCGAGAAATAAAATAAAATTACCTTGGAGAACTCATGATGGGATTAACAGGAAGAGAAAGTGATAACCGAAAATGTGATAAGAAGATGAAGTTGCAGAAGTAAAAAGAGAAGGTAAGAAAAAGATAAGGAAGGGAATAAAAGGAGTTTATATAATGGAATGGTTAATAAAAGGACGGTTACAAAAGACGTGTCCAAATACTAATAAAAAGAATAAGTAACGGTTATGTTCTCACGATCATTACTTCTTCGCAGAAATGACATGAGAAGAGGCAAGATGTAGGTACCGAATATCGCAAGGTATTGGTTTACGAATATCGTAACAAGTATAAGAGGAAAGTGTCACAAGATAGCGCGATAATAGAAGAAGCACGGAAGAAGTGTGAAGGATTTGCGAACATGAGATAGATTTGCGAATATCGCAGCTTACATACAGTTGTATAAATTTCCCTATAAATAGTAGTTCAAATGTAAGAAGTTATTCGCAATATATTGTTGCCTATGTTTCTTATACTTATTTGAATTTGTAGGTTCTCCCTAATATCCCTGAGGCTGTTGTGAATGAGAACAAGAATTCAATTTCTTCTGAGGTGATAACTACAAGACAAAGGACACTTCGTTCTGCGAAGAATACCCAAATTTCTGGTAACAAAGAAGATGTTCTTCGCAAAGGAAAAAGGAAACTTGAGGATATTATTTCTAAGAATAAGAGGAAAAGAGTCCCAGTTAATGCTTACTCCAATGTGAACTCCTCTAGCAAAAATGTTGACGAAGAACAAAGTGATGAAGGTGATAAGCTTCCTGAGAAGGATCTTAGTTCCAATTCTGATACTATTTCTGATAGGGGACACGATGAAGATGAAGATGATGATGGTGAAGAAGAAGATGAAGACTATAGCAATGCGAAAACTTTTGAGTCTGCAATGATTCAATTATCTGAGGTTTTTCTCCACTCTTCTCGTGGATTAGGAAATTCTTCTACTAAGAATGCTCGTAAACTTATTGCGAAGGCTTGTAATGTTCCTACTGTACTCAAAAATAATTCCCTTACTGGAATTTCAAGATTCGTCTCTCCTGCTTCATTATACTCTTTGGGTAGTATGGTAATTTTCTTTTATATCCCTTATTTCATTGATTTCTAATCCTTTTTATTTGCTCAGGTTGGGAGGGTCTGCTGTGCAGTTGCTTCAGACTGGGAAAGACGTTATAATGTTGCTGAGAAGAAAACTTTAAATCGTTGTAAGAAGTTGGAGGTTGAGAATTTAAAACTTCTTCAGAAAATAGAGGATTTGAGTATTGATAATGTGGAATTGAAATCCTGATGCGAAGATGATCCACAATCTGCGAGTATCGCATCTGGAAGTTTTTCTCTTCTTGAGGAGAATAATCAATTGAAGTTTGAAAATACTTCTCTTCGTAATGATAGGAAGCGATTAGAAGGTAAATTTGCGTATTTTAATTATTTTGACTTCGCAATCTGCTAATCAATTCCTTAATTTCTTCCCTTATTCTTTATTCTCTTATCCTTTTTCTTTGCGGATGCTGCAGAAAATTATACGAAGATGAATAATGATCTGGAAACAATTCTTGCCGCACGTAACCAGAAGATTTCTGATTTAAAGTCTCAGTTTCAGATTTCTCAAAACAATCATAGCTTAAGTATCAAACGTTTCCGAGCTATGATGACTCGCAAGATTTGTGAAGACAACCAAATTCCTCTCAAAAAGTATCAGACACTCCTTTCTGAAGAAATTCCTGAGGATACCCCGTATTTGGAAATCTCTGATAGTGAAGCTGAAGATGATATCTCCGAAGAAGAAAAAGAAGATCATTTTGATGGGAATAAATCACCCGCAAAATAGCTTTATTCTTTTCTGTATGTCTGCTCCAGTTCTTTTCATATTGTCTGTTTGAGTACAACATTTTCTTCTTTCCTGCATTTTTAATCAACCAACAATTTCTTTTTGAAACTTAATGTCTTAATTTTGCGATGATGAATTGATCTTTCTTTAATTGAGTGCTTCCCTTATTTGCATAATTTGATCATATGAAGAGAAATAATATATCTTGAAGACCTAGCTTAATATTCTTTTTCCCCTTATTATTATTCTTCATATGATCAATCTTTGTTGTAAGTATTAGAATATCTGCCTCATTTTAAGTTGCGAAGTTTCAATTTGTTGCGAAGTAAACAATAAATCCTCCCCTTGAAATATAAGAAGTATGAAATCTCCGTGAAGAATTACGAAACATCCTTGAAGAAATATAAGAAGTATGAAATGTCCTTGAAGAAGTATAAGAAGTATGAGATATCCTTTAAAGAAGTATAAGAAGTATGAAATACCCTTTAAAGAAGTATAAGAAGTATGAAATATCCTTTGAAGAAGTATAAGAAGTATGAGATATCCTTTGAAGAAGTATGAAATATCCTTTGAAGAAGTATAAGAAGTAGTCAATCTTCGTAAAACTTAGTGAATATGAAATATCCGTGTTTAACTGCAAACAAAATTGCCTCTTTTGTTATGAACTCGTGATCTATACTCTTGTAAAAAATTCTTCGATGACATTGATGGAATTGATTTCATTAGTTGCTGTGGTCTTATCATGCCTTCCTAAGTAAAGGTCTTATTTTTCCACCTCTTTTGTGATAATATTTTTGTGTTTGCGATAATATGACAACTCTGAATAATCTTGCGAATATACAATCTCGTGATATTATCGTCTTGTGATGAAATCGCAGGACGTTATCACACTTTCATGTAATAACCCATTGATCTCATCTTAACCTTTGTATTTAATTCTGCGAGTATGTGTATATATATATTTTTTTTTTTTTTTTACTCGCAGAAGTATTATTGTTGCACAAATATGACAAGCCTTTATGTTCTTGCGACCAACAAGCCTCATGAAATTTGCGTCTTATAGCACGTATCATCTCCCTAATGGAGGGTGCTGCCCTTTATCTTCCCCTTGGTTTCCACTTCAAGGAAGCGTACATCGACCATACAAGGTTAGATCTTCCCATCCGGTTTTGCAAACAACCAGCTTTTGTTCGCAACCTCTTATCCTTTTTGCCTATATGGCTTATAGTTACGAGGTTTCACCCTATGGGGTATCTTTGGGCCAAGTGCATCATTTGCCAAGACTTGTCAAGAATGGAAGATGTGCTTCAAGCCCATCCGACACTATTGACTCAACCATGTACCTCGGCACCTTGATCGTTTTCTGCACTTCTTGGGAAAGATAGTATGCCTTAGTCTCCCAACCTATATCCTGGTACATCGCAAGATTAGGTTGAGAATCCAAGGTGTCTAACCCGGATAGGTACCCCGCTTTTGTGTTATGTACCCCGTAATGTCCATGTACTCATGTTCCTTGGTGGTGTTCCGGTTTCCCTGAGCCATGCTTATAGGTACCCCCCTTAAATGACGTACTTTAGGACTTTGCCTCTTACGAAATGTTGCTTCGCGAACTAGGGTGTACGCCACAAAGGTTTGCCTGTGTAAAATTTTTGTGGCATTCTTTCTTTTCTGAAAGCTAATCACAGTTTGCGGTCTTTTGTTCGTGTAGCGCCCCCTAAACTAGCAGCTGGATAATCCAAAGAATTAACTAAATAAAGAGGCACTAAAATTTAAAACATGTACTTAAGAATTCAATTAAAAAATGCGATACAAAACTTAACCCAAAACTAACCCCGCTCAGAAACATATATACAATAATTCCTCTCCAATGATATATATAAAATAATCATTTGGTTTACAAAAGATTATACAACACAATCAACATATCAGGATGTAAACAAATAGCTAAGTTAACTTCTCGAAGCTTTCGTTGCGCAACTCTGCTCTGTCACTGAAAATGAAATGGGGAATAATTAACATTTAACTTCTAAGTAATCATATGCAGATTTGGAAAACATTACATGTTTTCCCAAACATTAGAAGATAACAAATCCACTGAAATAAACAATCATATATATGGACCTAAACTCCTCCTTTAGTTTCTGCGGTGACATTTACACACCTTATAATTTCTGTGGTGACATTTACACACCGAAAAATAAAGACAAGTTAGTCTGTGGTGATTAATATACTCACCCGTAATATTGATGCCCATTTCCACACCTATTATTAATATTGTGGTGTATCGCCCTAGCCATAAATTCTAAAGGAGCCGTATCCGATATACCATAGTTGGAAATTCTCATTTCCCAAAGATAATCATAAAGACAAACAATGCATGAAATAAATGAATAGACAATGCAATTAAGGAATAGACAATGCATGAGTTTATAAAATAAAGACTTTCATAAAAGAAATAACAATGATTACAAAACTGTTAAATGCATTCCCACACCTTTTTGATGACCAGCCACTCCTACCTCGAGATCCATGATCCACTGGTTCATCCTTTGAATCGATCTTTGTTAATAGAATCTAACTGTTAATCATACAAGCACTCTAAGAGTTTAGCCAAAAAGGCTCACAAAGAATATACAATTTTATCTAATGATTCTAAGCCCATTATGGTATTCTTATTATCTATTTTTAGTATAACTAAGAGTTTACTAATCCAATTAGATTGATTCTATAGTCCGTAGGTAAGTCTTATGAAGATCTACAACTTTGTAGAAGGAACCAAAGTCTAATTCGGACCACAAAGGTCCAATTTATTACTTATAAGAAAACTATTCCTAAGCCCAATTCTCCTAAACATGCCCATTAATCAAAGGCCTGGTCCATCTGGGTAAACTAACGGTCACTGACGGTCCACGTCTAAAGTCAGTTCAACGGTCCAAGTCAAGGTCAAGGTAAGTCAAATTTGTCTAAGGTCAGGTCAAGGGTCAAGGTCCACTGAGTCAAACAGATTCAACTCGTGTTACAGGTTAACTCGACTCAGTCAGAAGAACTGAGTCAGACAAGACAAATCAGTCAGACATCTGACTGGGATGACTAACAGTTTAATCCTAATGCAGAACAAGTTCAACTCTAATTCTTATAATCTGAACTTCTTGATTAACAAAACAACTACAAATCAAATACAGTAAATAAACTTCAATTTCTATTTACAAACACAAATTGTGTCTACCTGCAATTCAGCAGTTCCAAGCTTTACAGCAACCACTAACATCATCTAACACTAATTCATCAACATTAATCAATAAACATATCACTTCAGAACCTCCATCTCATTCCTCCTAGTAGCACTTACTGCATAATTCTCTTAACTTCATCCTCTCACAGAACAACACCAATTCAAAGACTTCATTCCCCTATTATTCAAACACACACAAATATTGTAACTCAATTACATCCCCACTGGTTACAACCATTTCCAACTCCATTATCACAACCATACTTTCTAAACCTGCCTGTAATTCAATCTGATCTTCAATAGACAATATTATTTTCACTTCAAGTAGTTCAACATGAAATCCACCAAATAGAAATAACTACAACATCAACTCAATTCTTTTAACATCACCAATTCTCTGTAATTCAAAATAACAACTAAACTTCACTTCATACCTAACTCATACCTTGGTTCAATCAACTCTTACTCCATTAACAACATCATCTTTACATTTCCATATATCCATCTCAGTATTGATCAACCACAAAAATTCAGTAAACTCATTCACAAATACACACATCCATTTAAGTTCATAGTTCAAATATCAATTCAGTCAATAATACTAAACAACTTCATTAAATAGATCAAACCTTAACTCTCAATTCACGTCAAACCCACCTCCAAATAATCTTCTAAACCCTCAATTACATCTTCCAGTTCTTCCTTGAACCTCTTATGAAACCCTAGTTCTTAAATTGGGGAAGAACAGGGAAAACCTAATTCACTGATTCTTTGATTCGTCTTCAGGACATCTTCGTAACATCAATTTAACCACCACCCAGTTATTCTTCATTCATGAATTAATCTTTAATCGAATCTCAAGTCATATTATAAAACCCTAATTCTCAGTTCATCTCTAAAACGACTATAGAACTTCAATTGGATATCAACCCAAGATTTCTTCATCTGTTAACATCTCGTTTAACTTATCAATTTCTTAATAATTTCAACATCAATCTCAAACCCTAATTATAATTATCTGTTTCACTTTTTCTATTTCATCATCTCGAGCAGAACTATAGTAATCCCCTAACTCTCCTCCTCGATTCACCACCACCACAACACTTCCATCATTTAATTGTTTTCATCGAACAATCCTCTCAAATGATTTCTCACAAACTCTCAGAATCGCACAAAGAAGAATAGAAGAAGAACGAAGATGAAGAAGAGATAAGGAAGAAGAAGAATTAGAATGGGAGTTTATCCTCTCGGTTTGGTCTTGACACGACCACACCCAATTCCACGACACCCGTTGATGATAGGAGAAGCCACATAACTAAGTTACGAAGTTACTATTTTACCCTTCATATTTATCCAATGATATCTCCTTCGTCCAGTATCCGAATGGCACATTCGAGTAGTCTATCTCGCACAACTTTTCGAGCTCTAATCGTTGAACCTAATTCGTTGTTAGATTAATTTCTATTAATTAACGCCCGTGTTAAACTAATCGAGTTATTATCGGTTAAATTGACACATGATCATCTCTTGACCGGTCTAACAACGTTGACGAGCTTGAGGGTTACTACAGTTCGCAAATATCTTTTGCGTCTTTCTTTAATGAAAGCTAATCGCAATAAATTTTTTGTATTCTTAAAAATACCTCACAAATATTTCATGTTGCGAAATACCTCATTTCATTTTCTTGTTTTTCAAAATATATTTTATTATACGCTGTGAAGAAATATACTGATTACCTTTTTTCTTCATTTTCTTTTCTTCATAAATCATATCCATTCTCTATCATCGTAAATTTCTTGTATGCTCAATCATTGTAACTTCATTCCTTCATGCCTTAATCCTCAGCCATTAAATTTTCACTTCTCTTTGCAGTCTTTGCTCTTTTTCTCCAACTTTCCTTCTCAACAGTTTTTCCTTCGCAAACTTCTACTTCAGTATCGTAACATTTCTTCCCTTCTGCCCAATCACCCTTGATAACTCCAATACCTTTAGGATGAGGAAATTTTATGCATTGATGAAAAGTTGAAGCTACGCCTAAAATCCCGTGAAGCCAAGGTATCCCTATCAAAGCGTTGTACGGTGACTCAACATCAACAACGCAAAATAAGATTTCAGTTCGCATTCCACCTAATGGAATTCACATGCTTATTTCTCCTTTAGGTTTATTGGCAGTTCCATTAAATCCATAAATCCTGTAAGTAGAAGGTATTAGATCTGCGTCCTTTCCCCCCATGATTTTGTAAGCAGGATAGAAGAGAATATTGACAGAACTTCCTGTATCAATTAAGATTATATTAAGACCAAATGATTCTTCGTCTGTATCATCCTCACTTTCTTCCATATTCAGACAAATTTCCAATCTCACTACCAATGGATTATCATGTATTTCGCAACCTTCTGGAATTTCTGTGGCTTCAAAAGAGATTTCACGCTTCTGCCAATCTTCAAGTCGTGAAATTTTTGCGATGTTCATTATTTCTCTTCCTTCACCATATCTCGCATATACCCTGCTTAACACATTATCATGAAAATATTCTATGGTTTTATATGAGTGAACTATAGAATTGTAGAAAACATTTCTTGCTTTTGGTCCCACTTCAATGTGTAAGATTTCCTTTCCCTTTTCTTGTGTTGTATTCACCATGCGAGTTTCCATTGGGGCTTGTGGTAATTGTTGCGGCTGTGCTTTCTTGAGTAAAAAGTGATCCAGTTTGCCTTGATCAATCATTCGCAAGATAATCCTTTTGATATTATTGCAACTATTTGTAGAGTATCCATGAAAATGATGGTACAAGCAAAATTCATGACTTATTGGACCCATTGGTGGTTCCTTTCCCATATTCCATGGAGTTGGTATATGCTCCATCAAGATAATTACCTGCCATATCTTTTCTACACTTGTATTCAAAGGTGGCATCTTTATTTCTTCTCTTATCATTCTTTGACCTCCTTGACCATTGTTATAATTTTTTCTATGATTCCCTTGTCCAAAATAATTATGCCTTTGTCCCCCATAATTTTCTTGTTGCTGATCTAATCTTGGAATCTGGCTATTTCCTCCTCAGCTATAGAAATTCCTTTCTCTATCATACTCTTCTTGATCTTTGCTACCCATTGCTACTATTTTTGGCTGGTTATTGTTGTTTTTATTCTCTTCTGATATCTGCGAAGATATCTGCGAGGATGTCTGCGAGGATGTCTGCGAAGTACCTGCTATAACATTGATTATTTTAGGAAGTAAGTTTGCTCCTGTATCTTGTTTGTTGGTGTTTGTCACAGGATATGACTCCATATTGTTTTGCTTTTCCTCTAATGTAATGTATTCCTCTTGTAATTTTCGCAACTCTATCATCATAATAGAATTCTTTCTTCTGAAGATTTGAACATATAGTTGTTCAGTTGCGAACATCGCATTTACGAAAGATAAAATTAGGTATCTCTCATCCACACGCCCTGCCATATCACTGCACATAGTTTTCCATCTTCTTACCAAATGTTTCAAACTTTCACCAACTCTTTGTTTTAAACCAAACACATCTTCAATACCAAGTCGTGAGGAATGATTCGTGATATATGCTCCTAAGAAATTTGCTTGTAGATGATTAAATGACGTAATAGTGTTCTTGGGAAGTCCTTCGAACCATTTTAGAGCTTCTCCTGTTAAGCTTGATGCGAAGTACTTGCATAATACAGCATCGTGATTCTCCCACTGTAACATGCATCTTATATACGCTTTAATGTGCTGAATAGCACATGAAGTCCCATCAAAGATACTGGTTAGTGTAGGTAGATTGCATTTTGGTGGAATCCCTCCCAATTGTACTTCTCTAGTAAAAGGAGTCCTCACAGCTTCTTTTATTGCTTCATCTAATTGCCTTCTATTTCCTCCTCTTCTATTGTTTAGCATCCCTCTCATTTCCGCTAATTCTCGAAAGATCCGCTCATTTGCCTCAGAATTCTCATCCATTGGCCTCTTCAACGCAGCCTCTATTCTTCTACGTTCTTGCATCTCTTCTCTTGCGAGCCTTCGCATTCTACCATATTCTTCATTAATGTTTTCATGTGCACAATTTTGCAAATATCTTCTTTCCAGGTTGTCATAATTGTTTTGTTGCAGAGCATCTTGAAATTCTTGTTCTTCCATTTCTATTCTCCTCATCCTTCTCATGTGATTATCAGGAATTTCTTCTTCTTCATTTCTCCTTCTTCTGTGATTTATCTCTTCCTGATTTGCCTGAACTCTGATTCGAAGATTTGGTTCGTTCCTTACTATTTCTTCTCGTTGATTTCCAATCCTCCTCCGAATTCTACCATACTCAAGATTTTGATTGTTGCGAGCATGTTCACGTCTTCTTACTCCATCCTCGTAATTATTTTGATGCATAGCTTGTTGTCTCTCAATTTCTTCCATGAGTTGACGCTCTTCCTCTTGATTTTCTTCGTCATTCTGATTATTTTCCCTTGGAAATGGCTCTGTTCGTAAATTCTCCACGTTTTGTTCGTGATTTGGTACTAAAATGAAGCGATTCTCTCGATTTCTTTCAATCTGATTCTGTGCTTGTTCTTGCATAGCACTTTCACTATTAACTGTTGGCGAATTTTGTTCTTCTCTCTCTGGTCTAACATTTGATCTCACAATACTTTGAGATTTCCTCCTTTGTAACATCTCATTTTCCCTTCTTAATTCTTGATTCTGTCTTGTTAGATTGGAACGTTCTTCAGCTTCTAACCTTCTTTCTTCTTGAACTTCTTTTCTCAATGTTTCTACTATCTCCATTTCTCTTTCACGAATTATTCCTCCCATCAATCTCCCATTTTCTCTAATTTGTGGTTCTCTGTATGTTTCTGCTGGTGTATCAGTTCTCCAAGTGTGTATACTCACTCGATCATGATCTACTGTTTGTTGAGTTTGATTTCTTCGATTGTTCCTTCTCCTACTAGGTTCTCCTGTTACGTTTGCTTCTCCACCTGCGAGTCTTGCACTTTTTCTTATTGTAGTCAATACTTCTGATGTATTTCTTCTTCTAACCATTTCAGATTTTCAAAACTCCTTAAAATTTCTGCTATAACAATCTTCAAGTTCCCTGTTTCTAGCGCCAATTATGTAGTTGCAGAATATCCTACAACTACACCCTCAGTAGAATTTGTAAAACTTAAGAAGTTCTTGATGATGAATGACAATTTTCTTATTAATGCTCTAAATTGATTACAAAGAAGTACCTAAATGGAACTAGAATAGTTACAACTCTCTCTATTCTCTTTCCTAAGATATTTTCTAACACTCACTAAAAGAACCTCCCAAATTTTACATTTGAACTACTATTTATAGGGAAATCTATACAACTGTATGTAAGCTGCGAAATATCGCAACTTATATTCGCAAATCTATCTCATGTTCGCAAATCCTTCACACTTCTTCCGTGCTTCTTCTATTATCGCGCTATCTTGTGACACTTTCCTCTTATACTTGTTACGATATTCGTAAATCAATACCTTGCGATATTCGGTACCTACAATTTTGCATCTAGCTTAACTGGCGAGGCGCTAAAATGGTTTGAGGGATTGCCAAAAAATACTATAACTTCTTTTGATCATTTACAAGCTACATTTTTAGGAGCATATATAAGCAACAATTCATCACGGACAGGTATTGAAGATGTGTTTGGATTAAAACAGAGGGTTGGAGAGAGTCTGAAACATTTAACCATAAGATGGAAGACAATGTGCAGTAAGATGGCAGGAAGAGTAGATGAGAGATATCTTATCTTGTCTTATATCAATGCAATTTTCGCGACCAATCTGTTTTACATACAAATTTTCAGAGTCAAGAATACAATCACTATGACTGAACTACGAGAACTACAAGAAGAGTACATTGCTTTGGAGGAGAAACAAAATGAGATGGAATCATATCCAATCGCGAATACCAGTTCAGTAGTAGCAAATGGGAGTTTACTTCCTAAAATGATTAACAATATGGCGAGCAGCTCGCAAACACAACAAGAGAAAGTGGAGACTGATAACCAGCAGAAGCTGGTAGCTATGGGCAGTTGAGATCAAGAAGAATATGAAAGGGAGAAGAATTATTACAATCGCGGTGGGAATAATAAGATTCAAAGGATTGATCAGCCGCAAGAAACTTATGGTGGACAGAGGCAAAACAAATTCAGAAGTCAAGGAAATCAGAAGATTATATGGGAAGAAATTAAGATGCCTCCTTTAAATGCTAGTATAGAAAAAATCTGGGAAGCTATCATTTTGATGGAAAATATACCATCTCCATGGAATATGGGAAAAGAACCACATTCTAATAATCGTAGTCAAGAATTTTGTCCTTACCATCACTTTCATGGTCACACAGTAAATGATTGCAGGAATGTTAAGAGAATAATTTTAAGGATGATCGACCAAGGAAAGCTAAACCACTTTTTAGTAGGACATCCACAATCTCAACGATTGCCTCCAGCACCAGAAATTCGCAGGGTAAATATTGTAAAAGGAGAAGAATCATTCGTAATAGAAGTTGGGGCTAAATCAAAGAATTTATTTTGTAATTCCATTGTACATTCACACAGAACAATAGAGGATATCCATGATAATGTTCTAATCAGAGTCTTCGTGAGAGACACAGATGGAAGAGAGATAATGAATATCGTGAGAGCCTCACCATTAGAAGAATGGCAGAAACAAAATATATCTTTCAGTGCCCAAGAAGTACAAGAACCTGGCGAGCAGAAAGATAATCCATTGGTGGTAAGATTAGAGATAAATCCAAAGAAAATAGAAGATTAAGAAAATGATGATGAAAATGAGGATTCTTGGGCTATCAATAGAGTTCTAATAGACACAGGCAGCTCTGTTGACATATTATTTTATCATACCTATAAGACCATGGGTGGAAGAGACGAAGATCTAATTCCATCAACATATAAAATCTATGGTTTTAATGGTACTGCCAATAAACCCAAAGGGGAAATTGAAATGCGGATTCCATTGAAAGGGATAACTTCCAAGACCTTGTTCTGTGTTGTCGACATTGAATCACCGTACAATGCCCTGATTGGTCGACCTTGGATACATGAGATATTAGGTGTAGCATCTACTTTCTACCAATGTGTTAAATTTCCTCATCCTAATGGTGTTGGAGTTATTAAGGGAGATTGGGGAAAAATCAAGAAATGTTATGAGATTGATATAAAATCTTGCGAGGAAAGAGCTGAGAAGAAGAGCAATTGGAAGTACAACATCAAGCAACGACAGAGATATGAAAGATTGATGACTGATTCAATAGAGCAGTGAGAGGAAGATAATGGCGAGCAGCTCACAGATAAAGAAAAAACAGCAAAACGTTACAGAAAAGCAGAACTAGAAGATAGTAAGTAGAAAGGTAAAATGATGAAATTTAAAGAAGCTTACGCAGAATTTGTTAAAAGAAAATGCAATTAAAAAAGTACTCTGTTTGAAAGAATTGCAAAATTTTACAAGAAAATCAAGGAAATGAAATTTTATCAGAGTTACAATGCTCGTGAGAAACGCGAATAACATTTCGCAGAGATTAATAGAATGGGACGAACCTTTATGGTGTGCACCTTAGTTCGCGAATATAATGTCGCAAGAGGCAAATGTAAGACCTAATAGTGCGTCATATAAGTGGGGTATCTCTTGACATGACTCAGTGATAAGGTTATACCGCTGCTGGAGCCTGAGTTATGCATATGTTGGGGTTAAAAAAAACCTATCCAGGAGAGGGATCTTGGATTTCCAATTATATAAGGTTATACCCTGATTGGACGACTAAGAACCTTTTCTAAGAAGTGCAAAGTATGACCAAGGCGCCGAGGTACACGGTTGAGCCAAGGGTGCCCGTGGCGTACGAAACTACCCTGGACATTCTTGGTAAGTCTTGGCTATGATTCACTTGGCCTGAAGAAAACCCCACTTAGGGTGCAGTCTTGTAACTATAAGCCATATAGGCATAAAGGACAAGAGGCTACGAAAACAGCTGGTTGTTGGCAAATCTGGATGGGAGGAGCTAGTCTTGTATGGCCGATGTGCCCTCCTTGAAGGGGAAACCAGGGGGAAGATAAGGGCGGAACCCTCCATTAGGGAGATGATAAGTGTCTAAAGAAGGCAATATCATGGGGCTTTATGATCGCAAGAACATTTAGGCCTATCATATTGTCGCGTGACGAAAGTTATACAAAGGCAAATAGCCAAAAGAGAAAAAGTTAAGATGAGATCAATGGGTTTTTACATTTAACAAGTGTAAAGACGTCCTGCGATTTCATCGCAAGACGGCAATGTCATAAGGATTAATTCTTGCAAGAGAGTTTATACTTATCATATTGTCGCAGAGATGTTGAAAAAATTGATAAGACAAGATCAATGGGTCAATACGTGCAAATGTAAAGACGTCCTGTGATTTTGTCGCAGAAAGAAAAGATGTGGAAAAATAAGACCTTTAATTAGGAAGGCATAATAAGACCATAAGATTATTGCGATAATGATCGCAAAATTTATGAGATTTGCGATTCTACGCAAAAATCATAAAGTTATGCAATTATTGCTAGCGATAACACCGCCGATATTGAGGCAAATTTAATGGGATTCATAACTAATATCTAATCTCTACTCAATTTTTTCATATTGCAGATGAATAATAGAGGCAAGTATGGGAATGCATAGAATGATGAAATTATACAATAAAATTGCTTAGATGATACATTTATACAAATAATTAAAGGATAATAATTCTGATTGATTGATTATGTTGCAGAAAAAGAATTGTTTTCTAATTCATATAAATAAAAGCAAAAGAATTTTACACATCGAGTCGGAGAAGCTCGCAGTGATGTTACGAGAAGCAAAAAGTAAATAAAGAAGAAAAAGAGAAGAAACAAGACTAAGTAGATCCATCAACACCTTCATCAGAGCTCTTTTCTTTTTCAAATTTCTCTTCATTACCAGATTTCTCTTCTCCATCATTATCATTATCATCTCTATCTACGTCATATTTCTCTTCCTCGCCAGATAATTCTTCATCATATTCGCTAGACTCCTCAGCTTCGCTATCAGAGATAACTATATTTGGGGAATCAGCTGGAATTTCCTTTGCAAGATCGGGGTATGTAGAATGATGGATACCATGATCATTACAAACTAGTTTAACAGCGTCATTACGAACACGGAGAAGGGCATTGCTAAAATTTGAAGATGAGATTTTCAATTTTTCCTTCAATCTAGAATATTTTTCATTGCGAGAAGATAGATTTACAGCGAGTTGGTTTTTCTCTTCTTCTAACTCATCAAATCTTTTACGATAGGTCTTTTCAGACGCTGCGAGCAAATGATAACAAAGTTAATACATATAAGGATGATTCAATTAGGAAATAATTCAGGGAAATCATAAGAGTGATAACCTTCTCTTTCAGAAATCATGTCTTTAATTAAAGATTCTTGATCAGCATGAAGACTAACATCTACACCTAAATTAGTTCTGGCGTTATCAAGAATCTTCGCAGCCCAAGCAAACTCATCATCGCTATTAATAAGGAGACGAGATCGAACTTGAGTTTCCCTCGCAAGAAGATCTTCATTCTCGCGGATAAGATTATCTCTTTCCATTTGAACATTAAGAAGAGTTTTATGGAAGTTTGCTAGAGTCTTGGAGCCATTTTTAACAGCAAGATCTTTCTCGTCAATAATATCACTATTCCTTTTTCTTAATCTATCTACTTCTTTCTTCGAATCAAGATAAAAGCGCTTATACTTGTTGGTCAAACCTAAATTGAATCTGTGTTCAATTTTTAAGAGATTAATTTTGGATTTAAGTTAATATATGGAGACGGATTCAATCTTATCATCTGAGAAATTACTTAAAGAATTATTAAGGCAAGCAAGAAGGGTATTATCATCTACAGGGCCAGGAAAATATTGGAAGAGTGTAGCCTCATCATTAAGACCATAAATATCTGCAAAAATGGTTGCTTGAATAAGCTGCGATAGGGTGAGAAGAATTAAAAGAGAAAAGAAATAAATCATACCATAGAGTTGTTGATTGGCTTTATCAAGATCAGAGATTTTTTTCTTGTCAACTGAAGCTTCAGTCTCCAGCTGCTTATTTTTCTTGCGAAGCTCAATAACTTCAGATTCTAGTTTTCTTTATCTTGACGAAGATTAGCAGCGTTCTTTTCATAAGTAATACGCCTGTTGTCTAAATCAAAAGCAACAGCAAAAGCGGCTCTTCCAACCTGTGATAGAACTATATAAATCAATGTCTGACAAAAATATCAATAGATACACAAAAAGGATAAACAAGTAAAAATATACCAGGCTGACAAGTGAGTTTAAAAGACTCGGAGTCAGCGATCATGAAGCCCCGCGAAGGGTATCGATGTCAGCTAGTATGGGAGCATCACAGACATTGGCGAGGGACTGGGATATATCATTAATATCTTCATCTCCATACTCATTTGGGATACCAAACATATTCTTGCCAAAAAATTTGGATAAATGAGCCATCGAAGAATCAGAATCAGAAGAATTCTTTATAGAAGGGAAACTGTTATCATTGAAATCCTCGTCATTATTATCCTTATCCAGATCAACACTTGGATTTTCTGGAATGGGTTGAGGAGTTTAAGAAGAAGAAGGTCGGGTTTTCCTTTTCTTCAAAGGAGGATCGCCAGATTCTTCACCACGAGGGGCAGAAGGCTTCCCTTTGGGAGGAACAGTAGATTTATCATGATCACCAGATTCTTCACCGCTAGGGGAAGAAAACTTCCCTTTTGGAGGAACAGTAGAGTTATCCTTTGTAGGTTTCTCCTTAGTTCTCACGGGTTTTATTGGTTCTAGTTCTTCGATTTCCTGCGAGCACATATGAAGATAAGAAATAGGGGCAACAATATATTGTTAAAATTTATGAGGAAATATTTATTACTTCATCCGTGAAAGATTTAAGAGCTAACAAAGTGATGGGTTTCCTAAAAGTTTGGTAGCTGAGCTTCATTCTATCAATCTGAGAAAGATTAAAATAATTAGCGAGAATATAAAAACATGAAGAAGATAGTGAATAATAATAATGCAAAAAGTTGAGAGGATATACTTCTTTAGATCTTTCAGGCCAGTTGAAGACCCATGGCTCATACTCTGAGAGATTCACAGGTAATGGGAGAGAACCAGATATATAAGGACCTTCAAGACATAACAAAAAGATAAACCACTTATCATCGCTGGAATGGAGAGGGCCTTGATTGGTAGGTGTATGCCAATCAATGTCTAACATAAGAGCCTCATCATCAGTGGTCTTTTCTTTCTTCAAGTGGACACCCCAGCAAGTACTATCCCTCTTCATGGGAACTATCTTGTAATTTTTGAAGAAATTCTCCACAGTATAATCTGCAGAGACAATGGGAACATCCTTAAATTGAGGATTCTTCGGAGCTTCAGGATAGCCAGAGCCTTTATCAGCACCGCGAGAAGCATATTCAAGCAGCAATCTGATACAATCTCCACCTAATTGATATATCACTCGTGAGAACCTCTCGTTATATATTATTTGATAGAATAATGGGAGTTCTGGGTCATAGAGAGGAATGGGAAGAACAACTTCAAGTTGACCTAGCGATACTATGATTTTCTGGCGAGAGCATTGATGATCAGAAAATAGTTTGAGAGAAAGTTCAGATTTAGGGCTTTGACCTGGAATTGTAGACAAGGTAAAACCTTTACTTTTGAGCTTTTCTCGCATCTCATTAAAAGCAGTCAAGTTTTTAGCACCAGCAACAACCATTTTTGAGTATGGGAATGAAAGAAAAGGTTGAAAAATAAGAAAGAAATCGCAGCGATGACAGACGCGTAATTTACGGAAGAACAGTAAACTTGCAGAGAAGTTACGCAGATAAAGAAGAAGAAGGTAAAAAGAGGAAAAGAAAAGAATGAAATGAGTATTTATAGAAGAAGAGGTTTCTCGAGAAGATGAACGCAATAAATGCAAAGCAAAGAAAAGAACGGTCAGATCGCAGCGGTTAGAAAGGACGTGTCAAAGATTTATTGGAAGAAAGAATGCATGAAAACAGTTGGCGAAGGATATAGAAACGTGTCAGCAAAGAGACCGATGTAAAAAGATAAGTAGTTGCGGAATTTAGTTCTCATGATCTCCTCTTCTTCGTAGAAAATACATGAGAATAGGCAAGATGTAGGACCAGAATATCGCTACAATACTTCTTTGCGAGATTAACAACACTTCCCAGCGAGCTTCACCGCAAGATCATCAACTACACTTTGCGAGTGTCACAAAAGCAGTCAAAAGAGCGATGCAATAAATGACGAGTGAAGAAAACTTGAGAAAAGCATGTTTATCCTTCGATGGTTACAAAACTGGCGAGAGTGAACATTGTAACTAATCGCGGTACAATCCCAGAATCAACCCGAAATAAGAGGGAAACTTAGATGTCATCCATTATGTAGCTACCCTATAAATATAGACCCAATGTATCCAGAAAAGGATGATGTATTTTTGAGAGTTAAGAAAGTCTTAAGGAGAGAGAAATTTCAAGAGAATAGTTGTAATCTTGAATTCTTTCATTCCTGTAAACATTTCTGAAATCAAAATAATAAAGTGTCGTTTTTCATCTTCAATTATGAGTTGATTATTAAAAAATCTTAACAAGGGTGTAGTGTGGGAAATCCTGCAACTACAATAAGTGCATGCATTAGAATAATTCCTTTGGTTCATATTTCAAACAGTAAAGGAACAACAAATCTGTTTGGTAACAACTCTTTCGATTCTTTCAAGATAAATATATCTCAAGTCATACACAAAGGCTCTTATGTTTAATCTAATAAACTCCTTTTCCTGGTTAGATCAATTTACCCAATAACTACCAAAGTAGTCAAGTTTATATTTGCAATCAATCAATATAGTTCTCAACGAGAAGCTATAAAGTGATGCCGATCTCACACAACTAATCAACCGAATAAATCCGATTCTAGTTGGATCCCAGCCGATCAAGGTTTGTACACACAAATATATGAGAATTAAAATCTTCTTCGTCTTCAAATCTTCTTTGATCTTCAATAAACACCTGCACAACACCACTTGAATCTCTTGTGATCAATAACATATAAAACGAAACTTGTTAACAATGGATTATCATAATATGTATTTAGATATACAAACAGTTCTAAAGATATCGTCGATACTACGATCTAGTTTGAGTGAATTTTATATCAGAAGAGAAGATTCTCAAGAATAAACAAACTAGGTGCAATCAAAGTTTCAATAACCGTTATCCAATCAAATCAATCGAAAACTAATAACACTGTAATTATCTAGTTTCCCACCAACGGTACTCGTAGAGATTTTGATCCCACAGAAGTATTTATACGAGCGGTCGTAAGAGATTTTACCTAATTAGGATACTTTCCTATTCAAATAGATGTCTCCACCAGAAACAACAAGAATGAAGTTTTTCTGGATCTTAGGATAATTTGATAGAAAAGCAAACTTAGGTATTTATAGACCAAGGATGTTTGGACACCAAGGAATTTCCAAAACTGAAAATATTCTCAAGATATGCAATGAATAACAAAATTCGATTTTCCTAATTCCAATAAATGTTTGTCTAAAATTTTCGAAATCTCTCAACAGAAAATATTCAATTAGTAAATGCGCATTACTATTTTTATTCTCTAGAGATATGCATTTAATTGCTGGTAATTAAAGCATATAAAACCAAAAACCTTAATAAAAATATTCTTAATTTATTTCGGCACACGATCTTATAGAGTACTAAGGAATATGTTTGAAAAATAAATGATAAGATTTATCGTACGTATTCAAAGTATGTTGACATATTTTCACTGTAAATCCTTATTCATATTTATATGGATTTATATTCTTGGAATCGGTTATACCACACTACCAAACAAGATTAGAATTGGTTCACCTGTATTCCAAGATTACTATGTGATTGATCAAACATCAAATCACATACATGGGTTCAATCGATTCTACCAATCACTAGGATCAGTTATACCTTTATATGAAAATACTTGTGATCGGTCACATAAGTTACCAAGATTGGTTACACCAATTAACAAGATCAGTTACATCAATTACCAGGACCGGTTACCATATACTCATGGTATTGCTTGTGATCAGTCACAACAGTTACTAGGATCGGTTACACCAATTACCAGGATCGGTTACACCAATTACTAGGACCGGTTACCAATTACAAGAACCGATTACACAACACTCTGTGATCGGCCACACCAATTACTAAGATCTGTCAAACCAATTACAAATATTGATCATACCATCTCATGGTGATTACTTAGGATCGGTTATACCCATTAATAAAAACTAGTCATACTAAATCATAAGTCAGGCATTGTGATTAGTTATACCAAGATAAATAACAAAGTTACGATCGGTTCTATCTCACATATATTCCTAATCCAAAGATTTTCTATGAATTTCCATACCAATAAGCCTATCGATTTCCCTTTCGATTCATAAAACAAGTTCATCATAGCCATACAAGATTATGTCGATGTCATATCTACGAAGTTCAAAAGATAAGCGTTATACTTTGTAGTATGATTCCCTAATACTATGATCATACAAATATGACCATGTCACATCACTAGAGTATTATACGTATAGTATATAAAACTTTGCAGTTATGTTTTCAATATAGCACGAATTGAAAAATATGTTAGGAATAAAACATATCAAGTCAATATTATTAACCTCAATAGGAAGGATGATGTTGTCGTTCTAGTTTGCTTCTTCTTCACATTTTTCAGGTCTTCGGAGTAATACTTGTATGTCTCAATATTCCTAGACTTTCTAGTCTAACCTAAATGATAGATGTATTTATGTGTCTACTTTGTCTCAATTTTCTATATTGTTAGTGCTCATTTTTGTACTTATTTTACTATTTTGTGTATTTGTAGGTGTTTTTGGAAAATAAAGCTCAATGGACTAAAACATGGAATTCCGCTCGTAACATGGAGGAAATGAAGTGATTTATAATTTAATGGGCTAGGCCCAAAAGGAAGAAGATGGACAATTATTTCATTTGTCCAATTATTTGGATATGAGAGTGTGGAAAGTGTGGAGCCCATTATGTCGACATCATTTACAAGATATTAAGATATTTATTTTAATGAAGAAAATAAAAGTGTTAAGTAAGAAATCTACATGGAGTAATTGATGGGACTTAAATATATAAAGAGTATGGAAATAATATTATTCTTTATGGTTGGAGTTAATAAAGAATAAATAATTCCCAAATAAGGAAAATTGTAAAAGCATG
Organism: Papaver bracteatum; assembly: GCA_023529315.1. Lineage (NCBI taxonomy): Eukaryota > Viridiplantae > Streptophyta > Magnoliopsida > Ranunculales > Papaveraceae > Papaver > Papaver bracteatum. Next base: position 2,117,906 of record JAJJWX010000127.1, read on the forward strand.
AGATTGGGTTAGAAATTGTATTGAGTAAATTAGGAGTACTGTGTCAAAAGAATCATTATTGAGTTTACAAACACTAGAAGTAGTGGAATCCAAAACCCTAGATTCATTCATCTCTCCTTGGTAACGGAAATCAAAATTTATTAGTTTTTCTTTTATTTGTCTTAAACCAAACCTTTAAAATAGTCCGAGCAACGAATCCTATACTTACCACTTGTAAAAACTACATCAGTTTTTGGCGCCGCCGACGTGGACTTGTAACCTGATCCTCCGGATCCTGCCAAAGTGGATTTGAGTTTTTTCCAGACTCTGCAAGCTGATCCTCCGGATCCTGCCAATGAGGAAACCTGGCCCATGGAAATATTTTATTCATACCCTTTTATAGAGCCTGAACCTGAACCTAAACCACAACTAGATATAGTTGTCTTAAATAGAAAACTTGATAAAGGTGTATTTGGTTGGTTCACTTTCTTGGTCTGCTGCTGTTTTCTTCTATTTGTGTTAACATTATTTGATTTAGATGACCCATAGTTGTTCCAACTATTGCTTTGTGATTTAATGGGGTGACTAATTCTTCTGATGTCTGGCTGAATACTTTAAACTTTGCACTTATTGGGAGGTAACCATGCTCATGCAACACGATAATATCCTTCCTTAGCTCATTTTCTTCAAGTGGTAACAATTTCTCCTTGTTCGTGTTTTTCATTTTATCTTTAGAACATTGAGGACAGTGTTAGATTTAAGTTTGGGGGTATGGGAGAAACTTTTTAGTTGCATTTTTAAACTTCTAGTGTCACATAGTATGCGGTTAGCTAAGTTTACATATTGTTTCTCACCGAAAATATGAAAATTAGAATTGCTAGGGATAGCATTAGTGAGACATTATAGAAAAATACATCGGGATCATTGACACTCAGGAGAGAAAATTTACCTTTTAGAGGGTAATCGTGATGGACCTAACCATCCATGATGGAAAGACAATTCGGTCAAAAGAAAATTCCATAAAGACAAAGCAACCTCACAACGTAATCTTAGTTACTAGATTAAGACTCTCTCTCAGTAGAAACTTATCATCATCAACAAGGGAGCGACATCAAAATATATGAAGAAAGTTGAAGACGTTCATGTTTTATAAGAAACAATAGAAAGAAAAGCAAAATTCAAAATCAAACTGCAAAGTGCAAAGAAAAATCAAAGGATGTAAGTTGTTCAAGTTTATGATACCAAGATATTACAAGTTGCAAAGACCCAAGTGCTAAAGTCCTTGTCTCATGGCCATGTAAATATTAGTCTTGTTATTACTGTGTTTCAAAAAATAAATAAAAAAATGAACAAAAAATTAAAAAATTAAAAAATGAAAAAATGTACATTTAAATTTTGTAGTTAGTTTTGTTCAATAAGGCCATAGGGAATTAAAAATCTATAAGGAAGTTTCAAGCAAGAAATCGAAGAGAAGAGTTAATTATCAAGCTTCTACGAAGTTCGAGAGTTTATCATCAAAAGTTGAAGCCGAAGAAACGTTGTTTCTACTAAGCACTATGAGAGAGTCAAAGATAGATGCATATTGGTTGCTTTGTTAGTCCGCTTTCCATCTGACACAAGATCTTTCTAACACTGGTTCAACTCATCACACATAATTTGTCCAGGTGTGTAGCATATGTCCCTCTCATCTTTATCTCTCTCCTAATTTTATCCAGCTGTAAAGCGGATGCATCTCATAATGTTTATCTAGCTGTGTAGCGGATATCTCTTTATCTAGCAGTATTGCATATGTGTCTCCCCTTTTCTTTATTCAGCTTTTGAGCGGATACCTTTAATTTCTTTGGCATTCTAGCTACTTGGCGATAGGTTGAGAATATGTTTGTCCTCATAACTTGTTGGATATTTGTGACCAATTAGGAGTTAAGGTTTTGTGGGTACACCTCTTGTAAACCCTCCCGAGACTATAACTCGGCCACTAGGGCCACCTAGGGGTTTAAAGGCTTGTTGCATACGCTAAATGTAATCACGATGCCTGCGACATCGAGTTAGGATTTTCACTTTCTAGATTAGATTTGATCGGGACTAGCAAACAATAAGTTTAAGGGTATTTGATAGACGCATTTATGTGTCTACTTTGTCTCAATTTTCTATATTGTTAGTGCTCATTTTTTTACTTATTTTACTATTTTGTGTATTTGTAGGTGTTTTTGGAAAATAAAGCTCAATGGACTAAAACATGGAATTCCGCTCGTAACATGGAGGAAATGAAGTGATTTATAATTTAATGGGCTAGGCCCAAATGGAAGAAGATGGTGAATTATTTCATTTGTCCAATTATTTGGATATGAGAGTGTGGAAAGTGTGGAGCCCATTACGTCGACATCATTTACAAGATATTAAGATATTTATTTTAATGAAGAAAATAAAAGTGTTAAGTAAGAAATCTACATGGAGTAATTGATGGGACTTAAATATATAAAGAGTATGGAAAGAATATTATTCTTTATGGTTGGAGTTAATAAAGAATAAATAATTCCCAAATAAGGAAAATTGTAAAAGCATGAGATTGGGTTAGAAATTGTTTTGAGTAAATTAGGAGTATTGTGTCAAAGGAATCATTATTGAGTTTACAAACACTAGAAGTAGTGGAATCCAAAACCCTAGATTCATCTCTCCTTGGTAACGTAAATCAAAATTTATTAGTTTTTCTTTTATTCGTCTTAAACCAAACCTTTAAAATAGTCCCAGCAACGAATCCTATACTTACCATTTGTAAAAACTACATCACTAAACGAAGTTGACTCTAGTATAGAATCAAGCTACTTCAGATGAGTTTTGACACACTAAAATATGGCAACCAAACTTGACACACCAACGCTTGGTGAATTCAACCGAGCTATGCTCTAACACATGGAATCACTAGTATTTTTCAGATGAACTAGATCTGTTTTCAATTGCATCAATCTAGACTTCGTTGTAGCATTATTGTTATGTTCAAGACGAATCCAAATTTCATGAGAGAATGTGCAATCAATTACCTGAGAGTGAGTTTCTTCAGTACATGCAGAAAATAACCATGATAGAATAGTTTGATGTTGATTTATCTAGTAATTGTAGATCGGATTGTGTACAAACTCATTTGTAGGATCGGTATCAACAAACGATGGATCTTCAATAATTGCTTGACCCGTTGTTGATGTTTTGCGATAGTATTTCGCTGAACATTGAAAAGAACCATCAACAAATCGAAACAAATTGTAACTACGCAGAAGAAGAGCAATCTATGATTTCCAGAGAGAGTAATTTGTGTTTGTTAATTTGGAAGGTGGCTTAAAGGTTAATGAAATGTGTTTGTTGATTTCAGCCATTGATGAACTGAAAAATGGAATTAAAGTTGAAATTAGGGTTTGGGAAAGGTATTTGATACAATATTAGAGATAAGAAAGTCGCTGGACAAATATCTCTGGTTATTTTGATAGATTGATTTTTCTTGTTACAAGAAAAGAGAAGCACATGTCTTTTTAAACCTTTACAAACCGCCAACCTCTTCTGCTAGTTACCAACGTACACTATTACCTTGTCAATTATGACACGCTTACAATACACACTGACAGACACACACAAAACATGAAAAGAAAGCTATTCTCTAACATCAAGAGACTTTATAGTTCTATCACGAGTGAAGACGCTCAACTTCCACGACCTGTTTGTGTCGACATACATATTGCCAGCATTAAAAGAAAATTCATTGGGTACCGAAGGAGAACGAAGAATTTTTATGTTTTTGAAGAATTATAAATGTAATTTTATCTCAATAGGTAGTTTTAGGATTATTATAGCTTTATGGACAATTTGCGTTGCACTCTTTTCCTTGGTCAAGGTTTTACCACTATGAGTTTTCCTTGATAAGATTTTTAACGAGGCAACAAATGCGTATCCTATTTCTTTGCAAGATTTTTCTTATGAAATTCTTACAAAGCTGGTGATTTTGCTGTTCATTGGAGGTATATCCCTGTCTAGGGCAACCTTCATTGGAGGTATATCCCGGTTTTCTTAAATTCAATAGAAGCACCTTATATCTCTTATTTTCGATTCAAATAGTATGTAAGTTGTTTAGTTCTTCTTGTTTGTTTTTGCCTACAAACTTGGAATTCTTATCTCTGTTTTAGAGATCTTTGTATTTTTGCTATTTTATAATACAAATTGGATTTAACAAAAAAAAAAAGCAACCTTCAAGAAACAAGTCCAAATCACTTAGCCGGTTTTTTTTTTTTTTTTTTTTTTTTTAATATAAACCATTTATTTTCAAAAAAAAAGAAAAGAAAAAGAAAAGAGACTTTACGAGTTAACCCCTCTCGACCCTAGTTAGCAATACGAGATACAGAGAGGAGTTCGGAACGTCATAGTTCGGTAATTTTACGGATTTGTATAAGTTGGATTCGGTCAAAAAGTCGGTCAACGGTTCGTTGTTCGGAGGGTAGTTCGGAACGGATACGTACGTGTATAATTCGTTTTAGAAATATGAGTTCGGTACAGAAAATTCGGTATATATTAAATTAATAAAAAGTATAGTTTTATAGTTAGTTTGAAGAAAAGATGTGATTTAAATCAATTATTTGTATTATATAGATGTTACATTAAGAAATATCACCAACAAGTGCGCAGCCCAATGGTTGGAGCTTAGATTAAGGAGCTTGGGGTCGTAGCATCAATTCCCCCTAGCCACATCTTTTTTAGTTTCTCTTAGAAATGAACGGAATGGGCTGGATCGGTTGATAGACTCGGTCCTATTCGAGTTCAGTGACTCAAACAGCTGTCAGAATTAGCCAACCGAACAATACGCGGATCCTCGTTGATACGTTCGAATTCGCGAATCATTCTTTTTTAGTTTCTTTTAGAAATGAACGGAATGGGCTGAATCGGTTGATAGACTCGGTCCTATTCGAGTTCAGTGACTCAAACAGCTGTTCGAATTAGCCAACCGAACAATACGCGGATCCTCGTTGATACGTTCGAATTCACGTTCGAATTCGCGAATCATTCACCGAATTACTAACTAGGCTCTCGACACACTTCTTGAAACATTCTCCGAGAGTCTTGCAGTACCTCAGCTACAACAGTACACTGCCACCAAAGAGTTACAAACACATCAAAGCAATGCCGCACGATTTACTGTATTCCGCTTTTTAAGTGTTTCCGAATTTTGTGAAATAGGTCGTGTTTTACGATAAAAAGGTGACGGGATGAATTTAGCTACATAGTTGGGTTCTTGATTCACAATCTCATTTCTTCAGCCAAATCACTATTTCTGAAACCCTAGAATTTCTTTAAAGACCATCATCGTCTTTGTAAATCTTTCTCTGTTCAACTAAAAATAGGATCACAATGGAGTATTTCAATCTTTTACCGGAAGAGATTACAATGGACATTATCAGTCGATTACCCACTCAAGATGTTCTGGAATGCAAATTAGTTTGCACGAATTGGAGAAGTCTTGTTCGCGATCCATCATTCTCCAAGATGCATTTAGATCATCTCAATTATTCTTCGGCTGATTCTGGTAAGATGTGTTTCATTGCTTTGACTTCTGTTTATGAGAGGAATAAATACAATCTTGAGCATGTTAAATCAAAGAATTTTCAGTATTTTGAATATGATGAGAATCAAGAATCAATTGAGAGAATCAGAAGGTTGAATTTCAATCCTCCATATGGGTTGAATACTTGCTTTCTTGGGTCGTGTAATGGTTTGATCTGTCTTTCTCAAAACACCCCTGAATACTTATACCCCTTACCAGGGAAAACCTGTATTTGTAACCCCATCACCAGAGAGTATGTTTTGCTTCCAGAAATTAACAAAGTTGGAGAGCATCGTGAGATTAGTGGATTTGGTTATGTTGCTTCAACCAATGAGTACAAAGTTGTAAGAATGATGTTTGAGAACGAGTCTGACTTTATGGAAGCTCACATATACACTCTGGGGAGTAGAAATGGATGGAGAAACATTGGAAAGTTCGATTTGGGAACCGATGGATGTTATCAAGAAGGTATCTTTGTCAATGGTGTTCTTTATTGGCTGGACTATGATTTCGATATGATGGTTACCTTCGATTTGGCTGAGGAGAAGTTTTGTGGACATCTTTCACTTCCTTTTCCACCAGACTCTAATTCCCATAACTATTATCTAGGGGTTTTGGATGGGTGTTTGTCTTTTGCTTTTGGTAGATGTGTCGATGAAGCTGAATGTTGGGACGTGTGGCTATTGGATGATAATCAAGGCATGAAACAGCAAGAGGTACATCACTCATTGGCTTGGGTTAAAGTGTTTACCACGGTCAAAGGCTACGGATTGTTTGCCGTTACAAAGAATTATGCTGCCTTAACTCACTACGGTAACCATATCAACATTCACCACTTGGATGCTTCAACCTCAAAAATGATTGTGGATTTCAGAGAACGTTTTAGTAGTGTAATACCTCACAAGAACACCTTTGTGTCATTGAAAGAATTAGGGGAAGAAGATACAAAGATAATGGAATCAGTTAAAAATGAGGAGACGGAAGAAAGCCGTGATCAGCTTTTCAAACATCTGTAGGAGGATGAGACCCTGGGACCTGCTTATAAACTGGTAATCTTCGTCGCACAAGTAACCTTTGTGTGAACCTGAATCCTACTGACATTGTGTTAATGAGTAATATATGTTGACTACTGTTATTATGTTTTTATATCATCGATCCAACTTTATGCTAATGATGTTTGTCTTTATTAATGACTCGACCTTATCTCAAAAGGAGAATATGATGTATACTTTAGTAACTTATTTTACTTATGCATGGGAGTCGAATTTTCTTCTTGCTTCTAAGTGTTACTTGATACATAATGTTAGGTATCCAAATTGATAGTTCATATTTATTTTCGACTGGTAGTTCAACAAATCCTGTTATGTTAAAGTTGTATTCACTATCATATTACTGAAGTTTGTCTTCATCCATTAATAAATTTCACAAGATCCTACAAGTAGAGTTCTTAGTGATATCACATTTCCATTCTTTCGTTAGGTACCATTTATGACCGCAACTGGTGCAAAGTTTCCACTTGACGATCTTGTTTCTGTTGCAGTATTAGAGTAGAAATATGAGATACCTCAATTTTGAAGCATTTTTAGGCACATTATCCGACTTTTATTAACTTCCTATGGCGTTTTGGTTTGAGATTTATCTTGGTCTTTTATGCTGTCCGTTTCTTATATCATCTGAACATTGAATTACAATTTTTGTCCATCTGGTCAAAAATTAGAATTTTTATAGATTGATGTTTTCCTTGACCTACAGAATTTGGCGCTTTAAATGTGGCACACACAATTCTAGTTAGTCTTGGTAGTACTATGTGATTGGGAAAAGGATGGGCATAATGCTAGTAAACTTACAGGAATATACCTCAGGAGGAAGGTTGAATTGATGAATCTAGGAGTGTCTGTGACCAGTAGCTAGCAGCATAGTTCCATCCGTCAGAACATTAACTTTTTTACTGCTGCATGGCGACAGCATGGAAGTACATTTCTGACAGATGTACAATTGTTAGAAATTTAGATCTTTTAGTCAAACCTGAAGGACTCAAACTGGTAGCTAGAAAGTGTTGGACTTTGTCCACCTAAAGAGGCATACCTGATGGCATTTGGGAAGGGGTACTGTTATTAATATGTGGAATCTAGATGGATATGAAGGAGTCTGCTAAGAATCCTTATTCTTATAACTTTGTTTGTGAACTGGTAGATTCTTATACCAACTGTTGGAATATCTCACTGCTCAATAACCTGTCATAGCATGCATCATGATTAAGACACTTTTCTATGGACTTTGACAAATTTTGGTAACCTCACTGTCAAGTCTGCTAACACAAACTTTTGAATGAAATACAGGATCTGAAGGGACAAATACTACAGCTCCAATCTAGGAGGAGTGTTTGGATCTGATTCTTAGGGTGCAACTCTTTGTTTGGAAATCAAGCATCTATTGATTCTTCCAACTAGGGAAGTTTTATCCTCAACAATTAGCATTGATAGCTCTTCTCACCTCATCTTAATTTGCTCCATTCTGTAAAGCAGTTCTGTTTGCTTCAACTGGTACGGTATTCACCAAATCTGTTTTTTCAAACTTGAAAACATTTCCTTTTTGTATACTGGTAAATTCAGTGGACTGTTTGTGAACTGAATATCTCACTGGTCAATGCGCTGTTATCACTGTTATAGCAGACAACAATAGTTCTTGGTGTTGCACCTGGTTTGTCAGATTCTGCCTTTCAGGTTACTGCAGTAGATTTTCCTGTAGCTCCTCTTGATTCTGTGGGTGTCCCTAGTAATTCTAACTGCAGCATACACATGTTACCCCTGAATTATGAGGCAAAGTTCCTCTATATGTTGCTGTCAGACCCCTAGAAGTTTTAGGTAATATGGTTCACAAGTATGGTGTGTTTGTAAATTTAGCTCTTGCTTTCTATGCAACAAAGTGATGAATCTGAGATCTATATTTTCAAGGTGTATAAATCCCTTTTACAGGGTGTGCGGAGAGTAAAAGTGTCAGAACTTGCTTCAAGCATGAGAATGGAAGTGTGGAGATTTTATAAGTAGAGATTTAGGATTTATTGGATCACTTCCTACCTTATGTTTTTACACATTCTAAAAACAACCCAAATTGACATATTTGAATTCTTTCCAACAAAGCTTCATTGGAATCCCCAGATCGCATATAAGCAGGAAGCAGCAACAATTGAATTCCATGAGACTTGGCGCATTTCGTCCAATCGACCGGTTTACAAACTAACGCACCACCACTATGGCATTATTGTAGTTTTTACTTTTTAGGCTGCCAAAGGCCCAAAGTTTCTGCCGTTTTTTAATGACTTTTGGCTCAAAGAGTTAAAACGGACGTTTTTTCCGATAAAACGTCCATTAAACCACATGATAAATTTGGATTGTTCTTCACTAATCGATTCATTTGCCCTTCACTCCTTATGCAGCCAAAAAACCCTAGAGTTTCTGTAGGTATTATCTGTAAATCTTTCTATAAAAGGGGTTTTCGAATCTGATGGAGTATTTCGATCTACTACCGGAAGAGATTACATTGGACATTATCAGTAGAGTACCAGCTGAAACGGTGCTTGAATGTAAGTTAGTTTCCACAAATTGGAGAAGTCTTGTTCGTCATCCATTGTTCTCCAAGATGCACTTCCATCATATGAATCATCCTGCGGCTGATTCTGGTAAGTTGGGTTTCATTGCTAGGACTTCTATTGATGGGTGGAAGAATGAAAAGTTTCAGTATTTTGAATATGACGAGAATCATGAATCCATCGAGGGAATTACAAGGTTTAATTTCAACCCTCCGTTTGGAGGGAATACATGCTTTCTTGGTTCGTCCAATGGTTTGATCTGTCTTTTCCACCGATATTCAGAGGAATATACTTATATTTGTAACCCTATCACCAGAGAGTATATTTGGCTTCCAGAAATTAAGAAAGTTAGAATGAATCGTTAGGGGAGCGGATTTGGTTATGTTTCTTCAACAAATGAGTACAAGGTAGTAAGAACAATGTCTGAGTACGGGACCAAGTTTATACAAGCTTACATATACACTCTAGGGAGCGGCCATGGATGGAAAAACCTTGGAAAGCTGAACAGTGGATCCAGAGAATGTTATAATGATGGTATCTTTGTCGACGGATTTCTTTATTGCTCCAAAACACGAAAATGCTATATGACCAGCGTACATTTGAACTAAAACCCTTAAAGGCCAAGCACACTACCTCGACGTAAGGATGCAATTTTACCGCGAACAAAAAGTGGGGGTTTAATCCCGCCACAACGGCACAATGTTTTCCGTGTTTCTGACTTTTGGTACGTGGCGCGAAGGGTTAAACGGCCATTTTTGCCGCTAAAACCACGGGATAAATTTGGAATTCATAGATTCATAACCTAGAATTTCTCTAAATTTCTCTCTAAAAGAGGGTTTATGTATCCGATGGAGTATTTCGATCTTCTACCAGAAGATATTACAGTCGACATTCTTAGTCGATTACTCATTGAATCCGTACTTGGATGCAAACTAGTATGCACAGCGTGGAGAGGTCTTGTTCGTCGTTCAACATTCTCCAAGATGCACTTGCATCATCCTGGGGCTGCTTTTGGTAAGTTGGGTTTCATCGCTTTTACTTCTATCAAGTCGGGGATTGGCAGCAGCAGTAACGAAAAATTTCAGTATTTTGAATATAATGATGAAAATCATGAATCCATTGAGAGAATTAGAAGGCTTAATTTTAACCTTCCATTAGGGTGGAATACTAGATTTCTCGGATCTTGTGAGAAAACACTTGCACCATTTCTAACCCCCTCACCAGAGAGTATATTATGCTTCCACAAATTAAGAGAGTTAGAGCGGGTCATGGTGCAAGTGGATTTGGTTATGTTGATTTAACCTATGAGTATAAAGTAGTAAGAATAATGTTTGAGAATGAGAATGAGAATGAGAACAAGACCGAGTTTATGGAAGTTTACATATACACTCTAGGGAGCGGAAATGGATGGAGAAACATTGGAAACTTCAATTTTGGAATAGGAGAACATTGGGGAGAAGGTATATTTTTCAATGGAACTCTTTATTGGCTGGATTTTTTATTGAGAATGTTCGTTACCTTAGATTTGTCCGAGGAAAAGTTGTGTGAACTTTTTTCACCTCCACCTCATGTGTCAGACAATTATTTTGATCAAGAGTATAAAGCACAGTTTGGCTAACTTTGCATGTGTAAGTGGCGGTTCAGATTTGTCCTCACAAGAGATCAATCTAGGGATGTAATCGCTTGTCATAAGTGATGGTTGTGATTGAGATTAGAAATGCATCTAACGGACAAAATTTATCATGTCATTAAGGTTCCATAATTCTTCATAATAAATACTCTATTAATTTGCCATGATAATATTTTATTAAATGTCAAATTAAAAATGATAATATATAAATTATTCTACTAATGATGAAAATAAAATTACTTTATTAACTAATACTTAAGATTTGTTTGGTATTGGTGCGGGCTTTACAAAAGTGCTTTTCCGATTTACGTTACTGTGCCAAGCCATGTAAAACAAGTAATTGAATGGTTGCCGATGTACGTTACTGTGCCGAGGTCTGTTAAAAGAAAAAACGATTGGACGGTTGCAAAGTATAAACTAAAGCTAAAACTATTTAAAAAAACGATCAAATTGTGTTTGTATTTAGTGAGAAAATGACAAAAGCATACATACAGTATATCTCTGAAAATTATTTATTATATTTTATTGTGCTTAAAGTAAATTTTTCTACTATTGGAGTGCATATATGTAATATTAAAATTACTAATTAGTATTATTCCTAAAAAGTACTATTTTTCTTAACCACTTTTGAAAAAACAATAATTGCTTAATATTTATTGTTGTTAAATTAAAGTATATTTCGGTGATACGGTATAACATAAAATGAAGTTTGAAAATAAAAAATAATTATTTTTAAAAGAATAAAAATAAAATATAATGAATTAATAAAAAAAATGGTGATATATAGATTCAAGGATAGTTTTTTTCAGTTATACAAAAAGATGGGATATAATTGGAAAATAAAATATGAAATTAGATTGAACTAAAACATTTGTTTTTGATGCTTTTAAAGGATCTTTCTCCCCCACTTTCAAAATTGATAGATTTTGGAAGTGTTTTGTATAAAAAAACACGTTATGAAATCTTTACCAAACACTAGGTTGAAAAAATATTGCTATAAATATGTTTTCAATGTACTTTTTATTTTTTGAAAGAAAAAAGAGTAACAAACTTAGTTAGATTGGATAACAATTATATAAGTGGACCATAATGTAGGTGGTAAGTATTGGTGCCCAGTGAGTAATTTCGCATTGTCTCATGTATTTCTTGATAAATGGTTTAACGTTATTTTTATTCAATGATGATGGATAACAGAGTTTATTGTAAGTAGAGCATATTGTTATTATTATTTTTATGCAACGAATGACCTCACATTTGAAAGCGTAATGTCGCAGAGTGTGATGACCCGAACCTCTACCAATAATATCTTCACTTAGCCACTGCGGTCATCTGACAATATGGGGTTTTCTTTGGTCATTGCTGCGATCATCCAACAACAGCTTCTCAAGAGGTCACTCATCATAGGATTACTCAATATCGAGCATGCTTAACTATAAAGATTTTTCGCCAACTATGAAGCCAATTATGCTGAAAAGGTATCGGTGTTAGGAAAGGACAAACCATTACCTATATTCCACTTGACAAATCCTACCTACCGAGTCAGAGTACTATAATACCACCAACCTAATTAGGAGCCGTTCTCGGCTCCGGAATATGTTCAATCCTAGACTCTGGCATTTTTTCTCTCACTCATGAGACCCTTTCCCGACACAATTCGGCATGCATACTCTTTCACCCTCGATGTGTAACTCTTGGTCGACTCTAACATCATTTGTAAAGAAATGATACTCCACCAATACTGTCCCCGCTTAGTCACTTCGGTTATCCGACAGTGTGGGGTTTTTAATTGATAGTGATGCGGTCATCAATTAGCATTTTTCTTAGATGTAGCCCATCCCTAAATAGCACTCACCCGAGAACGCATAAATACATTGATTTTTACCAACTCTAGATACAAATATGTTGAAAAGGACACAATGTTACGAAAGGACAAGCCATTACCCATATTCCATTCAATGAACTCATCCTGCCGAATTGAATTACGTACATAATATATTTTGGACTTTTGAAAAACTAGAACTACATCGTATGTGAGTAAAATGGTTGTCATCAGAAATGGCTTAACATTTAAAAATATAATAGCTTAAGTGAATGAATTAGATTTTCATTATGTCATTGAAATAGTAAGAACATACAATACGATATGTACTGTTGAGTCAATTCTGCGTTTTACTCTTTTTAGACTATTCTTAAAGGGGGGAAAACAATAAGGATCCGAACATTGTTAATATCTACACAATTATTCTTGAGACAAATGAGTTCAGGTGTTGTAATTTTTTTACAGCTTACATAGTTTAATGTTTTGGTTCTACTCAGTTGTTGGCGTATGTGGCGCGATAAAACACATATGTATATCTAGGGATAATCCCTCATGGAATATAGAGGAATACATGTGGATCTTAATAAGCTTGGGAATCTCCATACATAGCACCGAGGAATTTTAATTAAAAACCCCACACTTCTTATTCCAAGGTGGTCAAATGGGGTTCGGGGTTATGTGGTCGGGCCCTGAGTACAGTCTGATGGTCCTTGAAGATCCTAACAATTGGTATCTGATCCCATGGTTAGGGCTACTGTTCGAACATAGAAGTGGTTGTGGATGTCACTCGGTTCAGGGGGCAAGTGGAGTTAGACTCAAGGTGGAGCAGGCAAGGCCCAAAGTTGAACTGCCGCTCAAGGTGGAGTTACCCATTGACTCAGGTAGAGCATGGTTCTAGATCGACAAGGCAATGATCAAGGTTGAATTGACTCTTAAGGTGGAGTTAATGTCTCACACATTAACTCTCAAGTGGAGCAGGGTTCTAGGTGGGCAAGAAAATGCTCAAGGTGGAGTTAGTGCTTGATTTCTCATTAACGCAAGGTGGAGAAGGATTCCAGGGTGTATATTGACAATAATCATGATCGATGGGTAGCATATACATATGGTAATCATATGGTGGAGTATGATTGGACTGGTTAAGTGGTTTAATCTCGCCAAGGTGGAGATTGTTGGAGTATGTGGTGTGATAATTAAACCACATATGTATAGTTAGGGATAGTCACACATGGAAGAAAGAGGAGTACATGTGGAGCTTAATAAGCTTGGGCATCTCCTTACGTAGCACCGATGCCTTTTTAGATTAAAACCGCACACCTCTTATCCCAAGGTGGTCAAGTAGGGACAACATTGGTGTTATATGGTCAGGCCCAAAGTAGGTTCCTATGGTCCATGAAGATCCTAACATCCTTTAATGAAATAAGGAAGATGCGGAGAGGTAATACCATTTCAAAGGATCGATAAGATATCTATGTAAACTAAAAAACATATCAAATAATATTTTTATGGGGGAAAAAATATGTAAAAATTAATTCCGATATAATTTCATGGCTGGCTTGAGGATACAACTCGAGAAAGGAGACGCATGGTATGGGAGAAAGGATTTGTGGAGTGAAGAATAAAAATATCTATCGGGTTTTCATTTACTTTTGTAATGATAAGAAGGGTAAACTTGATATTAATAAATATCATATTTAATATTCGTATATCGGAAAATGCATAGCTAAATAAAAATTATGCATGTGCCGTTACGGCACGGGTTAAGCCCTAGTGATTATTATAAACTAGGGGTTTTGGATGGGTGTTTGTATTTTGCTATTAATATGCTTGTCATTGATGACTTATGTTGGGACGCGTGGCTATTGAAAAACAAGGATGAGAATCATGACATGAAAGAGCGAGAGGGACATCAGTCAAAGGGTTGGAGTAGAGTGTTTAGGATCCGTGACAGGCTTTCCATCCATTTGTTTGCGGTTACGAACATTTACGGTGTCTTAACTTACAGAGGGAACCAAATCGACATTCACGATCCAGCAACTTCAACCTCTTACAGGATTGTGGTATTTGAAGAAAATATTGGTATTGTCTTCTCTCACAAGAACACCTTTGTTTCGTTGAAGTAATTAGGGGAAGAAGATACGAAGATGATTTGAAACTGCATGGGCTACTTATAAACTGGTAATTTTCGTTGATATTCATTTTTAAATTAGATATCATGTACTGGTAATCTTTGTGTGAACCTAAATGCAAATCACATTATCTTATTGAGTGTTTTTATATCAAAGGAAGTGTTTTCATAATTGAGGTTAACCTATGTTGCTTTGTTAACTCTGCACTTGTGACTTAACCTTTATCTCAAATGAAGAATATCATGTTTACTTTAGTAACATATTTTGTTTATGCATGGGAATCGAATAAGTAAAGGGATTTTTAATAAAAATCCCATGTGGGGAAAGACATTTAAGAAAATGCCCACTTTTTTTTCAATATTAATTCAATGCCCATGCTGTTACGAATTCCGTTACACTCTGTCAGGACCCACCTAATTTGGTCCATCTCGTCTGAACCGGGTCAAAATCTCTCCATCGGAGATGAAAAAAATGGCGAAATTACTTTGTTACCCACTACTTATACAGCTCATATAACCCTAAAAACGAATTATCACTGCGCCTCCGTCTTCTTTTCCTCTGAACTCTTTCTTCTGACTTCGACTGGTAATGGTGGTGGTGGTAGTGATTGGGTCTGAATTTTGATAACATATCAATTTGGTGAAGAAAGGTGTTGTTGTTATAGATTTGAGTCATGGGTTATTGATCGTTTGTGACGGAAAGGATTGCTGGCAGTGGTGATTTGTATTTTGAAGTTTGGTCGTTTCTGGTTCTGAAATAAGGAAGTGGAGATATATATTACGCTGAATTGGTTAGTCAGTTAGTTATGGTCTTAAATTAGGATTCGTTGGTATTATCTCTACGAGCGTTATTGAAGAAGAAATTTGTATGTGCTAGCTTAATTGGTTTCACCTGGGGTTTGAGGCCTAGAAAAATTAGTGGAATTGTTTATGCTTATCAAGGGGATTTTCATGGGTATTGACAGTGGGATGTATTAAGTCCATACAAGAATTAGTCGTAATTGGAGTTTTCCGGAGAAGTTTTTAGACAAGACGAGAAGAAGATTATTGCTATGATGATTTTTTTTTTTTTTTTTGAATGTTTGATTTGTTGATATATTTCGGTTGTTGTTGGAATTGATCCTTTAGCAGAGAATGAGAGTTTGCGAATCATCTAAACTCAATGGCGCAATTCCTCTCAATTGTCTGTCACATACATCAAGTGGTCGAGAAAAGGCACGACTGACCAGTTATCGAAGAATGGGGATCTGCAACAACACAAGGTAAGTCCGTAGAAACACTATGCGAGGTCCATATATTGAAAAATGGTTTACTGTCTTGTGTTCTCATGACATAATTATGTTTTCTGAAATGAAACCAACCAACAGTGGCAGAGCCAGGTTTTTGGAAATGGGGGGGGGGGGGTAATTTTTGTGTGTGTGTGTGTCGGACTTATATTACTGCCAGTCTAGACAATTCTTTCACTTGGCTAGCATGGTAGAGAAGGGAGAAAATATTGAGTAGACATTGCAGCATATAAAATGGACTATCCTGAAAAACCAGTCCATGGTTCATAGAAATTAATTGCAGCTTTTCAAGTTTGCTTTGTACCTAGTTCCCAAGAGATCTCTACACTTGAATATCTCTTCTATGGGTTGAGGAATATTACTTTCAGATTGATCGTGCAAGATTCTCGTAGCTCATGAAGTCATTACTATCTTCAAGTCCACCTTAAAATAAGGATCTTAACTAAAACAGTAGGTTCCCAATCTTCCCAGTGAGAACCCACCAATGTATCATAAATTAAGAGTTGGTACAAGACCATGGATTGCACCTAGCAAACATCGTCGCATTTAGGTCCATGACGACCAGTAGACATCTTAACCTGTAAGCATCACCATGACCTTAACAATTAACTCTCGGCAACAATTCTAGCGCAGCCCCTTAATTTATAGATGGAAAAGTTGTAAACTTCATTCAAATAAGCTGTATACGGTATAACCCAATATTAATAAAAATCCAAACCCTAGAAAATTACTAAAAGTCAGTAATAAGCAGTAGCGATAATTGAATTCATTGTCTCAATCTTAGAAAACCAATAACTCTCGGCTATCAACCAACATAAAACCTCAACCACAAAGCACACTATACAACACAGTTAGAGTGATTCAGGTGAACTCTCTCTTTTCTTTTCTCTCTTCTTTTTCTCTGCAACCACCAACATATTTTGGGAGTAGAATTTCGTCTTGGTGGGCTAAATATTTGGACTGGTGGACTAAATTGATTAACATGGTGGACTAACTAATACTTTTTATTTGGGCAAAGAGTCAAAATACTAACTTAGTGGGGTTTTACCAAAAAAAGGGTTACAGCTAGGTTTAGTCAACCTATGCCTCCGCTCCTACCAACCAACCATTATGTTGTATATGTTGATTAAATGGGATGGCAGAGTTCCCATCACAATCATAAGATGTTTGTTAATTCATTTATTTATGGACGATACTTTGAATTTGGATCATAGGAAGTTTTGATTAATTTGATTGGATTGGATGGACATGATGAGAACAATTTCGATATTAATTAAGTTTCTTCTTTTTTCATATTTGCCATTTTGATTTGGTATCATGGAATTGGGAAGGTGGATGAACGATCTTCCGATTTTAGGTCCCTGTCCCCCAAACTGGCAAATCCCAGTCAACTCAACTCGGAACTGAGTTGCCAATTTAATTAGGTGTGAGTCAGAACTAGAGGGTTAAACTGTCTTTTACCTAGGATGAATAACTGTCATGTGTCCTCTAACGACCGTTTGGCGTTTTTTTCAAAAAAACGGATGGAAAAGGTCAAACCGTGGGCATTAAATTAATATTGGAAAAAAACGTGGGCTTTTTCTTAAATGCCTTTCCTCACATGGGCATTTTATTAAAAATCCCTTTTAGAGGGCGGATCCGTTGACAACCTCATTTTTTACAATATTTAACAGAGAGTTTTGACCGTCAGATCACGATGAATAAACGTTCCTGATTTATTAGATTAGGATAATAATTGTGAAAAATACTAGAACCCCCCTTCTATGGGTTCAACATATAGAAGCCCCACTAAATGGATCATTCATTGTCAACTCCATAATTTAGGAAAATGATATTGCTAGGCCCAAAAAATCAAATTTTCTTCAGATCTGGCCCATAATTAATTATTACGAATTTTAATAATACCAAGAATACCCTTTAGTATTTATATGCAATGAAACTAACTATCAGATTTCATTTTCAATATCAGTTTCTCTCTCTCTCTCGTCTCTCCTCCGAAGAATTTTGGGGTTTTCGAATCATACAGAAGAAAACGATTACAGAGAAGAATGATTGTATCTCTATCGATGTCTATCGATCTCTACTGATGAGTACAATCCGATGAACAAATCATTTAGTTTTAGTTTTCAGATTGAATCTCATACCAAAGCTGCACAGATTTTTCTAGGGTTTTCTTTCTTCTCAATTGATTTATAGATTGATTTAACAGCTCAATCATCCAATCGATTTGATCTGAGTCATTTAATCTGGATTTTTCAGTTGATTCGAAGACATCTCATGTAATCGATTAGTAGAAACCCTACTTCTTCGAGAGAAAGAAGAAGCTCTCATTCGCAAAGATGGAGAAGAACGAGGTCAAGTCATTGTTGCTCGTCTTTCTAAGTGGAAACGCCCTAATCTATCTCCTTCGCATATCTCTCAATCAAAGAACATCAGTAAGAAAATTTCACTATCCCTCTCTCTCTATAACTCTTTTTCCCAAATTTATTAGGGTTTAATTTGTTCATTTTGATTTCAGTTTTTCAACAAATGGAAATTTATTACGTAATTGGGGAAAGACATAAAGTGTTGTTGTCTAGTTCATCTGGTGGTGCTTCCGCTGCTATCCTAAGAATCTTTGGTGTTACAAGAGAAGGTTTGTGTTTAAAATTGAATTTCAGCTTCATTTATTTATTACCATTTTATGAGTCTTTCTAATTAAGTTTTCACTTGTTGTTCTATAATTAGGGCATAGTGTTTGTTGTCATGTCAATCTCTCGAGGTACATTGTTATCCCTTCAGTTTATATGTTGTTCTGTAATTAGGGATTTCTGACTCCACACACAATGAGATGTGATTCGATTTCTAAAAATTCATGCTAGAGATTTTGTTAGCTTCAACCTCAGCTACAATAAGGATTGCATTTCTCCGCATCTTATTTGTAAGAGGATCATTTCTCTGGTATATATATTTGAATTGTGTATTCATATAATTGGTTGGTTAGGCAAGGATGAGGGAAACCAATAATAAGAACAACAACGTCTCCAAATTGGTCTTGAAAATGGAAATTGTGCAGAAGAGAAGCATTATGTAGTACCAGAAAGTGCAGTCACATACTTTTCTCAAGATTGTACTCGCATTACCAACGATGGTTGCTGGTTGTGGTGTTATTGCAGCAGGTTTGGAGGAGGATTTGAAGTCAGATGTGGTGCTTTTGAGATGACCATTCCAACGTATGAGATGGTTGAAGATGTTTGTGTTATCCATCCTGGAACACACTTTTATTCTTCACTGGGGAGCACTGCAAATAAAAAGGAAAGTTTACCACCAGTTTTTTTTTTCTCATTGTCGGCGAGTGTGGGGTTGTGAGGATATGGAACTCAGAAGGGTAAAGTCATCAGAATGCCATTCCATTTTCTTTCTGGAAACTTTGTAGTTGTTGATAATTCGTTGTCATTTTATTTTATTTTATTTTATACACTAATGGATGGATATATTAATATACTTGATGACTTCAAAAGAGTTATCTGCCTCTTTGAGCAAGGATCTTCCGATGTTGCTATAAGCTCAAATATGGGTGAATTGAAGAGGGGCTTTGTGGCAGCTGTTCTAATTCCTCCAGATCAAGGATTATTATGTCTTACTGCTAACCAGCAGTTTCTATTCTCTTCTTTGGAAAAATCAGACGAGGAGGCTTCCTTCTTGAAGCTAAGCAAAAGACTTGTGGGATACAATGAAGAAATTTTGGATATGAAGTTTTTGGGTGACGATGAGCAATTTATTGCTGTAGCAACTAACATTGAACATGTAAGTATGTTGATTGTTTTCTCATTGCCTTTTGTGATCATCCTATTGATATGTTAGATGGTTATACTTGCACAATGGGTTCCATATGCTATCTTCATATTTATAATTTACTTTCATAACTTGAACTAATGCACAGGTGCGAGTGTATGACCTCTCAAGCATGTCATGTTACTATTTCTTGACCAGTCATTCTGAAATTGTATTCTGGCTCGACACTTGCATTTCTAGTTCTGGAAAAAATCATGTAGTAACAGGAGGCAAGGATAACATTTTAAGGCTCTTTTTTATTTTTCATCAACAATGTAAGGCATTTTTGCTTGCATTTGAGGATATTAATAACATTATGATGTCGTTTGTTGATTAGCCTATCTAACATTATAAAAACACCAAAAGCTGCTCCACAATAAGATAACTCGTTGCTCTTTACATTTCTCCCGCATTTCTGATATGTAAATTGTGTAACTGCTGGTTACACATGCCGCTATGCATGTGTAACTCTCAGTTACACTACCCTTATCCATGTGTAAGTCCTAGTTACACATGCTAAAAATGAATAACAACATTGTTTTTTGCATCAATTTATTTTTCATTTCTGAATCTAAGTATATTTTTGAATTAAATTATGTTTTCTTATTTTAATTTCCAGGTCAGCAGGATTCAACAATTAAGACTTCGACACTTTCGGATTGTAATTAGGATCATTTGGGAGAGGTGGTATTTGTAATTAGGATAATTTAGGAGAGGTGGTATTTGTGCAGCTACCAGAAGATGGTGGTGCAGTAACAAAAGCAAGTGGATTTGGAGCAGTAGAGAGTGTCAAGGCAACAAGTGACATCAACTCGCCTATATCTGGAGAAATTTTTGAGGTCAATACCAAGCTCACTGACACACATGGCTTGGTTAGTACTATTACTTTATCTCTTCTAATTTCTTGGACGACACCATATATAACTATGGTTATGTTTTCATTTGTTTATTAGATTAACTCAAGTCCTTATGAAGATGGATGGAGAATCTAAAGTAGATTTAACATGCTCATCAACCTATGGTCCTTTTGTACTAAGAGTATTATGTAACTTTCTACATCCTCGTCGAATCTGGGTTGTGCCCTATGCTCAAGCTATGGTTATCTGGTAGACAATTCAATTTAGTAGTGCATAGTTGTCTAAAAGCTCCTGCTATCTTGTTCAATCAGGGTCTGACATTGTATCTTGTCCCTTATGGATGGTATACATCATATTTTTGAAGTCATTGCCGGTCTGTTACACCATTTTGTATGTATATATTTTATCTTATTTGTTATAGGTTTTTAGTGCTGAGCTAGTATGCGATTCAACCTGAACTAGTATGTGATTCAACGCGTATGGATGGAATACCAGATGGTATATTAATATTATACAACTTGTTTGATATTGCAGGGAAAATGGCTTGTGTGGTGTCTGATACCAACCTCAGTACAAAAGCGCCAGGGATACTATTTGATATTGGTGAATTCCAGCACTGGGAGAAGGCCGATATACTCCAGGCTATAAAGAGGCCGATATACACATTTCATATGCATGTGTAACTCCAACTTACACATGCATTTTTATGTGTACTATCTGATTCTCGTATTCTTGTTGGATGTTGGTCTTGTAGGTGGTGCACTCTACCAAAGAGCTACTACCTTTGGGTTGGTAGGTGAGACTTGTCATGGTTGAACCATTGTTTGTTTCTTTTCTTTTGTTATCATATAGTGTTTTTCGTTTGTATAGTATGAGTTAGGTACCTGAGTTAAGGTTTTTGTCTGTATGTGGCTGTTGTTGTGTAGAGCAAGTAGGTAAGATTTGGTAACATCAGTAGGAAAAAATTGAACCGTTATCGAACACGGATAATATTTTTATTATTTACATTACTACTATATAATAATTTTCCATGTTGCACTATAAGTTAAATATTTAGTGTGTTTTCTTTATATGTACAAAGAGATTTCAGGTTTACATGCCAGTATATATGTGTAACTACTAGTTACACATGCATAATGGCATGTGTAACTCTCAGTTACACTACCCATATCCATGTGTAAGTCCTAGTTACACATGCTAAAAATGAATAACAAAATTGTTTTTTGCATCAATTGATTTTGCATTTCTGAATCTAAGTACATTTTAACCTTATATGTATTTGTAACTCCTAATTATGCATTTGAAAGTGGTTATGCATTGTTTTGTATGTCATTCTTTTAATCTCATAAATTATGTTTGTTTGTTGTTATTCTTTAGGTTGCAGATAACTTCATAAAAGCTGGTGGAGGAGGTGAAGGTTTTTGAGGAGGAGGCAGTGGTGGTGGCTAGCAGCAGTTGTTGGGAGAAAAAAATACAATTTGGTTATCCAATTTCTTGGTAATTTTTCGGTTTTAATATATTAATTTTGATGTCTCCAGTACAGGTCAGAAGAGGAGCTTTCTGAACTTCAAGGTCGATACATTTTCTCTAGTTTATGGATTATATATAGGTTTTAAGCATTACAATGGTCGGATAATCATGTTATAGTTGATGAGGTCTTGAATAAGCTGTTTAAGCTATGTGGCTTATTCGATCATATTTCGATAGAATGTCGCTAATCTGTTTCGTATGATATTTCTCATTTCAAATTGTTGATTCGATCATATTTTGAGTTTATTTCATTGGTTAGGGAGAACTTGATGAGTGTCAGGTAGCTTATATTTTTTCTTGCTATGAATTCCAACTAACAAAATATATAGTGAAATTGTTTACCTGTATTGGCTATAGAATTAAGAATGAGAATATATAGCTACTTGTATGATATTTTGATAATTAACCAGTACAATATGGTTTTGAAATTGTTTCATCTAGGTTAACTTGTAGATACTTATCTTGCATCTCCTAATTACACGTTATATGCAAGTGTAATTCTTAGTTACACATGGCAGATGCATGTGTAACTTCTGATTACACATGGCAGAAGCATGTATAACTCCTACTTACACATACTACAATGAAAGTATTTAGTTGGTGCATCATTCACATTACAGGCCATTCAATGAAAGTATTTGTATGTTTCTCTAACTAATTACCGAAACTGCATTTCTGAGTAATGTATACTAGTTAAGATTTTGGTGATATTTCTAGACCTCTATTAAAACTCTTATCAGAAATAGGAGTTTATTCGTTTTACATTTAAAGATTTTGGTAACTACTTGTTGAATATGACCTTCTGCTTGTGTCTGTATAGTTACTGAAGAAGCTGATGGTGGTAGTTATGCTAATTTCAAAAAGGATGTGTTGGTCTGGACCTAGTGGTGGTATTAACAGGGTAATACAAGATGGGGATAAAGATGGTGTTGATTCAGTTATTTATGGTGCAATTTATGCCTCCTGAAGCTTATAGAGCTTATTTGTGGTATTGGTCTCGCTGGAATTGGAGTTGACGCTGAATGCACAAGTCAGATGCGTGTGTCACTCTCAATTGCACTAGATAGATGCATGTGTAACTCTCAATTACACTAGACAGATGCGTGTGTAACTTCTAGTTACACATGCTAAGAGATTATTATAAATGAATATTAAAGTAATACATGAATTTTTTGTATGCGTTTTTTTTTTATGTCAATTTTTTTGATGTGTAACTTTGCATTACACATGTCATAAAGATGTGTAATTTCTGGATACACATGCCGTATGTATGTGTAACTTATGTTTACACATTCACACTATACTTTAATAATTTTGGGCCTAGATTTAATAATTTGGGCTTAAATTTAAATTTTGTTTAATTTGAGGCTTGACAATATATAAATGGGTATGAATGTCTTTTAATAATCCCGGGCCTAGATTTAAACTTCTTTTAATTAAGGGTCTCATATTATGGGTTATCCATGGGTTGGGCCTTAGCCTAATTTTACCGTAATAATTTGATGGAAATTTCGGGGCACTTGAGACCCGATTAGCTTTCATTCCCCGTTCAGTTGCAGAAACTGAACCTTGACCTAGATAAATCGGTTTTAACTTTTACACATTCAGTTGCAGAAACTTCGATCATCTTCCCGATAAAATTTGTATTATTTTCTATGATGAGAACTTCCTTCCTCCAGTCCAGTCCTTAAAGCAGTCTCATCAGTGAATCATACCTACCTAATCAAGAGTTTTTTACCCAATGATCAGCCTATCCCTCATTCACATCAGAAATTGAAAGACCTAGATTTTATTCCATCTAATAAAGACATAAAATCAAGATGAAATCTATCATTCATCCGAAATATCTCCTATCTAATTTCACTATTTATTTATCTTCCCGATTCAAATCTTCATATTAAGTCATGGAAAATTAAAACGCCTAACATTGTTCCTTCAGCTTCTTAAGAGATACATAATTTCGTACCGATCATAAAAAAGAAAACAGAGATACATAATTTCGTAGTCCCCATTCATATTCAAATTCATTTCCAATATGAATATATAGATGGAGATCAGAGAGATTTTGATATGGATGAACCATATATATTAGATTTGACACATGCCTAAACAATCTAGAGAATACAAAGTCGCATCTTTATTTCTGATAATCAATAATTAGAAAAAAGAAATATATTTGAAAGTTCAAAATTAATCCTACTACATGCTCAATCATGTTTGTCAAATCTTAGGGAAAGAAAGATGAAACGACAAAGTCAAAGACATGTGAGAGAGATAAAAGAAAAGTGAAAAATACTAGAACCACCCTAGTATATGCCCAGAACTAGGCTAGTATATGTCCACTCCATCTTTTCACTTTTTGATATTTATAGGCCCAGAACTTTTATTTTCAGGGCTTATTAATAACAAAAATTATTTCATAATACCAAAACAGTCCTTTAGTATATATATGCAATAAAGCTAGGTCCAGATTTCAGTTTTCTTTCATTTTCTTTTTCACTTTGTCTCTCTCATTTCTTCCGCTCTCTCGCAGATGAAGAAACAGGCCAAGAAAATACCATTTATGATCAAAATTTTCACCGAAAAATGATTTCAAAACCTAGATCTTACCTTCACAAACAAAGATACTGATTATGTAAACGTAAATTCAAGATTAACATCACTTGTTCATCAGATATTGAATGAAAATCAATGGAAATCATCACCAACATCTAATGATTTTGAAGATTCGCCTATGAGATCAAATTGAACAGATAAGTATGTTTATCTTTAACATTCCAATTCAATCGGTAGATTAAATTTTTAGATTTAGTTTTTTATTTTCTGAAAAATCATTTGAAAACCTATATTAGTTTGATTTTAGCTCAAATATGTTACTGAAATCATAATCAGAGTTAGATATGTTATAATATCACCTCAATTTTACTTTTGAAAGAAAAGTTTCAAAGAAATTTCAAAGAAAAAATTCTAGGGTTCTTGAATGAAATTCGATGTATCTTTTAATCTCTTACCTCGATTGAAAATCGGTTTTCGTATTCGTAATTTGTGAATCATTATTCTTCTTACCCATCTATTTGATACGGATTTCATTTACTTTGATTTTCAAACTGATTTGCTACATCAGTACTTTGTCTTGAAGATGAAATCTATTACTGGAAGCTTACTGTTGTATCTATAATTGAATAATTTTGGCTTAATGTTTAATCCTCGTCTATTTAGATGCATCTGCAGTGTTATGAATATTTGGTTATTTAGATTTGGCAGTACATGTATTTTTTGTTTCAATTGAGATGTGCAAATATTTGTATTCAGTCTCAATTTGGTAGTGCTAATGCTAATAAGTGCCTAGTGTTTTTTTCATATTTATATTTATTTTTCTATAGGGATACTTTCAAGATGTATTAATGACCACTTACAAAGAGAATTGACAATGCTAGAGCAGTTCTAAGTGAAGGTGAGCTTCATATGTTGAACTTAATCATATCAGATATTAGTGACTGCTAATGTGGATTTAGTTATGCATTTTTGAAGGTTGTGGGAATTTTCATTTGTTGCTCAGTGGGCCTTTAGCTTAGAAGAGGAAGTAGTGGAGGTTGTTGGTATATTTACGCAATATGATAGTGGTGCACAATGAATTGCTGCTAATGTGCATTTAGTTGTGCTTCTTGTTTCCATTATCTACTTCCCATCTTTATAATATTGATTTCTATTGTAAATACAAGTTATTGTATGTCACTCCCGAGAAAGTTGCTAAGTGAGTGGATTTCTCACTCTAATTTTAGATATATATATATATATATATGAATGTGCTGATTAGTTAATGGTCTCATTTCCTGTTTATTTTACGTTCACCTTGCTTTAATTATAGTACGTAACCATCAGTAAACCAGTTCTGCTTCCATTGAGATTTTGAGGTGTTGGGTACTTAGTAACGCATTTGTTACCTTACCCTAAATTAGAGAAAGTAAAAAATTGCTTTGGGTATGATTACTAAATGAGTTGCACTGTTCTATTAAATACTAAAACAAGTTAATGAGGCTTGGGGGGGGGGACCTATTCTGTAATTAGGTATCTTGGAATTTAGTACCGCCCTTTATGTTCACATGACACTTATTTGAGTGCAGGAGTGATGTTTTGTTGAGACAATTGGACAATTTGCATGCGCTTCAATCTCTTTTGAGGATAGTTGTGGATGAAGCTCATTGTGTAAGCCAATGGAGGCATGACTTTAGACCGGACTATCATGTTTGACTAAAAGTTTTTTCATTTTCATACTGTAATGGTTGCTTTGTGCACATCTTGTGTACGTTCGATTTGTTTCCTATTATACATTTTTATTTTGTAATATAGACATGCACACAGGAGAATTCTTGGCATTGTCTTGACATATATGCACATTTATATTTTTTGAGATGGAAAACTACTTGCACCCAGTTTTTTTTTTAATTCATTTACATGCTGTTTACACTTGCCTGTAGAACCTAGATAGCGGATCTTGATCTGTATCATGAGACTTAATAACAATTCAAGGATCATTCCATGCTTGCCTCATATGGTTTAAGCTAATAATAGAGTATATAGCAAGCGTAGGTTTTGATTGAGGTGTCCAGGGCATATAAAATAGAGTGGAGATCTCATTTCCCCTCTCTGAAGCACTAAAATGATGATCTGGCTAAACTTGAGTCTCGTTATTAAGATTTTTTTTTTTGTCTCTGATGGTCAATGTGTTGCTCTCTTTCCAGAGTCTTGGTATTTTGAAACAAAAGTTCCCAAATACTCCAGTATTGGCTTTAACTCCAGTATTCAATCTATGTCTTCTTTCCTTGCTTTTTGATTCAGATATTGATTTTAGTTTTCACTTTGAAAATTTTCGGGATCTTGTACTCTCTGGTACTAACAACTGTTTTGCAATTTTAAGCGCGATGCATTGTTTCATAAGAAGCATGGGATTCATATTCCTTGGAATAGTGTGTCGTCACCACTTCATAGGTATAATCTGAACCTTGTTGACTTAATCATTTGTCCTTTATATGAGACGATTATTATTTTCATATGTCTTCATTCCATCTGTACTTTATGAATGACTTACTAGTTTGATTATTATGTTCATATGTCTTCATTCCATTTGTCCTTTATATGAGACGATTATTATGTTCATATGTCTTCATTCCATCTATTTTTATGCTTGCTTATATCTTCTTTTTATGCAGTTCATTGTATGTCTGTATGCTTGCTTCTATCTTCTTCTTTTTTATTTTCCTTGGTAAAGCTTGACTTCACCTATTGGTACCCTGGCTAATCAATTGTGAAATTTCTTACAGCTCCGTTTGAATAGTGCTGGACATATAATTTCTTACAGCTCCGTTTCTCAAGGATTTAAGGTGATTGCTGGTGTCAGTGAGACTCTTGAATAACGAGGTGAGAAGTGATGATTCTTAGCTCTTTTATAGTTGAAAATGCATTCTTTTATATGGATGTGTAACTCTCAGTTACACAAGTTAGGTGCATCTGTAACTCTCAGTTACACATGATATATGCATGTGTAACTCCTTTTTACAGTAGACAGATGCATGTGTAACTCCTAGTTACACATGATAAAATGAACAAAGTTTCAACCAAAATTTTTTGCATGCTACGTATCCAAGTCATATGCATGTGTAACTGTCAATTACACATGACAGATGCATGTGTAACTCCCAGTTACACATGCTAAGATAGGTTATCATTAACTTTTCAGTGATCTTTGTTCTATAATTTTTCCTTACAATTGTTCTATGTAACTCCTCATCTTTTGACGTTAACTTCGTATCGCATATAGGAAAATTTGAGCTTCATATCATGGATGGAGAGTTTGCTGATCCTCAGATTGTAGTTATGCTTGTTGAAAACGAGAAGGGGAAGACGACATTTCTTTGCTTGCTGGTACACCTTTTCAGATCACTCTCTTATTGTTTTTAGTTTCAAATTCTATGTCTAAACTGCGCATTTATTCACATTACACAAGTAGGGTGCATGTGTAACTTCTAGTTACACATGTTATGTTCTTGTGTAACTCCTAATTACACAAGTAGGATGCATGTGTAACTCTGAATTACACTAGAAAGATGCATGAGTATCTTCTAGTTACACATGCCAATTATGAACAAACCTTGTAACCAAAAAATTACGCATGCCAGTTACACAAGATTTTATGGATGTGTAACTCTTAGTTACACAAGTCAGGTGCATCTGTAACTCTCAGTTACACATATTATATGCATGTGTAACTCCTCTTTACACTAGACAGATGCATGTGTAACTCCTAGTTATACATGCTAAAATGAACAAACTTGCAACCAAAAAATTCCACATGCTAGGTATCCAAGTCATATGCATGTGTAACCGTCAATTACACATGATAGATGCATGTGTAACTCCAAGTTACACATGCTAAGATGGGTTATCATGTGTCTTTTCTATGATCTTTGTTCTATAATTTTGCCTTACAATTCTCATATAATATCATTTTTTTGCTTTTTATTCATCCAACCTAATCCATGGATGTTTATTTCGTTGCAGATATGCAAACATTTTGGAATGAGGAAGACAAGAAAGAAAGGCAAAACTTCTAGTATAGGGTTAAGTGGCTTATTTCTAGTGTTTTAACTCATTTATTGTGTTCAATAACAACCGATTACTATAGCTGGTAAACATAGATATTATTGTAAATTAATATTAATGCGATAGATGTATTTTTTGTATATTTTTTTTCTTCTGTTGTGTAATTGTTGACTACACATCCCATATGCATGTGTAACTTGTGGATACACTTGTCATATGTATGTGTAACTTCTTGTTACACATGTCATATTGATGTGTAACTTTTAGTTACACACTATTGAATACACAACATGAATGTGTAACTTCCAGTTACACTTGAAATATCAATGTGGTCGGAGGTGGTGGTGAGCGGTGGTCGGTCGACGGTGGTGGTCGGAGGTGGTTGGTGGCGGTGGTGGTCGGAGTTGGTTGCCGGCAGTGGTGGTCGGAGGTGGTTGGCGGTGGCTGTGGTGGTCGGAGGTGGTTGGTGGCGGTTGCCGGCGGTGGTGGTCGGAGGTGGTTGGCGGTGGCTGTGGTGGTCGGAGGTGGTTGGTGGTGGTCGGAGGTGGTTGGTGGTGGTCGAAGGTGGTTGCCGTCGGTGGTGGTCGGAGGTGGTTGGCGGTGGTTGGAACATCATCACATAATATTTTAATAATTTTGGGCCAAAATTTAAATTTTATTTAATTATGGGCTTGACCATATGCATAAGGGTATCAAGGTCTTTTAATAATTTGGGGCCTAGATTTAAACTTCTTTTAATTAGAATGATCTTTTGTGGACTACCCAAAAAAAGTGGGGGACTACCCATCAGTTTTTGGGGAGGATATTAGAAGTAATATTTGGTCACCCCTTATAAAAAATATATATACCCACTTTACCCTTGATGATAAACTTGGTTAGTGATTAGTTCAAAACTGATTAGTGATTAGTTAAAAAGTGATTAGTGATTAGTGATTAGTGTTTTATAAGTTGGATTTTTTGTTTTTAACATTTTTTTTGAGAGATAAGAAGAAGAAGGAAATAAGAAAAAGAAGATGGGTGAACCTCAAAAATCTTTTTTTAGAGTTTAGTAATTATGATATGAGTGATTCATGTGATGATACCTTAGATCTTTTTCTTTAAGAGCCACAACAAGAGTATGATGTTTTGGGTACTCATGGATACTTCAAATTTAGTTAATGGTGCTTGAATTGGCCAAAACATTCCTAAAAATGAACAATTTACAAATTGATTTCTGTTTGGTTTACAAAGTTCGGCTATAACATTTGAAGAACAGGTTACCGAACTCATCTGCAAGTGTAGTTCGGTTAATGTTTCTAAAAACACAGGTAGCCGAACTCAGCTTTAATGGAGTTTTTTTTGTTTCAGAACAAGTTCGGTTAGGAAAAAAAAATTACAACGTAACCGAACTAAAAGTTCGGTTGGGAAAAAAATATGAAAAAAGTTGCGACGTAACCGAACTCAATATATAGGTTTTCAGAGAAAAGTTCGGTTAGGAGAAAAAAATTGCGACGTAACCTAACTAAAGTTCGGTTAGGAAAAAAAATTTGCGACGTAACCGAACTTTTCTCCGAAAGAAAAACCTCCATTAAAAGTTGAGTTCGGCTAGTTCGACAAAGTTTTTCACATAATTCCTAACCGAACTTCTCTCTGCAACTTACATTTTCAACTCATTTTAATGATTACTTCTCATTTTTGCAACCAAAAACGAATGAAAAGTAATGGGTTTGTTATAATTTTGATTTTGTTTTGTTAATGATTTAAATTAAGCTATATATTGTGGTAGGTGGTGGTGGTGGTTCAAGGTGGTCGGTGGTGGTGGTGGTGAGCGGCGGGGATGATGGGAGGAGGTGGTTATATATATAGGTGGTGGTGATGAGAGGAGGTGGTAATATATATATATATATATATATGTTAAGGATAGGTTAGTCATTTCCACATTTTAGGACACTCCTTATCATTGTAGGGTGGACATTTGTATCACTGGGTAGTCCCCCACTTTTTTTGGGGAGTCCCCAAAAGATCCTTCTTTAATTAAGGGTATCATATTATGGGTTATCTATGGGTTGGGCCTTAGCCTAATTTTCCCAAAAGAAAATAATAAACTTGATAAGAAAATTAAAACGGGTCATGGATAACCCAGGATATCCATCCAATAGTTGATGGCATCTAAAAGATCAGAAACGTCCATGTATTGCCATATAACTGTCCTAATACCTTGTCAGATATTGTAAAACATGGGCCTGTCAAGGGATCCGCCCTCCATAAGTAAATGCGGACACAATTGTGGAAAGTGAGCGCTTTCCAGTAGTAAGGATTTTCTTCTTGCTTCTAAATGTCATTTGATAGATAATGTTAGGCATCCAAATTGATAGTCTATACATATTTTCAATTGATACTGCATCAAAACTGCAACAAAAATTCTCTTCATTCATCTATAAATTTCACAATAACCTACGAGCAAGTTCTCTATGATAACAAGCATGTTTCCATTCTGTCATGCAAACTTGCAAAATTTCCTTTTGTGCTGTTAAATTCATTAGAACTTATATATTTTCACCCAACAAACTTTACTGTCAACTTCTTCTTCTTTTCAATTTATGTAGACGTTCGTTCTTCATGGAAATAGAAACTGTAAATGTAAATTATGCACTAATAGATATTCCTGAATGCTCTACAAGTAGTTTCCCAGTGTTCCCTTGCTAGCCTTTCTTTTAATTTGGATTCTAGCACCTTTGCTTGTCGATCTCTTTCTTCTTTTTCAGCTTGAAGCCGTTCCTTCCAGTAGTCAGGACATCTGTACGAGATAGCCAAACATTTGTTTCAAATGAAATTAAATTTGAACTCCGAGGGCGGGATTGTAGTAACAGCAATGCATTCTCCAAACTTACCTTCTACTTAATAAGTTGTTAAGTTCGTGCAAGTGTACAGCACCTCTGAATACTCCTTCCTGTAATCCCATTTTAGAACTTCAGATGGAGCTTTCATATTCTTTCACAAGAATTTTAGTTCGAAAATACATCTAGTGACATATTTTGTCTATCACTCGTTAACGGAGTAAAATTACGGCGGTAAAACAATTTGGTAGTGTAATTTACCTCTCGACATAGAGGGCACTTGGCCTTGGGGTTTGCTGCCTTAAGTTCATCTACGATTGCAACTGCCGAAGCAGAACAAGCACACACGTTACAGAAGATGTGGCCGCAAGTAAGAGAAACCACTCTGAATACCCGGTCCTGATACAAGTACAAAAGATCATCGTTGAGAGCCAATATACTACGACTAATGGTAACGAATTACTTGACCATTGAACTTACCAAGCATATGGAACAAGTCACGTCAATCTCGAGCTTGACAGAATCAAACAGCAAAAATGTGAGTGATGGCCTTCCACCTTCAAAGGTGACCGAACAATCTTCAACCAATCTTGGTAAATCTTTTGTCTCATTACTACTCTCCGTTAAGTTAATGTGAAAGGCTATTAGCTCACGTAGCCACGGGGATTGAAAGATGTCAATATGCATACTTTGTGCTTGTGATCTGAATGCTTGTCCTTGTTTCGAGTAATGAATCTGAATGTTAACGAGAAAGCAAGAAATCGTCACGCAAGTGATAACATAGAGTAAAACAGCTAATCAAGATTTCATGTAACTCTTAAAAGACATACCTTGTCATATTTCTTAAGAATTTTCCTCATGGCAATGGCATTGATCATCGCATAAGTAACCAACTCTTTTCCTTCTTCAATCATTGCAAGATGATGTCCTTGTATGTTGCTCTTAAACCATATGAAATACTTTCTAAAACCCAACGACAAATGAAGTTGGAGTAATTTTTGCGCCCGTTCGTTAAAATGTCCAACAATTGCAGACATCTCCCTGCGGAGAGATGGGAAGAATGTCTCGTCGCAAACTACACAAAGAAATTATTCATTATAAAACCAGTTAGAAGCATTCCTTAATTGAAACAGGTTAATAACTAGAATAGATCAAACAGTATATTTGATTATACCTGAGCATTGGTGACTTTGATGAGATTGAGGATGATCTCTTTTACATTTTTCCAGCATCTGCTTTAGTTTCTTATATCCAACACAAGGTAAATCATTTGTTCGTTCATTCATGTAATACTCTTGGTATCTCTTACAAAACTTCAATTCTTCTCCGTTTCTACGTACGTTTAAAGAACTCAAATCCATTAGATTTTTCTTTTGGACAGTTTCTTACTAAAGAGAGCGTGTTATGCAGACGAACTCCACAGTCTTATGTTATTATACCAATGGTTAGGGATAAGATTGATCAAAATTTTGAATGTTTCTCATAATAGTAGTAGGACAATATGATAATGCAGTCAAAAGAATTAGGTATAATGCATCAATCGGTGATTAGGTAAAAGGTACTATCACCATCGTTTAGGAATAATCAACTACTTCTTGACAAAGTTCTAGGAATAAACGGTAGATACAAATAATGATGCATCCACGACTTGAACTACATGACCATCATTTACCAAGAATGGAATACTTTAAGCAAATTCAAGCCGCGTACTGCATGTCCATACAATGCAAGTATCACAAGCAAAATACAAAAAGAAAAAAAGAAAAGAGAAACTTGGGTTGTTTCCGCAGTGTGTATGAGCATATTGGCTTTGCCTAATTCTTCTCTGTCGAGTGTTGACGTATACAGCTCTCTTCTTTTTTTTATTTATCCCCGTTTCAGGAGAAAATAACAAGAAGAAGGAACTTAACTTAGTGCGCACCACCAAGGGTGGTTAGTCTTGGTTGGTGTTGGTTTTTGGTACTCAATTATTAACAATGTTTCTTCAATAATATTTTCCTTTTCGAATCAAAATAAAATAACGTTATTAACAATGTTGAAACAGTGAACAAAATGACAACATAATGGAAGATGTCACTGAAACTACAAAAGAATCTTAACAAATTCATTTTTATTTTTGTCGTAAAGATGCAGTACTGGACAAAGTTTATTTCTTACTGCTGAACCGCAGTTAAAGTCTAGCAATCATCTACTAGATTACTATGACGGGTATAGTCATTGACGTGCCATGATGGAGCAACACTGCATTCAGCGACCTAGCAAATAAAGTTACATTATCAGGCAATGAAGCGACATGAAAGCTAAGACAAAGAAGGATATTTGACACATGCAACATTATGCCATAGTGTCGCAATCCAGAGTTATCCCAGATCAAGCAATGTATTATAGATGATGTATAAGTTATGGGATGATTTAGGCATTGGTCCAAGCATTGGCCAAGACTTGAACAGTGCATGCGCAGCAGTGATGTTGACAAACGCCGCATTGTTATCTATTGCTCGGCAAAAAGAATGTCAGTGATGCATATATATCATAAAAAGATGAGCCAAGCAACAGAGTAAGGCATGAATGGCGTGACTCTATTTATATGGTAGCACCTAAGTGAGTTAAGTGCATGGCCAGACAACTATAGCGCAATAATGGCGCTACATTGACTCAGGCTGACGGTTACGAGTAAGTTATGCGGCATCTCCAATGACATGTGCGAAATCAATTGGCAAGACAACACAAAAGTTAGCAGATGAAAAACACTTTGACGGTTAGGATATCTGCCTATGGAAAGATGGTTATCCATAGGCTCTGCATATCGCACACGGTTTGACTATATACGTTCTTGGCACTATAAATAGACCATATGTTCAACCTTTGTGATTGGAAGTCTTCGAATAACAGAGGCACCGATATTGTTGTAGAGTGAGTTTAAGCTTAGTTAGGCAATAAGTTTGTAAGTCCATTGACAAGACTTTTGTA
The DNA here is from genome assembly GCA_023529315.1 of Papaver bracteatum. Classification (NCBI taxonomy): domain Eukaryota; kingdom Viridiplantae; phylum Streptophyta; class Magnoliopsida; order Ranunculales; family Papaveraceae; genus Papaver; species Papaver bracteatum. The sequence goes on from JAJJWX010000127.1 coordinate 2,152,498, forward strand.
CTCTTCCCCTAAGTTAATGCGAAGGATTTTCGTTAGCTTAAAGTTTGTCTATCTGTTCTTGTTATTCGTAAGTACTCTCATTAGTCATTTCTGTGAAGCACAAATCATGGCACTACCCCATGTTTGTAGTATGGCCTACAGTGGGAGGTAAAGAGAAAATCAAGTAAGTCTTTTGTTGTCTACCTGATAGGAGTGCTGTTGTTTGCATTGGTGAAAACTAAGGCCGAAGTACGAGCCTTTTCACTGAACCGATGTGCTGTCTGGTCACACTCTAGCCAAAAATAGCAAGGTGCATTTGCGGATGTGACAACTAGTATAGCGGTTAAGAAATGATAATCAGATGAATTGAACTATGCCAACCAGGGCTGTCTTATAGACACCTAGAGCCTAAAATTCAGAAGGCCCAAAACCAATAAAAATGTTACAATTTTATATTCCCTTCTGTTTTTTTTATCTGTCCTCTATTCCATTTTAATCTATCTATTTTTATGTGTCTGCTTTTGATCATAGACATATTTTCTCATTAAATTATCAAATATATGCTTAATTTTTTTATAATTATAAAATTATTTTTGATATAAACCCAATCCAAAATCATTAACAGTATCTCGATATATAAAGAAACAAATCTATTTAATATCTTTTGTATTAATCTTCATTCCCTTTTTTTTAATTAAAATATTTATGGTTAACCAAAAATAAAATTGAAAGTATAACCAAAATTAGTGGGAAGATATTTGTTTTCTTCTTATTTTAAAATTTTCAAAAAATAATAAAATTACCCGATACTTTCTTTTTATATATATCACACTTCTTAGTTTTAATTTTAATAGTAATCCATCATTTAATAAAGGTAGTCACTACATTTCCTCCGGTCTTCTTTATATTTTGACTTAGTCGAAACTGGCAGATAAAAAAGACAGAGGGAGTATATATATTAACATATATAGAGAGAACTGCAACATGGATTAGCCCGTTGGCCAGGAACCTGACTCTTATATTTAGGGGTGGGATTTGGGTTGGGTTAACCCACCCAACCCGAAAGTTGGGCGGATATGGGCAACATATTTCAAAACTTTGGGCAAGCTTGGGCATAAATTTTACAAACCAGAGTTAAATTTGGGCAAGCATGGGCACAAATATTTTTAACCCAAGCAACCCGCCCAACCCGAAAACCATGATATAATTATATAAAACTATTTTTATAATTGGTATTATTATCTATTTAGAGTAATTTTAGATTATTATCTTCAAATCTAATAATGAAAATATAAATTATATCCATCTCATTAATCATTCAATATGAAAAGAAATTATATTATTGTAAATAATCTTCAGTTATTTGGAAATTTAAGATAAATGGAGCAATTGAATCTTATTATTACTAAAATTTGTTATTGTCATATTAATAAAATCGTATATCTAGTGAAACTTGGGCCAACCCGAGGAACCCGGGGAACCCGAGGAATATAACTTGGGCGGACTTGGGGAGTACCTCCATGGGTTCCACGGGTTCGATGGGCAATCTGGGCACAAGATTCCTAGCTCGGGTCTGCCTCGGCCAAGCCTTCTAACCCGCCCAACCAACCCAAGTCCCACCCCTACTTATATTTGAGGTCAATGGATCGAGTCTCCGTTTGCGTTCAAGATTTTGGAGATGCGATCATGAAACCTCCCCTCTTATTATGTAAATTATGGGTTTGAGCTGGGTCTGCTCAGGGGAATAGGCTTAGTGACTTTGAATCTTTCAGGGAAAGATCCAGGCCTATGCCATGTATCAAACAAGACAAGACAGAAAGAGATCTGGTATTGTGTTTTAGGTGCTTCAAAAGATCAATTATAACATTTGATTATTGCTCGAAAATTATTTGCTTAATGGGTATTGTGTCAACACGATGCTGATGGTGTTTTGAAGTTCTCCGTGCCTAAATAAAGTTTCTATGTGGTACCCCAAAATCTAGTTAGTATTTTTCCAGGAGCTATTGAGACTATTTTAGTAAAATTCAACTATCTCAATTCCCGAGCAATTGCACCAAAAATCCGAGGTCCTTTTGGATTTCCTTCTTGATCAATGACAAATACGGCATTGTCATCATATCGTATTATCATACCGTTTCCTAAATAAAGTTTCTATGTGGTGCCCCAAAACCTAGCTAAAAACAAGAGTTCTTTTTGGTTTTCCTTCTTGATCAATGACAATTGGGCATTGTCATCATAACGTATTATCATACCGTTGCCTAAATAAAGTTTCTATGTGGTACACCAAAACCTAGCTAGTATTTTTTGCGAACGTATCAGAACCTATCGAATACGTACCATACGTCCGAATAACTTAAATTCTAGGGAATATTATCTATATACACCTACTATGAGACCCCTTGCAAAAATACCCTTATGAACTTTACAAATATCCCTAAGCCTAATACATTACTAAAATACCCTATTTTGTATAGTATATATACAAAACAACCACCACCACTATTCAAAAAAAATAAAAAATATCTTTAATGCCCACACCACTGTCCACCGCGTCCCACCACCACCACCACCGACGACCACCACCACCAACAACCACCACCACCGACGACCACCACCACCACCGACCACCACCACTGAAGACCACCATCGCTAACCACCACCACCGTCAACCACCGCCGCCGCTAATGAATACCACCACTGTCCACTACCACCGCCGCCGCCAACAACCGACACCCGCCGCCGCCGCCAACCATCACCGCCGTCAACCACCATCGCCGCCGCCAACCACCACCACCATGTGGAGTCAACTTGCTGAAGTTGTTTCCATATAGGAGGCAACTAGCTCAAGTTGTCTTCAACAATAAAGGCAACTAGCACAAAGTTGTCTTCAAAAAGTGAAAGCAACTAGCCTAAGTTGTCTCTAAAAATAAATAAAAATTATACACAAATAAGTGAACCTAGTGTGAATGGAACACACATCTTCTGACATATAGTCAGTTGTGCTACCATTTCACCACAGGTTCGCCACACCATCAGTGTTCAACCAACAATTCAAACAACCACCATACAACACCACACCCTCCATCTCTTCTACCGCAACTCTACCTGTTACAGCTTCATGACCACAACCGTTTATGCACACTTGCAACATGAGCCAATAGCTGCAGTCACTTCCATGCCCCTATTCAAACACCATCAGCAACACACAAGCAGTAACAACTTCAATGTCTGGATTCATATTGAGTTTCTTTTCAACTTCCTAAGCATTCATCTACTCTCTTGACTTTAAAGCATGAGCACCAGCAGCACAACCATTATCAGCAACTCAAAACAACCTTGTGTTACCATTGCACCACAAATTCGTCACAAATACTCTAAGATATATGTATAAGATAATTTCAGATGAATAAATGGACCCAAAAACATAACCAAGTTGCCTCCGAACTGGAATCAACTAGCTCAAGTTGCCTCCAAAAGTGAAAGCAACTTGGTCAAGTTGTCTTCAAAGTTGGAAGCAACTAGCACAAGTTGTCTCCACATATTAGAAGAAACTTGGTCAAGTTGTCTCCAAATATTAGAAGCAACTTGGTCAAGTTGTCTTGATAGGTGAAAGCAACTAGCCCAAGTTTCCTCCATATTTGGAGGCAACTAGCCCAAAGTTGTCTTCAAAACAAAAGCAACTAGACCAAGTTGCCTCAAAAAAATGAGTGAACCTAGTGTGAGTCGAACACACATCTATTGACATACATAAAGTTGTGCTACCATTGCACCATAGATTCATGCATAACACAATATAACATGCACATAAAAAACTGCAACTGCACCAGTACCATCACCTCACACTTCATAATCATAACCTGCAGCTCCATGCCTTCCACTTATGCCATCTCCAACTGCAACTGCGCCAGTACATCTTCAAGCATAACTGCTAAACCAAATCCATCTCTGCGTGTCTTTCCACAGTACAAACCACTTCAACTCTGCTTGTAGCTTATGCAACAGCTTCAATCCTTCTCTGCAACGACCATCAAAATATGTATACATAGATACTTTTTGTATGTCTAAAAAGTGTTAAAACACAGTAGAGATTATAGAGCAGCAACAAATGGATATGCATAATTAGTTTCTTTGGAATTAATTATTACGAGAAAATTGAGTATAAGCACCAAAATTATGAATATTCTTACAAGAAGAATGTATAAAAGAAGTGAAAAGATAATATAACAAGCCAACCTGCACACACAAAATTATGAGTTCCCTTTTGGCAGATGCACTGAATCCATTTTCCACAAGCACAAGAACTAAAATGTGCACTGAGTACTGATGGAGCATCGCAGGTTCATCTAATATGTCTTCCACAACCAGCACAAATGCATCTCATGCTCCACACCTAAATCCTCCACTTCCACCAGCATCACCTCCAACTCCTCTATCATCACCAATGGCAATAGCACCGCCAATCTAGGTTTTCATTATACATTAATTGGTACTTTTTCAGGTTCTTCTGCCACTCCCAAACTTCAAACCATGCTGCAATATTCACCAATCAATAGTATTAGTACCTCTAACACCTGCAATCAACAAGAACAGTGGAAATCAAAGATAAAAAATCTATATAATTTGAAATTTGAGCTTGATTTTATAAATTTAGACCTAAAGTTGTAGGTCAAATCTAAAAGAAAAATGTTGAATTCGCACACATACAGAACAGATCGAAATTCAAGTTGAATCAATAATATCGAGATGAATCAAACCGAGCTAAACACATAATTCAAGTTGAATCAAATCACAAATTGAAAAACATAAAAACAAAAATTAAATGAATAGATTAGATTAGATTGGATTAGATTAGATTTTAAGGTTCAATTATTCAAAGATCTCAAAGTTTCTTACCGATATTACCAGAAATCGAAACTCAAAATGAAATCTCCCAGTCTCCACAAATCTTCAACTTGAACTTGGAAATCCCTCTTGAAACAGAAAAGAAGAAGAAGATGATGATGATGATGATGATGATGATGATGATGATGATTTTCTCTCGATTTCAGTTGAATCTTAAATTGATTTTTCCGACGAAAAATTATTTTTCCTTGATTTTTCCGATGAAATCGTGCTGTTGCTGGTATAAATTGATTAAGTTGATGTGAATCAACACAAACTAATCTTCCAAAATCTTTGAAACTAGATTCAAAATCATATATACACTGAATTATTTGGCTTCAGCGAATCGAACATGCAAAGATCTCTCTAAAATTTCTCTGAAATTATAAAACCGGAAACTAAAAAATCAGATCTATCGATCTCTGAATCTGTGAAATCAGTATTTCACTTATGAAGAAGAAGAACAATTAATAGCCAGTTGAAATCGAACTTGCAACGGAGGCGGAGGGGTGGTGGTGATGGCAGAGGCGGTGGTGTTGCAGAAACAGAAGGAAAGAGAAGACGGAGATGGTGGTGGCTACGAAGATGGAGTATAAGAAGAAGAAGAAATAAAGAAGAGGCTGGAGTATAAGAGTTAAAAGGTTAAAAATGGAATTATGTGAATTATTTTTCTGTTAATAATTTCACTTCTGCCATTAGGGGTATTTGTAAAGACTCATAAGGGTGTTTGTGCATGACCCATGGATAGTAGGGGCATAAATAACATTCCCACTAAATTTTAAATTCCGACCCTGGTATGCGGATTATATGGGGCTCCCGAACTGTGCGTATTATTCGTGGCGGATCAAGATTCGGCTTATTAATTCGCCTAGCTTTGAGAAAGCCCGTATAGAAAATATCCTACTGGGCCTAGCTAACTCAAGCCCAACTTCCATTTCCGTTGCTTATAAAGTGTTTTTCCCAAAAACTATTATAAAAGATAAATTCTCATGACTTGAGGCTCCCTTGTACCGCCTCCGAACCACTAGAACTAAGGCTACTATTCCTGGTTGATGTATTTTATGATTTTTAATACATATTACATTTATAACACAAATCATACCACTCCACCACTAAAATTTTATTAGTTAATAACAACGAATTTTCAATATAGAGCTCAAATTAGTAAAATGAATTATACACGTATGTATCACGTTCCGATTTGATGTCGAATCTTGACCCACTGAACAGATTTTGACCGAATCCGAATACTCTGAATCTGTATAATACCCGTACGTTTGCCTTACCGAACTAGTCTCTCTATCCCGAATTGCTAACTAGGCCCTTGAATACTTTAGCTCAATAATTGGTGGGCCGTAAATGATTCCTTAGGGCAAAGCCCGTAATTATTGAAAAAAACTTATACTCCCCTCGTCCCTAGATAAATGACCTAGTTCAAGTTTGTACAATTCTTAAGGCAAGGGGAAGAGAAAAGTATTTTAAATATCTTTTTTTTACAATTATACCCTTATTAATAATAACTACTAGTAAAACTTAAAAATAATTTATCTCCTAAACCATACCATGGATATTCGTAAACTTAACACCATTGAAAGCATTTTAAATCACATACTTAACGAATGTACTTAACGAATATAAACATGCATGATTATTAAATTATACATATTTTTTATACAAGTAATAATCAATTAAAAGGGTAATTTAAAAATATCCTCTTGTTTAATTATACTAGATTTTATGCCCGTGCTACGCACCGGGCAAACCCGAAAATCATCATCTGCCCGTCATGCATTTTTATTTGATGTCGCAAATCTTTGCCTCGCCCTGTCATTTAGAATTTTTGATTACGGCTCGGCTCCGCCTCGCCCCCCGTCCTTTGTTATAATTAAAGAGTGATTACACAAAGCCGCACATGAGGGTACCAAGCACGAAGTAATGTTTAAGAACGGTAGTTAAATAACACTTAAAGCTAAAATGCTACAATGTTATCATTTCCAAAAATATAGAATGATATCCATAGTCATACCTCAAAATATGTATCAATAATAAGTTGTACCAATAAATAACACTTAAAGCTAAAATGCTACAATGTTATCATTTCCAAAAATATAGAATGATATCCATACTTCAAAAATATGTATCAATAATAAGTTGTACCAAATAGAGTGAACCCATCAATTTTGACGGGTTAAGGAGTTCAGTAAGCCAAATTTTGACGAGATTTTATTTTTAATAGGATAGGTTTTGCTATTCAAAAAGGGCTAGCGGCACAGCTTGTCGCTCGCTTGCCTAATATGTAATTTTTATCTTTTAATATAATTTTCTAATTGAAGGTAAAATATGAAGAGTGTAACTTTTTCCCAATTAAACGAAAAAAAAATAAAAATAGTGCACATCCATGTTGCACAATTCATAATCATAGTTCCACAATTAAGAGCCACTTCCAACAACAGCACCACTGCCATAACACATAAAAGTTCCAATGTCAGAGAGGGAGTATTGGAACAGAGAATCTAATATTGGTGACGCTCCTACCAATACTAAGTATATTGGTGCTTCCAAAAAGGTTGTGGGCTTCAGCTAGTAACAGATTACAAAGAGGGGATAGTAATGAGATTTCACTCATAAAACAATATAGGAAAAACAATATTCCGGAATACAAATACTGCTTCACACAGATCAGCAAGGAATGTAGCTATGACTGAATCATTATCATATCAGCCGCTTGGCCTTCATCTTAGTGACATTGTATAACCCTCTGTCTAGGGCTGTCAATGGATGCTAACGAAACGGATAATGCCTCTGCCGCTGCCGTTGCCATTAAAAGTTGGCGGATATCCGTTATCCGCTAATATCCGGCGGAAATAAGAAATCAGTTCCATTGCCGTTACAGTTACTTAACGGGATATCGGATAATTTTCCATTGCCGTCCCTTGACAAGATAAGGATTTGCTTCACAGAAAAATCTCTCTTTGCCTTGCTCGCAACAGTTCAATTGTCTCCACCATCGATCCAACAACATTATCAGACAAACCCCTTTCTCCATCTTGTTTCAGCTCAAAGACAAAAACCCAATTTCAATTCAATCTAGAAACCCATTATTGTCACTGTAATTTCAAATTGAATGTGAACCCAAGCTTCACCATCTTCGTATCCATCTTCCCTGTTCGATTCAAACCCTAAATTTCAGTTTCAATGAACTCTCAGAAACAGCTACCATTAACTCCATGCAATTCATAACCCCAAGCTCAATCGAACCCACTGATGTAGTGATGTTGCTGTATTCACTATTGCCACCAGTTTGAGATCAAAACCATTGCAAACTCGTACCATTTTCTCCTTTCTCGGTTGCTGTTGTAAAACGCAAATTAAACACCACCAGCTCCTAATTTCGACCATATGAGACCACTCCCAACTGATTTCAGGGGAACTCAGTTAACCCCAGCAACTGTATCGACAACCATTCTCAATCAAGTACCACCAGATGCGATGTCGATCCCCAGCAACAGCATGCACAAAGGGTGTTTGCAAAAATTCCTCAACCATCAAGTTGAGCATGGCAGTGATATGGATCGATGAAATGGACAGAGAATTAAGAATTTACACGTGCAGTACGCACGTTTCCGGATAACGGAACTAAGCCTAACGGAAATGCTAGTTCCACTGCCGTTATCCGCTAAAGGAATTATCCGTTAACTTATCGGTATCGGATATCCGTTATCCGCTATGTCGGACGGTAGCGGTAACGGCAACCGGATTATCGGTATCGTATTTCGGATTATCGGTTTCCATTGACAGCCCTACCTCTGTCCCAGCTGCAGGTCTAGTGTAAGAAATCGAGATGTAGTTCATTAGTATCCTGGTGAGCATTGATGATACTGAAACATGATTTATATAACAATTAACATGTTAGTAAAACTATCAGTTCGGCGAATTTCTTCAACCAAAAGCATGTTCCTAATGCTTCCAACCAACTTTTGATTGGGACTATTTAATATATTTTGAGGTGGCAACAATAGTGATCCTATATGTGTCAAAACAAAAGTGATCCCATAGATACCCTTGGAAATATATAATATATAATTTTTAACTTGTGATCTTACCCATTCCAGAAGATATATTTTATCTTGGTCCAAGTCTGTGTCACAATTTGGTCGACCACTAAGAATCTCCAGCGCAACAACCCCAAATCAAAATACATCAGCTTTCTCTGTAAGATGTCCACACATGGAATATTCTGGGGCAAGATATCCTCTTAAAGAGACAGAAAGATAGTTACTTTAGTACTGTTCAAATAAATATCACAGAATGGTATAGTGAAATTATATGTGAGAAAGCTTACATTGATCCTGCCACTCGGGTACTAATATGTGTTTTTATATCATCATATAACTTTGCCAAACCAAAATCTGAAATTTTAGGGTTTAGATCAGGGTCGAGAAGAATATTACTGGCTTTGACATCTCTATGTACAATTCTTGGTCTCGACTCTTCATGAAGATAAGCTAGGGCTCTTGCTGCTCCCACGCAAATTTCATAGCGGGTTGGCCAACTGAGGTGTAAGCCACTCATTCCTGCAAGGTGATGGTTATTAGCAAGAATGATCAAGACCACAATATCCTCATATATGAATGTAAGAATAACTTTATGCCATACCAAAGAGTGCTTGATCTAGGCTTCTGTGTTCGAGATACTCATGAACCAGGAGACGATTTGCCCCCTCAATGCAGCACCCATACAATTTGATAAGGTGGCAGTGCTGTACAAAAGATATGGTAGCAATCTCTGCCACAAACTGGCTTTTTCCTTGATGGAAAGCTACAGAAAGTGTGCCCTGCAGATACCACAATCTAATAAATAACTGGACATTGTTGATAAGATTTTCATCAAAAATAGGAATTGTTGCTCAAGGAGATACTACCCAATTCTTTGTTGTTTTCAACAGTCTTGTAAGTATCCAGTACATCATTTACTGCTCCGCTCAATTTGACAATACAAAAAAGTGCAAGGATTTTGTTTTATCAAGAAGCTCAAATTCACTTGACCTCCTTCAATAAATCTCAATGGGTCTTTGTGATTCCTATTTTCATACGTTAGTATTAGATCATTTATTCTGAACCTCTCTTTATGAATTTGAACCGTCCATTTATTGTGAACCATTTCTGGAAACGTCAGGTAACACTCGGTATGGTAACCTAGCCAAGTCTGGGACTTCTAGAAACGATGGAGATGAAAAAAAGTACAATGTGTATGTGCTCTTTGAAGGACTCATTCCATCAAAAATTTGGCCTTTCCTTTTAATTAATTAAGCTAAGAGAAAAGCTGAACCTTAATTAGTTGATTACCTTGTAAACAGATCCAAATCCTCCCTCTCCTAGCATTTTTGCAGAATTGAAGTCTTCTGTAGCATTTTTCAGTTCTGCATGAGTAAACGTATTTGACCTGTTCTCTATCCCTAGAAGCTCTGCAAAGCAATTTAACATTTGTGAGTACTGGCTCTCAACTTATAAAAAGTGGGATTCCATGTACTAATTTCTACCTTCTTAGCTTGCATCTTCTTAGTAATTATTAAGCATTTGTTACAGAACTGAATTTAAGATGACGCAAGAAAATGATTATACTGAACAAAGGTTTAGTAGCATACATACATACATAATTGAACTTCAAACCTTACTCCAGATAAGTATTATTTACTTTCTTCTTCATCGATATCTGACTTTTTCCTTCTACAATAAAACACCGCAAATATGGCAATACATCTCAACACCGCAACAGAAACTACAATGCCGACAATTAAATCAGTCTTGCTCTTTTTGGGAGCAGCTGGAGGAAGGTTACTGATAGTTGGTTGAAAATCTGACCAGGAAATCAAGAATTAGTAGTTGGCAGAAAATTTTTCGAAACACATGAACTGATATAATTCAATAATGTTAGTTTACCTGGTGTAACACTAATTGCAGAAATGGATGGTCCGTAAGAACCTTGCTTAGGTATGCAGCAAGTCCCTTTCCCAGCCCAAAAAAGATGAATCTCAAGGTAGTTCTGAGATACCTGAACCTTGTAATTCTTCTCAACGACTCTATTAGAAGAACATGGTACATCCACATAGAACAATCTATAGGAATCGAAATTAGATATATTCTATAATCGTTTCTGTGAGATGAATTGTTTGCTTAATGGACAATAATATTTGAACCAAGAAACAAAGACCACTGACGGATCCTAACCATAGGGATCAATAGCCCCACAATGCCGCCCATTTACAATATTCACACCTCCTGATTAAAACTCTTGGGTCTCTCTAGTCTAAATGTTCCCTGTAACTGATCCAAATAACAATGATCTAGACTCCTAACTGAGTCCAACATAACAATACAAAACTAACATTTTTATCAAATAGCTTAATTCAGGGACATAAACCACTAAAGCATGAACATCATGTAGAATGTCAATTCAAGATAAGATGAGCACTTATGACAATACTAAAAAGATATTCTTCCCTAAAAAGCCAAATGTAGAACTATAACTACAGTCCCAATGCATGCTCATAATTTTTGATTTGGCGTGCCTCGGCTTCGCCTCGCCCTAACAAAGGACAGCCATAGCTTTAGCCATTGCAAAATGTTATGTGTCCTTTATTTTTCTGATTCAGGCCAGCCCAATTTTTCTTTGTGGTGAGAAACACTAAACCATGACAATGTCACATCATACAACTAAAACTTATATAATCACAAAATGCAATTACAACCAAAATAATGCATATGCATCTTAAAGTACATGACAATGAAAAAAGAATCAAATAAGCATCAGAAATATGGTTTGGGATGCTAACATTTTCGTTTAGGATAAGCATATCGACACTTCGTTGGTGGACATAAAATCCACTTCCTCCCACTTTTTTGAAACTCACATCTTAACCATGAAGGTTTTAATTTCCTTTCACCATATCAAGCAATCCTTTCTCAAAGCCATTATTTATTTATCTTCATTTTTCCAAAATATCTACTTCACAGCTAAATTTCCTGCTACCCACAATCATAAAAAATAACACAAATGGAGGATGTGGAGGGACTTCTAACATGCAAAACTATTCTCTTCAGGGTATATGTGAATAGCGAACTCTTTGTGACATTTTTATAAATAGTTCTAGTGCCTTAAGGGAAACCTTAAGGGAAACCATAATCACTGTCAACAAAAATCAAGAAGAACTAAAACTTAATGGAGAGTCCACAAAGCTTTAGCTTTATTTAACGCCGTCTTTTTAGTCTCTACTTTTTTCTTCCCAACTTGAAATCCACTTGAACCCTTCTTCTTCTTGGCACTACCATCCACCTTCAAATTAAAATAAATAAAAAGGTTTCATGTTACTCAGTCTAAAAGGAAGACACCAACCCTAAATTAAGATTGATACAGACCATAAATCATACATGGAAATCCAAAGAACTAACACCAACCCATGAAAGCAATAGACAAATACTATCATAAATTGGAGCAATCTTACCTTCATCTTCCCCTCCTTAGCTTATAATTTCTTTGTCTCCTTTTCTCTTTCTTCTTTCTCTCCTAAATTATAAAACACAAATTAAAAAACAAAAATTAAAACAGAGTTTTTAAACAGAAAGAAAATTAGGAATTAATGGGGTTTCTTACTTCTGAGGTCGACTTCATCACGAAGAGTGTTATTGCTGTTCTGATCAAGAACAGCAGAGATCGTGATTCATGATGATTGATGACATTAATTTAGGGTTTTTATCTCTGTAAACATAATCGAAGGATTAGTTGATCAGTGAAGATAATCGATGGAATTGAGATGGGTTTTTACTGAATTTGTTGGTGTTGTTCAATCGATAAAGGAGCAGATTGAATCTGTGATGGGTTTGATGGTTTTAGCTGTTATTGACCTATGGTGATTGTTGCAGTGCATTTCAAGAGTTCTTGGATGATGGCAAGAGTTGGGTTGAGCTCGATTTGCAACCAGATGAAGAAATCAAGTTACAAATGATGATCAAGTTGCTATGGTTCAATCGATTTGAGAAATCAGTCGAGAGAGAAGATCTCGTTGTTGTTGGTAAAGATTGAAAGAGATGATGAAGGAGTTGGAAGACCTGCTACTGCTTAAATCACAGAGAAGAAAGAGTTGATGCTTATATTATGGGTATGTGCTATGGCGGTTGATTTCCTGTGATGATGTGATTGAAGATTGAAGAGGGTTTTGGAAAGCTGAGAAGAATTGTAAAACGGGAGAACCCGTAAAGAAGAAGAAAGAGTGATTGAACTGTAAAATCTAGGTTTGGTATTAGACGGATGTGCTGTACACCTAACTGGCGTTAGTAACGTCCAGTTAATTTTTTTGGTGTAAACCAAGTGTAACAAATTTATAAGCCTAAGTCTTCTACTGAAGTATTGTCTACCCTCTTTTTGTCTGATGGTGTCATAAACGCTCGGTTAAAATTAGGGGGCTTGGACCAATAACGTTCTCTATTAAGGGGGTGTTTTTATAAAAAAACTCTTCGACCAATAACGTTACGACACTTGTCTTCTCCAGAATTGTTATAGTTGAAAGCTTTTATCTAATTTAATTTGAGATGGATGTGACACTCACCGTGCAACGTGGGAGTTTATATGACTTAACCTTTTAAAGAAAGGTGATATGTCATCTATAAGTGAGACACAATTTGAAAATTAATAAGATACCTACTTAGGACGGAGGGAGCATTTGTTATGCCACGCTAAGCATATCAAATTTTGGGCAGTGGATAAATTTATCTAGGTAGATAAAGCTGTCATAGATGATGAAGACGGACGTCTCAAATTGATGCGAGCATCAGCTTAAGTTGGGAAGAGATACGTCTCAACTTGAAATGACCACCTTGATCACCTACGACAACAACTAGATTTTTAAATGGCCAGACTTTCACCTGATAAATATCACACCACTTGAATTTTTTTGTGCTACCAGACTTGAAGCTATTGTTGATAAAATACGAGCTAATAGGGAAACGTAGTACAATTAGTAGTTAATCCAGGAAAAAATGTTCCGCTGCAAGGCAGAAAAGAGCTCAAGTTACCAACCAAAGCTACTAAAACAAAGGAAAAACAATTCACGAGCGCATTGATCGGAAGATACATTTTGATGACCATTCAAACTTTCTCTTGTTATAAAAATAAAAGCTATGTAAATTGCTAAATCCTCTTCTTAAGTATATTTAAGAGCAAAATTTGTGAGGAATTGGTATTGATTAGAGTGAAATTAGATGGAAATAGAAGAGAAATTATAAGAAATTTTGGGTGAATAAGTAGTGATTTAAGATTTGAGAATTGTTAAATTTATAGAAGTTGAAATGATAGTCGTTGGATTAACCTAGCCGTCGTCGGATCATTGAAATCAGAATGTCTCAATATGAGACGATCATTGTCTCAACATGATCCGAGGCCCGGTCTAGACTAGGACGACCATCCCAGTTTGAACCTCTCATCACTTGTTGAGACTTTCGGATCAATCTGAGATAGGATATGCAAACTCCCAAATTTGAGTGTTTGCCAATCCATTTCTGTGGTCTGGCAGTCCGCAGTCCCACTGTGAGGTGGCAATGGGAAAAATATTCTCATTAGCCCATCCCACTGTCTTTAGTCTTATAACTTCATAGCTAGCTTTATGCATGTCCATCTAAAACCATACTCATATTCCTCCTGAAACTACAAAATATGTGCACATCACTTTGCACACTAGCCAAGTGATGGAGCTACAATAATTTTCCTTTTCTTTATTTATTATGGGCAAACAAGCTAGCAACCCAACGATGCAACAACAACCATAAAAGAGAAATAATACATCAGTTGAGACTAGGACTGCACAAAAACCGAGTCAAACCGAGACAAAACAGAATAAATCTGACCGAAACCGAGTCGAACCGTTCATCCAATGGTCGGTCATAGTTTGAGTTTCAATAACCGTTAGATCTTCGGCTCGGTCAACAGTTTGACCATCCAAACCGACCAAACCGAACCCTTTAAACCGGGGTAATTGTAGTCATTGATATAAACTTTAATTGAATCCTAGTGTTGTATCTAGCTTAATATGTTACCTAACCTAAACCCTAAAGAACGCAACTTCTTACCTTTTCTCATTCTCTATTACCGCCTCCATCATCCTCCACTGCTACCTCACCACCATCAACACCCTATAGACTAATTTTACAGTATTTTTTATGGATCTGAGATTTGGGTTTGTTTTTTTTTTTTTGAAGCAGAGATTTGAGGTTAGTGTTAAGAGTATTTGTTATGCTAATTTTATTAGGAAGTGAAAAATAGAAGTACATAGGGTTTTAATTATGAAAAAACGGGGGTTTAATAACCACACCCAATATTTCGATTAGCAATCTGTATGGACAAACTCCGAGTTACTTTACTAGAGAATCAACTAGACAGTCAGACTCAATCTAGATAAAAATATCTCAAGGAGTTATTATCTCAATCTCTCAATTTGATCTATACTCAAGCAAATAGAATCTACGAGTCTTTATCAAAGAGAGATAACTTGGATGGTACCAAAGACCAATATCCAAGTGTCAATTAATTTAAATCGACAACCAAAAGGTCGGATATTATAATTGATTGAACAACGCACAACCTGTATTATTTCAATTATATAACAAAATATAATGCGGAAAATAAATAACACAAACACTAGAAATTTGTTAACGAGGAAACCGCAAATGCAGAAAAACCCGGGACCTAGTCCAGATTAAATATACATTATATTAAGCCGCTATAGACACTAGCCAACTCCAAGATAACTTCGGTCTGGACTGTAGTTGAACCCAAACCAATCTCACACTTATCCAAGGTAAAGTTATGCTCCTACGTCTCTGATTCCAGCTGGATGCTACATACTTGATTTCCTTAGTTAATCTCACCCACAACCAAGAGTTGCTACGACCCAAAGTAGAAGACTTTAATAAACAAATCTGTATCACAAAGAAAAGTCTATAGTAATAGATAAATACGTCTCCCACGAATATACCTATGAGTTTTGTTCTGTCTTTTGATAAATCAAGGTGAAAAGGAAACAATTGATAAAACCAGACTTATATTCCCGAAGAACAGCTCAGCTTTATCAATCACCTCACAATAAACTTAATCGACGCAGCGAAGAAGATTATTGAGGAATCACAAACGATGAGATGAAGTGTTTGTGACTACTTTTATATCTTTCCTATCGGAGATAGAAATCTCAAGCCAATTATTCCAATTGTACTCGTACGATAGAAGAAGCAAGTGAAAAATCGGGGGTCTAACAACCACACCCAATATTTCGATTAGCAATCTGTATGGACAACTCTGAGTTACTTTCTAGAGAATCAACTAGACTCAATCAATAGAAAATAACTCAAGGAGTTATTATCTCAATCTCTTGATTTGATCTTTACTCAAGCAAATAAAAGCTGCGAGTCGTTATCAAAGAGAGATAACTTGGATGGTACCAAAGACCACTATCCAAGTGTCAATCAATTTAAATCAAAAACCAAGATGGTCGGATATTCTAATTGATTGAACAACACACAACCTGTATTATTTCAATTATATAACAAAATATAATGCAGAAAATAAATAACACAGACACCAGAATTTTGTTAACGAGGAAACCTCAAATGCAATAAAACCCCAGGACCTAGTCCAGATTAAATATACATTGTATTAAGCCGCTATAGACACTAGCCTACTCCAAGCTAACTTCGGTCTGGACTGTAGTTGAACCCCAATCAATATCACACTTATCCAAGGTACAGTTATGCTCCTACGCCTCTGATCCCAGTAGGATACTGCGCACTTGATTCCCTTAGATGATCTCACCCACAACCAAGAGTTGCTACGACCCAAAGTCGAAGACTTTAATAAACAAATCTGTATAACACAGAAAAGTCTACAAGGATAGATAAATTCGTCTCCCATGAATAAACCTATGAGTTTTATTCCGTCTTATGATAAATCAAGGTGAATAGGAACCAATTGATAAAACCATACTTATATACCCAAAAAACAGCTCAGATTTATCAATCACCTCACAATAAACTTAATCGACGCAGCGAAGAAGATTATTGAGAAATCACAAACGATGAGACGAAGTGTTTGTGACTACTTTTATATCATGCCTATCAGAGATAGAAATCTCAAGCCAATTATTATAATTGTACTCGTACGATAGAAGATACAAGATCAGATCACACAACTACAAGAAAAGTAGTATTGGTCTAGCTTCACAATCCCAATGAAGTCTTTAAGTCGTTAACCTAGTTTTAGAAGAAGAAAACCAAAGATTAAAGCAGAACTAACTCTAGCTTAGCAAACTAGTATCACACAGAATGTGTGAGGATTAGGTTTCCCAGTTGCTAGAGTTTTCCCTTATATAGTCTCTCAAATCAGGGTTTGCAATCAATGTTAGCTTAGTAACAAAGCATTCAATATTAAACGTTAGATGAAAACCTGATTAGATTCAAGCTAATATTTATCAACCGTTAGATCGAAAACATAGCTTGTTACACACACATGTAATGCACATTTTTAGGCTTGTGTAACCGTACCCAAACTTGTACATTAGTTTGTTCAACAATAGTTAACCAAATGGTTAGCCATATGATAACTTTCATATCAACCATATTCTTCTTCACCATAACTAGTCCAAATGACTCAAATGAACTAGTTAGAAAGTTGTTCAATTGCTTAGATATTTATGTACTACACAAGACACAATCGAAGAAAAAACGATGTGATTCACTCGAATCTATTCATGAACTATAATGCCACGGTTTGCAATAGCATTCCTTAGTTTATTAAGATAAGTTCACAAATATCGTTTTTAGACATAACCTACTCAAGTTCGCGTACTGGGTTCGCGAACTTAAGTTCCCGGACGGAGTTCACAAACTCCAGAAGAAATTCTCGGATTGGGTTCGTGAACTGAGTTTGTATGCTGAGTTCGCGGACTGAGTTCAGGCACTACTCCGGTTTCACTTGATCAACAAAGTTCGCAAACTTCGGTTCAAGTAATAAGGACTTATACATATATGTGTTACCACAACAATGTTTATATCTTCCAATGGTTATATTGTCTAAACTCTCATTTCAATCATTGAAACATTCTCAGAGGGCGTTATATAGTTGTTATTCACAAACCATTTTTCGTCATAGCGTTTTCCAAAATGATTGAAACATAACATGACTTTCGTCACTAGGTAAAGATGAACTTGGATAAAGCGAAAGCTTTACCAACACATATTTAGAGAAATAGATAATCGAGATATACTCAGCTCGAAATATCACATGTGTATAATCTTAGTTCATATAGTAATACGACTTTTGTCTCAAGATAAGAGATAAAGTAGATAGACCTTTGAGTGATAGATAAGTTCAAGTCTCCATATACCTTTTATTCGATGAAGATCCACTGGTTCCTTGAGTAGTCATTCGTCTTGTATGATGATTTCCATGGAGTTTTGAGCTGAACTATACTTTCTATCCTAGTCCGAGACCTTATCTATAGTAGACTAGAAATCAACAAGACTCTATAGTTTTGATCAGTAACATTGAAAAACATGCTTGAGATATCAACGCATGTGAGTTTGGCCGAGCAGTGCTCTAACAATCTCCTCATTTGTTAATTGTAGTGGAAAAAATATTAATACATATGGAATACAAAAAATATATAAATAAACTTTGTAGCTCATATTCCACATGTCTAATCTTCAACATTACTCGAAATCTTCGTCACTTCCAAGTAGTCCAATGATCCCAAAGGTTGTAAGTTTAGCATCATCGTTTTTGAAAATCCATAGCTATAACAACGAGAAAACAAGAGTTCTCAATCATTGTTATACAGTGTCATAGTATTATTACACAGCGTCAAAGTCCAATTGCATCAAAACTTTAACAACAATACTATGGTGATACTTCACTCCCCCTTAGTCAATACTCCATCTCACATGGAAACCACTCCCCCTTACATAATGATCCGAAAACCATATGTATTTGTAGTATGAACTACATATTAATTCTCCCCCTTTTTGTCAATAAAATTAGCAAAGGTACAAGAACGGGATCCAATGAAATTTCCGTAAGAGACGGTTCATGACCAAAGGTAAATGTATATCATCTAGTTTAGATGCAATCATAAAGCCGAAGCTAAATGCATTCATCAAGGAGTCTATAAAGATACAAGATAACCCCTATAATATTTCATATCCGCACTCCCACAAAGATTTGGCAATTAAGCACAAGTTCTGAAGAACTCTCCTCCATAAAGTGTCATTCCCAAGGGAACAACAAGAGCGACCTTAATTTAAAAAGAAAAGAAGGATTTTTTTGAACTCAACAAATATCATACAAGTATGAATTTGGAATTCAATGAGAATATTCAATCAAACTAACTGTAAGAGAACCTAAGATTAATTTAACCAAATATGCTCAACACCAGTAAACTTATGGAGACTTAATAACTCGATTAGATTAATCACAAGAGAACCCATAACTAATCTAACCGGGATACACAATTAAACTAATCACAAAAGTAATCAATTTAATCACATAAGAAAATCTATGGAGCGATGACTAAGTTAATCATAAAAACAACCAACCCAATCGAAAATGCTCAAACATAAGATAAACTTACGGAGTCATAACTGAAAAGGCGAGGGTACCCAAATATGCCTCAACCTATTACTTTTCCTTTCTATAAGTCCTCTCTCCAAAAGTGATTATCTATGGACTGAGTCGAGACAATACAACAAATCGGTTCATACTTTGTGTGATCGTCTATGGATACAAGATCGAGATAAAACAACAACAAAGTGTGTTTACTTGATACAAAGGTTCGGACTTAACCAAACTCAATAGGATTCACGTAACAAGTAAATATGAATTAACGTTTGTGCAATTTACTTTAATTATAATAAAACAATTATAATGCGAAAATATAAAGTAAATGACACAACAAGATTTTGTTAACAAGGAAACCGCAAATGCAAAAAAACCCCGGGACCTAGTCCAGAATTGAATACTCTCAGGATTAAGTCGCTATACAAAATAAACCAACTTCGTATAGTTGAGACCAAGAAACTAAACCTATAGTTCACCTAGTTCCGTCTGTATTCCTATGCCTCCAACCTGTAAACAAGTCACGTACTTGGACCAATTTCTTTGGTTTGTATTCCAAATCTATTTGGTATCAACTCTCTTCAACCAAGTGATATGAGTTGCGCAAAGGTTCCCTTGTTTATCTTAACATAAACTCCTTTGCCAGGTTCCAATATCTATCTTATGTTCAATCACCCAAAGGCAATCGTTAAGATTAAGCCAATCAATACCTTTAATCACAAGGAAACGTATTGATGCTGATCTTCCTCAAATATTCTATCAAAATACCCAAAGGATAAATCAATTATAGTTGGATCCTCTTTTTCCCAAACAAGTATTGTGCACACCAAATATTATAAAAATCAAGTCAGAAATCTTCAATATCTTCTTAGTCTTCAAATATTCTTAGATCTTCAATAAACACCTGCACACAACTACTTGAATATCTTGTGATCAATCACATACAGAACGGAGTCTGTAAACAATATATTATCACAAGATCGTCTTTATATCTAACAACAGTCTAAAGATCCATGTTGAAACCTTGAACTAGTTTGAGTGAATCTTATATCAGAAGATAAGATTCTCAAGCACAAACTAGGTGCAATCAAAGTTCAACCACCGTTAGTCAATCAAATCAATACGAAAACTAAAGATAAAGCGCAATATCTAGTTTCCCACCAACGGGTCGCGCTAGAGCTTCTCAATCCCAAAGAAGACTTTAAATTGAGCGGTTGTAAGAGATTTCACCTAATTAGATTACTTTCCTCTCCGATAGGCGGCTTCACCATTAACAAAGACAAAAGAGGAAGCCTATGTTATGCAGGATTAGTTTGCTAGAAATGCAAACTCATAGTATTTATAGACAAGGAAGTTGGACACCAAGGAATTTCCAAAACCAAAAATATTCTCAAGATATTTTTCATTACTCCACCAAATTCGGTTTTCATAATTCCCGTGAATGCACTGTCCAAAAATAATGATCGAAATCTCCTTGGAAAATCTTTAATTAGCAAATGCACATTACTAATTCTTATCTTCCATATATAATTAAAAACCCTTAATTAAAAAGATTCTTAATGTTTAAATTTTATCTTGGGATTTACTTCCTTCTTAGCCGTTAAGGAATATCTTTGAACAATATAGAATAAACATTAATGCACCGTGTTCAAAGAGTGTCGACATCTTACTCTTGCAAGTCCTTTTTCATACTTGCTCACTTGAAACCGATTTACCACACTTCCAAATAAGTTTAGAATTGGTTCACCTGACTTTCAAGAACTATGTGATTGATCAAGTAACACTCAATCACAAACCATGGGCTTATGGTTCCACCAAAATAAGTTTCGGTTCTACCTCCATGTGAGTACTGTGCATAGTCACACTAGCTTACCATAATTCGGCTGACTAGGTATTAGGATCGGTTCCCCACATATATTTGGTATCTAACTTGTATGCACTGCACATATCCATAGGATCGGTTCCTCCTCCCCAAAAACGTGTTGCAAATGTTCATAGGATCGGTTCCCCTTTCTTCCATAAACCTTGATGAACCTCATACAAGGATCGATTCCCCTTGTGATGCACTGCACCTCTTACTAGGATCGGTTCCCCTTCTCCCAATAATAAGTTCAGATATTCACAAACCCGATCATACCCCAGGTGATTACTTAAGATTGGTTTCACTAATAAAAGTCATACCAAAACATAAGTCAGGCCTTATGTGAATAGTTTTACCAAGAACACAAACAAGTCATGAGCGGTTATACTAATCATACATATTGGTCGTTCATAAGATATGCAATAAAGAACATCCCCAATAATGCCTGGAAATTTCCTTTTCGGTTCACAACACATATCATGAACTTACTTCCTTAGAACACATGTAAACATTGTTCCCTAGGATGAAATCCTCACCTCATACCCATACATAATCATAATAGCATTCATACGATTATGTCGATATCTTATATACAAAGTTTAATGGTTAAGCAAGAAACTTCATATTGTATTCCTTAATACTATGTCTATCTAGAGTGTTCATGATTCGCAGTTTTATATTTTCAATATGCACGACTTGAAAGATACGTTAGGGAATGAAACAGTTCAAGTCAAATATCACTAACCTTAAGTGGAAGGATTATGTTGTGGTTGAAGCTCCGTTCTTCTTCATTTCTTTAAGTCTTCGCAATACTTTTAATGTCTCACCCTAATACTTTCAAGCTAACCCATACGAAGTTAACTCTAGTACATTTAAATTAAGCAACTCTTAAATGAGTTTTGGTTCACTAAAATATGACAACCAAACTTGACATACCAACGCTTGGTGGGTTCAACCGAGCAATGCTCTAACAATCTCCCCCTTTGTCAATTTTAGTGACAAAACTCTTACAATCATATGGATAAACAAATTACAAGAACTCATTACACATACGCTTGATTCCCGAATCCAACAGCACATAACCTGCATTCATTTAATCCATAAAATGTTGTTGTTTACATTATAATAATAAATCTCATACTCCCCCTAAAGGTGAGATAGGTAGATTTTCAATCCGCACGTCTTTGTTATCCCAATCATATGATATGTTACTCCCCCTTAGTCTGTGCTTTTCCTCATTCATTAGATAAACGTTCAAGCACCATTGTCCTCTTCCCTAGTGACAACAATCAACCATAAAATTGATATCAGCATCACTTGTTTACTCCATATATTTCTCCCCCTTTTTGCCACAAAAATGACAAAGAAACGAAAAAATAATGGACAACATGAAAATGATCTTACAAATCTCAAAATATACTTGCAACCTGTTGAGTCAACCACGAGGGTTCCACATACCATTTTTGACAACCAATATCAAAACCGAAACTACAAAGTAATTACATTTTGATATATTATCATGGAAATAATTGCCCGAAGCAATTTTCCCGACTAGTTTAGCAAACCAAAAATCAATTAAGCAAGTTAGTTCCTTTGATAAACCGATTGTATAAATACAACCGCTTCATTCGATAAGACCAAAACAAAGATAAACTTCATTTTCTCATCAGGTTCTAATTATCCATATGACTTAGACCTTTAGATTTTAAACAAGTCAAATACTAGGTTAGTTAACTAGCATATCGTTTTTTAGGCTTTCAGCTAGACTTGAATAACCAAAACCTCCACTTTGATAAGTCTAACTAAGATCAGAATTAACTTAGCTTAGCTTATCCAGAATCAAATTGGACTAAACAACTCATCCCTTCAATATATTCATTCGTTAAGCCATAAATAATTCATATAAACCAATAAATTAACTTGCATAATTATTCACCTCAACCGGAAAGCAATTGAAACAACAAATATATCAAAGTTTCACTATTGCACCGAAATTTTGTAAGCCTAAACAATTGATACTACACAATAAAGCAAAATAACAATTGTTTTACTTAACTGGAAGCAATTGAATTAACATAGACATTAAAGCACCGCAATTTCACCAAATTTCGTAAGCCTAAACGATTGATATCATACAACAAAGCAAGATAACAAAAGTTTTACTTAACCGAAAAACAATTGAATCACACAAATATCCACACATACATAATGGGATAAACATATCAATTGTACCAACAATTTCGTTTAAGCAAAAGTAATATATATATCAAATAAAAATAGGCTTTTCTTAAAACAGGAAAATAATTAACTAACAAGATTGTTACCTCAATTTCGCATCCAACTTCTCCAAATGTGATCGCATCGTTTTCTTCTTCCGGAAGAATTGATATCGAAATACCATTATGTTGTCATTCTCATGCCAAAAACAAAAGAATAACAGCAACTAACCTTTACCAGAGAAAGGTTGAAAATCGGTTTTAACAATTGCAAGCAAAAGTTGAAAACCGTCGAAACACATATGCTTTTATGCTAAACCAAAACCGATTCAACATATTGTGACTTTTTCACATATTGTTTCTACAGGAACCCCTTATGATCCTTTGAAAAACCCTACCAACATGGGCTAGAACTTAATCCTTCTAAATCAAAAAGTCACACAAAACATAAGGGTTCAGAAAATATTATGAGATCGAATATCAAGGTAATAAAACCGAAATAAAACATCCCATAAACCAATTTTAAATACACCATCAAGTATTGTAATTACCTCTATCTTTTAGGGAATTAAATTACAAAACCAACGAAAAAAGAATGAGGTCATTCTAAGCTCGGATGAAGAAGTTATTGTCAAAACAGTTTTACACTTTTTCGTATGGGGACCTCTCCATAGGATCGGTTCCCCCCTTTGCACCTCTCCATAGGATTGGTTCCCCCAAAGTGTTACTTGTGACAAATCACAACATTAAACTGTTTTTGACATAACTTTTGCATACTATGTCTGAATTCAGTGATTTTTGGCTCGTTTTAACCGTAAAAACAAGAGCTACACATATATGATCAGAAGATATCAACATCATAAACTAACAATTACCATTTATTTTAAAACCCAAAATATAGATAGAGAAAGTATGTGTAAGAAAAGAAATCTCCTAAAGATGTTAATTAGTCATAAAATAATCGAGAGATCATGTGCTTCCTCACCAAGGTGAGCATGCATATTATAACACAACTAGGTTGTGTTAAGTTCAGTCTT
This sequence comes from Papaver bracteatum, assembly GCA_023529315.1. NCBI lineage: Eukaryota > Viridiplantae > Streptophyta > Magnoliopsida > Ranunculales > Papaveraceae > Papaver > Papaver bracteatum. Next base: position 2,177,121 of record JAJJWX010000127.1, read on the forward strand.
GTCTTGTTCGTCACAAGTGACTAAGAAAAAATCATTCTTGACCTCTTGATTGATTTGTTTTCTCTTGTTCCATCACTTTTTTCTTCTTCTTTGAATTGTGATGAAGAGTGTCATTATCACAACCTTTATTAGTACAAGAGATTTCAGAAATGATGTCTTTCTTTAGTCTTTCAAAAAGACTTTTGTAATTATTGTCACCAACAATTAACAGCTGAGAGTCATTCTTGTGAATAATTTTTGGTCCATTCTTGGCTATGGAGGAATTAGGGACCCATTTAGAGTTGAGTTTCGCAGGAGCAACTTTCTCCTTCATACCATTAGGATCATTTTCCTGTTGAATCCTTTAAGAAATATCCTTTCTTGTCTTTGCATTTAAAACGTCATCTCTGGGTATTTTATGAGATGACCTTGTCGAGTGATATGCAAGATTTGAACTATCATTATAATAATTCTTTTGCCTAAACTTAGGACAATAACTATCTGAGTTATTAAGAGGAGAAAACTTAGTCAATTCGTTTGATACAAAAGAAAGTGCATCTTACATCTTACGAGATTTGCATCCCTATTGCAAGTGTCCTTTATTACCACAATAATAACAATGCTTAGTATATATATATACGAAGTATGAGTTTTAATGTTACCTTTTTTTGGATCCTCTTGCATTGGAGCTTGACGAGTTTTTTTCTTCTTCTTCTTATCCTTGTTCAACGTTGTTGCTTTCTTGACATTAGCAGAAGTACTCTCGTTGATTGTTGCTGGTTGAACACAATTCTTAGGCTTGACTGGCTTTACTTCTTTACAAGAAATAGTATCTTTTTTGGTAACAGTGGAAGCCTCTGGTTGAGAAGAATTAGTAGCTTTAACAAATTTTACCTCTTTGTTAATATTTGAAGAATCTATTCCCTTATAGCCCAATCCTCGTGTATCACGATGATTTCTACTTGCTTCTAACATTTAGGTTAAATTGTTTGAGCTGACATTGAACTTTTTAAGGTCCAAAATTTCTTCTTCCAATGTCTTGATTTTATCAAGAGCACCAGCTAGATCAGCCTTAAGATGTTTTTCACGTGAGAGATATACACCTTCTTTCTCTTCAAAACTCATTGGTTGAGAATTATCCCTTGCTTCAAATTCAACAAGTTTCTTTTTCGACAAAAAGAGATCTCTTTGAAGAATTTCACATTATAATTTCTTAGAATTTAACTCTTCTATACGATCTTTAAGAAGATAATCACCAATGCGGCAACCAGTATAATATCCTTAAAATACCTTCTTCAGTTTCTTGTTCTCACGACAAATAGAAGTCATAAAACCAATAAAATGCGAAGTTCTCAGTTTTTCATTTTTCAAAGGTTCCAGCAGTTTAGAGTATTCTGAGATATCCTATTCTACTTCTTGTTCAAAATCTGAGTCATCATCATCGAAAATTTCATCTAACATTTCATCTAACATTTCTTGTAGACGTATTTTCCAGTCGTCAACGGTTTCTACATTATTAACAAGATTAACTTGTCTCGTAGAATCTCTAGAGATGATTTCTTTAGACATTGAATCGTAGATCCCATCATCAAGTGTTAATTCAAAACTCTTGAAGTCTTGCTTTACGTTAACTGAATCATTTATTAGATTCAATTCTTATAGGATGGATCGCACCAAACACAGATTGTTAGATCTTTTCGTGTTTTCCTGCTCTGAAACCAATTGAAAAGGCGAGGGTACGCATATATACCTCAATCTATTACTTTTCCTTCCTATAAGTCCTTTCTCCGAAAGTGATTGTCTATGGACTGAGTCGAGATAATACAACAAATTGGTTCACACTTTGTGTGATCGTCTATGGATACAAGATCAATACAATACAACAACAAAGTTTGTTTACTTGTGTTGATGGTGGATTTTAGACAAGGGGTAAAATCGTAAAACCCCATGACCTAATGTTACTCGCAACACATTAACTGTGAGCATTTAATTCAGGTGTAAATAATTAATAGGGGTATTTTTTTCAAAATACCGGATTAGGGTTTTCGACACAGAACCCTAATTCCAAACCAAGACGCATACTGCGCACCATGGCAATGACGCCAAAACCAAGCCGCATAATGCGCACCATGGCAACTGCGCCAAACCAAAGTCATATACTGCGCACCATGGCAACGACGCCAAAACCAAGCTGCATACTGCGCACCATGGAAACGACGCCAAAACCAAGCCGCATTACTGCGCACCATGGCAACGACGCCAAAACCAAGCCGCATACTGTGCACCATGGCAACGACGCCAAAACCAAACCACATACTGCACCCACAGGCAACCATGCCAAACTAAGCCGCTACGTCGTTTGGCACATGCCAAAAATAGCGCCCTAGGCTTGCAAACCGTATAACTAGGTCAACTTGGTCGTGCGTGCCATTGGCACATGCCAACACGCACCACTAGCCAATTTCCAAATCGCTATGCCGTTTGGCACATGCCAAAAATAGATCCCTAGGCTTGCAAACCGTGCAACTAGGTCAACTTGGCCGTGCGTGCCATTGGCACATGCCAACACGCACCACTAGCCAATTTCCAAGTCGCTATGACGTTTGGCACATGCCAAAAATAGTGCCCTAGGCTTGCAAACCGTGCAACTAAGTCAACTTGGCCTGCATGCCATTGGCACATGCCAACACGCACCACTAGCCAATTTTCAAGTCACTATGTCGTTTGTCACATGCCAAAAATAGTGTCCTAGGCTTGCAAACCGTGCAACTAGGTCAACTTGGCCGTGCGTGCCATTGTCACATGCCAACACGCACCACTAGCCAATTTCTAAGCCGCTATGCCGTTTGGCACATGCCAAAATTAGCGCCCTAGGCTTGCAAACCGTGCAACTAGGTCAACTTGGTCGTGCGTGCCATTGGCACATGCCAACACGCACCACTAGCCAATTTCTAAGCCGCTATGCCATTTGGCACATGCCAAAAATAGCGCCCTAGGCTTGCAAACCGTGCAACTAGGTCAACTTGGCCGTGCGTGCCATTGGCACATGCCAACACGCATCACTAACCAATTTCCCCAGTCGCTATGCCGTTTAGCACATGCCACAAATAGCTCCCTAGGCTTGCAAGCCGTGCAACTAGGTCAACATGGCCGTGCGTGCCATTGGCACATGCCAAACACGCACCACTAGCCATTTTCTAAACCGCTACCAAGCCAAAAACTCAAGGCCCATGTGGCTGTGCGTACCATTGGCACATGCCGACACGCAACCACTAGCCAATCCCCATTTCAAGCCGCCATGCCACGGGCACATGCCAAAGTAGCGCCTGCAACTTGGCCAAAGTGGTCGTACGTGCCATTGGCACATGCCGAACACGTTACCACTAGACACTTTCTATTCCAAGGCATTCCGCCCATGCCATTGGAACATGCCACATGCTCCACTAAGCGACTTTGGCATTTCCATTCGCACTCAAAGTGCAACTTGCGTCCAAGGCATTCCGCACATGCCAAATGCTCCACTAAGCGACTTTGGCATTGCCATCCGCACTCAAAGTACAACTCGCGGCCAAGGCATTTCGCACATGCCATTGGCACATGCCACATGCTCCACTAAGCGACTTTGGCATTTCCATCCGCACTCAAAGTGCAACTTGCGGCCAAGGCATTCCGCACATGCCATTGGCACATGCAAAAATGCTCCACTAAGAGACTTTGGCATTGCCATCCGCACTCAAAGTACAACTCGCGGCTAAGGAATTCCGCACATGCCATTGGCACATGCCACATGCTCCACTAAGCGACTTTGGAATTTCCATCCGCACTCAAAGTGCAACTTGCATCCAAGGCGTTCCGCACATGCCAAATGCTCCACTAAGCGACTTTGGCATTGTCATCCGCACTAAAAGTACAACTCGCGGCCAAGGCATTCCGCACATGCCATTGGCACATGCCAAATGCTCCACTAAGCAACTTTGGCATTGCCATCCGCACTCAAAGTACAACTCGCGGTCAAGACATCCCGCACATTCCATTGGCATATGCCGCAACGCTTCACTAGCAACTTTGGCATTTCCACTTGCGCTCAACTCTCGAGACATCAACACAAATTGGGGGATGCTTTCTTGGGGTTTTGGTTTGGTGGTCACAGCGTGCAGCGTACACTACGCTCGCAATAAAGCAAGGCGTGCAAGGAATGAATACGGTCAATTAAATAAGGAAATTTATGGTGAAAACGTTTTTCACCATAAAGCCAACGGTTTCCACCTCCTCTGTTTTAATTGACCCATTTACTCAATTCCTTAATGAGGCCTGGGTACGTTCAATCTCACTTGTATAATTAGGTTTCACATATTCTGCCAAAATACACAAGTCTTGGTCAGGCAAATTACAACACTATCAGATAACAACTTTGCAAGCTCTCTCAAAAGCTTCCATCACTAGCAAGATTCCGCAAGCTTCTACACTTCTGATACAAGTCGAGATATTACCTAGTCAGAACTCTCTGGTATTATCAACCTTCTTCGCTATCCTCCCCAAATCAACCCTTCTCCTCCACTTTGTGACCGAAGAAAATATGGAACGGCCATCTTCTTGGTTTAGGCCAGAGTTGTACAGATTGATATCTCGAATTAAAAGTTATCACATGTAGCACATTTGTTTAAGGGTTTAAACCAGTCTCTCCATCATCGAATTTACCAAATTCGGCAGAGGCAATTTTCTCCCATAAACAACTTGATACAAAGGTTCAGACTTAACCAAACTCAATAGGATTCACGTATCAAGTAAATAGGAATTAACGTTTGTGCAATTTACTTTAATTATAATAAAAAAATTATAATGCAGAAATATAAAGTAAATGATACAGCAAGATTTTGTTAACGAGGAAACCGTAAATGCAGAAAAACCATGGGACCTAGTGCAGAATTGAATACTATGAGGATTAAGCCGCTATACAAAATAAACCAACTTCGTATAGTTGAGACCAAGCAACTAAACCTATAGTTCACCTAGTTCCGTCTGTATTCCCATGCCTCCAACCTGTAAACAAGTTACGTACTTGGACCAATTCCTTTGGTTCATATTCCAAACAGTAAAGGAACAACAAATCTTTTTGGTATCAACTCTCTTCAACTAAGTGATATGAGTTGCGCAAAGGTTACCTTGTTTATTTTAACATAAACTCCTTTTCCAGGTTACAAGATCTAACTTATGTTCAATCACCCAAAGGCAATCGTTAAGATTAAGCCAATCAATACCTTTAATCACAAGGAAACATATTAATGCCGATCTTCCTCAACTATTCTATCAAAATAGCCAAAGGATAAATCAATTATAGTTGGATCCTATTTTTCCCAAACAAGTATTGTGAACACCAAATATTATAAAAACCAAGTCAAAAATCTTCAATATCTTATTTGTCTTCAAATCTTCTTAGATCTTCAATAAACACCTGCACACAACTAATTGAATCTCTTGTGATCAATCACACACAGAATAGAGTCTGTTAATAATAGATTATCACAAAATCGTCTTTAGATCTAACAACAATCTAAAGATCCATGTTGAAACCTTGAACTAGTTTGAGTGAATCTTATATCAGAAGAGAAGATTCTCAAGCATAAACAAACTAGGTGCAATCAAAGTTCAACCACCGTTAGTCAATCAAATCAATATGAAAACAAAAGATAAAGCGCAATATCTAGTTTTCGACCAACATGTCGCGCTAGAGCTTCTCAATCCCAAAGAAGACTTTAAATTGAGCGGCCGTAAGAGATTTATCCTAATTATATTACTCTCCTCTACGATAGGCGACTTCACCAGTAACAAAGACAAAAGAGAAGTCTATGTTACTTAGGATTAGTTTGTTAGGAATGCAAACTCAAAGTATTTATAGACAAGGAAGTTTAGACACCAAGGAATTTCCAAAACCGAAAATATTCTCAAGATATTTTTCATTACTCCACCAAATTCGGTTTTCATAATTCTTGTGAATGCACTGTCCAAAAATAATGATCGAAATCTCCTTGTAAAATCTTTAATTAACAAATGCACATTACTAATTCTTATTTTCCATATTTAATTAAAAACCCTTAATTTAAAAGATTCTTAACTTGTTTAAATTCGATCTTGGGATTTACTTCCTTCTTAGACGTTAAGGAATATCTTTGTAAAATATACAATAAGCATTAATGCACCGTGTTCAAAGAGTGTTGACATCTTACTATTGCAAGTCCTTTTTCATACTTGCTCACTTGAAACTGATTTACCAAACTTCCAAATTAGTTTAGAATTGGTTCATCTGACTTTAAAGAACTTTGTGATTGATCAAGTAATACTCAATCACAAACCATGGGCTTAAAGTTCTACCAAAACAAGTTTCGGTTCTACCTCCATGTGAGTACTGTGCATAGTCACACTAGCTTACCATAATTCGGCTGACTAGGTACTAGGATCGGTTCCCCACGTATATTTGGTATCTAACTTGTATGCACTGCACATGTCCATAGGATCGCTTCCCCCTCCCCAAACACGTGTTGCACATGTTCATAGGATCGGTTCCCCTTTCTTTCGTAAACCTTGCTGCACCTCATACAAGGATCGGTTCCCCTTGTGATGCACTGCACCTCTTACTAGGATCGGTTCTCCTTCACCCAATAATAAGTTCAGACAGTCACAAACCCGATCATACCTCAGGTGATTACTTAAGATTGGTTTCACTAATAAAAGTCATACCAATACATAAGTCAGGGCTCATGTGAATAGTTAAAAAACGGGGGGTCTAAAAACCACACCCAATATTTCGATTAGCAATCTGTATGGACAACTCCGAGTTGGTTTCTAGAGAATCAACTAGACAGTTAGACTCAATCAATAGAAAATACTCAAGGAGTTATTATCTCAATCTCTCAATTTGATTTACCCAAGCAAATACAATTCGCGAGTCTTAATCAAAGAGATATAACTTGGATGGTACTAAAGACCAATATCCAAGTGTCAATCAATTTAAATCAACAACCAATAAGGTCAAATATTCTAATTGATTGAACAACGCACAACCTGTATTATTTTTAATTATATAAAAATATAATGCCGAAAAGAAATAACACAGACACCAGAATTTTGTTAACGAGGAAACCGCAAATACAGAAAAAACCCCTATCCCAGATTAAACATAAACTGCATTAAGCCGCTAAAGACACTAGCCTACTCCAAATTAACTTTGTTCTGGACTGTAGTTGAACCCCAATCAATCTCACACTGATCCAAGTTACAGTTATGCTCCTATGCCTCTGATCCCAGCAGGATACTGCGCACTTGATTCCCTTAGATGATCTCACCCACAAATAATAGTTGCTACGACCCAAAGTCGAAGAGTTTAATAAACAAATATGTCTCACACAGAAAAGTCTACAAGATAGTAAATTCGTCTCCCACGAATAAACTTATGAGTTTTGTTCCGTATTTTGATAAATCAAGGTGAACAGGAACCAATAAATAAAACCAGACTTATATTCCCAAAGAACATCTCAGTTTTATCAATCACCTCACAATAATCTTAATCGACGCAGCGAAGAAAATTATTGAGGAATCACAAACGATGAGATGGAGATGTTTGTGATTACTTTTATATCTTCCCTATCGGAGATAGAAATCTCAAGCCAATTATTACAATTGTACTCGTACGATAGAAATATCAAGATCATATCAAACAACTACAAGAAAAGTAGTATCGGTCTGGCTTCACAATCCCAATGAAGTGTTTAAGTCGTTAACCTAGTTAAGAAGAAAACCAAATGTTAAAGGAGAATCGACTCTAGATTAGCAAAATAGTATCACACAGAATGTGTGGGGATTAGGTTTCCTAGTTTCTAGAGTTCTCCCTTATATAGTCTTTCAAATCAAGGTTTGCAATCAATGTTATCTTGGTAACAAAGCATTCAATATTCACCGTTAGATGAAAACCTGATTAGATTCAAGCTAATATTTCTCAACCGTTAGATCGAAAACTTCGCTTGTCATACACACATGTACTTGATGATTTTGGTTTTGTGTAACCATACCCAAACGTGTACAATAGTTGGTTCAATACTAGTTAACCAAATGGTTAGCCAAATGATAACTTTCATATCAGCCATATTCTTCTTCACCATAACTAGTCCAAATGACTCAAATGAACTAGTTAGAGAGTTGTTCAATTGCTATGAGATCTCATGTACTACACAAGAAATAATTGAAGAAAAAAATGATGTGAGTCACTCGAATTGATTCATGAACTATAAATCCACGGTTTTCAATAGCATTCCCTAGTTTATTAAGCTAAGTTCACAAACATCGTTTTTAGACATAACCACTCAAGTTCGCGAACTGGGTTCGCGGACTCAAGTTAACCGATTGGAGATTACAAACTCCAGCAGAAATTCTCGGGTTCAAGAAATAACGGTAGTTTTCGGACTGAAACCGAGATACAACTCCAGCAAAAATTCTCGGGTTCGAGAACTACACAAGTTCGTGGACTGAGTTGGCTGCTCAAGTTTCGGTTTCACTTGATCAAAAAAGTTCGCAAACTTCGGTTCAAGTGCTAAGGACTTATACATATATGTGTTACCACAACAATATTTATATCCCCCAATGGTTATATTGTCTAAACTCTCATTTCAATCATTGAAACATTCTCAGAGGGCGTTATATAGTTGTTATTCACAAACTATTTTTCGGCAGAGCGATTTCCAAAATGACTGAAACGTAACATGACTTTCGTCACTAGGTAAAGATGAACTTGGATAAAGCGAAAGATTTACCAACATATATTTCGAGAAATAGATAAGCGTGATATACTCAGCTCGAAATATCACATGTGTATATTTTTAGTCTATATAGTAATATGACTTTTGTCTCAAGATAGGAGATAGAGTAGACAGACTTTTGAGTGATAGATAAGTTCAAGTCTCCACATACCTTTTAGTAGATGAAGATCCACTAGTTCCTTGAGTAGTCATTTGTCTTATATGATGATTTCCATGGAGTTCTTGAGCTCAACTACACCTTCTATCCTAGTCCGAGACCTTAGCTATAGTAGACTAGAAATCAAGACTTTATAGTTTTGATTACTAACATTGGCAAACATGCTTGAGATAGCAACGCATGCGAGTTCGACCGAGCAATGCTCTAACAAATAGTGTTACCAAGAACACAAACAAGTCATGAGCGCTTATACTAATCACACATATTGGTCGTTCATAAGATATGCAATAAAGAACATCCCCAATAACGCCTGGCAATTTCCTTTTCAGTTCACAACACATATCATGAACTTACTTCCTTAGAACACATGTAAACATTGTTCCCTAGGATGAAATACTCACCTCATACCCATACATAATCATAATAGAATTCATACGATTATGTCGATATCTTATATACAAAGTTTAATGGTTAAGCAAGAAACTTCATATTGTATTCCTTAATACTATGTCTATCTAGAGTATTCATGCTTCGCAGTTTTATATTTTCAATATGCACGACTTGAAAGATACGTTAGGGAATGAAACAGTTCAAGTCAAATATCACTAACCTTAAGTGGAAGGATGATGTTGTGGTTGAAGCTCTGTTCTTCTTCACTTCTTCAAGTCTTTGCAATACTTTTAATGTCTCACCCTAATACTTTCAAGCTAACCTATACGAAGTTAACTCTAGTACATTTAAATCAAGCGACTCTTAATTGAGTTTTGGTTCACTAAAATATGACAACCAAACTTGACATACCAACGCTTGGTGGGTTCAACCGAGAAATGCTCTAACAATAACTAAATAATCACACAATATAATTATTTAGTACCTTACGGAATAAGAACTAAGCTAATCACAAAGCAATCAATTTTTGTTGTTTTAGTGCTCAACATAAGACACTTCATGGAACAACACAGTATTTACACAAAAATTATGGATCTTAGATCGATCTAATACTGTGGAATAAGCATGGATTCATTCTATTTTCCATCACTATTTGCACAATGACACATAATAGACATAATCCTTGAATCACAACAGATTTTAACCTATTTTACATCAATAATTGAAAATATAGGCTTAACTTTTGTGTTTGTCAAAAGTTTATTCATTCTTTTATCAATAGATGCATATCAATTCACGAATGACTTTACTTTTGACAAAGTATGGGACAATAAAGTTTATGGAGGTAAACACACATATCCCATAAAACTATTGTAATATATAAAATTATAAAGATTAATACTGCAAAAATCATCTTCCAAACAAGTTTAGAATTTAAACAAATAAATCTAAAAACAAGAAAATGAAAACTTTGGACATAGCTATGTGTAATCACAATAATGGCTATTCCAAATACTAATTATTCTTCTAAATAAAAATAAATAAATAGAATTCTCATTAGAAGACTTACTAGTTGTCGTAGATCTTTCTCAGAGCATCTACTGAGAATTCCTTCCCATTATTGAAAAACCCATTGATTATGGGATCGTTCAATTCCTCCAAATCTATAGAAATATCAGTTAACTCATTAAGTTCTCTTCTCAAATCACGCAGGGTGTTCTTGGATAGATACAACATTTGTTCATAGTGAGTTATGCTTTTCAAAGAGGAAATGATTTGAGATTTTAAACCATTTCTTTTGTTGATGAACTCTTTTACTATGCCCCTAAAATTGGCATCAATAGGACAAATAGGAAAGAGATAGAAAGAGGAAGAACCTTCTCCATTAATTGTAGTCTTCACTTTCTTCACCCTTGAGGAACAAATCCCTTTACACAGATACATATTAGGTGCTTCAACAACATCTCTGCATGTGATGCTTCTGGTTACATGGGCCATAAAGTTGTATCTTTTCAAGGAAAGAGGAAGTCTGTAGCGCCCCTAAATCTAGGAGATGACTAAGACAAGAGATTAACTAAATAAAGAGGTACTAAGGGTCTAAATCATTTACTTAAGCAACCAATTAAGAAATCTTCTACAAAACTTAACCCAAAAAATAGTCCCACTCGGAAATATATATAAACAAGAACTCCTCTCAAATTATACATATACAATAGTCATTTGGTTTGCAAATAGAATATACAACATAATAAATATATTAGAAGACTCAACGCCACGAAAATTCCGCTGCGCAACTCGGATCTGTCTCTGAAACTGAAAGTGGGAATGGGTGAGCACATCATCCCTAAAAGGGGTGCCCCGTAGGAATAATAAATAGCTTTCAAGTAATCATTATTATGATTTGAAGACAATGCAGGTTTTATTGAAAGTCAATAATACACGGAAAGACAGTAAAACATATTGTAGAAAATTAACTTCTTCAAATAAATTTAAAAGAACAGTAAACATAAATGTATGAGATGTGTGTGTTGCCGCATATAAGGAAGAGTAATATTGATGCCAATTCCACACCGATTAGGTAATATTGCGGTGTATCGCCCTAGCCATAAAATACTGGATATTGTGTCAGCACACATCTCATACCACACCAAGCACACCAAGATATGCATGAATTTCACAAAAGATAGATTTGTAAAACAATAATAAATACAAGAGAGTTCGTTATCGATTCCCACCTTTTTGGATGACAATCCTCGCCTACCTCGAGATCCATGACCACTGGTTCATCATTTGAATCGATTGTTGTTAATAAAGATTAACTGTTAATCACACAAGCACTCTTATAGATTAGCCAAAAGGCTCACATGGACTCATATCATAATTTCATACAATTCTCTAGTTATAGGATAAGTACAATAATTAATGGTTCTAGTTTAACTAATGGTTATATAACTTAGTAATAAGTAATTTTGGGATAAAACAATATCTACTTATCCAAATAGGGTAAAATTGGGTATCATCGGACAACCCTTGATAAACCCTGCAACTTTGCAGAAGGAACGTAAAGCTAATTCAGACCTTAAAGGATCCAAAACATCAAAATACTAAATCCGGCCATAAACCAAGTCCATGTGCCTAATCCAGCACGGCCCACTACCCATTTAATGACCCACCGGGTCAACCCATGACCCGACCCATTAACACGTTTCTCTAACCCATCGGGTCAACCCACTGCCCCGACCCGATAACCCGTTCCAAGACCCGAACTGGTCTGACTCACACCGACTCAGCTGAGTCAGAAACTAACTCGGCTGACTCACTCATCTTCTTCACAAAACTCAGAAATTATTCAAACTCTTTTTCCTGAAAACAGCTCACGGGGTAAACTTATAAGGTCTTTAGATTACATCCTATGAATTTATATGAATCAAACTTAGTCTCTATAAAATCTCGGTATCATCCTCTACAACTTTATCCTACTGAATATTTTCCAATTCTAACTCTAACCTATCAAGAACAACCAAAAATTATGCTTACTCGTGACCAATTACACCTTCAATTTTCTGCGTCGACTAATATTTCGACATCTATATCTCTCTCGTTACTCAACCGATTTGGACAATCTTTATATGGATACAATAACCACCCGACGTACTACAATTTACGTTTACATAGATATATCTAGTTCTATATCTAAAGTACGTAATTAAATCCATACATATTGAGCAGTAAACAAAATACCACATGAAATCATGATTATCAATAATTATGAACTTGATTTCTTCTAACTATTTTTCATATCTGAGAGATACCCAATCATTAAAGACATACAAGAACCAAATATAAGGGTTACCTTGATTAGTTTAGACTAGTTTCCTTCATGTCCATCATGGTTATCAACAATCAACATCTTCATCATTAATATCCATTAACCCACATAACTATTACATCTTCTACTCTGTAGTTGCATGAAATCCTACAACATCCCTCACAAGAATTCATAACAATCAACACATTTCTTAAGATCAATATAATGACACTTTTTATTAATTGAATCTAGAAATCTTACAAGAAGGAAGTGAAATCAAAAATACAACACTGTTTTAGACCTTCTCTCTCCTCAAAAATTTCTCAACACTCCAAAAATTATCTCTCCCCTTCTTACACCTATTCATCTCTTTATATAGGGCATTATATAGTGGTTGACAGCTAAGTTGACCTTTATTTTCGGATCTGATTTGCAGTGTTTCGCAAGATTACAAATGTTAATTTCGAAAATATCCTAAATTTCGCTAGATCATCACACTTTTCTCATGTTTACGCTGTCGTCATATGTTATGTCATTTCTGAAATCACTCTGCGACGTCTTCGCAACATTGTTGATGAAGATTTCGCAAGTGTGTTGTTGTTGCGATATTCTGATCCTATATCTTGCCTCTTCTAATGTCTTCTCTGCGAATAGGAGAATGTTATGAGAATTTGTACTTCAGAATGTCGTAGGTGTTCATTTTCCTATATTCTTCGCCCGACAAGGTTCGGTGAATTAAGTATGACCGCCTACACGTGTCAAATACTCCTCTACTCACCGACACGTTCATTGTCATCCAGTCATCATTCTTTTGTCTATTTAAGGAGAGATCTAGTAGAGGGATAATTTTCTTCTTTTATTTCTCCATCTTCCTCATCTCTAAGTTCTCTGTAAGGCCTCATATTCTGCAATTTTCTTCTTTTGAAGGTTCATCTGCTACTGCTTTCATGGAGTCATCAAGGTAGATATTCTTCTGATTTTGCTGAAACCGATCTTGTTTATTGAAGTTATCTTATCTGACTTTATTCGACTCTATGTAATTCCCATACTGTTTCTATTTCAGCAGAATCACCTCTAATACCAGATTTTCAGTCAAAAACCCTAATGCTCCCAAAGATTCGCAACCCAAAGTCACTGCAAACAAAAGAAAGTCTGCGAATCGCAAGGTAGTAAGAAACACTTATTCTTTTAATAGCAATATTGTTGCCTCTGTTTCTTATCTGGATTGTGATTCGCAGGGTGATGGAGATGCCAACAATCCTCCTAAGAAATCTCGCCATCTTAAGACCATTGAAACTTCTGTTTCATCTTCTTCACTTATCCTTTCAAAATTTCCTACGATATCTTTGCAAACTTAATCCTTACTTCCTATTCGCGAAAATTTTGCCTCAGATTTCACCCCTTCGACTGGTCTTCTAGTGAATGAAACCCTTCTTATTAAGTCTTCTGCGAATGAAACCACCTTTTCTCATGTTGTTAATGCTTCTCAAGTCGACTCCTCCTTAATCTCAATTACTAATCCTCCTCAAACCTCACCTTAAAATGATACATCTATTACGAAGAATGATTCAATTCCTCCATATTCTATCATCACCACTTCTTCATATGAATCTCTTCCTTTTTGTAAAGAAACTGTGGAAGGAATAGATATTGCTTTTAATGTGTTATCTGATGTTCTAGATGATGTTAAGAAGTCTCCTACTGATCCTATCAAGTCTGACGTCTGCGATATTTTGAGTAAATATTTTGGTTCTAATAGAAATGTTTCGCAAATAGCTATGGAGAAAGAAGTCAAAGTCTTGAATAAGAATCTCCAAGTGATGACCTTAGAATGTAATGCCCTTCGCCTAGAAAACCAAAAACTCCAGAATGTCTCATTGGATCGTGATAATTTTTGCAATAAAAATAACGAACTAAAAGGTATAATTTTTCTTATCTTCGCCCTTAATTTATCCTTTTTAGTACTTTTATCCTTTTTGTATTCAATTTCTTAAAATCCTTTGTTTTCCCTTTAAGTCTTAAACCAGAAATGAATAATGGAGATATATCAATTTGAATCCATCGCGGAAGAGACTCGTGTGGATATAGATATTAGGATAGATCAATATAACTAACTAGATAACCTTCATACATATCCTGTTGATCAAATAGATAATCTTACCAAAGAGAATGCCCAATTAGTTCAGAAGAAAAATTTATTAAGCAATGAAGTATGTTGCCTCTCTTATTCTTTGACTAAGGCTAACCTGAAGATGGAAACTTTATCAGATGAGAATAAAATTTTATCTCAAGAGAAGCGAATTCTTCAAACAAGGTGGCGATCTCTTCGCAACAATTTAGCATGCTTCAAAAAGTATGTGATGACCAAGAGCAATCTCTTCGCTCATTGAAAAGTGAACTTAAGGAAGTAACAGAGTCATCTATTGCTGAGAAAAATACACTCACCCAGGGTAGAATAGCTTTAAGTGTAAAGGCAAGTCAACTTAAAGAACAATACTCCAAACTAGAAGAATCGTATTCTTCGCTTGCGAAGGAAAATGCTTTTCTTATTTCTAAAGAGAAAAACCTTCATTCTCGCCTAAAAGGTTTAGTTGAAGATAAATTTGACGATGCGATGGAGCACTTGGAGAATAGTTTCTTGGCCTTGACTCAATATCTTATTTCGCAAAAGGAAGGTAGTCATAAAAATTTGACTGCCTTAATTATATTTTCTTTGTCAAGTCTCTGTGTAATATTTATTTGCGAATTCTTCATCTTAATGAACCTTTTGTATTCTATTTTTTCGTTGAGTTTGAGAAAAGTCTTCATTCCTCCATTTCTGTCTTGGAGTCCAAATATGCCAAAATTCGCAAAGAGAATGCATTACTTGAGTCTTCCTTTGATCGTTCTCGCG
The DNA here is from genome assembly GCA_023529315.1 of Papaver bracteatum. Lineage (NCBI taxonomy): Eukaryota > Viridiplantae > Streptophyta > Magnoliopsida > Ranunculales > Papaveraceae > Papaver > Papaver bracteatum. The sequence continues at coordinate 2,192,654 of JAJJWX010000127.1, forward strand.
ACCGAGCAGAAAGAAGGTTTGATTATATGGCCTACTTCAAGGATATTTAAGATAGAAACCATCAGAAGGCATTTCTTCGTAAAGTCCATCTCAAAGCTGAAGTTCTGGTGAATGAAATCTTGTTGTCCAAGTCTCTTTCTCCCGTATCAGTAGAACCTTTAGAAGTAGATGATGACGAAATTCCTCGTCCTACTGACAGCGATTTTGACTATGAAAGTGGTGAAGAAGCTTTTTCTCAAGAAAATTTTGCAAATGAGGAAGAAATCCCTCTTAAAAAAACAACTGCTGGTGATGTCCCAGATGAAGAAGAATCTAGAATAAATGAGTCAACTGTTGTTGATAACCCAAATGAAGAGGAAGCCAGAGTACACCAGAATAAGAAGAATACTGGAGAAAATGATAAAGTTGACGAAGAACGTCCACTATCTCCTTCTGGTGAAACTAACATTGAAGTCTGAGCTTTAGTTTTAATTTCTTCAATTACTTTTTCTTCTTCTTTTCTTGCGAATGATGTATTTCAGTCAACTTTGAGATTCATTTGCTCTTTTAGTATTGTGTATGCTTGCGAGAAAGATAATGACATTTGGTTTATTGATTCCCATACTTGCCTCTCATTATGTTTCTTGCGATGAACAAATTTTTCCTGCATAAAGAATAGTTAATTTTTATAAATTTTTTGTTTTGTCATGTGGTCTTATTTTGCTTTCCTAATTAAAGGTATTATTTTGCCACCTCTTGTCATTGCGACAAAATCGCAGGACGTTCTTACATTTTCATGTAAGAACCCATTGATCTTGCCTTAACTCTCTCTTTTTTATTAAATTTTTTGTTGCGACAATATGACAGGCATAAATTTCTTGCGAAACTAAAGCCCCGTGACATTGGTGTCTTGCGACGAAATCGCAGGACGTCCTTACACTTTCATGTATTGACCCATTGATCCCTTCTTATCTTTGTTTCTTGGCTTATTGCCTCTTTATAATTGTTACACAAATATGACAAGTCTTCATACTCCCGTGAGTAAAAATCCTTATTACATTTGCGTCTTATGACACTTATCAGCTCCCTAATGGAGGGTGCCGCACTTATATTCCACCTAGTTGCCCCTTCAAGGAGACGTACTTATGCCATACAATTCTAGCTCCTCCCATCCAGTCTTGACAACAACCAGTTATTTTCGCAGCCTCTTATCACTTTTACCTATATGGATTATGGTTACGATACTGCACCCTAAGTGGGGTTTTCTTCAGGCCGAGTGCATCATAGCCAAGAATTGTCAAGAATGGCAAGGTACGCTCCAGATGCTCCGGGAACTCTTGACTCAACCGTTTACCTCGGCGCCTTGGTCATATTTTGCACTCCTTAGAAGAGTCCTTATTACCCTAGTCGCCCAACTCAAGTCATATGCTTAATTTGAGAATCCAAGGTGCCTCTCCTGGATGGGCTTTATTGAACCCAAATCTCCATGACTCAGGTTCCAGTAGCGGTGTAACCTTTTCGCTGAGCCATGCAGCAGGTACCCCCTTCTATGACGCACTTTAGGTCTTACATTTGCCTCTTGCAAAATTTTAATCTCGCGAACTAGGGTGCACGCTATAGTAGGTTCTCCCCATTCTAATATGTCATTAATATCTGCGAAATCTTCACACATTGTCATTCTGTTTTGGATGTTTGTAATTTTGGAACTTCTCTTTCATAATATTTTCGCAAATATTCTTTTTGTTTCTATCATACATTGTTTCGCAATCTACCCTTTCCCAAAATCTTTTATTGGTAATACTTCTTTAGATATAATCTGTTCCATGGTCTCCCAAGTCTTTGACCCACATCTCTACCCTCTGGGTCCATTAACTTATACGCCCCTGTTCCAACTATCTCTTTAATTATATAAGGTCCGTCCCATTTTCTTGCAAGTTTTCCGCCATTTTCTCGCTAATATATTGGTGTTTCTCGCAGCACCAAATCCCATGGTTGAAATTCACGTTTTTTGACACGTTTATTATACTCTCGGGCTAATCTTCTCTGGTAATTTTTCATATGGTGTAGTGATTTTTCTCTCTTTTCTTCTAATTCATCAAGTTTGGTTAAAATCATGCCTGCACTAAGGTTTTTCTCCCAAGCTTCTCTTTTTGTTGTGGGAGTAACAACTTCTGTTAGTAGCACAACTTCAACTCCATATGTTAGACAAAAAGGTGACATTCCCGTAGCTTCTCGCCTAGTTGTGTTGTAAGCCCAGACTGCATTATGCACCTGTTCGCACCATGCTTTATTATGTCCTTCTAATTTCTTCTTCAATATATATGTAGTTATCTTATTTATTGCCTCTGCTTGTCCATTAGCATGTGGATATAGAGGGGTGGATTTTCCACACTTTATCTTAAATGCATTGAGTAACATTTCTATATTCTTCCCTTCAAACTGTTTCCCATTATCAGATACTAATTGTGCTAGAATTCCAAATCTGCAAATAATATTTTCAAATATGAACGTGAAGATGTCTTTGTCGCGAATATGCTGCACTGCTTTCACTTCTGCCCATTTTGTGAAATAATCCGTAGCAACAATTAAATATCTCCTTTGTCCAGATCCTGGTAAAAACGGTCCCACAATGTTTAAACCCCACTTTCCAAAGGGCCATACACTTGTTGAAGATGTTAATGATGTTTCAGGTGCATGTATTTTCTTTCCATGTAGCTGAAAATTTTCGCAATGCCTTGATATGTGTTTCGCATCTTCATGCATATATGGCCAATAATAACCTTGCATTTTCATTCTGTATGCCAGGAATCTTCCTCCACTATGATTGCCAGCATCCCCACTATGTAACATCATTAACATTTCTTCTCCCTCTTTTCGTGTTAAACATCTGAGTGATGGTCCATTAAAGGATCTTCTATACAACACCCTATCTCTTAGCTCATAATTTGTCGCACGACTTTTTAGCTTGTGTGCCTCCAATCTATTTCTTGGTGTTTCTCCTTTTGCCAAATATGCATGAAGTTCTACTCTCTAATCTTCGGCATTGGGTATTTGTGCTTCTTCTTCACCTTCTATTATAATAACATCTACTTCTTCCTCTTCTTATTTGTTTACAGATGGTGATAGGAGCGTCTGTATTTTTATGCATCTCGCAGCTGGATCTGTCATCATACTTGAAATGAAATCATAAGCATCTGCAAGTCTATTGTCTTTCCTTGATATGTGTCTCCACTTTATTTTTGGAATTTTCGCTGACAATTCTTTCGACAAGTTTCTTGTATTTTTTCAAGGATGGTTCATTTGTAGTGTATTCTCCTTTTATTTGGCGTATAACTAGCTATGAATCACTGGTAATTCTCATATTCTCCAATTTCATTTCTATTGCGAATTTTAAAGGATGCACCACAACTTCGTATTCTGTTTCATTGTTAGTAGATGCGAACTCTAATCTGAAAGAAAAAGCCATTTTATTTCCTTCTGGAGAATTAGGAAAATTCTAACTCCATTACCTTCCCAATTTGATGATCCATCTACCAATATTTCCCATCTATCAGGCTCTGTCAACAGATCTCTTGGGTTCCCATGTTCTTCCTCCACATCTATCATTTCCTCCACTGCTTCATCATCTTCTAGAGGAAATTCTGCTAAGAATTCTGCAACAACTTGTGACTTTGGTGATGATAATATTTCATACTTAATTTCGAAATATACCACTTGTGAATTCCATCTCTCCACTGATAGGATCCGGAGATGCCTATATGTATAACCGCAATCGCACGGTGTCTACAATGTAGACATCGACAAGTATGGGTCTTTCCCACGAGGAGCGGTGGAAATATCGATAATCAATATCTCTAATGAATTAATCAGAAAGAATATTTTAGGATTTTTAGAATTGATAACATAAAAATAAAACTAAGTAACAAAATGCAACGGGAGAGAGTCGGTAACCAGGGTATTACGGTATCCACCACTATTTCTATTTAATTTCTGCAAAGAGACAACTCTAAAAATATTTATTTATTCTTCATTCTATTGACATCACCTATTATTTGTATAGAGTCGCAAGCACCACTGGGACACCTTAAGCATGGAACATCAAAAGACTAAACCCAAGCATGCACCATCAAATTGTGTTAGTGACAAAATTCACGAAACTAAATATAGATTCACGAATGATATTTGATTATTCTAAGCATAACCCATCAAAGACATTTATCCAAGAATAGATTATCAAACAATGAAACAAATATATTCACAATACTCTATCGATTATGCGCATGGGGTTTTTGGAAAACCGGCGAAGCAACAATTAATATCATCATTTTATTGAATAAATAAAATTATGGAATCAATCAAATCAATGCATTATAGCCTTCTAACCACGTGTTTCAATTTAAAATGGTCTAATGCTCAAAGTGGTTTCTACCATAAACCCTAGTTACAAGATTTAGCTAGACGGCTTTCTCAGAAGCCATAAAAAAATCAAAGAGAATCACTACCAAATCAAAACGAAATGGAAATGAAAACCAAAACAACGCAAACCCTTCTCCAGGCGCCTGTAGCCGCAACCTCCTTTTTCCGTTCTGTTCTTCACTTCCTTTTTTAGGCTCTCCAGCCGTCGCCCCCCCTTTTTCTTTACTGTTTCTTCTCATTCATTTTATAATCCGTGCTGCAAAGAAGTCCGACTAAGACCTAGTAGAAGAATTACCTAGGCCCAGTCCATCATGGTCCATATAGCCTCAGGTCCAACATCTAAACCATCGTGAATCTTGGCCACCACGTTCCTGATTCCGTCTACAGTACGCCACTTTCTGTTCTCAATTCGTATCAACAAAATCGTTCCTTATCAAACTCAGGCCAAAACACAAGTTTTTATTCTTTGTCCGTGACCATCTAAGCTCAATCACCAGCACAGTTCATCGGCTTCTCCCATAGGAGACCCAACTCAGTTAACATACAGACCCCGACTTAATTAGAAACATAATTAAAATCCCTTTTATCGCATCCATGTGTGAACTCAAAGTTGCTGTAATGAATATCGACTCCTTGATACGTTGAGACAACTCCTCCACTGGCAAACTCGACTTCCATTCACAGCTCTTATTTGTAGCCCCTAACGACACCATGTCCTTTTATTTCTTCAGCCAACATCCTAGCAGCAATTTGGCAATGCTAGCCACTAAGGTCCAATATTCTCTTGGCTTTGAGTGGAATTGACGTGCCCCTGGCCCTGCGTCCATTTAGTGAAGCTATCTTTTCCCGTAGCTATGAGTCGATTAGTGCTTTTTGTCGCAAACACTAATTTAGCTCCATATCTAGCCATTATTCTCCGGATTATCGGAATTTATTTGTACTTTCTACAAAAGCACTAAAATATAGTCATTAGTCAAAATATTGAGTCCTAGCTAATATAATTATGGGTATAAAATGTAGCACATACGTGCTTATCAACACCCCCACACTTATATTTTGCTAGTCCCGAGCAAAACAAATAATATATCCGCTACACATCTGGATATGAATAGTGTTGTCTGCTAAACAGCGAGACGGATCCGCTAAACATCAAGACCGAGAAATGTCTGCTAAACATATAGGCAAAAATACCCGCTAAACAGCTGATCATAAAAATAAAATAAAATTGTAGACCCGCTAAACAGCTGGTCATAAAATGAAAATTTGAGAAAGAATGAAAAAAAACCGCTAAACAGCTGGTCATAGAATATACTCTAAAAATATATTTTTTTTTTAAGACCCGCTACACAGCTGATCATCTTTTTTTTTAGACCCTCTACACAGCTGGTCATAATATTGAATTTTTTTTTTAAATCATAATTCCTAACGAAAACGCCACTCCCCCACACTTAAACATTACATTATCCTCAATGTAATTGAGTCATCCAACGTAGAAATTAAGGTGGGAATTCTAAAATACTAAACAAATAAAAATAAAAGATAGAGTGAAGGGAAAAAATCTGATGGGTTCACTCCCATGAAGCGAAAGGTATTTGTATCCCTACTTTTTCCAGCAAACAATCTCAACAAAGTGTTGATACACCAATGTAAGATGCAAGGCATATATATAAAGTCTGAAAAGTTGGGGATCAATCCAACAAATTAGGTCAGCTGCAAACATGAACCTGCAAACACTATACACTTCCAAAAAGATGTGTAAATCCATTCCCAAAAGAAAACATTCCTTAGTCGAGATAAATAAATCACTCACATGGACGACAAACATAGAATGTTTATTATTTTCTATTCGGGAAGCACGCTCTAAATCAGGTTCCAAATCATCTGAAATATATTCTGTCGACACATTATCTTCACTAGAAATCATAGGAAGAAATGCATTGATAATGTGAAAGGGAAAAGCATTATCGAGATCAGCACAATAGTTTAAACCTGTATTTAATGGTTCAAGTTTATCAAAATCAGTAACTCCTAAATCTGGTTCTAAGTCCGCGGAAATAACTTCTGTTGTTGAGTTACCTTGATTAACCATTGGTGGGCGCAATGCATTGACAATGTCAATAAGCATAGGATCCTCAGAATCTGCAAAGTGGGCTAAACAAACTGATAAAGGCTCAAAATCATCGGTAAAAGTTATCTGACCAATATCAATATGCTCAACATTCACATCTGCATTTATAGAATCACAAGATGGATCAGCGAAAGAGGGGCTCAATGGGACAACAATATCATGAATCGCCTCATAATTATTTGCAACTAGAACATCACTATTCGAATGACTAGAAGGTATCTCATGATGAACGTCTACTGTCTCAAAGTCGTTAGACTCAACAATAGTATCTTTTGTATAAACAGATTCCTCTAAATCATCACTTGCATATAACTTTTGTCATGCTAGAACTCTTAACCTTTGTTCCAAACTAGGTGGTGTGTGTTTGTAATACTTCTCATATATCATTAGAGGCGATTCTTCACTCACCATATGTGGAGCAAAAACTCCATACCATTGCCCATGCATATACTCCCCAAGCGTCATATTAGAAGGCGTCTCCTGAGAATGTGAACTTCTACGTTTATATTCTGCAAGTGTCATCTTAGATGACGTCTTGTACAAAGAATTCATCATCCTCAAAAAGGCTCCTGAAATAAAATTCTAAAAAAAAAAAAAAAAAACAAGTCAAATGGAACTAAAAAAAAAAAAAAGACTATACAAAAAAAAAAAAAAACACTCCCGTGAAAATCCAGGCTATTGAAAACCTGGGTTATCTTTTCAATTATAATACCATCACAATCCAACCTTTTACGCATAGATATTTTCATTCAACGACACTCCCGTGATTCCCCATCGTTTGTGCTATCATTTGTTACCTTTACTGCGCTGTGACGATTACTATTCCCAAATCCTTTAGACGGTTATTGAAGTTATTTTGCTGCTGCAATGCCCAGAACCTGAAGTTCATCGTCCTCACAAGATCAACCCTCGGACAAATGACACTGACCAACCCTATGAAGAATCATCAGACGGTACGATGGCACATTTCCCATTCAAGGGCTTTGATGATTGTCAGGATGGTTGCAATGGAAGAGGGTATGCTAAGACTTCAATCCTTCGTCACATCAAAGATCAACATTGGCCTTCTTAGGAGCGATTATTGACATGTAAAGAGAGAATCCGTACTCACGATGGTGTCTATCTGGCATGGGAGAGACTTCTAACCCTTATGCAAATGTGGCTATGCGGAGAATGCATGAAAGTGCAGTCATGGAAGAGACTCTGTCGCCCCCATAATGGTACCATCTTACTAGGTCCTTTCAATGGTAGACACGCTGATTTATTAATACATGGAATAGACAAGCCAATGGCAGACCATGCACCTACAGGAACTCACGACCCTGCAATTTCTGATGAAACAACTGGTTTATCCCTAGAACTACTAGATACAATTTATCAGAAGCAGATTACAACAACTGCAAACATCCCCCTTCCATGTAGGTTGCTTTTTTCCAGGACTTTGAAAACTTCCATGGATAAAGTGCTTGCACAACCAGGTGTGTTATACCCTTGGCTACAACTCCTGTTGTTACCTATTTGTACACTTCATCTTTATATGCCCAACAACGCCAGTGAAGCAAGATCAGCCACACGGAAGAAGTTACAAATTGTTGCGATCAATCAAGCATTGGTGGAATGGAGCCAACCTAATGGATGTGCCAACCTTGTCCAGCGTATATTACAGCTTGCCCTGCAGACCCATCAAAGTCAGCAGAAACGCAAACAGTCTCCTGAGAAGAAACAACACAAAACTAATGTGGAGGCTTGTCAAAAGAAACTCAGCTTCGGACATTACACCTCCGTTATACGCATTCTGTCTTCCAATGGAGTTGCACCATCCAATATATACACCCTACGTGAACTATAGCAGATACACCCTCCTGCACGGCCTCCCATCATCCCACCTGACGCTCCAGCCGCTGCTGTTGTGTCTGTAGATGTTCAGGCAGTTATGAAAGCGCTAAGGAGTTTTCCGAAGGGCACATCTTGTGGGCAAGACGGTCTTCGCGCTCAGAATTTGTTGGATGCTATGAGCGGTGCTGCTGCTGCAGTGGCGGATGACCTTCTTGCGTCTGTCACAGGAGTTGTAAACTTGTGGCTCGCCGGACAGTGCCCACCTTCCTTAGGCGAATACATAGCCAATGCACCTTTAACCCCTCTCCTAAAACCTGGTGGTGGAATTCGTCCTATCGCAGTGGGCACCGTTTGGCATCGTCTATGTTCCAAACTGGCTACTTCGCCCGTGCTAAAAGATATGACAACTTACCTTGGTACCCATAAATTCGGCGTGGGGATTCCTTGCGGTGGTGAAGGTATTCTACACTCGGCAAATCGATTGCTGGAATTGAAAGGTACCTGCAATACTATGACTATGTTACTTATTGATTTCACCAATGCATTCAACATAGTAAATAAGATTGCTATGATCAATGAAGTGCGTTCCAAGTGTCCAAGCATTTCGAAATAGGTGGATTTATGCTATGCACGCCCTGCCAAGTTATACTACAATGAATTTACATTGTCCTCAGCACAAGGGGTTCAACAGGGAGACCCCCTTGGCCCCCTCCTTTGGTTTTACACCCACTGGTGGAGAAAATTGCACTTCAATGTAAACTGGATCTCAATGCTTGGTACTTAGACGACGGAACATTGGCTGGAGACACCACTGAAGTCACCAAAGCTTTACATATTATACGTGCAGAAGTACTATCAAGAGGGCTGTGTTTAAATCTCCATAAAACTGAAGTCTTCTGGCCACTGACTGACCCAAGAAGTACCGTTACTTTTCCACCTGAAATTGGCAGACCATCTGACGGTGTTCGTTTACTCGGAGGCCCGGTAAGTCCTATGGACAAATTTTGTAGCGATGCTATTTCTTCTCGTGTCTCAAAAACTATCCACTTGATGGAATGTGTTAAGAAACTCAAAGATCCACAAGCAGAGCTCTTACTTCTTCGAAACTGTGCTGGTGTTTCGAAACTGTATTTCGCGATGAGAACTACCCGTCCACAAGTCATGCTGCCTGCACAAGATCAGATTGATGAACACCTTCTTCAATACCTGCGATATCTGATCACAAGTGATGGCGCTGGATTTGGTCAGTTACAACAACGACTTGCTACTCTTCCAATCAAAGACGGCGGATTAGGAATATATACTATGGCAGACACAGTTAACTATGGGTATTTAGCATCATGTCTACAAACATCGCACCTTCAAAATGCTATTCTACAGGGTACCGTGGACCTCAGCCCCCATTTTCAGTCGGCACTTGATCGTTACATAAATATATGCGGTCTTTATCCTTCATCTTTCAACCTTAGTGACGTCGCCCCACAGCCTATGCACCTTATGGAGACCCGTTACTATGATGCTATCATGAGGGAAATTCCGTCCACCTATGTATTGACAGAGCGCGAATCCATCTTATGGCAGTGCAACAGGAAACCACATGCACAAGACTATCTTAAGGCTATCCCTATCCAAGGCCTTAATCAGACCATTGGGCCGCGACAATTCTGGTCCATCCTTCAATACCAGTTAGGGATACCTCTCTTTGATGCAGACAACACCTGTACGTGTTGTAAAAGAGCGATGAACCGTTTCGGAGATCATGCTATTCATTGTGCGAGTGAGGTGGGGTTAAAGTACCGTCACGATATGGTGAGGGATCTTTTTGTCGAGCTGTTTTATAAAGCTGGAGTTGTAGCCAGAAAGGAAGCGTCATTGGGTCTTATTTCTGATAGGAGTACCCCTCTTAAACCGGCAGCTATCATGGTGTACAATTGGGAAAATGGTCAAAACATTTGTTTTGATGTCACCAGCGTTTCACCATTCTCCAAAGGTGGAAATCGAGCCTTCACTCCTGGACATGCCATCTCGGCTGCTATTACCCATAAACGCAACAAGTATGCTGCACTGTGTTCATCCCATGGATATGGTTTTGGCGTTTTAGCATTCACCACATTAGGGGAACTCAGTGAAGACATTATTACCCTATTGAAAAAATTGAAAAATTGTATGGCTAGTCATGATGTTAACAATAACTTAGGCAGTTTCCTTTTTCATAGGTTGGGTATCATTATTCAGAAAGGCATCGGGGCGCAACTTGTTGCACATCTCCCGGCCAAATCTTTGTAAAATACTTACGTTTTATCATCTTAATAAAAGCTTGTGTGGCCTCCTTTCATAACAATAATAATAATAATAAATAAAAACCAAACTATTTACAAATCCAAAATACTAATTACAATATTCCACAGCCGCTACCCGGCAGCGGCGCCAAAAATTAATAGGATCCGGAGATGCCTATATGTATAACCGCAATCGCACGGTGTCTACAATGTAGACAGCGACAAGTACATGTCATTCCCACGAGGAGCGGTGGAAATATCGATAATCAGTATCTCTAATGAATTAATCAGAAAGAATATTTTAGGATTTTTAGAATTGATAACAGAAAAATAAAACTAAGTAACAAAATGCAACGGGAGAGAGTCGGTAACCAGGGTATTACGGTATCCACCACTATTTCTATTTAATTTCTGCAAAGAGACAACTCTAAAAATATTTATTTATTCTTCATTCTATTGACATCACCTATTATTTGTATAGAGTCGCAAGCACCACTGGGACACCTTAAGCATGGAACATCAAAAGACTAAACCCAAGCATGCACCATCAAATTGTATTAGTGACAAAATTCACGAAACTAAATATAGATTCATGAATGATATTTGATTATTCTAAGCATAACCCATCAAAGACATTTATCCAAGCATAGATTATCAAACAATGAAAAAAATATATTCACAATACTCTATCGATTATGCGCATGAGGTTTTGGGTAAACCGGCGAAGCAACAATTAATATCATCATTTTATTGAATAAACAAAATTATGGAATCAATCAAATCAATATATTATAGCCTTCTAACCACGTGTTTCAATTTAAAATGGTCTAATGCTCAAAGTGGTTTCTACTATAAACCCTAGTTACAAGATTTAGCTAGACATGGATTTCTCAAAAGCCATAAAAAAATCAAAGAGAATCACTAGCAAATTAAATTAAAATGAAATGGAAATGAAAACCAAAACAACGCAAACCCTTCTCCGGGCGCCTGTAGACGCAACCTCCTTTTTCCGTTCTGTTCTTCACTTCCTTTTTTCGGCTCTCCAGCCGTCGCCTCCCCTTTTTCTTTACTGTTTCTTCTCATTCATTTTATAATCCGTGTTGCAAAGAAGTCCGACTAAGATCTAGTAGAAAAATTACCTAGGCCCAGTCCATCATGGTCCATCTAGCCTCAGGTCCAACATCTAAACCATCGTGAATCTTGGCCACCACGTTCCTGCTTCCGGCTACAGTACGCCACTTTCTGTTCTCAATTCGTATCAACAAAATCATTCCTTCTCAAACTCAGGCCAAAACACAAGTTTTTATTCTCTGTCCGTGACCATCTAAGCTCAATCACCAGCACAGTTCATCGGCTACTCTCATAGCAGACCCAACTCAGTTAACATACATACCCCAAATTAATTAGAAACATAATCAGAATCCCTTTTATCGCATCCATGCGTGAACTCAAAGTTGCTGTAATGAATATCGACTCCTTGATACGTTGAGACAACTCCTCCACTGGAAAACTCGACTTCCATTCACAGCTCTTATTTGTAGCCCCTAACGACACCATGTCCTTTTATTTCTTCAGCCAACATCCTAGCAGCAATTTGGCAATGCTAGCCACTAAGGTCCAATATTCTCTTGGATTTGAGTGGAATTGACGTGCCCCTGGCCCTGCGTCCATTTAGTGAAGCTATCTTTTCCCGAAGCTATGAGTCGATTAGTGATTTTTGTCGCAAAAACTAATTTAGCTCCATATCTAGCCATTATTCTCCGGATTATCGGAATTCATTTGTACTTTCTACAAAAGCACTAAAATATAGTTATTAGTCAAAATATCGAGTCATAGCTAATATAATTATGGGTATAAAATGTAGCACATACGTGCTTATCATCCACCATGCCTGACCTTTTTGAATTCTTCATTACTGATTCAATTGGTACCTTTGTTAACACTTTTATTTTTTGTGCTTGAAAATATATGCGAAGCTTAAACGTTGCGTAAACCAATGCCAGAATTAGTTTTTCGATTTTTGAATAATTTCTCTCTGCGATATTGAATGTTTTACTGATGTAGTAAATTGGTTTTTCAACTCCTGTGTCAATTCGCAATATCACAACACTTAATGCATGCGAAGTTGTCGCCAGATAGATTAATAGTTCTTCTCCTGGTTCTTCCTTTTGTAAAATTGATATATTCATCAAATGTTCTTTTATTCCTTGGAAAGTTTTCTCACATTCATCTGTCCATCTAAACTTTGTCCCATTTTTTAGTATGTTGAAAAAATGTTTACATTTTTCTGAAGATCGCGAAATAAACCTTCCCAGCGAAGCCAATAGTCCGTTTAACTTCTGTACATCTTTCACCGTCGCTGGTGTTGGCATATCGCGAACTGCTTGTACCTTTTCTGGATCAACTTGTATTCCTTCTTTTGATACAATATAACCTAAAAAAATTCCTGACGCAACCCCAAAAATACACTTCTCTGGATTTATCTTGATGTTAAAATGCCGCATCTGCTCAAAAATCTCCTTCAAATCATGTACGTGATCTTTAGCTTCTTTAATTTTTATTAACATATCATCCACATACACCTCTAATGTTTTATGTATCCACTTCGCGAACACTTTCTCCGCCATCCTTTGTTATGTTGCACCAGAATTTCGCAGACCAAATGACACTTTTGTATAACAATATAACCCTCTTGGAGCGAAAAAAGTAGTATTTTCTTGATCTTCTTTAGCGAGAGGAATTTGATTATAGCCTTTATACCCATCTAAAGAAGATATTCTATCATTTCCGCCGCTGATTCAACCATTTATGGAATATATGGTAATGGAAAACTGTCTTTCGGATAAGCTTTGTTTAGATCAGTAAAGTCTATACAGATTCTTATCCCATTATTTTTCTTTGGAACCACAACCATGTTAGCTATCCACTCTGGGTATTTAGCTTGTCTTATAATTCCTGCATCAAACATCTTCTATAACTCTTCTTCTATTTGGGGATGATATGTTGTTGCGATTTTTCTTATTCTCTGTTTGAATGGCCTTGCACTTATGTCAATCTCCAGCCTATGAAACACTATAGATGGATCTATTCCAGGCATCTCGTCCCTGTTCCATGCGAAAATATCCTGATATTCTCGCAAAATACTGATAGTTCTTTCCTTTTCATCTACCCCCATTTTGGTCCCAATCCTTAGCATTTTGGGTTCTTCTTTAGTTCCAACATTCACTTCCTTTGTTGGTTTTTCCGCAGTGTAACTGGCCTTAGGTTCTCCCATAGGTGTTGGTTCTTTTATCATTTTCGCAGATTCATTTCCTCCTTCCAGAATTTAGATGGGTATCCCTTTTCCTTCTTATGCTCTTATCATGTAAATTCTAAATTCTTCTTCTTTCTTCGCTTCTCTTGCCATCTTCCTGCGAATTTTTCGCTTCTTTGCACGTCCTTCATAATGCTTCACTTAAATTTGATAACATAATTTCGCACTATCAACATCCCCTCTAACTTCACCAATCCCACTCGACATAGGAAATTTAATGCATTGATGAAATGTCGACGCTATGGCTTTCATTGCGTGTATCCATGGTCTTCCCAATAACATATTATATGGTGATTCCATATCCACCACACATAGTGTCACATGCGTTTCAATCTCTCCTAGCGAAATTTGCACCATTATTTCTCCTTTAGGTTTTGTTGTTGATTTTCCAAAACCCATGGATATGATATGTTGAACAAGACATTTCTTCATCTTTGTATCCCATTCCTTTATATGCATGATAAAACATTATATCCACCGAACTTCCCGTATCAACCATAGATCTGTTCACCGCCCATTCTTCCATATTTTTTGCGAATTTCCCCTTTTCTTTCCGTGTAGTTACTGTGATCACCAAAGGAGATGTGTGGTTCAAATTTTCTCTTGGTATCTCTGCTGCTGTGAACGTAATTTTCTGCTTTTCCCAATCCTTCAAGGGTGATACCTTTTCCACCGTCATAATCTTCTTTCCTTCAAAATCTTGTTTATGTATTCTTCCTTTGATGTTTTCATGAAACTTATTAATCATTGTTTTTGTGATTATGCTACACTCTATCCTTCTGTTATCTTCATTGATTTTAATTATCTTTTTCTTAACTGGTTTATTGATTTGTTCCATCATCTTCTTGGTTTGAACAGTCTCAATAAGAATCTTTTAATCTAGTTTTTTTTTCCAGCAATTTTCAACCTTCAATCCATGTTTCTAGCGCCATTATGTAGTTGTAGGAAATCCTACAATACATCCCTCACAAGAATTCATAACAATCAACACATTTCTTAAGATCAATAACGACACTTTTTATTAATTGAATCTAAAATTCTTACAAGAAGGAAGTGAAATCAAAAATACAACACTGTTTTAGACCTTCTCTCTCCTCAAAACTTTCTCAACACTCCAAAAATTATCTCTCCCCTTCTTACACCTATTCATCTCTTTATATAGGGTATTATATAGTGGATGACAGCTAAGTTGACCTTTATTTTCGGATCTGATTTGCGGTGTTTCGCAAGCTTACAAATGTTAATTTCGAAAACATCCTAAATTTCGCTAGATCATCACACTTTTCTCATGTTTACGCTGTCGTCATCTGTTATGTCATTTCAGAAATCACTCTGCGACGTCTTCGCAATGTTGTTGATGAAGATTTCGCAAGTGTGTTGTTGTTGCGATATTCTGATCCTACATACTCTTTTTATCTTTGTAATCTTTCTTTCTAAGTTACTAATAGAACTCTTTTCTCTACCAAAGCTATTATTAATCTCTCTAACATCATCATCTATTACTACCACCAATTTTCTTTTCAAGGTTCTTATCAAGGTATCTCAACTCCCAGTTCTATATATATCTTCTAACTAAATCCTACACAATAACACCACCACCTCCTAATGACTCATCTCAACAGGCTCAAAGACCACAGCTCCTACTTGCATCAAAGCAAAGAAAAGGGAATATAAGTTTCCTGATAAAATAGTTTCCAAAATTCAAATATAAAAGGCATCTATTATTTCATGACTAATAGTCTACTAAGGGATAGATATTTACTAATGACAGGTCCATTCAAAACAGAGGTTCGGTCAACATATGTCAAAGGTTCCGGACAACGGTAACGGTAACGGTAAGACGGTTAACGGTCGAGTCAACTCCTGTTGACTTTTGTCAAACTTCGACATCCAAACTTTCGGGTGCGATATCTTTCTCATCCGGTGTCCGATTGATGCGTTCGAGTAGTCCATTTCGCATAAATTTTCGAGATCTATTCAACGGTACTAATTTTGTATCTATATCATTGTTAAATTAATTTCTATAATTAACGTTCGTCTCTAATTAATCGAGTCATTAGCGGTTAATTCGTCTCTTGACTATTGCTAATAGCGTTGACGTGCTTGCGGTTCCTTACATTCTCCCCACCTTATATTATTTTCGTCCTCGAAAATTGAACCATCCTTCTGGTCTTCATAACTCCCCACCTTATAGAGATAACAATATCTCTCGACTAAATGCAAGTACTGCTCATACTTACAAACGCGTGAAAAAAAAATAACTCATTTTAAATGAGTCAAAACAACAAGAAAATAAACCTAAGCTTTCTTGGTTTTCTACAGCTAAAATCTATAATTTGTAGCTCTATGTTCAATATACTAATTTTCTATTTCAGAATACAATTGTCTCTAAGCTCACTATGCTGAATTAATTTCTAACATATAAGTATGTCTAACTTCTTCGCGTTAATGTTTATAGTCTATTATTTAATCATTTATTAATTTGATATAGTTTATCCATATAATTAATCTTGCATTTTCAATTAATTTAAAATCTTACATTTTATGTATTTAAAATTTTAATTAATTTTAAATCATCATTTTATCAAAGTTATTATCTATTTTTTTTTATTATTTATCTAAACAATTAGATTTAATTCCTTTATTAAAATATCAATATCATATTTCATATATAAAAATTAGATTCACTTTAATCATATAATTAATTCAAATTTGATTTAACTTCAATTTATAATATCTATTATGTTAACTTCACTGTTATACAATATATAAAATTTCCAAATATTATCTACTTTAAATTTGTTATTACAAAATTATTGAAATGATATTATCAACTATGTTACTATTCTTACTATGTTTATTATTATCATTATTAGTTTGTTGATAGTCCAGTTGGTACACTAAGTCTTAATTCTCTAAGTATGGTTTCACATCACGTAAAGATTACTATAATGAATTTTATCTATTTATGTCGAGTATTTATACTATATGTGTATCTTGTTAAATATTAGCGTTGGTAACTTAATATTATTTCAATTTGAGTCTGCATAAAATTTTAGTGTCTTCTGATAGTCTTTAGATTAGTCTATTAATATAAAATATCTTATTAATATTCAAGTTTATTTTCTTTAAAGTCTATTTTATTCTAATCATCCAAATACTATTTTTATTCTTCATGTTTATCTATTTAATTTTAATAATTTACTAAATCAGTTATGGAACTAAAGGTAGTTTGAGTATAAGATTACTAAGAAATTGTTCCTTTTTATTTAATACTCCCTCCGTCCCACTATTAAGTGACCTAGTTTAAGTTTGCACAATTTTAAAGGCAAGCAAGAAAAATTGTACTTTTAAGCATTTTTTACAATTATATCCTTATGAATAATAACTAGTGAAATTTAGAAATGATTTATCTCTCAAACTACTCAACGCATGTTCGCAAACTTCATATCATTGAAAAGCATTTTAAAACACATACGTAACGAATATAAACATGCCTATCAAATTATGCATATTTCTTATATTTTTTATAATTGACTAAAAGGCTAATTTTAGAAATATCTCCTTGTTTAGTGATATAGGTCACTTATTAGTGGGACAAAATCTAAAATCAAATAGGTCACTTAATAGTGGGACGGAGGGAGTACAAAAATATCCGCACGTTCTTAAGTCGTACTTACCTAATAAGTCTTATATTATCTATTTGGTTTCAATGCACAAGAATGTATTTCTAATTTTATTTAGTTTAAAAAATCTGACCGTAGATAATTATTAATAATTCTACGTAGCTACATGACCCTAATTATTTATTTTATCGTTATATATTTACTAATAAGATTTTAATTAAATAAAGATCAATACAATACATTTGATAAGTGTTAATATAAAAAAAAAATATTCTCACAACTTCTTCTCTGTCTCTCACCTTTCAAAAACTAGAAAAAAACCCATCAACTTCTTCTTCTTCCTTTGCTCAGATTTAGTCCTTTAGGGGCTAGATCTGAGCAAAGCTTTCTTGTTTTTAGTTATTTTTGTTGTTTTCAATAATTTCTTCGCTATTAGAGCGATTTTTATCTTCGCCGTTTGGGCGATTTTATTTACACTTTTATAGTGTTTCTTTCTAACGATTTGTTCGTGTTTGGTTTTTTTGATAAAAATACATCGGCGATTTAGCAAGGGCGAAGATCAATTTCTTCTTCATCAGAAAAATAGATCTTGAGTTCGGGTTAGTTGCACATGAAGAATTTTTGGGCATATCACTCCTCTGTCATAGGAGCATCTCTTTTCTAAGAAGAAAAAATCTATCAAAATGGTCGAATTATGATTTCTTATACCATTCCTTCTCCAATCTCATAGTACAAGATTTGGGTGCTATCGTGGTAGATCGCTCTTTCTCTTCGCGATTTATTTACGTTTTGTATCTTTCTTTGTATTTTTTTCATGTTATGATGTATTTGTTTCTCTTTAAAACCATCATGTAAACGTTTCTTATGGAATGAAATACTTGTGGTTTGATGATCAAAAAAAAAAAAAAAAGATAAGTGTTAATATTACTTTTGTTATGATTATTAGTGATATTAATACTTTTTTATTATTTATTATTATTAATATTAAAGGTCAAATTATTGTCTTAACTACTCCTAAAATTTAACTTCATTTCTACTTTAATAAATCAATGGTTTTAATTATGAGAAAGGTATTCTAACAATTTCTAAATAAAACTTGGGATTATCAGTTCCCTAATAGAAGCAAGTCCTCCCTTTATGAATGGAAATCCATGCATGCAGTTGCCCTGTCTAGGTTAGCTAGGCATGACAATGCTTTCCTACGAACAAAGATAACACAAACATTCCAGAATTACAAACCTCACTATTCTCCAGTGCTAGATTATCTACGTGATAAATAACTGAGACTAATTAATCCTTAATCCTCTTTTGAAATTTCTAAACTATAATGTAACTGGTTCCAACCTACAATTTTTACTTTATATTTTAAATAGTAACATACATACACAACACAATGAATAAACAAAATAACATGTTACACAAAACAATCAATCAATTCAATTCAATAAATTTTAGTTATTGATTGTTTTTAGTGATTAAGATTTATCTCACAAACTCAAACCCAGTTCTAAACTAATCGAGTAATCTATCTGGCACTGGCTATTACTTATTGTTTCCCATATAAGATCTAATGGTGAGCTCCGATACCAACACTGTAGCGCCCCTAAAGCTAGCAGATGACTAAGACAAGAGATTAACTAAATAAAGAGGCACTAAGGGTCTGAATCATTTACTTAAGCAACCAATTAAGAAATCTTCTACAAAATTTAACCCCAAAACTAGTCCCGCTCTAAAATAAATATAAACAAGAACTCCTCTCAAATTATACATATACAATAGTCATTTGGTTTGCAAATAGAATATACTACATAATAAATATAGTAAAAGACTCAACGCCATGAAACTTCCGCTGCGCAACTCCGATCTGTCTCTGAAACTGAAAGTGGGAATGGGTGAGCACATTATCCCTAAAAGGGGTGCCCCGTAGGAATAACAACTAGCTTTCAAGTAATCATTATTATGATTTAAAGACAATGCAGGTTTTATTGAAAGTCGATAATACACGGAAAGAGAGTAAAACATATTGTAGAAACTTAACTTCTTCAAAGCAATTTAAAAGAATAGTAAGCATCCATAAATAACAGTAAACATCCATGTATGAGATGTGTGTATTGCCGCACATAAGGAAGAGTAATATTGATGCCAATTCCACACCGATTGGGTAATATTGAGGTGTATCTCCCTATACATAGAATGAGATATAAAGGAAGAATA
Organism: Papaver bracteatum; assembly: GCA_023529315.1. NCBI lineage: Eukaryota > Viridiplantae > Streptophyta > Magnoliopsida > Ranunculales > Papaveraceae > Papaver > Papaver bracteatum. The sequence continues at coordinate 2,212,445 of JAJJWX010000127.1, forward strand.
ATTTTTGGCCATGTAATATTGCGGTGTATCGCCCTAGCCATAGAATACTGGATATTGTGTCGGCACACATCTCATACCACACAAAGCACACAAAGATATGCATGAATTTCACAAAAGGTAGATTTGTAAAAAAATAATGAATACAAGAGAGTTCGTTATCTATTCCCACCTCTTTGGATGACAAGCCTCGCCTACCTCGAGATCCATGACCACTGGTTTATCCTTTGAATCGATCGTTGTTAATAAAGATTAACTGTTAATCACACAAGCACTCTAATAAATTAGCCAAAAGTCTCACACAGACTCACATCATAATCTCATAAAATTCTCTAGTTATAGGCTAAGTACAATACTTAATGGTTCTAGTTTAACTAATGGTTCTAAAACGTAATAATAAGTAATTTTGGGATAAAACAATATCTGCTTATCCAAATAGGGTCAAATTGGGTATCATCGGAAAGCCCTTGAAAAACCCTACAACTTTGCAGAAGGAACGGAAAGCTAATGCAGATCATAAAGGGTCCAAAACATCAAAATACTAAATCCGTCCATAAACAAAGCCCATGTGCCTAATCCGGCACGACCCACTACCCATTTAATGACCCATCGGGTCAACCCACGACTAGACCCATTAACCCGTTTCTCTAACCCATCGGGTCAACCCACTGCCCAGACCCGATAACCCGCTCCAAGACCCGAACTGGTCTGACTCACACCGACTCAGCTGAGTCAGAAACTAACTTGGCTGACTCACTCATCTTCTTCACAGAACTCAGAAATTATTCCAACTCTTTTTCCTGAAAACATCTCACGGGGTAAACTTATAAGGTCTCTAGATGACATCCTATAAATTTATATGAATCAAACTTAGCCTCTATAAAATCTCGGTATCCTCCTCTACAACTTTATCCTACTGAATATTTTCCGATTATAACTATAACCTATCAAGAACAACCCAAACTTATGCTTACTCGTGACTGATTACACCTTCAATTTTTTGCGTCGACTAATGTTTCGATATCTATATCTCTCTCGTTACTCAATCGATTTGGACAATCTTTATATGGATACAATAACCACCCGACGTACTACAATATACGTTTATATAGATATATCTAGTTCTATATCAAAAGTACCTAATTAAATCCATACATATTAAGCAGTAAACAAAATACCACATGAAATCATGATTATCAATAATTATGAACTTGATTGCTTCTAACTATTTTGCATATCGAAGAGATACCCAATCACCATGTCAATCATGGTTATCAACAATCAACATCTTCATCATCAATATCCATTAACCCACATAACTATTACATCTTCTACTCTTTTTATCTTTGTAATCTTTCTTTCTAAGTTACTAATGGAACTCTTTTCTCTACCAAAGCTATCATTAATCTCTCTAACATCATCATCTATTACTACCACCAATTTTCTTTTCAAGGTTCTTATCAAGGTATCTCCACTCCCAGTTCTATATATATCTTCTAACTAAATCCTACACAATAACACCACCACCTCCTAATGACTCATCTCAACAGGCTCAAAGAACCACAACTCCTACTTGCATCAAAACATAGAAAAGGGAAGATAAGTTTCCTGATAAAATAGTTTCCAAAATTCAAATATAAAAGGAATCTATTATTTCATGACTAATAGGATACTAAGGGATAGCTATTTACTAATGACAGGTCCATCCAAAACAGAGGTTCGGTAAACAGATGTCAAAGGTTCCGGTCAACGGTAGAGTCAACTCTGGTTGACTTTTGTCAAACTTCGATATCCAAACTTTCGGGTGCGATATCTTTCTCATCCGATGTCCGATTGATGCGTTCGAGTAGTCCATTTCACATAAATTTTCGAGATCTATTCAACGGTACTAATTTTGTATCTATATAGTTGTTAGATTAATTTCTATAATTAACGTTCGTCTCTAATTAATTGAGTCATTAGCGGTTAATTCGTCTCTTGACTATTGCTAATAGCGTTGACGTGCTTGTGGTTCCTTACAAAGTCTACCGACGATTTAAATAGACTTACGAACATTAAAAACCCTAAAAGAAAAAGTCTTCTGAAGTTTAATGATCCATTATCTATATTGTTAGGAGAATATTTTCTTAACTGAAATAGATACAAAATTTGAGCCACACAAAAACGCAAAGCCTCACTTTCTCAAGTTAAAGAAGAGGATGCGAACGCCCCTGAAGTTAGATAGGGACATTATGAGCTAGATGCTCTCCTTTTTTATCACATAGTGATTTTTCAAGGTTTGTTGTGTAAGAAAGTTTCTTACCTCTTTTGATTCTGGAAGCATTGTTTATAGGAGAGCCGCGCAGATTTTCCAGATTCATCTTTTGCATTTTCTTCAGTAGTTTGGAAATTCTTTCAATGTTCCTCTTGAATATCCAACACGTACTTTGAACATGCCTTGCATTCCCACAAAACAAACAGACCAATGATTCTTTGTTTTGTTGAGGTATCTTTTGCTTAACACAGCTGCCATCTTTTATTTTTCCCTGATCAATAGAGGAAACAGGATTGACAATGTATACACACTTGCTTTTGTATCCTAAACCACTAGTGTTTCCAAAGGACTTCTGACCAAATAACATTGCTGAAATTTTTTCAGAGCTTCCAGACAATCTTTGTAGATCATCCTTAAGGGTATTAATCTCTTTCTCCTTTAGGTTAATGGTTCTGGTGAGTTTATCATTAAGACAATCTATCTCAAGATTTTTTACCTAGATTAATGATTCTAGTTTCTTCAATGAAGCTTTTAATTGAAGATTTTCTTGAAGAATCTCTTTATCCAAGAAATTGAAAACCCCTGTGTCGGTCTCATATTCTGAATCAGAACTTGAGTATGTAGATATTTCTGCTGTAAAAGATGAGAGTTCATCACATCTATCAAACGTATTCAACCCGTTGACACTTACAGGTTTTTCTTTCACAGAATCATTAGCAGAGAAGGCAGACAGAGGACGTTTATCACGTCTAATGCTCCTCTTTACAAATTCTTTGATCTTTTTTGTAATCAATGGTTTTTTAAACCAGACCTCATCCGTAGAATATTCATCACCCCATGAGATAGGGTGTTCACTTGTGTTTGACACACCATTGGATACAACAGTTTGAACATAATTTTGATCAGGAATTCTTATCTTTCCGAAATATGAATTTTCAGAAAGAGCATTTAGGTTATTTCCTCCTTCGATGGTACATTTCTTAGAAACATGTTTGTTGGCTTCAAAAGTAGTTTCTAAGATATCCCAGGCATCTTTAGACTTATTGCAAGAAGATACATAGTGCTGAAGGTCTGGGGTAATGGCATGTCTGATAGCATCTAAGCCTTCAGAATTTTGCTTTGCAGCAAAAATTTCTTCTGGATTATAACTATCAACATCCTTAAGGGTAGATACATCGCCTTCTATATTAACCGGAGGATCATAGCCATTAATAACATGGACCCATATTTGAAAATCATGAGCTTAGAGATACGCGTTCATAGCAATTTTCCACCACGGGTAGTTTGAACCATCAAATACTGGTGGTACGTTTATTGAGATAGTACCTCTGTCCATAGAGTAAGATCGCTATAAACACAGACATATAAGGTCTTGAACATGTTTGCTTTCTCTGAAACCAATTAAAAAAGCGAGGGTCTAACAACCACACCCAATATTTCGATTAACAATCTGTATGGACAACTCCGAGTTACTTTCTAGATAATCAACTAGACTCAATCAATAGAAAATAGCTCAAGGATTTATTATCTCAATCTCTCGATTTGATCTTTACTCAAGAAAATAGAATCTGCGAGTCTTTATCAAAGAGAGATAACTTGGATGGTACCAAACACCAATATCCAAGTGTCAATCAATTTAAATCAACAACCAAGATGGTCGGATATTCTAATTGATTGAACAACGCACAACTTGTATTTTTTCAATTATATACAAAATATAATGCGGAAAAGAAATAACACAGACACCATAATTTTGTTAACGAAAAAGTTGTAAATAAAGAAAAACCTCGGGACCTAGTCTAGATTAAACATACACTGTATTAAGCCGCTACAGACACTAGCATACTCCAAGCTAACTTCGGTATGGACTGTAGTTGAACCCAAATCAATATCACACTGATCCAAGGTACAGTTATGCTCATACGCCTATGATCCTAGCAGGATACTGCGCACTTAATTCCCTTAGATGATCTCACCCACAACCAATAGTTGCTACGACCCAAAGTCGGAGACTTTAATAAACAAATCTATATCACACATAAAAGTATACAAGGATATATAAATTAGTCTCCCACGAATAAACCTATGAGTTTTGTTCCGTCTTATGATAAATCAAGGTGAACAGGAACCAATTGATAAAACTAGACTTATATTCCTGAAGAACAACTCAGTTTTATAAATCACCTTATAATAAACTTAATCGACGCAGCGAAGAATATTATTGAGGAATCACAAACGATGAGACGAAGTGTTTGTGACTATTTTTATATCTTTCCTATCGGAGATAGAAATCTCAAGCCAATTATTACAATTGTACTCATACGATAGAAGATGCAAGATCAGATCACACAACTACAAGAAAAGTAGTATCGGTGTGGCTTCACAATCCTAATGAAGTCTTTAAGTCGTTAACCTGGTTTTAGAAGAAAAAAACCAAAGGTTAAAGGAGAATCGACTCTATCTTAGCAAACTAGTATCACACAGAATGTGTGGGGATTAGGTTTCCCAGTTGCTAGAGTTCTCCCTTATATAGTCTCTCAAATCAGGGTTTGTAATCAATGTTAGCTTAGTAACAAAGCATTCAATATTCACCGTTAGATGAAAACCTGATTAGATTCAAGATAATATTTATCAACCGTTAGATGTAATACACGTTTCTAGGCTTGTGCACCCGTACCCAAACTTGTACATTCGTTGGTTCAACAATATTTAACTAAATGGTTAGCCATATGATAACTTTCATATCAACCATATTATTCTTCACCATAACTAGTCCAAATGACTCAAATGAATTATTTAGAGAGTTTTTCAATTGCTTAGATCTTTATGTACCACACAAGACACAATCGAAGCAAAAACGATGTGATTCACTTAAATCGATTCATGAACTATAAATCCACAGTTTGAAATAGTATTCCTTAGTTTATTAAGATAAGTTCACAAACATCTGTTTTAGACATAACCTACACAAGTTCGCGGACTGGGTTCGCTTGGCCCCACCATGCCAAACCCTTGGCCCCACCATGCCATACCATCCATGCCAAACTCTTGGCCCCACATGTACCAATGGCATGCCAGCCACCTTTCCACGCCATACCATGTTGGCCTTCCCCATGCGGCTACCAAGATAAAGGCCTGCAATAATCAACGACCATCTTTCCATCTAAGATACAAATCTTAGCCGTCCAAGGTTTCCAAACAACGCATGGTAACCATTGGCCCAAAACCCTAGTTTTGGCCACACCAAGGCAGGCCGACCATGCCACATGTGCTAATGGCATGCCGTGCCAGCCACCTTGTCATGCCATACCGTGCTGGCCTTCCCTATGCGGCTACCAAAACGAAGGCGTGTGACAATCAAACGGCCAACCTTTCATCCTAGGTGCAAATCCTACCCGTCCAAGGTTTCCAAACAACGCATGGTAATCTTTAGCCCAAAACACACTAGCTTCCCAAAACTTGCTAGCTTCCCAAAACGTGCTAGTTTCCTAAAAATGCACCAAACATGCCACCGTCCCTCTTGAATTCTTCCTGGGTTTTACTTTCGGGCTGTTTTCACCTCCCGAACGAGCTCAAAACCTAAATATTACCGCATAGGAAATTCTTTTTCGTACAAAATGGAGGGGCGGACCATCAAAATCCGAGTTCGTATAAGAATTCTACGTCGATTCTAGTAAAGGGCGCTAATTAGGGTTTCAGCATACTAAACCCTAATTTAGACAAAGCCACAAGCCCTTCCAAGCCGCACACTTCCAGTGGATCCACTCCATGTCAAAGCCATGCCGGCCATGCTTTCACGCCGCTGGCTACCAAACGAAGGCCTGCAACAATCAACGGCCATCTTTCCATATAAGATGCAAATCTTAGCCGTCCAAGGTCGCCAACCAACACATGGTAACCTTTGGCCCAACGCCAAAACCCTAGTTTTGGACACGCCTAAACCTCTCCAAGGCATGCCGACCATGCCACATGTGCCAATGGCATGCCGTGCCAGCCACCTTGCCGCGCGCGCCTAACCCATACCATGCCGGCCTTTCCCTTTACATCTGCCAAAATGAAGGCCTACAATAATCAACGGCCACTTTTCATCTACGGTGTAGATCTTAGTCATCCAAGGTTACCATCTAACGCATGGCAACCTTTGTCCCTAGTTTGGTCGCGCCTAAACAAAACCAAAACCCTAACTTTTGGCCGCGCCTAAACTAGGCCATATTAAAGCCACACTGATCATACAATAATCAACGGCTACCTGTCCTCTAAAGATGCAAAATCTCGACCGTCGAAGGTCACCATGCAAGTCTCCGAAGCTCAACTTTCTAGATAACAACAAACGTGCTATTATATGCGTGTCGTAACCACAACAAATTAATTAATGTTTTACTACCTAATTAACAAGTAATATAGGGTAGTCAAGATCGTTCCCACGAGGAGCAAGAGATTATTAGTTGTAAAATTGTCACAAAATGGGGGTATTGGTTGTAAAATTTATAAAGAAAAAGAAATAAACAAAGTGTAAGTTTAATTCAATAAGAGAGAATAGATCAAGGAATCCTTCTTCGCTGCAAAACAATGATTAAAGTTATGTTCTTTTCCACTTGTTATTAGTCATAGATTATCTCCAACCATAGGTATAGTAGCTAGATCAGTGCTAACCCAAAAATCCCTTGTATCACCGGATACGGAAGTTCTCGCCTACCGGATTCTATTCACCAAACCACCTAGTAGTAGATCACCCAAGATGTAATTTAGTTAAACGCATTAAGATTTATGAATTTATTAGGTTGATATTAGTAGTTAGACTCTTAGATCAAGGTCCACTTTCTAACGTTGCTTTCACACACAATTGCTCCACGGAATCCCTCCGCAAGGTCTTGTGTTTTCTACTTATGTAAATAGTCAAGAAACGATTACTTATCCCCTAACTTTCACTAGCTTTAGATTAATTAACAAATAAATTTAGTTGGCCACCCAAACGACCTATCAATCAAGCATAAACACTAATATTAGTAAAAACAAACGATAATCACATGAAAAACTTCAAAGTAGAATTGAAACAAAACTCAAATCATATATTAAGAACTAGGAATTCATCCTCAATCAATAAGAAAATTAGCTACTTATAGTTTAGAGTTCACACAATAATAATAATAATTAAGAAAGAAAGAAAGAAAACTTATTGAAAAGATGATGGTTGCTCCTTCCTCCAATCCTTGTGCACTTTTACTCCTTCTCCAAAGTAGATGTGTGTAAAAAGTTGTAGAGAACTCCTTTATTTATAGGCTTCAATACTCTCCATGTCTTTGTAGGAAAAGAATCCTCATTCCAAAAGAACACCACTTTCCCAATTTGATCCATATTCCAATTCCCAATTCTAAGTCTTCACACACATGAGAGAAGTCCACCCAAAGTTCTGTAATTTTTCTCGTCGGAAAACTGTGTTTTTGGCCGAAAGTTGTCGCCGTCGGCCACCTGAAAATTCGCCCCCGGTGAGGAAATATTATGTCGGTCCACCGTTAGGACTAACGGTCAAGATAATGGTCTTCTGTTAGTCAAAAGTCAAAGTCAAGGGGCTGAGTTAGAACGAGTCAGAACCGAGTCAGCTGGCTAACTCGGCTGACTAGTTCTAACTAAGCCATTTGCACTAAACAAAATTGTTCACGGCCAAGATGGCCGTGCTGCCTTCCCTGCAGTATTCTTTCCTAGCTCAGGTCATTGCCACATTACTTAAGCTTCTTGTCTTTCACAGCCCTGCACCTGCAATTCCTAGCCACTACCAATATTCTCAGCTCCCATGACAAAGCACTACCAGATCCATGGCCAACACCAATTTCATTCACTACCAAAACTCCTAGCATATATCTAGGTTTAGCATTCATTTCAGGCTTCAGCTGCAGTAGAATAGCAGCATCACAATTCTCTTAATCTCTACCAAGTTCAAGAACGTCATTGCACCATCTTCTGCAGTAATACCAACCTCAGCTGTAACAGCACCACCCATTTAAACTGCTCAATCCTCAGAACATCACCATCTCCTGTAACAGCAGCAGCACATCCACATACCCATTTTCTCTTTATACCAGAAATCGCCACCAAATCTGTAACTACTTCAAATCCCCCATCTAAATTCCTTGCTACCACAACCATCAATAAGAAAATAACCTTGAACTTATGCAACTGCAATTCTGCATCATTATAACTGCTACTGCCTGATCTGCCATGACACAACCCTCTCCTGCCATCTTAAACCAATTCATGCCAGCTGCAAGACGCCACTGTAATATTAGCTTCAGTTATAGAACAATCCTAACATACATCTAGGTTAACAGCATTTCATTCTTATGAATTGCAACTGAGTTGCTTCACACAATCACAGACCCTCCATTCCAGAAATACCACCAACAAGATCCATCTCTTCTCCCCAGTACCACTTGCATCTTCCCTGTATCAATCAACTGAGTTTTTTTTCCATCTGAATCTCTGAATCCAACAATACCCATCTTTGATTCTTCTTAGAGAGCTCAAAACCCATTCTATTCTTCACAACAGAGATCCAAAATTTCTTCTCGGATTCACTCTCCACAAACATCATCTCTCAACCCCTTCAAAATATTGACTGATTCTTCATCAATTTCATCATCGTCTCACTGCTGCCACATAACCCTTTTCAATTCTCTCTTCATCTCCTGAATCAATTTCTCGATCCAAATTCTTGGACAGAGAAAAATTTCGAGTAGCAGCTGATCCAGTTTATTCACTGTATTCTGTTGCAAAGACTCACCATCATCGTTAATTCATCACTGTCTTCAACTGATTGTCGATCTGGGACTTGGTTATCACAGCAGCTGCGCTGCTTTTCCTTCTCAATTTCATGAATGATTGAATAAAAAATCATTGAACGAGAGAGATATTTCTCGTTTTTATGGTTATGAACATGGGACAATATTTGCACCCAATATAGCCACCCATTGATAATTACAGCCTCTAATAAATGATAAGGGGTACTCCAATGATAACCCCTTAACCGTAGCTGGTTTGCGTTTAGAATACCTCCAAGAAGAGTTGCCCCTTAACCATTACCAGGCTCTAGATAGTGCTCGTCCTATGAAATGACAATTCTGCCCTTTTTGCTCAATTTTGGTGATTTCTCATTCTTTTCGTCCGTGCAACTCCAGAGTACCTAATAATTCAAAAACACACGTAAAATACATAATTCACATGAAAAATAGCAGAGAAAGCATAAACAATAGATGATAAATAGGATGTATTCTATACCCTATCAAATTCCCCCACACTTAGACTTTTCTAGTCCTCGAGCAAATCAAAACTAAAACTTACAACTTCAAAGCGTTCCAGTGTCCCAAGCATCCTAAGAGTTATGAAGACATAGAGTTTCTGCATGCTAGTAATAAGAAGTTAGAAATACTAAAGAACATATTCTCATTCTTAAATGTTGAGTGAGAAATAACCACACCATAATGAGAGAACACGTGTTTGAGAAACAATCAATAAGCATTTCGCCTCGACTTCTGCCTTACCAAAAGGGTTTTATGATAATTGCACTCAAAAAGACGGTTTTTTTATGGGACTCACATGTGTGCAGGTAGGAATGAAGAGAGAATTCCTGCAACACGTTGAATGGTGGGAAGGATAACTTCCGAAATTTTGAAAAACCCACATCTTTTAACATTTTGAAAAACCATTTTTCTAACGATCTCTAAGAAAGGAAATCAACCACTTATATCGAGGATGAGATTACTTACTTACCTTCACATCCGATTGCCAATTATGATAACACCATTCTCACGGAATCCAAAAGAAACTTCTTCCGCTCCTTGTCTTCATCTTCTTGGTCTTCGGCTTCAACTATTGGTGATAAACTCTTTAGCTTCATAGATCCTTAACAATTTGTAACATTTTTCCTTAACTCCTTGTCGCTTGAAACTTCCTTATAGATTTTCCTTCCCCACGGCTTATTCAAAACAAAACAATAATAGATATTTCTCTTGTCTCATATATATATATATATATATATATATATATTTTTCTTTTTTTAGACAAGATAAACAAAATACAAATCAAAGTGAAAAATAAAACAACCATGGCCGTGGAAAAGTACTTTACCGCTTGATTCTTCACAACTTGTATCATCTCGAAATCATAAACTTCAATAATTCTCACCTTTTACTTTTCTTCGCTCTTGTAAATAAGTCTTATTACTTGGATATAGAATTACCTCATTGCATTTTAAGTCTTCAACATGTATGTAAAATCTGCTCATTGTATGTTGCTTTACTTGGATATAAATTTTTTCTCTTTTTCTTGTTCCATTGTTGCTTGCAAACCTTGAAAATTTTCAACTTTCCTTGTAGATTTTGATGTCGCTCCCTTGTTGTTGATGATTATGGTGTTTCTATGGACCCGTTGTTGTCGAGAGAGAGAATGGTGCTAATTTCAAATCGAACTACAAGAAGGAGGCTTTCATCATAGATGTCACCCTCATGATTGACAAAAATTAGCACTCAAGAGATCAAAATAGTGCTGAAATTGGTGTGAAATTGGGTAGCTCACCATTCTACCCGGATTTAACGTACGGTGACACACACTCAAAAGAAGCTTTAGTCATGGAAGAATTCTGGTCGGTGCCTCACATGATATGAAAATGGGTAGTATCCACTAATGATTGATCAACAACTCTAATAACGCACTTCTCCCTGCACCAAATTTGCATCACCGGCATGATTAAATCCATTATTTAACACTCTAACAAGCAAGAAATCAAACGTAGTTCCCTAACATTTCCAAGTTCAATTATGTCGGTCAGAATTCTCTATGTAATCATACCTAGAAGCATGCTAGTGACTCTAAAATCTCTAAAAGTTGAAAGTTTTATGCAAATTTTTTTTTTTTTTTTTATTTATGCAAAAATATATGCTTAGCCACTCCCCCACACTTAAACCTTACATTGTCCTCAATGTAATTGAATCGTCCAAGTAAAGTCAAGGTGGGAAATCTTAATATGATATGGAACAAGAAAAATAAACAAACAAAACAAAAAGCAAATAAAATAAAAAAAAAGCAAAAGGATAAAAGATAAAAGATAAAAGATACAAAACCGGTGGGTTGCCTCCCACTTAGCGCTTGTTTTTAAGTCGACGGCCCGACATAGATCTTGCTTCGTATTACTCCTCTAGAGGGAGAAAATCTTCAAATGGAAGTTCATCCACATTCACATAGGCGATGTTCTCATAGTATGGCTTCAATCTATGGCCATTGACTTTGGAAACCGAGTTGTCTCTAAGACTAGTAATTTCAACTGCACCATAAGTAAAAACATTAGTAACAACATATGGTCCAATCCAACGGGACCTTAATTTTCCAGGAAATAGTTTAAGGTGAGAATGAAATAAAAGGACTTTTTGCCCCACAACAAAACTTTTCCGAGAAATCATCTTGTCATGAAAAAACTTGGTCTTTTCCTTGTAAATCCGGGCACTCTCGTAAGAATCATTACGTATCTCCTCTAGCTCATTTAGTTGTAACTTTCTTTGTTTCCCCGCTTCATCATACTCCATGTTGAATTTCTTTATCGCCCAATAAGCCTTATGTTCAAGTTCAAACGGAAGATGACAAGCTTTTCCATAAACCAAACGATATGGAGACATACCAATCGGTGTCTTGTACGCCGTTCTATACTCCCAAAGTGCATCATTAAGCTTAAAGCTCCAATCTTTCCTTGTTGTGTTCACCGTTTTCTCAAGGATGGACTTGATTTCACGGTTTGAAATTTCCGCTTGTCCACTAGTTTGTGGATGGTAAGGCGTACCAATCTTGTGTGTTATGTTGTACTTCTTGAGGAGAGCGTGAAAAGACTTCTTGAAATGTGATCCTCCATCCCTTATCACCACTCTTGGTGTGCCGTGCCTAGTGAATATGTTTTCTCTTACAAAATCACAAACAACTTGAGAATCATTAGTTTTGGTGGCTCTAGCTTCCACCCATTTCGAAACATAATCTACTTCAAGAAGTATATAAAAATTTCCATTCGAATTGACAAAAGGGCCCATAAAATCGATTCCCCACACATCAAAAATCTCTACGGCGAGAATTGGTGTGAGTGGCATTTGATTTCGAGCACATAGATTGCCCGTTCTTTGACATTTATCACACGATTTACAAAAAACATATGAATCTTCAAACAAGGTGGGCCAATAAAATCCACTTTCAAGAACTTTGAGAGCGGTACGTTTAGAACCAAAATGGCCACCACAAGCAAAAGTATGACAAAAGGAGAGAATAGATTGAAATTCGGAGTTAGGTACGCACCTTCGTATGATTTGATCAACGCCATATTTCCATAAGTATGGTTCATCCCACACATATTGCTTGGTTTTCTTCTTAAGCTTCATCTTTTGGAAGTTAGACATTGTGCTAGGTACCTTCCTTGTCACCAAATAATTCACTATATCCGCATACCAAGGTGTTGATTCTTCTAAGGAGAAAAGTTGTTCGTCCGGAAAGCGGTCTTGTAATGGAAGTTCTTCGTGAGACATAACAAGTCTACTAAGATGATACGCAACGGTATTCTCTACACCTTTCTTATCTCGAATTTCTATGTCGAACTCTTGTAGTAATAGGATCCACCGGATTAGTCTTGGCTTGGCTTCTTTCTTCTTTATTAAGTATCTAAGTGCCGCATGATCGGAATACACAATAACCTTTGTATCCACCAAGTATGATCGAAATTTTTCCAATGCAAACACTATAGCCAATAACTCCTTTTCCGTGGTAGAATAGTTGATTTGTGCATCATTGAGGGTCCTAGATGCATAATAGATAACATGTGACAACTTGTCCACTCTTTGACCCAAAACGACTCCAACCGCATAATCACTAGCATCACACATTAATTCAAATGGAAGATTCCAATCCGGTGACTTGATAATCGGCGCACTTGTCAACATTTCCTTCAATTTGTCAAAAGCATCCTTACATTCCTTGTTGAAGTCAAAAGGTACCTCCTTTTGTAGTAACTTGCACATCGGCATGGAGATTTTGGAAAAATCCTTGATAAACCGCCTATAGAAACCTGCATGGCCAAGAAAATAATGAACTTCCCTCACCGAAGTGGGATATTGTAAGTTTTTTATTAAATCTATCTTTGACTTGTCCACTTCGAGCCCTTGAGAGGACACAATATGACCAAGTACTATGCCATGGTTTACCATAAAATGACATTTCTCCCAATTAAGAACAAGGTTTGTGTCTATGCATCGTTTAAGAACTAGTTCAAGGTTGTCTAAACATCTATCAAAAGAATTGCCATAAACACTAAATTCATCCATAAATACCTCAATAATGCGCTCCACGTAATCCGAGAATATACTCACCATGCATCTTTGGAAAGTAGCCGGTGCATTGCAAAGACCAAACGGCATCCGTCTATACGCAAACGTTCCAAACGGACAAGTAAAAGTGGTATTATCTTGGTCCTCCGGTGCAATAACAAGTTGATTGTATCCCGAATAACCATCCAAGAAGCAATAATAAGAATGCCCCGCTAACCACTCCAACATTTGATCAATGAAAGGTAAAGGAAAGTGATCCTTTCGGGTTGCGGAATTAAGCTTTCTATAATCAATGCACACTCTCCAACCGGTTTGAACTCTTGTAGGAACAAGTTCATCGTCTTGATTTCGAACAACCGTAACACCGAACTTCTTTGGCACCACTTGCACCGGACTAACCCATTTGCTATCGGAAATTGGGTAGATCACCCCCGCACTTAGAAATTTGAGTATCTCTTTCTTCACAACCTCCATCATGGGAGGATTAAGCCTACGTTGAGCATCATGTACCGGCTTCACGTTTTCTTCCATTATAATCCTATGCATGCATATGGATGGACTAATGCATTTGATGTCCGTAATTGTCCAACCAATAGTCGTTTTGTGCTCTTTCAATACTCTAAGCAAACGGTCTTCTTGTACCGGTGTGAGGTTCTTTGAAATAATCACCGGAAGCTCATCTCCATATCCCAAAAATGCATACTTCAAATGGTCCGGAAGTGGCTTCAACTCTATTTTAGGTGCCTTCACAATAGATGGTACAAGTAATTCATCATTCACGGGTAAAGAAATATAGGAAACATTACCCTTAGCTTCTTGTAATGCCGTCAAGGCACCACATGTCTCCACCAATTCCATGGAAAGTTCAACATCCAAGTTAGACACGCCGTGGACGTTCAATTCAATGCTCTTTTGCAACACCACATCAAGTTCGTCCTCTCGATTCAATTCTACCATTTGTTGCGCTAATGAACTAACCACATAAATGGAGTAAACGGAATGCACATCACTTGGGTAGGGCATGGATTCAAATATGTTGAAGTGTATTACTTCCTTGTTGAATTCCATAGTGAGTGTACCCTTGTCCACATCAATCTTCATCTTTGTGGTATTCATAAATGGCCTCCCAAGAAGTAGAGAAGTAGTCGACCGATTCTCATTGTTGTCCATATCCACGACAAAGAAATCCACTGGAAAAATTAACTCATTCACTTGCACTAGAACGTCTTCTACAAGTCCCTTTGGATAAATGTTAGACTTGTTTGCTAATTGGATAATAACTCTTGTCTCTTTCAACGGTCCAAGATTCAAGGAGTCATATATATCGGCCGACATCACACTAATGGAAGCTCCCAAGTCAAGTAAATCATGTTGAAACCTTTTCTTACCAATAATAATTGGCACCGTGAAACCCCCGGGATCTGTGCACTTTGTAGGCATCTTCTTCAAAAGTATAGCCGACATACTCTCGCCAACTTTAGTAATTTCATTATCAAGCAACCTATCCTTCTTTGTGCATAACTCCTTCATGAACTTAGCATACCTTGGCATTGTCCTAATGGCCTCGATGAATAGAATGTTGATTTCTATCTTCTTGAAGATATCCATGAGTGCCTTATCTTGATCTTCCTTCTTGGACTTAGAAAAATGACTAGGAAAAGGTGGTGGAGTAGTGAAAGTAGGAACCGGTTCCTTGGATTAGGCGGTTGGTGTTGAAGTCTCCCTTGGTTCGGCATCCTCCTTCTCTTTGAACACCTATTCACTAGCTTCTTCATGACGAGTTGGACTCTCCACTTGTTTTCCACTTCTTAAGGTAACCGCAATAACATTCTCTCTTGGATTCACAATTGGTTGTGAAGGAAGCTTTGTGGATGATTGATCTTTCATTAAGTTCATATCGGTCGCCAATTGTCCTATTTGAGTTTGTAAATCCTTGATTGCCGAATCGGTCTTTTGTTAGGTTTGTTGTAACATAGAAGTGAGACCTTGCATGCTTTGCATTATCACATTCAACTTGTCATTATTTGAAGAATCTTGCTCCTTGACCTGTTGAAATTGTTGTTGTTGAGGTTGGAAACGTGATTGTTGGAATCCACCTTGTTGCGCATATGGATTAGGAGCCGCCGCTTGCTTTTTTGCATAGCTAAAGTTGGGATGATACTTCCAACCGGGATTGTAAGTATTTGAGTATGGATCGTACCTTGGCCTTTGATTTGGATATAAAGCATTTACTTGTTCGGTTTCATCGTCCGGAATAATTACCACGGCCAACCGTTGCACTACCCTCTCTATGTTGTTTAACCGTTGATCGGATTGTGAAGACGAGTCACTAACCTCATGCACCAACTTAACCATTGAATCACCTCTTGCATATAATTGTTACGAGTTTTCAGCCATACTTTCAATCAACTCGGTAGCTTCGGCCACCGTCTTGTTCACTAGTGCACCACCACCGACGGCGTCAAGAAGATATCTATCATTCGTTTGGAGACCTTCATAGAAGTATTGGATTATCATGGCGTCACTAAATTGATGGTGTGGAAAACTTGCCACCAATATCTTGTATCGATCCCAACATTCATATAATGACTCTCCCACATGTTGCTTTATCCCACAAATTTCTTTGCGAATTTGAGTAGCCTTTGATGCGGGAAAATATCTCTCGAGGAAAAGTTTTTCATCCCATTCCATGTAGTGATACTTCCGGAAGGCAAATAATATAACCATTCCTTAGCATTTCCCGCCAAATAGAACGGAAAAGCTTTCAACATTGCTCCATCCACATTAGTATTCGGTGGAAGCATGGCCGTGACTATGGTGTTGAAGTCCATAAGATGTTTGTTTGGGTCTTCATTCACCATGCCATGGAACTTTGGTAATTCTCTAATCAACCCCGGCTTGATCTCGAAAGTTGAGTTAGTTTGGATACACCATTGTTGTGTATCGATCTTGTGAGAAGCTAGGTCCTTGAGTGTATGATCACCCATTGCTTCTTCTTCTATGTCCGAATCTGCGAATTCACTTGATGTAGAACGAGGAAGCGGAGTGTTAACCGCTCGAATAAAGTCCTTTAGTTGAGTGCCGGATCGAAGACGTATTCCAATTGGACCCGGTCTTCCCCCTTGAAGCATTCACCAAAGATATAGTACCTAAAACAAGATTCAAAAACTAATTTAGATACAATATAGAATCTAACAAAGCAAGAATAATACAAAAAGTAAAAAGAAAACAACTAAAATCGCCCGTTTCTCCCCGGCAACGGCGCCAAAATTTGTATGTGTGTCGTAACCACAACAAACTAATTAATGTTTTAATACCTAATTAACAAGTAATATAGGGTAGTCAAGATCGTTCCCACGAGGATCAAGAGATTATTAGTTGTAAAATTGTCACAAAAGGGGGGTATTGGTTGTAAAATTTATAAAGAAAAAGAAATAAACAAAGTGTAAGTTGAATTCAATAAGAGAGAATAGATCAAGGAATCCTTCTTCGCTGCAAAACAATGATTAAAGTTATGTTCTTTTCCACTTGTTATTAGTCATAGATTATCACCAACCGTAGGTATAGCAGCTAGATCAGTGCTAACCCCAAAATCCCTTGTATCACCGGATACGGAAGTTCTCGCCTTCCGGATTCTATTCACCAAACCACCTAGTAGTAGATCACCCAAGATGTAATTTAGTTAAACGCATTAAGATTTATGAATTTATTAGGTTGATATTAGTAGTTAGACTCTTAGATCAAGGTCCACTTGCTAACGTTTCTTTCACACACAATTGCTCCACGGAATCCCTCCGCAAGGTCTTGTGTTTTCTACTTATGTAAATAGTCAAGAAACGATTACTTATCCCCTAACTTTCACTAGCTTTAGATTAATTAACAAATCAATTTAGTTGGCCACCCAAACGACCTATCAATCAAGCATAAACACTAATATTAGTAAAAACAAACGATAATCACATGAAAAACTTCAAAGTAGAATTGAAACAAAACTCAAATCATATATTAAGAACTAGGAATTCATCCTCAATCAATAAGAAAATTAGCTACTCATAGTTTAGAGTTCACACAATAATAATAATAATTAAGGAAGAAAGAAAAATTATTGAAAAGATGATGGTTACTCCTTCCTCCAATACTTGTGCACTTTTACTCCTTCTCCAAAGTAGATGTGTGTAAAAAGTTGTAGAGAACTCCTTTATTTATAGGCTTCAATACTCTCCATGTCTTTGTAAGAAAAGAATCCTTATTCCAAAAGAACACCACTTTCCCAATTTGAGCCATATTCCAATTTCTAGTCCAATTCTCCAAAACTTCCAAGTTTTCATCCAATTCCCAATTCTAATTCTTCACACACATGAGAGAAGTCCACCCAAAATTCTGTAATTTTGCTCGCCGGAAAAATGTGTTTTGGCCGGAAGTTGGATGGAATTTGTCGCCGCCGGCCACCTTAAAATTCTCCCCCGGTGAGGAAATATTCCGTCAGTCCACCGTTAGGACTAACGGTCAAGATAACGGTCTTCTGTTAGTTAAAGGTCAAAGTCAAGGGGATGAGTTAGAACGAGTCAGAACCGAGTCAGCTGGCTAACTCAGCTGACTAGTTCTAACTAAGCCACTTGCACAGAACAAAATTGTTCACGGCCAAGATGGACGTGCTGCGTTCCCTGCAGTATTCTTTCCTATCTCAGGTCATTGCCACATTACTTAAGCTTCTTGTCTTTCACAGCCATGCACCTGCAATTGCTAGCCACTCCCAATATTCTCAGCTCCCATGACAAAGCACTACCAGATCCATGGCCAACACCAATTTCATTCACTACCAAAACTCCTAGCATACATATAGTTTTGGCATTCATTTCAGGCTTCAGCTGCAGTAGAATAGCAGCATCACAATTCTCTTAATCTCTGCCAAGTTCAAGAACATCACTGCACCATCTTCTGCAGTAATACCAACCTCAGCTGTAACAACACCACCCATTTAAATTGCTCAATCCTCAGAACATCACCATCTCCTGTAACAGCAGCAACACATCCACATACCCATTTGCTCTTTATACCATAAATCGCCACCAAATCTGTAACTACTTCAAATCCCCCATCTAAATTCCTTGCTACCACAACCATCAATAAGAAAAGAACCTTGAACTTATGCAACTGCAATTCTGCATCATTATAACTTCTACTGCTTGATATGCCATGACACAACCCTCTCCTGCCATCTTAAACCAATTCATGCCAGCTGCAAGACGCCACTGCAATTTTATCTTCAGTTATAGAACAATCCTAACATACATCTAGGTTAACAGCATTTCATTCTTCTGCATTGCAACTGAGTTGCTTCACACAATCACAGACCCTCCATTCCAGAAATACCACCAACAAGAGCCATCTCTTCTCCCCAGTACCACTTGCATCTTCCCTGTATCAATCAACTGAGTTTTTTTTCCATCTGAATCTCTGAATCCAACAATACCCATCTTTGATTCTTCTCAGAGAGCTCAAAACCCATTCTATTCTTCACAACAGAGATCCCCAATTTCTTCTCGGATTCACTCTCCACAAACATCATCTCTCAACCCCTTCAAAATATTGACTGATTCTTCATCAATTTCATCATCGTCTCACTGCTGCCACAGAACCCTTTTCGATTCTCTCTTCATCTCCTGAATCAATTTCTCGATCCAAATTCTTGGACAGAGCAAAATTTCGAGTAGCAGCTGATCCAGTTTCTTCACTGTATTCTGTTGCAAAGACTCACCATCATCGTTAATTCATCACTGTCTTCAACTGATTGTCGATCTGGGACTTGGTTATCACAAAGAATTCTTGCTTACTTTTCCTTCTCAATTTCATGAATGATTGAATAAAAAATCATTGAACGAGAGAGATATTTCTCGTTTTTAGGGTTATGAACATGGGACGATATTTGCACCCAATATAGCCACCCATTGATAATTACAGCCTCTAATAAATGATAAGGGGTACTCCAATGATAACCCCTTAACCGTAGCTGGTTTGCGTTTATAATACCTCCAAGAAGAGTTTTCCCTTAACCATTAGCGGGCTCTAGATTGTGCTCGTCCTATGAAATGACAATTATGCCCTCTTTGCTCAATTTTGGTGATTTCTCCTTATTTTCGTCCGTGCAACTCCAGAGTACCTAATAATTCAAAAACACACGTAAAATTCATAATTCACATGAAAAATAGCATAAAAAGAATAAACAATAGATGATAAATAGGATGTATTCTACACCCTATCAGCTATATGTTTTCCACAAAAATATTCGAGACATCAACGCATGTCACAAACTGGGGATGCTCATTGTGTATTGGTTTGGCGGTTTACAGCGTGCGGCGTACACTACGCCCATTATAAGAGAGTATCATAAGGATGAAGCGGTTAATAAATACAGGGAGTAATGATGAAACGCGTTCTTTAATGAGACGTTACCGGTGACCACCTCCTCCCATTTACTCACCCGTTTTTTATTTTTTAATGAGACCAGAGTACGTTTCACGTCGACTTGTATAAATAGGCATTACTTATTTCCACCGAACAACAAGTTCAGGTCAGGAACATATAACACTCAAAAAATATTTGCTAGCTCTCCAACTGTTAGCTTCACACTTTCTGATACAAGTCGTAAAACAACTACTCTTCCAGAATCAACTATTCTGGTCTCAACACTTTCTTCGCTTCCCCCCCAAAAAAAAAAAAACCAACCCTTCTCCTTCACTTTGTGATCAAAGAAAGTCTGGAACGACCATTTCTTGGTTTAGGTCGGATTTGTACAAATAGATCTCTCGAATCTAAAGTACTCCCTTGCAGTACATTGTTTAGGGTTTAAATTCGTTTCTCACCCACTCACGCGAAATTACCGAAATCAGCAGAAACCGTTTTCACCCTCAAATAATTGGCGACCACAGTGGGAGATTGATCGCTCGGTTACAATGTCAATTTTAGACCATCGATTTTATGATTTGACCCAGAAATCAAGATGGTAGAAGAAGGATATCCGCTCAGGGATCGACGACTCAGTTAACAGATGACCCGATTATCAGACTTGACACGGCGAGGGATGACTGGGGATTGCCTAGAGATTAAAATCAAATGATCCAACCAGGGATCGAGGACTCGATTATCAGATGAGACGACTGGGGGAATTTCCACAATCACGGCGGTGCTTCCCATAAAACTCAGTATTACACCCGGAAGGTTCCCTTTTCATCATGAGACCTGAGAAACCGAGTAAGTCTTACTTATATAAGATACGTGGTTTGCTGTTTCAAGTTCTCACGATAATGGTAAAATCGATAGCCATGTTATGTTTCACCCCATGTCATCTACCAACACACGATTCCATGGTTTTCCTGGGATGTCCGCGTCACTTTCAATCGTAACCAAGACAACATCGTTTTCAAAACAATTAATTCCAAAAAAAAAAAATGATACAAAACCCTCGAGGTAACATTTGTTTATCAACCCAAGAAATCCAGGAAATCAAAACCACAAACTAGGCGTTTCTCCTGTCTTTCAAAAAAAAACCTAAGAAAAGAGGTTCTGAAAACAAAAGTATTCAAGGAAAATTTCCTAACAATGACTCATTCTTTTTGGAGAAAATGTCTTTCATGCTTTGGAGAGCATCCTACTTCAGCTTTAATTCCTGGGACAACTTCTCGACTTCTACCTCTTGTTGATTAATTAAATCCGCGGAAGGGCCATCAACCGTTTCAGCCTGCAGCCTTTGGATCTCGGAAAATCCCTCACAAAACTAGGAAGCGTTAAACTCAAAGTTTACGCACATATCCTGGTGAAACTCCCAATTTGAGATTGTATCTCTAGAAATGGTGTGGCCATCCACCTTGCACATATCATAAATTGAAGATAATATTTCTTCCACTCGCTTAAACAACGCGAACCGGCTAGTGATCTTCTTGGCTATTGCGATATGTCCATGTCTTTTCCATATTCTGGTGTACAACTCCTCATGCTTAGCCGGTACACTGAAGCCTCCAATCAACACATGATCTTCATGAGGAATCAAGAATGGAGGGTCGAAAGTGGCGTCTGCAATCGATTCCGCGACCAGCAAAGACTTTTTGGGAACAATCATGCCCGCCACCACGACATTGTTCTCCACCATTGGAGACACAACCACATCCTCACGACGATCATCCTCCATCTCCAGATTACTATCCTGTATGGTTTCTATGATTAGAGACACGATCACGTCTTCATATCCATGAATTCCCATCTCGGGGTTATCTTCAGAAGCAGACTCTTCTTGTAAAACATCACAAATCAAATATTTATTCCACATAAATAAATAGCCCAGGGGAAAACGTGCGGAAACTCACCGAATCATTCATGGTCCCACTAAAAAAACTCACCGCTACGCTTTGAAGTACTTTTCCCATCACTGTTAGATCCTGAACTTTCCTCTTCTTCGCCTTCCTTTTCACTGACAAGAGGCTCAGTATCGCCGGATTTTTCTTCAAAAGGCGTCATTTCATGGCCACATGCAAGTCTGGTAAAGGCGTTTGTCTTGCTAATCCCTTGAGTCAAAAAAGGGAAAAGATCTTCAGTGGCGATAATTCGGGATATTTATGCAATACGGCCAAATCGGGAAGAAAAGTCATAATACTTGCATGTTGGAAGAACTGAAAGTCATAAGAGATTTTAGAACTGAATCTGGTCGGAAGCCACCTACGCGCTCCTTTTCCTGGGGACTCTCTATATCCGAGCTAGAGGATTTTCGCTTGCCCGAGGGAAGCTGTTTCAACAACTTATGTTTTGCTAGAACTGCAGAATAAGGTTTTTCGTTTGGATTTGTCACAACGTTCTGCACGAACTGATAAATGGCGAGAAACTCATCTTTCCAGAAGATGTTATATTTGGTAGTCGTCACATGTTTTTATTCCGGGAGCAAGAAAGGAATGGATTTTCCCGGCGCAAGAACACTTGCATCAAGAGTAGCTGGTAACAATTCTTCCGGAGCGGTCGGCTGACGCATAAATGGAAAACCTTGGTCAGATCCCATATGTCGGTCTTCCCTATAAATATTATAAAGGACCGCCTTGAAAGACCCCTGGAAGAAGGATGGCACGTGTCCAAAGCTAAAGCTTCATACGAATACAATCTCTCCAACACTCATATTCTCTCCAGCAGAAAGCAAAGTCAAGCTTGGATCAGCGGCAAAAGTACTTGGCTGAACTATGGAGGCATGGGCCGGGGCACAAGGACGAAAATTAACTTCATACGAATTGTCAAGGAAATTAATTAGCTTTACGCCAGCTTTTGAATGCCTCTCCAACTAACGTAGTATCCTAGAACCGCCATACGCATTAGGAAACGAAACTCTCGGGGTTAGGAGCGTAATTTTTGAAATGCTCCCACAACCACGCTTGAAGAAAAGAGGCGTTAACATATGAGTCCACTTTCATATAACCATTTGAAGCATACATGTCCACGACTAGATGATCCAAATGGGTGTACAAAGAACCAACAAACAAGCCGCCAATGGGAAGAACAACGCCTTTTGCCAATTTGATGGAAAATTTGAGAAAATCATGTCTTATCTCCTTTTTACCAGAGCCATCGTGGAAAATATCTCTGGACAACCACGGATCTAAAAATACAGCAACATAGAGCGTATCATCTAGCACTAGACCCAACTCCGTCTCATCAGAGAACCACTCGGAAACCCACCAGTTATAGAAGCACTTTTCCTCATAATTCTTTCGAACGTATCCAACTGCCTTTATGACCAAAGTAGCACGCATTTTTTATTCTTCCTCAGACAAGACGACATCATGATTTCCGATTACCGGGAGGCTGAACAGAACGGATACGCTTTCCAAAGAAATAGTCATCTCACCCCATCTACATATAGTTGTGTGAGTTTCCGGACACCACCTGGAGATGAAAGTAATCAATCCTGCAACATATTTTCTAATTTGAAGTATCGCAGGTGCCATGACATCATGCATGATTTGCGATTCGTTTAAGTTGGCCTTCACATGATCGCGGATCATCATGAACTTCAAATATTTATCATAAGAGCGCAATGGACTAAGGAGGATTTTGAAGTCTATGGGAGAAGCCAGATATTATTTCTTCTGAAGGAAAAACCTCATTATACACCTTGGGCAGAATGATTGGAATTCTCCATCATTCTCCAAATCAGTCAGAAGAGTTGCCACAAATTTAGGATGGATCCTTATAATCGTAGCAGACTTCGTAAAGAACTTATCATCTATGTTCGGTTTGGAGTTGTTAACGCTCCTCAACGGGGCGGCGGAACTACTTTCAGGTGACATCTTAACAAAATTCCTTATGCCTAAGAAGTAACTACAACGAATCAAAGGAAAATAATTACTACTTTGAAGAAAAGTGTACATGGAAATTTGGTGGACCACTTGGAGATGGGTTTTGAGAAGACCTAATATTGGAAGGAGTATCCTTTATGGAGATGGAGAAACATATAAAAGAGAAAACTTTTAACCTAATCTTAATATCTTATATATATTTTTTATCTTCTACTTTTGGTTTTCTAGGGTTTACAATATGATAGGTTTTCTCTTCCTTCTTGTTATGAACACCTATGATATGAGTACCTAGTTTTCTTTGGTTATGGATTAGTTGGATTTCACATAATATGATTCCTTGTTTAATATATTAGTTTTGTCTTCATATTATCGATTATGGTACACTATTTATATTGTTACATGATTTGAATGCTTGTTTGATCGAGTCGCGAATCAGTTGAGTTTGTTTTCATCTCTATTGCTAGATTAGAGATTGTTATACGCAAAAGTGATAGATTCCTGATTACAAGTAGCATGAATATGGTTATAGCTTGTAGTGATGCATCCTTATGATCATATGTGAACCATAACCTTTGTTAAATCGGATTAGTGCGTTTTCCACGTTCGATTGCTTTGATTGGCCTGATTTCATAGAACTTAATGCATCTAGGGAATTAAACTTGATTAGTGCTTTTACACGTTAGGTTGTTCTCTTATATAGAACTCATACTCGCATCTTTTAATGTGTTTGTTGATGATAAGAGGGAATTAGCGGGATATTCTTGCGATCAAGGTATCCTAGGGCTTTTGATAAAAGTTGAGATTAAAATATCAATTCTAATTATTATGACAATATTATGTTAGTGAATGAAGATGAATCCATAACCAATATTTTTCATTGCTTGATTTGTTTACTTTTATTTGTTTGCTTTTATTTTACTTTTAATTTATTAAAAATCAAAAAATCCCTCGTGTTACTTATAGGAAACCAAAACATCTTGACAACCTAGTCCTATATGTGGGAACGATCCTTTCTTTCCCTTGCTTCATTATATATTTTGATTAGTAAGAAAGTGTAATTTATTTTTGACGCCTACGATAGCGATCAAATTTTGGCGCCGTTGTCGGGGAGGCATCGGTTGTCACTTGTTTTTGGTTTTTTTTTTTTTTTTTTTTTTTTTAGTTTTTCTTATTTTCTGGTTTTGACATAGTTTTGAGAACTCTTGTTTCAAGTACCAATTTATATGGAAGGAGCATTTTGGAACAATGTATACGGCTTTCAACCTCCTCAACACTATGATAATTTCCCACCATCTATGGAATACAATCAAAACTAATTTATTGGCTATGATGCATATCCTAGAGAACCTTATGGTGATTTTCATACATACCAACAACAACCTTGTAGTGGGTATGTAAGTCAAGCACCTAGGTGGGATAATTCTACTTCTAATTGGCTTCATTCGAGTTGTATGCAGATTATGAATGGATTACAAGATATGCAACAAAGGCTAGACCAACTTGACCATGATAGAAAGAACATCGCACAAACCAATTTCTGCAACACTTTTTCTTACCCGACTCTGAATCGTAGTTATGATCATTCACCCAATCAAAGGGAAGAGTCATGGGAAAGAGAACCTATTGTAGATAATGGTGGTAAGCGTGTGAACGTTAGAAAACTTGCACAGAAATTATACAAGTTGGAAGATAATGGATACTCGGAAGAGCTTGTCGATGAAATTAGTAGGACCATTCATATGGAACTTAAACAACGTCATGATAAAGGTTGGGAAACCGACGATGATTCTTATTATGGTGAGTCTGAAAATGAAGACGAAGATGATTGTGTTGAAAAAGACCAACCTTTGGAGATATTTGATGACGTTAGTGTAGTTGACTCAACTCTTGATCTTTATAATGATCAAACACCTATTCAAAAGGTACATGAGTATGATGAAACTAGTGTTTTACAGAACTTTATAACAAGGTTTGAGTCTAATGAAGAGGAGTATGTTGAGAATGAAACCGGTATGACCAATATTGTGGAAGACCCAATTGAACTTGTGAATGATTGTAACGATGATGTTAATGTCGAGACTTTGGTTACGGCAGAAACGGACGAAGAATGGTTGCAAGGTTTAATATAGGACCATGATATACAAGAGGTGAATAATTCACTTGAGTTTTTCAAGGATGAAGAGGATTCTGTGATACAAGAGATTGTGATAGGTTTGTCTAACCCTTTGCATGTTGTTTCTTCTCCTTTACCTCTTATTGGTTTGAATGTATGTGCTTCGAGAATATTGTTGAATGACTTTGTTTCTCGATTTCCACCATTTGAGATACTTGATTCTCATACTATGCAGGTTTGTGAACAAGAAACCGTGGAAGTACCCGACTTCTATATTCTTTATACACTTCCAAGTGTGGACAAGAATAAGTGTGGGGGAAACTTTTATCGGTTCATAGCTTCATTTCTGTTTTATGTGACTAATATTTGTGTGAAGCTAGTGTTTTCAAAACAGGTGCTATATATGGGTGGATCCCCAAATTGTTTTATTATTAATATACGGGGAATGAATCTTACAAGAAGCTAAGTCAGGCCGTCGACTTTAAAACAAGCGCTAAGTGGGAGGCAACCCACCGATTTTGTATCTCTTATCCTTTTGATTTTCATTTTCTTTTTGTTTCGTTTATTTATTTTTCTTGTTCCATATCATATTAAGATTTCCCACCTTGACTTTACTAGGAGGATTCAATTACATTGAGGACAATGTAAAGTTTAAGTGTGGGGGAGTGTTTGGATGTTTTGCATATAGAGTTTTTAGCCTTTTTGAATCGATTTTTCCAAATTTTTGCATAAAACCTTCAACTTTTAGAGTCACTAGCATCCTTCTAGGTATGTTTACATAGAGAATTCTGACCGACATAACTGAACTTGGAAGTGTTAGGGAACTACATTCGGATTTCTTACAAATTGGAGTGTTAAATAATGGATTTAATCATGCCGGTGATGCAAATTAGGAGGAGAGAGAAATGCATTATTAGAGTTGATGATCAATCATTAGTTGAGACTACCCATTTTCATATCAACCAAGGCACCGACCAGAAATTCTTCCATGACTAAAGAGCATCTTTTGAGTGTGTGTCACCGTATGTTAATTCCGGGTAGAATGGTGAGCTACCCAATTTTACACCAATTTCAGCACTATTTTTGATCTCTTGAGTGCTAATTTTTGTCAATCATGAGGGTGACGTCTATGGATGAAAACCTCCTTCTTGTAGTTCGATTTGCAGTTAGCACCATTCTCTCTCTCAACAAAAACGGGTCCATAGAAACACCACAATTATCAACAAGGAGCGACATCAAAATCTAAGGAAAGTTGAAGACGTTTAAGGTTTACAAGCAACAATGGGACAAGAAAAGAGCAAATTTCATATTCAAGTAAAGCAACATACAATGAGCAGATTCTATATACATGTTGAAGACTTATAATATAATGAACGAAGTTTTATATCAAGTTGAAGACTTATTTACAAGAGCGAAGAAAATCAAAAGGTGAGAACTATTGAAGTTTATGATTTCAAGACGATACAAGTTGTGAAGAATCAAGGGGTAATGTATTTTTCCACGACCATGGTTTGTTTTATTTTTCACTTTGTTTTGTATTTTGTTTCTCTTGTCTAAAAAAAAAATAAGAGAAAAAAAAAGATGAGAGAAATATCTATTATTGTGTTTTTTTTTTTGTTTAATGAGCCGTGGGGAAGGAAAATCTATAAGGAAGTTTCAAGCGACATGGATTTTAAGGAAAAAGGTTACAAATTGTCAAGGATTTACAAAGTTCAAGAATTTATCATCAATATTTAAAGTCGAAGACGAAGATCACGAAGATGAGGAGCGGAAGACGTTTTTATTGGATTCCGTGAGAGTGATACTATCATAATTGGCAATCGGATGTGAAGGTGAGTAAGTAATCTCATCCTCGATAATAGTGGTTGATTTCCTTTCTTAGAGATCGTCAGAAAAATGGTTTTTCAAAATGTTAAAAGATGTGGATTTTTAAAATATTTCGGAATTTGTCCTTCCCACCATTCAACGTGTCACAGGATTCTCTCTTCATTCCCACCTACACAATGTGAGGCCCATAAAAAGCCGTCTTTTTGAGTGCAATTTCATAAAACCCATTTGGTGAGGCAGAAGTTGAGGCGAAATGCTTATTGATAGTTTCTCAAACACGCGTTCTCTCATTATGGTGTAGTTATTTCTCACTCAAGATTTAAGAATGAATATGTTCTTTGGTATTTCTAACTTCTTATTACTAGCATGCAGAATCTCTATGTCCTCATAGCTCTTTGGATGCTTGGACGCTGGAACGCTTTGAAGTTGGAGTAGGTTTTGTGGGTATATCTCTAGTAAGCCCTCACGAGACTATAACTCGTCCACTAGGGACACCTAGGGGTTCAAAGGCTTGTTATTTATGCTAAAAGTGACTGTAATCTCGACGAGACGGAGTTGTTGTATTTTAGTTTTGTTTGATTTGATCGAGGACTAGCAAAGTCTAAGTGCGGGGGAATTTGATAGGTGTCTAAAACACCTAATTGTATATCTAGTATTTATGCTTTCTTTGCGAGTTTTCATATAAATTATGTATCTTATGTTTGCTTTTGAGTTTTATAGATATTTTGGAGTCGTTGGAGTAAAAGAAGAAAAAACTGGTGTAAAAGGAGCGAAACTGTCATTTCATAGGCAAGTGTTATTTGGAGCCCAGCCAAAGATAAAAGTGGACATCCAGTTACTCAGGGCAGCCAGGTTCCCAGTTGTTGGGTGTCTTCAGCTATACCTAGTAGTTCAGAGAAATCAATTTCTCATTTATTTATTTATTCCTCCCAAGTTCATACAGCTACAGATGAGGTCCGGATTTGTGAAATGGTGAGGAATTCAGATGGAATTAATGATGGAGAAATGGATTGAGGGTTTGAGAAGCTGAAATTGAGAGACCAAGCAACGAAGTTCAGATGGAACTGATGAATCGAAAATGGGTTTTACTGTGATGGAGAAATTAAACTAAGAATGGTTTTGGTGGTTTTGTTGCTAAGAAATGGGTTGTCTCAAGATCACTGTGTTGCCATTGAACAAGGAAGAGAAGGAATCAGATGAACAAAATGGTACGGCTATTGATTGAATCTATAAAACTAGGGTTTATGTTCATCTGTTGCTGTAATTGAAGTTTGAGTCTGAGATTTCATAGACGGGTTATAGGTGTTGGTGTTTGGTTCTGTCAAAGATATAAGAAGAATGGGTTGCGGTCAGATGTGGTTGTGGAAGTTTGAATGAGAAGATTTGAAGATTGTGTGGCTGCCATAGAGAAAAGGGGATCTGTTGTGTGAAATAATGGGTTTGAAGATGAGTCAAAGATGAACAACTAACTATTTCCATGGATTAAATGGGTTTTTATTTGAATCTGTGATGGCAAAACAAGAAATAGAGAAAAGGGGATCTGTGGGTTTTCTTGAAATCATCAGATGAGAAGAATTAAAGAGAGGGTTTTCTTGACATAGATGAAGAAGAATTTGATGTTGTTGATGACTGATGCTTGAGAATTATATGTGTGTATAGGTTGCAGGTTTGAGTAGGGTGTGCTGGTGCTTTGGTTGAATGGGTTTTGATTGAAATGAAGGGAAGAAGCTGCTGCTGCTTTCCTGAAAGATCTTGGTGATTGAGCTGGGTATAATTAGTAAACCATGAAGATGAGATGATACGGTTATTGCCAATGGAAAGGGCTGGAGTGGTGTGCAGTTCGTAGCTGGTGAGATTGCAGTTGTCAGCTGGATGCTCAGATGGTCATGTTATAGTGTCAAATAGTGATGCTGCTGCAATGGACTGTAAAGATGCAGAAGGTGTGAAGAATGCAGGGATTATTAGATGAATGTTTTAGGCTTCAGGTAGTATAGCAGCTGAGTTCGACGGCAGTCTAATGTGCTTCTCGGGTGGTACAAGGAAGAAGAGAAGATGCAATTTGCGTGGACTTGTTGCAGAACAACAAGTGAGAATGGACTGGGCTACTGGGTTTGAGGTATTCGAGGTTATGCTCAGTCTTGCACCTGCAATGGACTGAGGCAATAACGCGTTGTGCGATAATTGGCTAGCCACAGTGGTGAACATGAGGTGCAGTATTTGGGGTTCGTTGTTGCAATTGGAGTTAGTTATTATGCTGGGAAGTTGTGGCATGAGCAGTCGCAGGTGATGTTCCAGGTGAAATAGGTGCTGGCAGTGAACTGCAGCATATGGAGCAGCATAATTAGTGGTGTTTTGTTACATTGAAGCCATGTAATTATAGGCAAAGCTAGGTGTTGATGCTAGCTCAGAAATGGATGCAGTTGAGGCTAAGGATATGAAAGTTGTGGGTAGTATGAGGCAGAGTAGAAAAAGTGTAGCTACAGATGCTTACAGAACTGATGAGTGGAAGGCACGACCATCATGGCTGGATTTAACTAGTGAACCACAATGATAGTGCAACAGAGCTTATAACAGTGCAATGGCCTTGGCCTGACCAACTCAGCCAATTCAGTTGGCTGACTCTGCTGATTTTGATTTGAGTTATCTGACACCGAACTGAGTTCACTGACTCGGTCTGTTTGACCCGAGCTAACTCAGTTGACCCGATTGATTGACCAACTTTGACCAGTACCTGAGCTACTTACCGGCGGTGACTGACGTTGCCGGATTCCGGCAAACTTCCGGCGAAAAACCCAGTTTTCCGGCGAGCGTTTTTTGATAGAATTTTCACATGGGTATTTTCCACACATGGGATTGGTGGACCACTTGGAGATGGGTTTTGAGAAGACCTAATATTGGAAGGAGTATCCTTTATGGGGATGGAGAAACATATAAAAGAAAAAACTTTTAACTTAATATCTTATATATCTTTTTTATCTTCTACTTTTGGTTTTCTAGGGTTTACAATATGATAGGTTTTCTCTTCCTTCTTGTTATGAAATCCTATGATATGAGTACCTAGTTTTCTTTTGGTTATGGATTAGTTGGATTTCACATAATATGATTCCTTGTTTAATATATTAGTTTTGTCTCCATATTATCGATTATGATTCACTATTTATATTGTTACATGATTTGAATGCTTGTTTGATCGAGTCGCGAATCGGTTGAGTTTTTTTTTATCTCTATTGCTAGATTAGGGCTTTTTATACGCAAAAGTGATAGATTCCTGATTATAAGTAGCATGAATATATATGGTTATAGCTTGTAGTGATGCATCCTTATGATCATATGTGAACCATAACCTTTGTTAGATCGGATTAGTGCGTTTTCCACGTTCGATTGCTTTGATTGGCCTGATTTCATAGAACTTAATGCATCTATGGAATTAAACTTGATTAGTGCTTTTACACATTAGGTTGTTCTCTTATATAGAACTCATACTCGCATCTTTTAATGTGTTTGTTGATGATAAGAGGGAATTAGCGGGATATTCTTGCGATCAAGGTATTCTAGGGCTTTTGATAAAAGTTGAGATTAAAATATCAATTCTAATTATTATGACAAGATTATGTTAGTGAATGAAGATGAATCCTTAACCAATATTTTTCCTTGATTGATTTGTTTACTTTTATTTGTTTGCTTTTATTTTACTTTTACTTTATTAAAAATCATAAAATCCCCCGTGTTACTTATAGGAAACCAAAACATCTTGACAACCTAGGCCTCTCTGTGGGAACGATCCTTTCTTGCCCTTGCTTCATTATATATTTTGAGTAGTAAGAAAGTGTAATTTATTTTTGACGCCTATTACAACGATCATAGGATAACTCTTCTTCAGGAAGCCAACTGCAATTTTTTCTCAGTATATGTGCTCTTTTTTGTCTTCCATAGTCGTTCTACACCTTCTTTTTTTCTCCTGGTATTTGACTCATAGATTGTCTTTGTTTCTTCGCAGGATGGCTTTCTTGCTCGTTGCACTCCCAATCACCACTGACTTCTAAAATGTAATGGCTCCCTTGTAAGTCATTATTTCGAATTTGCTTGTTGTTGTTGTGAAATGTGGCGCCTACCCCAACTTCTTTTGGGAATAACTATTTTGGAAGTCACTACAATAGTTGTAGCTGATGAGACGACCACTATTTTGCAGTCATTACAATAGTCACTACAAATCATGTTAATCTTCACTAAACTTATGACTTGCTTTGTGCTTTTCGGGATCCTAAAATGTAATAGCAAGCTCACTGACCTATCATTTTCTGACTTAAAACCAAGTGCAGTAACTTCATATTTCAAGTTTTTCAAATTTCTCTTCTTCAAAGACACCACCCGACAAGGACCGGGACCATAGAGAAGCATTCTGGTTTCTTGGAACTTCACTCATGTTTCCTTAATAATTTTCTACAGCGATTCTCTTTTTAGATTTATGTATGTTTCATAAATTATTTTCAGATTGGAACTGATTAAAGTTTGTTATTGTAAAATGAAGTCCGCATGTGTTTAGAGAATTTGTACAGATATTTTGTTGGGTTTGTGCAATGAATTTGGTGAATATAAGTTTAATTCAATTTTGGTTTCTTGGTTTGTTTCAATCATATTTCATTTCAGCTAAATAATTTTTTTTTGTATTATAAATTAATGAAACGTCTGCTTCCACCAGCAACTGTTTTTCGGCTGTTCAAGGAAGTCATAATTTGAAATAAATCAAAGAATCTCAAAAACAGACGTTTTGAGAAATAAGACTACAATCTTAGGGCTCTCAAAAACAGTCTTTTTTAGAGGTTTTGGCAGACATTTTATTTGCATTTTCCACTAGTGCCATAGACAATCACATTCGGTAGAGGACTTGTAGGTTGAGAAATAAAAGATTGTGGTGAATTTGGGTACCCTCTTCCTTTCATGTTGGTTAGGCTCAATGATTGGTGGAAGGTTCTCAAGACTAGTAATTGGTGGCACAAGGTATTTTAGTCAGGTTCTGGAGATCCTTGACTTTCTGGGGGACAACAATAATACTAGCCAAAGTAGTGCGTTTTCTTGCATCGGCACGAGGGTGAGTCTTTCTATTCAAATTAGTGATTTCATCAATTTCAGCTGCTAAGGAAACAATTTCTTCTCTAGAAAGAGGAGCAGGACGAAATAGTACCTTTTAGTGGATGATTTAGGATCGGAAGAATAATAGAAATGTTGTTGCTCAGAAATAGTAGGTGTTGGGGATGTGGGCTTAAGAATGACGGTAAATCCCATTCTTTGTATAGTAGCCACAACCCGATTTTTAATTTGACCCACTTCATGAATTTCCAGGATTGGAGATCGGCTAGCTTGTGAAAGGACCCATATTGAGTTTTTATAGATGGAGTTATCATCCAGAGGTGAAGAAGTATCCTGAATGATAACAACTTTATTCCTTTTCCTTTGAGCAATAAACTTCAGTATCCTCTACCATGATATTCTCGCTGACAGGTTGAGCGCAGCCGGTAGGTTGCCTATATATTTCATAGATTCACAGCTAGAAGATACATGAAGCATCCATCTTGATATAGTAATTTTGGGAGCAGGACTTCTATGAGATGAAGATTGACTTGTTGTTGAGCCACCCTTGGTTTAACTTTGGCACAAATGGTTTATTTGTGATCGATGATATGGCAAAAGTAGCAAAAGGATCTTGGCATCATAAAGTATCTGCATTTTATGAGAAATGGCTCGATTCTGCCTTTAGTCACCATAGGAATACCAGTATGAAGAATTTTCTGTACTACAATTCTGACACAAACCTTGACATTTTTCTTCAGAGGATGGTTTTTGTATGATTCTTTTTATTCAACCAATTATCCTAACCTGAAAGTTACTTTCTTTAGACCTTCGAACTCATGATATTCCTTTGGAATATCGCATAACACTAACTAAATGAGATCATCTGTAAAAGCATTTTGACAATTGTTTGGCATGCCAAAGGAGGAACTACACGAAGAAAAATGAGGTAACCACAAGGATGCCAAGGTATTTGTTCATTGACTCTATTGAAATCAACTTCAACTAAAAAACATATGAGAATCTTGTTTTCCAGACCACTAAAAGTAGTAATTTTGAGAGTTTGGTGAAGAGGCCATTGGTGACAAATATAACTCATGACTGAAGAAGTATGAACTAAGAATTCACTACAAATATGACCAATCATACATCATTTCCAATTATTATCATTCTCAGCAATCACAACAGTTTCATATATGAAAACAGGTTCATTAAGAGAAGAATGGAGTTTGCTTGATAAGGTGAGATTCTTAGACATTTGATTAGAGAGGTATTGATTTCTTTGTCTGCGGAATAAGATTGTGGAGGTTGTAGGTTGAGTATTCATCTAAGGAGGAATGATTAAAGATATATTGGAGAGGAGGAATAAATAAACAGAAAGATAGTATGTTTGTTTAAAATGAGCGGTGAGGATGATATATATATATATATAGGTCGGTGATGCAAGATAAATAATGATATATTTGGTCACATGTGCGGAATTAGTGATATGCCCCTTGGTTAAGCTGGACTATCTGAAGAGAAAAAGCCAAATCATTCTTGAAAATAGGTTTACCACAGAGAGAACTAAAAAGGGAACAATGGCCAAGAGCTTGGAATGGTATAAGGTTAGACTTCATTTGTGTAGTATGATAATTGAGTTTTTAGAGGGTAGCGGGTGCCTAGCTACAAACAACACTTTGTTGGATATACTGAACGTAGACCCTTGGTAGAGCACGTGGGCCAAGCGTGGGGAGTCCACATCTATTTATGACGAAGGCATATGACCTTTAGTATGAAAGAATTAGTACAAACTGTTGAAGAATTAATTAGTAGTAGTAGGTGGAAGTAGTTGTAACATTAGTTGTAGGGTGGCTATAGGGTGGCTTGTAGGATGGTTTGTTTTTCTTCCTCCCTTTCTTATTTTCTTCCTCCCTTTCTTATTTTCTTTGTAGAAGATTTTCTCTTCTCTTGTAACACTATATATATCTCTTTTAGAGATTGATTTATAACATAACAATTAAACTTCTATATTTTGAACCTTAAGTTTGAGTTGGTATCAGAGCTTCCATGGTGAAGCTAAGTATTTCAATATAGAGTGAGTGCTTCTTATCAATCATTATTCCATTTGCTATCTTAAGGTTCATTTTTAATTTTTTGTTGACAAGATTATTTTGTCTTAGGTCTCTTATTTCTATCACTAATTTCTTGTGATATTTATTGTTCTACTCTTAGAAGTCAAAACTGTCTTGATTTCTTTATCGTAATTATTTTTTCCTATTCGGCGTTCATTTCGTCATGCCACGGTGATGAGTCCGGAGCTGTTATTCCTTACGTGATAAATTGATACCGTCTCAGGAGCCGACTTCGATTCCTTATGGTGTAAAATTGAATGACAAAAATTTTACTATTTGGTCTCAAATTGTATCTATGTTTGTCTCTAGTAGAGGCAAAATGGATATTTAACGGCTCACCGAACAACCCCATTGAAGGTGAATCGACATATGATGAATGGTGTATGAAAGATTCTCTTGTTAAAGGTTGGCTTGTTGGTGCTATGGAACCAGAATTAATGAATGTATTCATTCGTTTACCTAGTGCAAAAGATGTTTGGGATGCAAGTGAAACATCGATATTATGAAGAAATTTGATAAATCAATTCTTTATGATTTATGTCGAAAGGCTATGGAAACAAAGCAAGCGGGTCGAATTCGTGGCAACTTTTTATTCTGATCTTACGATTATTTGGCAAGAACTTGATTATCGTAAACCAATTACTTTTACCCAAGCAGATGTGATTAAAATTCGCAAAGCGAGAGATTGATGAAGAGCGAGTTTATTTATTTCTTCTTTGGTCTTGATGATTCTTATGATTAATCTGGAGGAGAAATACTTCGTAGTACTTCACTACCTGGACCCGAAACGGTTTTTTCTATTGTGAGGCGTGAAGAACAACGTCGTAGTACCATGATGAATCAATATGTTTCCCCTCAAATAGCAATGACGGTTAACAAATTTGGGAATTTTTCGCAACAATCTTCATCACAAAATACTGGTGGAAAATGTACTTATTGTGGAAATGGGAAGCACACTGTCGAAAACTGCTTTAAAAAGAATGGTTATCCTGAGTGGTGGAACAATCGTTCAAAAACAGAGAAAGGAAAAGCAGCTATTTGTTCTACGAGGATGACAGCTGAAGCATCAATATCTACTCCAATAGTTGATGAACTTCCATCAACTATCAATCATCTCATTCCGCAAGAGCCAGGTAATATTGGCCTATCTCTAATAGCTGCTAACTCAAATAAGGATCATGGTTGGATTCTTGACTCTGGTGCCACTAATCACATGACATTTGAAGCATCTATCTTGAAATATATATGTGCACCTGATTGCTCAACTGTTTATAATGCCAATGGGGTTCCATATCCGGTTACCGGAGTGGGAGAGTTGATTTAAATTCTTCCTTAACCTTAGAGCATACTTTGTTGATTCCTTCTCTCTCTAACAATCTTTTATCAGTATCGCAAGTGACTTCACAATTAAATTGCGTAGTATTAATCTATTCGACTTTCTGTTTTCTTCAGGATCTCAGCAACGGGGAGATAATTGGGTATGGTACTAAGAGAGGGGGGTTGTAATACGTAGAAGATGTGTGTGAAGGACGGTCTTTGTCAGCCAAGGGGTCCTCTCGTGCATATGAAGATCAAATATTATTATGGCATCACCGGCTGGGTCATGTTTCTTTCGGTTATTTGAAACACTTATTTCCAACCTTATTTTCAACCTGAAAACCTTCTGATGTTAATTGTGAAACTTGCATCTTAGCAAAGAGTCATCGTACTACTTATCCTGATAGTTTTAACATAAGATTAGTTCCATTTGCTTTGGTTCATTTTGATGTTTGGGGTCCTTGCCGTGTTACTAGTAATTCAGGATTTCGTTGGTTTGTTCTGTTTGTCGATGATTGCACTCGTATGACTTGGCTTTATTTGATGAAAAATAAAAGTGATGTAGCTCATATTTTCAAATCTTTTCATGCAATGATTCAAACACAATTTTCCACCACGCTAAAGGTCCTTTGTTCTGATAATAGTGGAGAATATGTTAATGAAGCTTTACAAGGTTATTTTCAGGATCATGGTTTAGTTCATGAGACTACTTGTCCTTCTACGCCACAACAAAATGGTGTTGCAGAGAGAAAAAATAGGCAATTACTTGAGATTACTAGAGCCTGTTTAATTGGAGCAAACATGAGGCCACATTTTTGGGAAGAGGCCATTACTACTGCGGTGTATCTTCTTAATCGTGTACCCACTAGTGTTTTGAAATTTCAAACACCCTTGGATAAATTGGCTTCGTTTGTGACAATTCCTTCTGAAACTTAAACTTCCTACACGAGTATTTGGATGTGTGGTTTATGTCCACATACAAAAACATTTGCGTGACAAGCTAGATCCATGTGCTCTAAAGTGTGTATTTGTTGGTTATCATCCGTACCAAAAGGTTACAGGTGTTATCATCCTTCTACTCACAAATTTTATGTTAGCATGGATGTTACCTTCTCTGAGAAAGAGAAGTTTTACTCAACACATGATATAAGTTCTCCTCTTCAAGGAGAGAATAATATTGAAGAGTTGAATTGGATGGATTTATTTCCTGCTAATAGTGAGATAAATCTTCCTCTCATGGAAGAAAGTTCAAGTACTTCTCAAGCTTCTATCGATTTGGGTCTGACTACTATGCAACCTCCAGAAACAAATCCAGTGGTAGAAACTCGTATTGCTGAAGACCCCCTCCTTTATTCTAATGGTACCTATACCCAGTAATCCTCCAGCTGATATCCCTGAGGTAAGCATTGATTCTTTGATTAGTACTGACAATACTTGTGAATTGACTGAGACAGACATGTATAGTTTGCCACAACGGAGTAACCGTGGGGTGCCACCAGATCGTTGGTCACCTGAACCGATAAAGAAGATGAAATATCCCATTGCAAACTACATGTCTACTCATAGATTATCAGAAGCTGGAAAAGCATTTGTCAATCATATGGAAGATGTTACCATTCCTAAAAACGTACAAGAAGCATTACGTGATCCAAAATGGGCTGATTCGATGAAAAAGGAGATGATAGCGCTGGAAGAAAATCATACATGGGAAATAGTATTGTTACTATAAGGAAAGAAACTAGTTGGTTGCAGGTGGGTATATGCTATCAAGCATAATTCAGATGGATCTATTGACAGGTATAAAGCAAGACTTGTGGCTAAAGGGTTTACCCAGACTTATGGTATTGATTATCAGGAGACGTTTGCTCCTGTTGCAAAAATCAACACTATTCGAGTATTATTGTCTTTGGCTGCAAATCTAGGCTGGCCGCTGCACCAATATGATGTAAAAAATGCATTTTTACATGGTGATTTACAAGAAGAAGTTTACATGTCATTACCTCCAGGTTATAATGCTCCGAACGATGCTAACATGGTTTGTAAGCTAAAGAATGCCTTATATGGTTTGAAGCAGTCTCTCAGAGCTTGGTTTGGGAGATTTCGTCTAGCAATGAAGAAATTTGGGTATACACAGAGTAACGCTGATCATACTTTGTTCCTAAAAAGGGTTGGTGAAAAGTTAACCGCGCTTATTATCTAAGTGGATGATATGGTGGTAACAGGAAATGACCCTGAAGAGATGAGTAATCTGAAGAGTTGTTTGTATTCTGAGTTTGATATGAAGGATCTGGGTGGACTTAAATACTTTCTTGGCATTGAAGTTTTACGATCTGAAAAGGGAATTTTCTTGTCTCAGCGAAAATGTGTGATTTACTTGTTGAAGGAAACCGGTATGCTGGGTTGTGAGCCGATTGGGTCTCCTATGGAACAAAATCATGGTCTTGAAGAGTGTTCGATCAAGTACCAGGTGACAAGGGGCAATACCAGAGGTTAGCTGGCCGTTTGATTTATCTTTCTCATACAAGACCCGATATTGCATATCTTGTAAGTGTTGTAAGAAGATTTATGCATAATCCGGGTCAACAACACATGAATGCGTAATAAGGATCTTTGAGATATTTGAAGTCCGCACCGGGGAAGAGGGTTGATGTTTTCAAAACATGGACATCTCGGTGTATCAAAGTTACACCGACTCAGAATGGGGAGGCAAAGGCGATTGAAGAAGATCGACATCTGGGTATGTTACCTTCGTCGGGGTAACTTAGTAACTTGAAGTCTAAGAAACAACGGGTTGTTTCCTTGTCAAATCTTTGAAGCAGAATATAGAGCAATGGTAAAAGGCATTTGTGAATTGTTATGGTTGAAAAGGCTTATGGGAGAGCTTGGTTTCCCATCTGAAAAACCTATGAAGTTGTTTTGTGATAATCAGTCAGCAATCAAAATTGCAGAGAATCCAATATAACATGATCGAAAGAAGCACGTGGAAATTGATAGGAACTTCATCTATGAGAAACTTGAAGAAAACATTATTGAAGTACCATATGTCCGAACAACACAACAGCTGGCAGATATTCTGACTAAGGCCGTATCAAATAAAATATTTAATGATTCACTTGTCAAGTTGGGCATCTGTGACATATATGCACCACCTTGAGGGAGAGTGTTGAAGAATTAATTAGTAGTAGTATGTGGAAGTAGTTGTAACATTAGTTGTAGGGTGTCTATAGGGTGGCTTGTAGGATGGCTTGTTTTTCTTCCTCCCTTCCTTATTTTCTTCCTCCCTTTCTTATTTTCTTCCTCCCTTTCTTATTTTCTTTGTAGAAGACTTTCTCTTCTCTTGTAACACTATATATATCTCTTTTAGAGATTGATTTATAACATAACAATTAAACTTCTATATTTTGAACCTTAAGTTTGAGTCAAACACCATATATTCTCTTTGTAATTGAACAAGGTAAATGAACATTTATGATGGTTGTTCTTATATGACCAAGTAATAGAGTTACACAAGACAACAATAATAATTGTAGAAGATTTAGGTGCTAAGGGAAATAGGTAGGGATGTCTTTTTGTGGCATATGACCAGAGTTGCATGGGTCTAGCCAGATGATCGATGGTGTAAGGGCAATGAGGGCGAGTAAAATGGCTAGGGTTTTGAACAATGTCATAATATGTGATCCAGACTTATAAACCACGACAAACCACAATGCCTCTCAACAAGTGATGCAATCTTTGAATCCGTAAAAAGTCAATAAAAATTATTAGTGCTACACTTAAGGCCATGCAAGTAGGTGACAAAGTAGGACTCCTCTTAATGACGGTGTTGTAGGATCCGAATATCACAAGAAAGATGAATTTGCGAAGTTTTAATCAACAACACATTGCGAGTGTCGCAGGTTGATTTGGAAAATGACGTAATAGACAACAACAGCATAAAACACGAGAAAGATGTGAAGATTTTGTGAAGTTATAGAGAAATCTCGCGAGAATGTAGCGGGAGCTCGAGAGAATATAGCAGATCCTTAGTAAACATAGCAGAGCTTGAGAGTTTATGAGATGTACTCCACTATATGTGAGTTGTCATCCACTATGTAAACACCTATATAAAGGGAAAGGCAGGAGAGAGAAAAGGGGAGACAATTTTTGTAAAGGTTAGAGATATTTTTTATAGAGAGATATTTTTAGAGAGAGAATGTATTTTATTTATCGTTTTCTTCTCCAAACACTAGATTTAGAATTTTACCCATTAATGGAGATTATCTATGTAAATTTAAACAATCATAGTGAAGAATCATGAATGTAGATCAAATTGATCGAACCATGTAAAAACCTTTATGTCCATTTATAACTTTAGCACTCTTGTCACCAATTTTATATTTAGGTCTAGAAATTGTTATCAAGATATGATAAGGGGTGTGTTGTGGGATTTCCTGTAACTACATTTTGGCGCTAGAAATAGTACCTACTTGCGGGTTCCAAGAAGATTCAAAGAAATTTTCTACAGTTGATGACGAGTTCAACTGGATCTACAAACTACAAGGGCGAAAACTGAAATTCCAATGAGAGAACAACAACTACAGTCACAGACAGATATTAGTGCCGCATCAAAAATTATAGACAAAGAAAGTGCAGCAAGAAAGAAATCTAATGAATCTGCATCAATTAACTGTTCAAACAGGACAAATTTTCTCTTATCTCTTTAATTATATGTTAATAATTTAGATCCGGAAGATTATGCGTTTTTAATTACCAAACTTTGTTTTTCACAAAAACTGTTTGGTTAATATTTTGAATTAAAACGAGTTTTGATAATAAAGTTGCACCCATAAATCTTGATTTTAATCTTAATTTTGATCGTAAAACAGATCAGGTGAACATAATTTTCGTGAATTTCCAGTAATATTCCATCTCCCTATTGTTTTGTATGGATAACTGAAATCAATCTGTTTTTTAGAGTGAAATTAACTATGAAGGAAAAATCATTACCAGCGAAGAAATACCATTCCAACGAATAAAGGATATGAGAAGAAGCAGAGCTAAAGCCAAAGGAGAACAGATTGAGAAGAAAGATTTTGCGAAGAAATAAAGCGAAGGAATAAAATGAAGAAGCAAACTCCACAGGAAAAATAATCGAAATTACTTCTCTTTTGTAGGAATATCCGAAAAATATAGGCATATAGTAGAACAGGTATGTAGCGGATGCATATCAGGCGAAGCTAAAGCAATATACGTCAATCAAATTTGGCTCATCAATAATACCAGCGAAGCCAAGCTAATCATGGGAAGATTCAGCTCGCAAACGAAGAAGAGAGGCTGGAAAACAGTAACTTGAGAATAGCCATAATCTATACCAACTACTGATTCTACAAAATGAAATCTCAAACTATCTCTTTGATCTTGCTCTAAAAAATTCATATTTGGAAGCCTTTTATACTAAACTTAGGAGGAAATTCTTACAAACCCTACATTTCTGTGAAATTCACAGCGAGCAAAGGAGCCTTGCGAAGTTCCCACATTTATGTGAAATTTCTACACACATCACTTGCAAAGAAAAAGGGAACATGCGAAGGCAAGGGAACATTTCTTGCGAAGATAAAGGCAAGAGAACGATAGCAGGAATGCATGAACATTTCTTCACATGAAAAGCCGCACAAAAAGAAAAGGACAAAACTTCACAGTAACTCAAGACAACGTAAAGAAATCTTTGCAGACGTAAAGGAAGGTTTGGAATTGATCACCAGTATTCTTCAAAGTAAAAATAAGAAACCAACTAAGCAAAGGCGAACTCAGTTCACATCCCAACTCAGTTCGAATCAATAATCAGTTCGCATAAACTAGTACCTACGAAATTCTACCATGAACATATAAGGGAGGTAGAGTTTTTGCAAAGAAAACAAAAGCCCGATGAAGAAAGGGCAAATATGAACAAAGATTATACCAGTGAATATGAAGAAACAAAGACAATACACCAGTGAGAAACACCAGAAGAGCGGAGAATAAGAAGGAAAAGATGAACACAAAAATTATACAAAGAGAGATTAAATAAGAATAGGTTATGCGAAGCTTATTTCATTAACACAAACAGCTGTTCGCATAGATGGTTCGAGTTGGAGTAAGGAAGGTATACACCACGGGTTCAAATCTCTCCTCAAGTGTATTTTTTTCGCAGATTTTGAAAAACAAAGAAATTAAGTTATCAATCAAAGGAAACCGTTATGCCACAAACAGAATGTGTCACAGTTGGTCACAAGTTAAGAGTACAACATTGAGTTCGCGGGTTCAAGTCTTCCCCTTCGCACAAATTTTTTTTATTTGCAAATATTTACAATACATATGTTTACCTTGCGAACATTTGCAGCAAGAATGAACACTTCGCAGATGTTCAATCCCTTCGCAAAGATGTTTACTTCCCAAATACCAGCGTAAAAAAGAAATAAATATCTGGCAAACCCAGTTCGTCCAAGCCCATTAAAGTTCACCCGATTGTAAACAAAATATCAAGGCTTAAGTTTGCACAGAAGTTGTACAGTTGCGAATTTCTAGTACAATTAGTTGGTCAGAGGCATGAATTTGGTATTTCATTACTTCACAAGATCTTTGATTATTTCGCAAAGAAAAGAGTTGATGATTATTTCGCGCAGATATCTCGCAAAGAATTGAAAGAGATGACAGAAATGAAAGAATAAAGAAACGCGAATTTTTTTCAGAGACATTAGAATGGGACGAACCTTTATGGCGTACACCCTAGTTCGCGAATAAAATTTCGCAAGAGGCAAATGTAAGACCTAAAGTGCATCATATAAGGGGGT
This sequence comes from Papaver bracteatum, assembly GCA_023529315.1. Classification (NCBI taxonomy): domain Eukaryota; kingdom Viridiplantae; phylum Streptophyta; class Magnoliopsida; order Ranunculales; family Papaveraceae; genus Papaver; species Papaver bracteatum. The sequence goes on from JAJJWX010000127.1 coordinate 2,255,619, forward strand.
ATCTCTTTGCATGGATCAGGGATAAGGTTATACCACTGCTGGAACCTGAGTCATGTAGATTTGGGGTCAATGAAAGCCCATCCAGGAGAGGTACCTTGGATTTCCAAATATATATATATATATATATATATATATATATTAAAAGTTGGACGACCGAGGGTCTCTCCTAATGGGTGCAGAGTATGATCAAGGCGCCGAGGTACACGGTTGAGCCAAGAGTGCCCGGGACGGATGAACCTACCCTGGCCATTCTTGGCAAGTCTTGACTATGATGCACTCGGCCTGAAGAAAACCCCACTTAGGGTGCAGTCTCGTAACTATAAGCCATATAGGCAAAAAGGATAAGAGGTTGCGAAAACAACTGGTTGTTGGTAAAACTGGATGGTAGGAGCTAGTCTTGTATGGCCGATGTACGCCTCCTTGAAGGGGCAACCATCACTAGTCCATAATGGACTGTTAATCACGTTTTTAAATGACAGATTAATTACGTGAATATAGTATTATGAACAAATCCTATCATATAACATGAAAATGGTGGTATCCACTACCTAACATACAATAACTATCATTTTAATACGTGGGAGATTATTAAGAGCGTGACTTATCATTGAATTATCAACAACCTAAAAACTCTATACCATCCCTCACTCCAGAATGACTGGTGGAGCTTACCCTCTCTCCTATTGGTTGGTGAGCGTAACCTCGCGCTTTCATTGGCTAATTGAGAAACTATTCGTATTTGTTGGATGAAATTTCGTGAGATATGGTGCATTGGTCTGACAATGTGTGGTGTAGATTGGGAGGATTTTTGGGACACACGCGACGGACGACCCTCATTATTTAGAAAATTTGATATATTAATTTCGTGCATTTAATGTGAAAATCCAGAAAATAAAGAAAACTACTGTATTAATTTCAGACATTTATGATTAAAATAAAAAAAATCAATTCAAAATATATATGGAATAAAATATTATGATTTATATTTTTTGAATCTTTTATAATTTCATGTATTTATTATAAAAAATCTAGAAAATAAAAGCAACTACTATATTCATTTCGTACATTTATGACTTAAATAAAAAAAATTAATTCAACATATTTATGGAATAAAATAATAATAAATATATTTTTTGAAATTTAGTTTTTCATAAAATACCACACTTCCAATCTGTGGTTATTCTATAAAGCTTTTGGTTGGTAGTCGAGCAACAAGCTGAGCACCAACCCCTTTCTGAATAACCACACCCAATCTATGAAAAATAAAATTGCCTAAACCACTACCAGCGTCATTGCTAACTAAACAATTCTTCAGACGCTTGAAAAAACAAATAAAGTCCTCACTAAGCTCTCCCAAAGTAGTAAAAGCTAAAATACCCAAACCATAACCATGAGCAGTACAATCAGACAAATATTTAGTACGCTTACGTGAAATTTCTCTCGAAATAGCCTGGCCCGGGATAAAGGCACGAAAACCATCGCCAGTGAAGGGTGAGACACCAGTAACATCCATACACACATCTTGGCCGTTCTCCCAATTGAGCACAAGGATATCGGCTGGGTGTAAATACTTGTTATCATCTGATACAATACCCAGGTCTGCTTCCTTGCGCGCAGTTACACATTCTTTGTAACATATGTCGATACCTAGATCGCGGACTAGGTCATGGCGAAACTTAATCCCTACGTCTTTAGCACAATGGAGCGCATGGTCGCCGAAAATATCCATAGGTTTATCGCAACAAGAGCATAAACCACCTTCGACGAACAAAGGAATACCAAGACGATAACACAAAACAGCCCTGAACTGCCGGGGACCAAGGCATTGACCAAGTCCACTAATAGGGACATCCAAAAGATAATTCTGAGCATTCTTGATTTGGTTACACTGCCATAACATTGAGTCTCTTGCATATAAAGTAAACTGGACAGGAATTTGCTTCTTGACTGCGTCAAAATAAGTAACTGCCAGGGAGTGCATAGAGGGGGAGGGGGGGAGGGGGGTAGTATCATCAACGCAATAAGTAGAAGGAAAATCACATACCTGAGTAAATTTCTGAAGAGCTAACTTGTAAGCAGCACCACTGTCGGGTGGGAAAAGACTACCAAGTATCCTCTTCCGTACCGAGGCCGTATGACTCTAGGAGGCAAGATAACAGTAGGTACGAGTGTCTATCATATTTTAAATACCAAGACCACCATCCTTGATGGGTAGTGTAGCTAATATCTGTTGCAAAGGACCAAAACCAGCTCCATATCCCGTTATCAGAAGCCTCAAATACTTGAGTAAGTGGTCGTCAAAAAGGTCGGTGGCTTGTTGTATAGCAGCAGGATTAGTGGTACGCATAGCAAAATATAATCTGGAGACACCGACACAGTTATGAAGCAGCAACAGCTCACTCTGAGGGTCCTTTGAGTTTTTTGATAGCCGACATTAGCTGAATAATCTTGTTCACCCTACCCAAAACCATTTCTCTCATAAAATCCATGTCCAAACTCACGGGTCCTCCCAACAGTTTAACACCTTTGCTAGGCCTCCCAATGTCTTTAGGGAAAACACCATCCTCGAGGCTGCGTGGATCAAGAGTAGGCCAAAAGACCTCAGTTTTCTTGATATTGAGATGCAAGCCTCTACTCGGCCCTTCAAATTCTATAATTTGAAGAGCTTTGGCGACCTCCAACGTGTCACCGACAATAGTGCCATCATCAAGATACCATGCGTGTAAATCGAGCTTGCAACGTGAAGCAATGGACTTCACTAAACGGTGGAGAGTTAGAGAAAATAGAAGGGGACCTAGAGGATCACCTTGCTGTACCCCCAAAGCCGAAGATAAAATGTACTGGTCATAGTATAATTTAGCTGGCCTAGCATAACAAAATTCAACCCAGCGAGAAATACCTGGACAATGAAGTCGATTCTCTCTACTGAGGTGAGACCTGCACACCATATTGAAAGCATTAGAGAAATCGATAAGAAACATTGACATCTTATCTGAGTGCCCTCTCAACTCCAGCCACCCATTAACGGCATGAAGTATACTCTCACCCCCAACTGGCACACCGACCCCAAACTGATGATCTCCTAAGTAAGAAGACATGGCCTTTCCAACGGAGAGAGCGGCTACCTTAGAAACCAAACGTCTCCAGATAGTGCCTACGGAAATAGGCCTTAACCCGCCACCAGGTTTGAGTAAAGGTGTGATAGGTGCACTGGCGATGAGCTCCCCAAAAACCTTAGGACACTGGCCAGCCAACCAAAGGTTAACCACTCCCGTGATCGAAGCCAACAAATCATCTGCCACTGCCGCTGCTGTACCTAAGAAAACTACTATATTAATTTCGGAAATTTATGATTAAAATAAATAAAAAAACAATTCAATTTTTTATTATAAAAAATCCAGATTTAAAAAAAAAAAACTACTATATTAATTTTGTATATTTATGACTGACATAAGAAAAAATAATTAATTCAACATATTTATGGAATAAAATAATAAGAATTATATTTTTGGATCTTTAATAAGGAAAACAAATCTAGAAATGACTATATTAATTTTTAGTATTAATAATAAACATCTAGAAAATCCAGACATGTTTATGCCGTTGACAAAAAATCCAAGTATATTCATAAATATGATACAAAAAATAATTTCAAAGATTTTATCCATTTCACGAGGGTAATTTTTTTTTAATTAATATTAATATGGTCTTAAAAACGGTATTCTTTTAATATACACATGGTTATTTAGGGAAAAAAATATCAATACGCAGATAATTCTTTAATAATACTACTATCAAGTTGTCGTTACTATTATAATCAAAAATATTTTAATTAATACTAATATATGTTGTTAATAAATAATGAAAATAATTTTCCTAATTTTCTTCCTTTAAGATATTGATTGATATTGTTTCTTAATAAAAGTAATTTCTTATCGAAATTTAGTTTTGGTGACTGAATATAAATAATTCAAGCGAAATCCGAACCTCATTGTTTGTGCGTTACTTTTCTTTTTGGATTTTTTTCTTCCTTTTTTTCAGTTTCTTACAATCTAGGATTTTGTTGTCTAATCCATTTTTATTGTTTGTTTTGCATGTAATCAATAGGTTGCGGTGATGGGAGGTCAATATTAAGCTTTTACTGGTGGTATGCTTCTTACCCATTTTTAATATAGTCCATGATGTTTATGGGTTTGATCTTTTCAGAAAAATCAAAATATTTAGTTTGGCAAGGTGGTTTAGAAAGTCTACATCTCATCAAAAGTGTATGTTTTAAAAGGTGAAATTGAAGTACCAATTTCATTTAGGCCTCAATTCGGTTTTCCTAAGGTTATAGTTTGTTTGTTGACTATCTCGGTGTTGTGCGAGAGCAATTCCATAATAATTTCATTAGAATGGGGTAATCATGATTATTTGTGGGTACATTTTACACATAGAAATTGTAATTGACTATTTTCTGCGGGGTTGAGGAGATGCCTACAAACAATTATGCTGAGAGCAGGTAACTGATATGGTGGAGTAATTTTTATTAAAATTTGTGGAAGAAAATGGTGGTATGCAGTTGTATGGTTTAGCTTATGAAGATGTGATGTAATGTTGTTTATTTTATTATGATGATTTTCTCAAAATAAAATATGTATAGCAAAAGTAGGTGTTTAATCGTTTTGTTGTTATTTTTTTGTAATGTTGTTCATGGTATCATATTTTGAGTTCACACAAATGTTTAGTTCATTGAGTTTATTTATTCATAATGGTTACTGCAGTTCACGTGATCTAAAAATGATAAATTTTGGGAAGGAGGGACATAACCTATTCATTGTAATATTTTTTGATAGTTGTAATTATATGTGGAAAGAAAATTTTAAATTAGTGTTTATAAAACTCAAAATATCTAAAAAAAACCTTAGGGTAAAAAAATCTTTAGAGGTCTACTTATGGTAAAAGAATCCCAAACGGCTGGCTTAAATATTTAGTATGTTAAAAAAAATATTTTTCTTACCATGTGTTTTCAAATTAATTTAGGGAAGAAAAATCTTTCCATTACTTTGTTATATTTTGTTGCCACACAAAGCAATTCCATTTCATATCTCAATTCTCAATTTTTTCTTTGCAGCCGAGTCTCAAAGGTCTATATTAAGGACACCGGCATGGACATTTGTAAAATGAATAATTCTCTTTGTAATTTTAGATATATTCTCTAAAAATGTAAAAGTCTTTTCGATGATGTAGTAGTGAATATATAATTGTAAATCAGGATGATACTGGCCCCATCCATCATTTTTAATTCTATGTAGGGCTAAAAGGATAAATGTTAATATGAAATAGGGAAATAGGAATAAGGATGGATGTAAATCCCAAACAACATTGTTAAGTTATTGTCATAAGAGAATTCTACTCTCTCTTGGCTTTCCTTTATAAAATTTTCTGATATTTTTGACGGGGTTCTGCTAGATTATTAAATTATACTCCCTCTGTTCCATTTTAGATGATGTTCTTGTAATTTTCACGCGGATTAAGAAATGAAGAGAGATGTGAAGATCTTCCATTTATACCCTTGAGAAAAGTCTTCAAACATTAAATGCTATTAGTGCATTTAAAAATAAACTTATAATTCCAAGACAAAATGTAAGGGTGTTATTGGTAGTTTTGTGGAAAAATATGAAAACTTTCAAGTATTTTGGAACAAAAAAATAACCCTAAAACGTCATCTAAAATGGAACGGAGGGAGTAGTTTTTTGTGAAACCTATACTTATTATTCTTTTTCTTTCTCGAACAGGATATACGCATGAAATTTCTTTGTTTAATAGACCATGCCATAACTGGACTTCGCTTAATTCACCTACGGTTGATGTAAAAAAAAAATGTCCCTTTAATCGATCAATTCCAAGATAGTTTTATGTTTTGTTTCAAGGCACATACATAATAAAATTAGCTATATGCATCATTAAAAATCCAACAACCAAATTATTTAATTAACCAATACAATTTAGATATTCACTTTGCCAATAAAGGTACTCCAATCATTAATTAGTGGACAATCCTTGCGGTTAAATTAACAATCACGAGTATTTAAACAGAGTCTTAGTGGGACGTTAGTTCATTGCTTGAGTACAACTTCTTTGACGGGAAGCATTTCATCTGTTTTGTACTATCTAGAATTGGAAAACTATTTTATGTTATATCATGTGTTCTTTTAATGTCTCTAATAAGTGTGATTTTTCATTTAACTATAAGGAGTTGGTGCCTGGGTTGGGTTGACCGCTTGATTCTTAACACAAGTATATGATTTCTGAAGAAAGATATATCAATGCATTTTCTTGATTACATCATCTTCGACGGGAAACACTTTATATTCGTTTTCACTATTTAGGGTTGAAAATCTATTTTATATTAATATCGATTTTTAGCATCACTAATATCAAATATCCATACAACTATACAATGAGTATTATTTTTCATCTAACTATAGGGACTTGGATCCTTGAAGAGAACTTGAGTTGGCCGCTTGATTCCTAACGCAAGTATATGATTCTAAAAAATATGGATCGGTGAATTTCCTTGATGACATCATCTTTGAGGGGAAGCAATTTATATATATGTTTTGCAATATTTTCGGTTGAAAATCTATTTTATATTAACAATAAATACAATTCTGACCAGTAGGAGTCATAAATAGGAAAGGAAAAAATTATGAGAATTCATAACCAATATAATTAAGATTTCATTTGCCAACAAAAATACTCCAGTTATTAATAGACGATTCTTACGGTTAAAGAAACAATCACGGGTATTCAAATGGGGTCATAGTGGGATATTAGTGCATTTCCTTGATTACAACTTTTGACTCACTTCATCTATTTTTCACTATTTAGAATTTGCAAGCTATTTTTATGTTATACATCATGTGTTCTTTTAATGTCTCTAATATCATGTGTTGATACAACCACATAATGAGTGTGATTTTTCATTTAACTATACGGATTTGGATCCTGGAAGAGAACTTGAGTTGGCTGCTTGATTCCTAACGCAAGCTTCTGATTCTTAAGAAAGATATATCAGTGCATTTTATTGATTACTTCTTTGACGGTAAGCACTCTACATGCTTTGCGATATTTAGGGTTAGCAATCTATTTTATATTAAGATCGTATTATTTTAGTGTCTCTAATGTCAGATATCAGCACAACTCTATAATATGTGTGATTTTTCATTCAACTACAAGAACTTGGAGCCAGGAAAAACAATTGAGTTACCCGCTTAATTTTTTATGCAAGTATACGATTTCTGAAGAAATATATATATGTGTGTGTGTGTGTTTCCTTAATTACATTTCCTTTGACGGGAAGCACTTCACATGCTTTGCGTTATTTAGAGATGACAATCTATTTTATATTAATATCATGATTTTTTGAATGTATCTAATATCACATATCAATGCCTATATAATGACTAATGACATTTCCTTGATTACTTCTTTGACGGGAGACACTTTGTATGCTTTGGACTATTTAGGGTTGGCAATCTGTTTTATATCAATATCGTGTAATTTTTAGTGTCTTTAAAGTCATATATCAAAACAACTACATAATATGTGTGATTTTTCATTCAACTACAAGAACTAAAAGAAATTGGAGCCTAGAAAACAGTTGAGTTAGCCTCTTTATTTTTAACGCAAGTATATGATTTCTGAAGGAAAATATATATATATGTTTCCTTAATTAGATTTTCTTTGATGAGAACCACTTCATATGCTTTGCCCTATTTAGAGTTGACAATCTATTTTATATTAATATCACGATTTTTTAGTATCTCTAACTTCAGATATCGATGCCAATATAATGGCTAATGAGTGTGATCTTTCATTTAACTATAAGAAGTTGGAGTCTAGAATAGCAGTTGAGTTGGTCCCTTAATTCTTAACACAAATATATGGTTTCCAAAGAAAGATATATCAATACATTTCCTTGATAACATTTTCTTTGAGGGAAGCAATTCATATGTTGTGCACCATTTAGATTTTTCAATATATTTTATATTAATATCGTGTTTTTTTTAGTGTCTCCAATATCAGATATTGATACAACTGTATAGAAAGTGTGATGTTTCAGTTAACTACCAATAAACTGATACATGTAATGTAATGAACTACTTATTGATTTCAAAGGTAGGTATAGTTTTTAAAAGTATTTTATTTAAGAGGATTTCTTAATCTCCAACACTTTAAATAATATGTAATTGGTGAATAATTTGGTTTCAAATGTCAATCTACTAAATGATTGCTTCAAAAATAAATAAATATGATAATTGGTGTTTTCATGGTACACTGCAGTTGTTAATTGAGATCCCTTATTGGATGGGTGCGGTGCTTCGCCCAACTGAGAATCGATTCCGTCGTACCCGGTTCGAAGCACGTGTTAAATACTAAAAAAAATGATTATGTATTTATAGATTAAAATATTTTAGTTTATTTGTAAAATTGATTATTATTTTGTTATGATGCATGAAATTAATTTTCAAAACCATGTTAGATCTTCAAATCATAATAATATTATATATTTGATTATTATAAAGTTTTAACTGTTAATTGTCAATTTTTTGGATAGTAATTCTATAAGCTTATTATAACTCTTATTAGGACGGGTGCGGAGCGAAGCCCCGCCTCAGTGAACATGAACTGACGATATAATAAAGGGTATATTAATTATATATCCCTACTTTTAACTCCCTACAAATATATCCTTATGCAACAATAAATATGTCCCTCCTTTTTTAATAACCTTATCCATTAAATATTAGATTACCTTAATACCATCACCTATATAGTATTTTTTCTTTATTTCAAAATACAACAAATATCTTCCTCTACCACTTCAACACCACCACTAGAACCACCACCACCAAACATTCAACTACCATTCCACCACCACCTACCAACCGCCACCACCACTAATATTCCACCACCACTCCTTCACCGCCACCATTATACCACCACTAGTCTGTTTCCGCCACCACCACAAGTTCGTCGTCGCCGCCACCACTATCACCGCCACCACCTCCACCGTCGTCTCCGCCGCCGCCACTGGTTCAAATATTTTTGTATCAACAACAATAGTTGATCCAAATAAAAATAGAACCAATAGTAGAAGTTTATCCAGTTTATCCAAGAAAAAAGGATCAACAGTAGAATTTTATCTAGTTTATCCAAGAAAAAAGGATCAACGGTAGAAGTTGATCCAATTTTAGTGGATCAACAATGGAAGTTGATCCATGTAAAATTGGATCAATAATGATAGTTGATCCATGTAAAATTGGATGAATAATGATAGTTGATCCATGTAAAATGGAGTGAACTTTACGTGAGTCGAACACGCATTATCTGACATGGAGTCAGTCATGCTATCATTGCACCACAAGTTCAACATTGGGACAAATTTACATGATTTAAACTACAAAAGCATGAGTTCAACGGATCAACAACAGTAGTTGATCCCATATAGATGGATCAACAACCATAGTTGATCCAAAAATATATGAATCAACAACCATAGTTGATCCAATATCACTTCCTGCTTCAACCCAGATAACCATCATATTTCATTACCTGATCATTACTTATAGCTTCATAAACACCAACAACTCCAAGACCAGCTTCAAAACCAATCTAGACAACTAAAAACAACCGGAACCACCATTCTACTACTATTTCCATGACTACTTTCTCATTAGTACCTCTCCACCATTACCTCCACCAACAAATCACACATATCCAGCACCACCACCACCACCAAAACAACCAGAACCAAAATCCAACAACAATTTCATCATTCCAACCAAAACCAACAGGAGTTGATCCATATAGATGGATCAACAACCATTGTTGATCCAATAAAAAATTGGATAAACAACAGGAGTTGATCCATATAGATGGATAAACAATAGGAGTTGATCCATATAGATGGATCAACAACCATAGTTGATCCCATAAAAACATATAAACAACATCAATTGATTATCACCTGTAGCTTCATCTCCTTCATTATAGTAGCCACCAACATCTTCTTTTGTTTGCTATAGTTCAACCGCAACAAACACCACTGCAACACATAGATTTACAATACCATTAAAAGCAACATTTTTCACTTCCCTAACATTCATCTAATTGTGAATCTGCATCTGCACAACAGACCCATTCACCACAAAATTCAAAGAAGATAAGTAATTGAGCATACAGATAGAAAGAGGAGTTGCAAAACCAAAACCTAAAAATAAATTCAAACCTTACCAGTTTCAGAATCAACAAATCTGGAGCTCTAATCACTGAGTTCAAATCTCTAACTCAAAATCCACTTGCAATTGGATCCAAAAACGAAATTACCAAAAATTGAAAACCAAAAAATCAAATCGATCTCTGAATCTGTATGAAATCAAAAGCAAATCGATCTTTGAATCTGTATGAAATCAAAAAATCAAATCGTGACAGATCTGTTGATACTAGTGGTCGTGCTAGTTGTGGTAGCAATCAAATCATATTTTCTGCTTCAAATGACTGCAACCTTCACATCTTTAATCTCAGTTCATAAATAGCTTCATCTTCTCGACCTCTTCACAGTTTATCACACAAAGAATCCAAATAAACAAGATCTCTCGATCGCCATGAATTTGATGGTGGTGGTGATGGGAACGATGAAGTGGTGGTGGTGAGATAGACGGCGGCGATGGACACAGAGAAGAGATGAGAAGGATAAGTAAGATTCGATCTGTAAAGATGGAGATGTAGATGGTGATTAAGGAGGTGGTGGTGGTGGTTATGGTGATGGTACTGGTAGTGTTGGTGTTGGTGTTCTGACGATGGAGATGGTAACCGAAATTCAAAAATCGAAACCCTAAAAACCAAATCAATATCTGCATCTGGTTTCGAAATCAATCTATAACCTAAGATGATGAAGAACAATTAATAACTAACTGAAATTAGTTGAAATCGAAACAAAATTAGTGATCAATATGTTGTTGATAGTAGTGGAAGATGCGACGGAGCTGGTGGTGCTGGTTTGTGGTGGCGACTTTAGAGAAGAAGAATGAAGTTTCTTCTCAGAATTGAAGAAGAAGATGAAGTATAAACACATAGGGCTAAAAATGGAAATCATCAAAATAATTTTTTTAAATAAAATTTCAATTATGCCATCAAGGACATTTGTAAAGTTTGTTAGGGATATTTGTGAAGACCCATCAAGAGGAGGGACAATAATTCAATTACCACTATAAGAAATTCCAACAGTCCCGATGCGTAGCACGGGTTTCAAGCTAGTTAAATTACGGAACGAGTCCGACAATTATTTATATATGTATGTAATGCACCCACAAGCAGTCTTCCACTGCACACCCAAAAAGAGTCTAAATCCGGTTAGCAACTTGCTTGTATGCCGTAAACTTTTCACCCGGTTCGATATTGGTCCCATTCTAATGGGCCCAGAGCCTCAGTTGTTAAAAAATAAAAACAAAATCCCAAAGAAAAAACTCCAAAACTCGATACTTTTAAACCTACCTGTATCTCTCTGTCGCATTTCCAGTCTCCTCAAATCTTAAACTCATTAGGAGGCGGAGGCGGAGGTAATCGAGTAAGATTCAATTCCTTTCGCTATCTCTATGTCGCTATATTTTTTGTATGATTTTATTCTCGTTCTGTAGTTTTGTAATGCATTATATGAGCACTAAGAATGAACATGTTAGGAACCCTAGCTAACACTGATTATAGTATCGGTTAATTTTCAGAAATTCTTTGGGTTTTTATTTCGACAAGCAGTGAGCACGTGAGTTGCACGTCAGCGATGCTATTTTTCTACTATGTAAATAATTTGGTGGTGATTCGGCACCATATTTCTTTATTTGAAAAAGTTGTTTTTGTACTTAAGAATCAATCATTTGTTCTTTTTTTTATAGATTTTTTCAATTTATTTTTAAATTATTACTAAATTTTAAGCTATGTCTAACTTTTAAGGAGAATACATATAAAATTTGGAGAAATATAAAAAAAATTAAAAAACAAAAATTTGATATCATTATTTGTGCTCATTGCGTAGCTAATTTAAAGGGATTTCCAAATATATAAAATTTACAAAAATCCGACGTGTAGTTTAAAAGATATGAGGTTTTTAAATATATATAAAAAGTGCATTTACTCTTATGTCCTTGTAAATATTCTTTATACCACTTCTTTAAAATCTAATGGCTGATAAAAAAAAGGAAATCCAATGATCTAACGGATAATAGCAATAGTTTGGACGGAATTCTATTTGTTAGATCTAACGGTGGAATTTTAAAATTTGGAAATCCAACGGTTATATTTACTTGAGTTTTGTAATCCTTGTTGCCATTAAAAGGGGAGGAGATTCTTCAGTTTCTAGTGGCAAGATACATTTCAATTTCGATTGCAAGGGATTCTACTTCGATTCTTCAATTTGTAGTGAAAAAATTCATCTCAATTTTATTTGTTAGGGTATATACTTCATTGTTCAAATTGGGTATCAGTCAGTTTTCAGAAATTGTGAGGGTTTCACAATTGTGGATTAAAAGTTAACCGAGTGAATGTTTTGGTTTGCAGGCTCGAATACATGTGTAGTTCGTCGGTTATTAGCTGGGGTGATTACTGAGGTATGTGCTCTTTGATCATGATCTGCCCGGAGTTTATACTCTTTTCAAAAGAAACTAATGATGGTGATGGTACACCGTAGTTTTAAGGTTAGAGTTAGATTGTATTGCTGTTGAAAATTGTAGTTCAGATATGGATTTTTTAGATTATTTCTCCTTCTTTCTGATGGTCATCACTTGTAGTACTATGAAATTTGAAGTTGGTAGAGGTGTTGATTCAACAACCATTATCATTATATGTTTGTTGATGTTGGTTTTATGATGATGATGATAGTTATAAACATCATTGCTTTAATGGTGATAATGATCAGTTAAGTTTGAATGCTAGCTTCCTGTAAAATCCCTGAGTTTTGGTCATGCAGCTTCATCTCCTTCTGTCGTAGTTGGCGTAGACATTGCATGTTTTGTTTCTAGAGTTGTGTGCATAGTTTTTAGAGTAGGGAAAAAATATGAAAAGGATGATGTGCAAAATGTATAAGCTTTTGTTTGTGTTATTCTCCAGGGATGTTTTCAGAGACGACTTCCGAGCGCAGACTTCAAAAGCAAGTTGATGGGATTTAATTCTCATTTAAGGTAGGCTTGTATCTTCTTGATTATATGGTTTACAACTATTTAAGGCACTTTTGAGATTTTTTGTTGGTTATACAAACTCTTTCACCCCCAGTGCCAAGGATATGATGGACCTTTGAAATGGTTTGTTTTGCGATTATGTGAGTCGAACGTAACATGATGTCTTATTTGATTTTTAATTTATTTAAAGACAATTAAGTTAGTTAGATTTTCTACATTGAGATAGATAATCTAATTCATCCATACCGCAGAAAGGTTGATTCTATTGTTTAATACCTGCTCGTTTCCATGTTATTCATAGGTTTATTGAGATGGTCTTCCTTTATATTTATGGTTTGAATTGCACCTAGAGGATCCTTACTAATTCAACCTTTTTGGTTTCAACAATTTCATCTAGATGGACGAACTTCCTCTGTGCAACACCAAAGTGGTTTACAACAAGTAATAGTTGTTGGATGTTGATGCCATCATAATATAGGAAGGTGTACCAATTGTCAACCAGTTTACTATTGTTGCTGGGAGGTCAATGGCTTCAGGTAGCTGCTAAGAGTAGTATAACTGCTAGTGTCCCACCATCACTGAATCCTCATCGTGGAAAGGGTTTGTGCCCTCGGCAGTATATTTATTACTGCTTGAGAATAAGTTAGTTCATCCTCCACTACATAAGGTTTGTAATAATGTTAATTCTGTAGTTCAAATTTCTTTTCATTCCTTTTTCTTCAATTTTATAGCAGGTCTTGCTAGGATTAAATTCACTCCACTCCAGTCTTCTTGCATAGCTCAATAAGTAGTTTACATACAATTTAATTTGTATTTCATCTATACATATTATGATTTTAATCATTTTATATATGCCACATAAACCAAATGTGTCAAGTATTGGTTTCTATGTAATTGATTCACATCAAGAAGTATTTAAAAATAACTTGGAATCTTGTTATACATGATATTAGGATCCCTATACCTCCGTATAGCTATTGTTGTTTGCAAGAACTTGAGGAAAAGAGCAGTTGTAAGTGTTTATGTTGATTTTGTAAAGGGAAAATCCACAAAGCCATGATGATTATGACGAGATCAATGATGAAACTACGGCAAATGCGATAGAGGTGGAGTACTTGGAGATATTTTACTAGGTGGCCAAAAACTTTGATAATTTTAGTAAATTGAATTCTGTGTGAATATTTTGGATGTAATTTTGGGTAGTTAATGTAGGATGAATTTATCCTTTTGTCTATGTGTGAGTTTGGGATGTTAATGTAAACTTGAATTCATGTTATAAATAAAATTAAGATATATTCATTTTCAAATGAATTTGCATTTTAGATTTTTTTTCTTCCTGATTTAGATGATGAACTAGTTTCAGATACTGATTCAGCTGCTGGAAAAGAAATCGGACATTTTTATTTGTAATAAATAGTAGTTTAAATAAAATTTTATTTATAATAATTAATATTAAAAATAAAATATTTTTTATGGCATGCATCGACTGTTATTGGATATTACATTCAATAACCGTGATATTTAATAACAGATTATGTATGTAACTTTAAGGCACAAATTTTATTCGTCATACTTAATAACATTATTTGAGTATCATTTATAAAGAGTCACACCAAATATATAACGGTTTGAATAATAGATGAAAACCGTGATAAATCATGTTTTATAATAGACATCAATCGTCATTTATAGACCCTTCTGGACTAGTGCAGGGGAAAGATAAGGGCGGCACCCTCCATTAGGGAGTTGATAAGCGTCTTAAGACGTAAATGTCATGAGGCTTTACGTTCGAAAGAATATTTAGGATTGTCATATTTGTGCAACAATTATACAGAGGCAAAAAGCCATGAGAAAAAGATGAGATGAGATCAATGGGTTTTTACATGAAAGTGTAAAGACGTCCTGCGATTTCATCGCAAGACGGTAATGTCATGAGGCTTTGTCCTCGCAAGAAAACTTAGGCATGTCATATTTTCGCAACAAATTGACAAAATGAGGATAAGGCAAGATCAATGGGTCTTTACATGCGAATGTAAGGACGTCCTGCGATTTTGTCGCAAAACAAAAATTGGCAAAATAAGACCTTTAACTAGGAAGGCAAAATAAAACCAACAGAATAATTGCAAACATTAACTATTTCCGTGAAATGCAGGTAAATTTTGTTCATTGCGAGAAAGATAATGAGAGGCAAGATAAAATATTCAGAATCTCTCAGGAATAGTATTCAGAATATCTCAGGAGGATTATTTACAATTTCGTAGCACTATTCGCAGTACTATTCGCATCACTATTTCAAGAGCACTATTCAGAATTTCGCGGGATTATTCAGAATTTCGCAGAAATATTCATAATTTCGCAAAGTGCGTCAGAATTTCTCAGAATGTGGTTATTTCGCTCAATTATTTCGCACAATTAAAAGCAACTTGAAGAGATAATATTATCGCATGAACACAAAACAAGAGACATAGGCAAGATAAGAATAAAGAAGCAATTCGCTCATTCAACATTTTCTTAAGGATTCTACCTTCATAGATAAAGAACAGAGGCAAATGTGGATTACCAAGAAAACATTTTATGTTCTTCATCTTCTCGGCAAGAATCATTTCCAAAGTGGACAAGAATCCACACCAAAAATGGAGTAATGATTTCGCAGGAATAGAGGCAATACTTTTGACTTTCATTCAAGGACGGATACTTCTTATATTTTGAGGATATTACTTCTTATATTTCTTCAAGGATACTTCATATTTTGCAGAGTTGATACTTCTTGTTTACTTCGCAAAGCTTCGGAACTTCACAAAAGAATAGAGGCAAGTACGTACTTTTCAAGTCCAATATTCTTTCGCTCGTCCCTTCGTCAACGAAGATCAAAGACTACTACAACAACAGATTTTTCCTTGAAGATCGCTCTTCAAGCAATATTCAAAGAAAAAGAGGCAAGATGTAGGATCTGAATATCGCAATAAGGACGCATTTGCGAAGTTTTAATCAATAACACATTGCGAGTATCGCAGGTTGATTTGGAAAATGACATAATAGCCAACGACAACATAAAACACGAGAAAGATGTGAATATTTTGTGAAATTATGGAGAAAGCTAGCGAGAATGTAGCGGGAGCTCGAGAGAACATAGCAGAGCTTGAGAGTTTATGAGCTGTACTCCACTATATGTGAGCTGTCATCCACTATGTAAACACCTATATAAAGGGAAAGGAAGGAAAGAGAAAAGGGGAGACAATTTTTGTAAAGGTTAGAGATATTTTTCAGAGAGAGATATTTTTAGAGAGAGAATGTATTTTATTTATCATTTTCTTCTCCAAAAACTAGATTTAGAATTCTACCCATTAATGGAGATTATCAATGTAAATTTAAACAATCATAGTGAAGAATCATGGATGTAGATCAAATTGATCGAACCATGTAAAAACCTTTATGTCCATTTATAACTTTAGCACTCTTGTCACCATTTTTATATTTAGGTCTAGAAATTGTTATCAAGATATGCTAAGGGGTGTGTTGTGGGATTTCCTACAACTACAGGTGCCGTGGAAATCTAACCGATAAAAATGTCTAGATACTTAAGAGAATGGGAATTAACAAAGAGTAATGATTATTCTTGAAAAATTGTGTCCGGAAATGAATTAGCATGATCTGCCAAGAAACGGGACATTTAATCATGCGCCATAAATAGGCATTTATGGTTAATTTACCGGCACATACCATGGCTTTTGGTATAGAAATCTTTGACTAGCTCATTGAGGAGAGAGACGCTCTGCAACTTTTTGGTTTTCAGTATATCTTCATTGTTTTTACTTCAAATTAACAATCTACTAGCAATTATTGTTCCAATTATTGTCAAAGTCTTTCAATGATTTAATTCCTTTAATCATTGTAGATTTCCTTTCGTTTTATATTCAATTGTAGGATTTAAATTTTAAAGTTTTTTAATAGATTCTTCTCTTCCATTTTGGTAAAGATTCATCCCTGATTCTCACCTAGATTCCGTATGTGAATTCTTTACGTTCTCTATGCTTTGAAGTGCCCTTTCTGTTTACAGTCCGCCATTTTCCCCTGTACCTTAAACGTATCTCCCTTTTACCGTCTGCTTAATTCATCAACCGCCAGTTTATTATTCAAAATATTGCAGTTAAACTGCTCTCAACTGCTCATAACTACTCCAAATGGTTACTACGTTAACCTTCTTTTATAGCCTTCAAGGTCCATATTCTTTCAGTTTCACACAACATTTCATCATGTCTGATACAAATCCTACTGAGCGTTACATGCCTTCAAATCCATCTTCTTCTGATCTTCTAAATCAATTTTCCAATCTTCTTTCTCACGAACATTCAAATGCAACTATCAATATCAACACCGACCTCCCAGGAACCAAACTCAGATATCAAAATTGTTTAATTTTGAAAATCATTTCCCCCAAAACGTTTTCAATCAATATGGTTCGTGAAACCCTTAACAAAATATGGAAAACTAATCAAGTTTTCTATGTTTCAGTTTTCTCTGATGAGACTTTTGTCATCAAATTTGAATCCCAAGCGGATGCTTCCTTGATACTTGAAGGCATACCATTGATTATCAAGGATGATTTATATTCTCTGGAGAGATGCATTCCAAACAAGTTACCATATGAATACAAATTCGAATCTGTTGAATTGGGTATTCAAATTCATGGATTACCTGTTGAAAATCTAAGTTCTCTATATGTTTATGATCTGATGTATCAGATTGGGGATACTAGACCGATTGCAACGTATGAATGCACTGCCTGGGGAAAATTTGCAAAATCCAATACACATATTTCCCTGAAGCATCCCCTTCCAAAAGTCATTCATTTTTCTCTCGCTGGAAATCCCGATTATGCTCTTGAATTGAGATATGAACGGATCCCAAGGTTTTGTTTATTCTGTGGTTTCATTGGCCATTGGATGAAGATGTGCCCCAAAGTTAACTACTTCAAAAATCATGTCTACAATACTTTCCATGCTCATCAACATGAAGAAGCTATGGATATGATAAAGCCAAAATACAAGTCTACTATCTGTGTCTCTGGCAGACTAGCGGAGCAAGAAAAGCTTGTTTTCAAGGATATTTTTGTAGTGGATGATCCACATTATAATCCACCATCATCAAGTGTGAGACAGAATAATACGAACTGTAGTAACATTGTCGCTGACCAACCATATTCAAGTGTTAATGCGGGTACTTCCCATAATGTTAGAGCAGATTACTCTATGACTCGAATTCTCAGATCACAAATTCATGTTGCTGATATCGGTCGAAATAAATATGTATAATTCAAAACTATGTCTTCATCGGGAGATTTCTGGTCGCATGATTTCTGAGAGAGGCAAACAACTGGCTTCCAAAATTCCTAATCCTCCTAAAAAGGTTGTGACGAAACCAGCATCAATGTCTATAAGGGATGAAACAAGTTGGAAGGATATGGATAGAAACTCTAGAGATATTCAGCGTGATGTCTTATATTATCAGTAATTCTCCAAGATCAAAATATACAAAGAAAAATGGCTCAAGTTCATCTCATGGTACGGCGGCAGAACCTGAATTTCCGCACGTTAAATGTTAGTTTTATCGTGGAATTATTGGGGTTTGGGGAATGCTCCAATAATTAGAGCTCTGAACCTATTCCTCAGGGGTATGAATCATGATCTCTTGTTTTTATCTGAGACCAAACTCTCTGATGATGCTTCTACACAAAGAATAAATCAATTTGGCTGTGAGAATCATCATATTGTTCCCTCTATTGGAAGGAGTGGCGGACTTTGGTTACTTTGGAATAATTTTGTACAAGTCGAAATTGTGTACTCTTCATCAAATATTATTCATGCTATTATTAACAGTGATGGTCCGGGTCAACCGTGGGATCTCTTCTGCATATATGGTCCTCCAAGAGTGCAGCATAGAGCAAACTTCTGGAATTGTTTATCGCAGCGTGTTCAGTTAGTACAAGGATGTAAGTGCTTTCTGTGTGACTTCAATGAAATTACTTCTGGTCAAGAGAAATTTGGAGGTTTGCCGGTTTTGGAAGCAAATATTTCTCCCTTCAATCAATTTATTCAACAAAATCATTTGATTTATTTGGGTTATTCAGGGCCTGCTTATACCTGGACCAATGGGAGATCTATTCAGAATCTTATCAGGCAACATCTAGATCATGTCTTAGCAAATCCAGAGTGGTGTATTCGTTTTCACAACGCATCAGTACTTCATCTACCAAGATTATCCAGTGATCATGCTCCCATCTTGTTAAACACATCTAGAAGTATTATTGCCAGGGTTTCTCCAACTTACAAATCTGAAGCTTTCTGGATTTCTCATCCGGAATTTAGAGATAAATTGGCTGAATGTTGGTCCCAAGATCCTGAGGATAATGTTCAGGATAAACTTCTTAAATCAAGCACATTTCTGATGCATTGGAGTTGAACAAGAATTGGCTGTGTTAAGTTCAAAATTCAAAAACTTAAAAATCAATTGTTGCGAATCGAATCGAGAAGTCCAAGTGAGACTACTATTCAAGAGGAGAAAAACATAGTGGATGATCTGAACAATTATTTGGTTATGGAAGCTACATATTGGGACCAGAGAATGAAGCAAAATTGGGCAAAAGATGGAGATAGAAATACTCGGCATTTTCATCTATCCGTTCAACAGATAAGGAGAAAGAATACAATATCTCATCTTCAAAAAGAAGACTCTACTTGGATTTCTAATAATGATGAAATACCCAGAGAATTGGTGAACTACTTTCAAACTTTGTTTAAACAACCAGAAGTTGATGATAGACCCCCTCTTTCTTCCCTAAATGTTGTTGTGATTAATGAGGAGGAAAACGAAAGCATATCGTCCGTCCTAACTCCGGAAGAAATATGATCAGTGTTAGTCAAAATGGGTTCCTATACTTCTCCAGGGCCTGACGGGTACTCTCCTATTTTTTACAAATCTTGTTGGAATGTTGTAGGAAATGAAGTTGTTGATTTAATAAAATCAGTTTTTACTTATTCTCGCTTTCCAGAACTGTTAAATCACACTCATATCTCTTTGATTCCAAAAATTAGGATCCCTTCCAAACCCAATTATTTTAGGCCAATCTCACTTTGTAACGTTTTTTATAAGATTGTTGCAAAGCTACTTTCGAATAGGATAAAACCCTTTCTTGATAGATTCGTATCTTTATCCCAAAATGCTTTTGTCCCGGGTCGTCAAATTATTGAAAAAATTGTTGTAGCAAAAGAGTTATTCCATTCGATGAATAATTCTTATGCCTCAAATGTACATTTTGCTCTCAAGGTGGACATGGTTAAGGCCTATGATCGAGTTAATTGGAAATTTTTGAGTTATCTGTAATGGGTATTCATGGAAAGTCTCATAATATCATTATGGAATGTGTAACTTCTGCAACTTTTTCAATAAATATCAATGGTGGTCCTCAAGGTTGGTTCAAAAGTGAAAGAGGTATCCGCCAGGGATGTCCTTTATCTCCAAGTATTTTTATTATATGTTCTCAAGGCTTGTCAATCTTAATGTAACAGTTTGAGAATCAAGGCCTTTATCAGGGATATAAGTTGAATCAATGGGCTCCTACAATTTCTCATATAATGTTTGCAGATGATTTGGTTTTCTTTGGTGAAAATACAAGAATTAATGTGTTCCATCTGAAAGAGATTCTTTCCATTTACTCGGAGTTGTCAGGGCAGAAGATCAATTATGGTAAATCTTCGATATTTTTCATTAAAGGTATTTCGGAAGTGAGAAAGGTGACTGTTATGCAGGATTTGGGTGTCAAAGAAATGTTGGAAGATGATAAGTATCTGGGTATTTACCTTCTTAAATCTGATTATAGGATTGCAAACTTTGATTTCTTAATAGAAAAATTTCTCATCAAGTTGGCAGGCTGGAGACAACACTTTTTAACTGCAGCAGGAAGAACTGTTCTATTAATGAATGTTTTATCTGCAATATCCATCTATTTTATGGGTTATTATATTCTTCCCAAGGGAGTTACAGATTTAATCAATAAAATAATGAGGAATTTCTGGTGGGGACACTCTGATGATACAAGGAAGATGCACTTCATAAATTGGGATATAATGAGATTAGATAAACCAGAAGGTGGTCTTGGAATCAAAAATATAGAATGGGTTAATCAAAGCTTGGTGTGCAAATTAGTATGGAGATTCTTAACTAATCAAGATGCTTTGAGTACACAACTTCTTTCTGCAAAATACCTTAAAGGAAATTCTTTCTGGATGGTGGAATTAACTCCCAAGTGTTCTTATATTTGGAAAATCATGTTAGAAGTTCGTCATCTTCTAGAAAATCATGTGTTCTGGCAAATATTGAAAGGCTCCTCAATTAGAATATGGGAAGATCCTTGGGTTTCGAACCAGTTAACACATTTAATCCCTCAACCTGATACTGCACCTACAGAATATGTCAAAGTTACGGATCTTCTTATTCAGGGCACTTCTAATTGGAATGAACCTCTTATTGAGAGTATATTTCCTTCAAATTTAGCGGAGATTGTGAAGAATATCTATGTTTCTGAAGATGAAAAGGATACTCTGATTTGGACGTATACTCAGGATGGTAAGTTCTCCACGAAATCTTGTTATAATATTTTTTTTGGATTATATGCCTAATACTTCTATTTCTAGTGCTTATCCCTAGAAGAAACTTTGGTCTAAAACTTATATTGTGCCAAAGATTCTGTTTTTTTATATGGAAACTCTTGCATAATGGGATGCCGGTGAAAGGAAACTTGAAAAGAATCAATAATTACATGGATGTCTCCTGTACTTTCTGTAAGCATGAGGAGGAAACAGTGGTGCATCTCTTTTTTAACTTCCCTTGGGAGAAAACTTTTTTTCTCAATGCTCATCCATTTATTTCTTTCGATGAGGTGGTTATGAATCCAGGAGATATTATTATTCAATGGATGGAGAATAATATGAATGATGTATTCACGGCTGGGGTTTGTATTCTTTGGAATATCTGGAAGATGAGAAATAGTATGGTATTCTCAAATATTTCTTTCTCATCAGGTACGATTTTAAAATTAGCTTCTGGTGATATGAATTTGTGCACTCAACCAAACTCGTTAGCTAGTCAACCTCAACCTTCTCAATGGATACCTCCGGAACCTGACTTCATTAAAGTGAATGTGGACGCTGCTTTCCTCCCAAACAAAGGAGCGGATGGTGCTGTCGCTCAACATAGTGCGCGGATTTATTGTGGTTGTGCTACAACCAATTTTGATGCAACTTCTCCTTTAATGGCAGAAACCCATGCGGTGATTTTAGGTATCAACATGGCTAGAAGATACAACTTCTCCAAGATTATTATTGAAGGAGATGCTTCGAACGTGACCAGAGAAATCGTTGGAGATGTTCAAGATATTCCTTGGAGTATTAGAGCTTTGGTAATGAAAATTAAGGAACTGGCAGAATATTTTTTAGAAATTAGGTTTGTCTCAATACCAAAATGTGTAAACTTCATAGCTCATGATCTTTGTCAATTCGCTATGTGTGAAAACTACTCGGGATGGTGGAACTCGAATTCCTCTCTTGTTTGTATTTCTTCAAACCTCAACTTTAATGAGGTAGTCTAATAAATTTGTTCTTGGAGTTCTTCGGAACCCCTGCTCCTTCAAAAAAAATAAAAAATAAAAAATAAAAATCTTTGACTAAAATTAGAACGGATCCTTCATGAAAATAACAGTTACATTAATACTAGAAAAAATGGACATACACAGCCATTAATTGAATAGGGAGTGCTGTAGCTATACCCCATTATTACTACCAGTCACCACGGACGGAAAAAAAAAAATCTCTGAGAATCACAATTATCGACTTCAAACAATAGAAAGCCGTAAGTATGAAATTGACTTTGAGTTGTGATCTATATACATCTGTGAAGATCTGCAGATAAGGCAGTTATGGAGTGTTACGGATCTCACCAAACTCAGTTGAAGCCCTGTGTTATAAAGACGTTGTGCATGACACGTGCCTGCAGCTTAAACCAAAAAAATATAAAAGTCCGCAAATCTGGAATAAAATGATATTTGGCCCAAGGCGTAAATTTGACTTTTTTTTGGCGCTTCATAATAATATATGTAACGATCTGACAAAGACTTGCTTTCTGTTTTGAATTTGAGCGACAGATGTGTCCATACCATGGCTTTCAATCTTGAAATCTTTGACTAAACTTAGAACAGATCTTTCCTGAAAATAACAGTGTGCATTAATACTAGAAGATTTTGAATATTAATACACAGCCATTAATTGAACAGCTGTTGTTATACTACTACGTTACTACTACTACCACGGAACACGGAAAAAAAGAATATACGTCCGACTAGTTTAACAGTTGAACTAATTTTTCGGGATGAGCCAAAGCTTAAAGCTCAAAAATATCATAAATTAGCAACTTCAGACTGTAGAAAGTCATATCAGGATGAAAATGACTTAAGTAAGAGTTGTAATCGATACAACTGTGAAGAAAAAAATTCTTTTTGCTCCTATCAGCAAGCACCTTAGGAGATCACATCTCGAAAGTAAACTACACATGACTATGACCAGAAATGTCATGTAAACGCCACAATCAGTGGGAGCGCAGTTTTATTTGGTTGTAATTCAGAATAGACTCGCCCCTTTTTTTAACGAGAAGAAGAAAAAAAGGCCAAAAACATACAACTAATATCAAGAAACATCATCACACACACACCAGTATAGACTCGCCCTTTTTTTAAGGAATTTTTTTTTGAAGTTGTGCGGATTTTTTCTTCACATGGTCACATATTAGTAGAACACATATATTTCATAATTTGATTCTTGCATTTCCTACTTTGCTCTATGATGAGAATTAAGACCCATGAGGATTGAAGTAGGCCTATCTGGAAGAAAAAAAATGAACGCCAACATTTTAAGTCATACCTAGATAAAGCAGACGTAACACCAAATAAATGGCATGATTAGGATGATCATCTGCATATCTGGTTTCAAATCGCACAATAATGAGCTACTAGCAAGTAGCCATTATATCCTTCCTTCACATGCCGGTTGCGGTTGCGGTAGAAAAAAGGTTAAACACGATAATGAGACGGTTCTTGTGGGGCGAAGATGAAGAGAGGAGGAAGATGAGCTGGGTTTCTTTCAAGAGAATGTGCAAACCGAAGATCAAATGAGGGTTGGGAATTCGCAAGTTGAGATTGGTAAACAAATCTTTGTTAGCAAGGTGGCACGTTAGATATGGTAAGGAGAAGACGGCGCTATGGAGACGAATTGTCTGTGAAAAATCAAAAGCGGAGGAGGAGGGATTGCTTCCGATGCAGGTCATCGAGCCAGTGAAAAGGAGTATGTGGTTCGATATCTTAAAAGAGAACAAAGTGTTTCATGATTGTGTAAATGTGTAGGTCAAAAACGGATCTTCTTTGAGATTTTGGCACGACTGGTGGTGCGGAAAAAAGCCTTCAAGGACAAATACCCGAGATTGTACAAGATAAGCTCTCAGAAGATGGCAACGGTGAAGACGGTTATTCAACAGAGAAGGAATTTCTGTTTCATTAGAGAGTTGAACCCGACAGAAAGTATAGACCTGCTGGAACTTAAACATGATATAGGTATGGTGGCTCTAACTCATGGGGAGGAAGACGGTTTGGAAGGCGTCGGAACTGCGAAAGAAATCTACTCAAAACTCACAGAAACGGAGCAAGATTGGGAAGGTCACAAAATTCTGCGCAGCAAAAATGTTCCACCAAAGGTTATGTTCTTATTTTGGGCTTCGTTGTTGAACGCAGTCCCAACTAGACACATGATGCAGGCTAGGGGCATGGTTATCCAATCAACCTATGCATGTTTTGTAGCACGGAGGTAGAAACTATGGATCACGTATACATACATTGTACGGTCATTTCTAGTCTTTGGGGATACTTCATGAATTCTATGAATGTGAAATGGGTGATGGCGCTCCGGTTCGAAAAGCTAATGCTTAGTTGGAATATGGATACAACATTGCCGAGAGCCAAGATGGTGTGGCATTTGCTGCCTTTCGCCATAGTTTGGGAGGTCTGGAACTAGCGAAATCGGAAAATTCACGGAGGAAGAGCAAAATCGATGTACGAAATGGAGATTGCGGTAAAACAGTGGATCTTCTTATGGAGCTCTATAACCGAAATTTTCAAGCTTTTATCGGCAACTCAGATCATAAATCAATAGGAGGATGTTTTAAAGATGTAGTTTATGTATTTTCTTTTTCGTTTGATGGTGTATTCACCATGTAAATCATGTACAATTTTTCCTTTTCAATATATCCTTCCTTCTTCAAAAAAAAAAGTAGCCACTCGCTGAGTCCCGTACACACAAAAGATTGATGAGCACGGAAGGACTGTTGTGTTGGACCCTTGACACAGGGACGGAGCCAAGAGTTTAACCTTGGGGGACAAATATATATATAACCTGCATACAAATTGGCGGCCAAAGGCTGTTTAAATTTTTTTGGCTTTTCTTACAAATGTACGAAAGCTATCATTTTTAAGGTACTCCTATAATTTTTCCAAATTTAGGAGGACAATTGTATGAATATCTAAATTTTCTAAGCTATTTAGTGAAATATTAAAAGAACAAGGAGGACAACTTTGTCAAAATGCTTGATTTCTAAGCTAATTAGCTTGATTTCTCAAATTCTAGGGAGGACAGTCCTCAAACAGCTTCACCCCTGCCTTGACATTCATTACCATTTCGTTTTCTGAAAATCAAAATCATAGCCAAAAAGGTTGATTTTTCGTGTAATATTATTGTATGCCCCTTGTTAGGCCCCACACATGAAAAAAGGACCCACGGATGATGGGGTGGTCAATCATGGAATTAGGTTTAGAAAGGTCAAAGAGTACTTAAAATGGAGATATAAAATTGATCAATTAACCTAATAACGATAATTTCTGGATAAAAGAGACATGTAAAATTTGATATTGTTTAAATGGATGAGAATGTAAAAATAGCCAGGATATAAATAGTTTCGTCCTAACAATTTTCAAATATTTTTTCTTATTTTTAATTTATATCAGGATGCATCCAGTTTCACCCTCCTTACTTTTTAAGTTTAAGCAAGAGTGAATCCAAATTCATTTTTGCTATTTTTTTTTCTATCAATTTTACTCATACTAATTTTTACTCGTCCATTAAAACCATGTTACAAAAATATTTGGGTAATTGACCCAATTTCTCGAATGGATATATAGTCAATGACTCCACTATGCACGTTTTCCATTCATGTACTGTTTTTGGGTAGTGGCCGGTTCTGTTATCCCCCAGTGCATCATTTATATATCAGCTGATTGATTGATAGCTTCATCGTTCGCTTATCTCCTTTGTACTTTTTGCTATATCCGATTGGCCAACTTTTAAGCATAGCTGAGTGTGAGGAGTCCTTCTCTGTGGGTTGGAAAGGCAAAAGAGACCCGCAGAGACAATTACCCTTCAGAGATGCCAACCCCAGAAAAAGAGATGCAATTTGCCCCAATAATAGTGGGATTATCCCCACACGTAGGTACCTTTCTAGCTTTCTACTGCGCGTACATGGGCACTTTTTTCAGATAAGTTATTGTTTTGGTGCATTTACGTGACTCTCTCATTTACAATATGTGAGTATAAATAATGAGACATGTTTTATATATTAAACAATAGGACTTTTTCTTGGGTACATGGACGGTATGAGGAACAGTCAACATGGTACACGTAAGATCTTGTTGGAATATAACCTACTATTCCACTGGTTAGTTATTAGTTAAAGAGCATAAAATCACGAAGGAATGACAGCTAAGTTTATCCACCCAACCAACGACACGTGTGTTGCCTTCCCTCGGCTCTCTTCCGGCCAAATTTGTGAAAATGATCCACAGGTGGAAGATTGAATGGTAGTTTGCGAAATTTGTGAATGTTTACTAATAAACTGGCTTAAATTCGCATCTCAATAATTCTTTTTTTTTATTTAAGTTTATTTTTGTATATATCTTTTGGTTGCCTCACAATTCAAATATTTTTCATCTAATATCGTAACCAATCAGCGAAAAATATTAATGGTATTTAGCCAATTCACATAATTTAAATAATTTGTTTATTTATGAGTGTTTTAGCGAGTATCATCACCACCATCTATATGTATAAATGATGATTAGTTGTGATTCTATTAGATCAAAAACAAGTGAAATTTTTTCCACTTAAACACGGTAGAAATTGCCTCTTTTTTTTATCAATAGAGAAAACTCTGTACAAATTTTACTACTGAATCACCCAGTATTTGATTAAACATCGGATGTGTATTCCCCCAAGAAGCACTTAGCACTAGTTATTTTAGGCGAACTATCCATAGTAGAACTTGACTCGAGATGCATATCAAAGGGAAAAGAAAATGGAAGAGAACTTGGTATAGACTGCTTTGGATTTTAATACAACTTATGATCCATGCATGGTTTGCATTATTTAATTTATATACAATCTTCAATTAGGTCATAATCGTTAATACTAAGTCTTCATATATGTATATACCGTATTGCATGATGCACCTGCAAAAGCCAACAATTTGTTAGTAAGAAAATAAATAAAATCAGTAATGAAGAAAAATAATTAGTAAAACATCATGACATTTTCCTCGTCGAATAGATATAAAGTTATGCACGATAGTTCACCCCACTCTTTCAAAAAAAATTTATTACTAAATATCATCCGTGCCTAGATTAGGGTTAGGGAGATCTCCACAGTATGATAATTTCGAAAAAAAAATAGTTGGTGGTGTGATAGAATCATGTTTGCCTTTCGAAGAAAACCTTTTGAAAAGATAACTAAAGTTAATCAACTCTCCATCGAAAACCCTAATCAAGTATATTGATCGAGCTTTCACACAACAATGAAGAAAAGTATGCACATCAATGCTCGCTTAAGCTCGTATATACTTGTTTTATTTCGCTGCCAAAGCTTTAATAGAACCGATGATAATGTTAGGTTTGTTGCGCCAAAATGAAAACTATAATTGCTCGGAGAAGTTAATTTACCTATTTTTTATGACGTTATACGAGATCTCCACTTTATTTGCATATTATTGATCACTTCCTGCGAAAAATTTCAAATTCAATTATCAGTCTGTTTATATATGTGCAGAAGAGAATGGTATGCAGAAAACCAAAATGGGATGATCCAGTTGCTGATTAGAACTTCGCATTAAGTGCATCTACTAGAAATATATCTCCAAACCAAGAACACTAACTATACTTTTTGATTAATTACGAACAAACTATTTGATATTTTTTAATTGGATAATGCAAATTTTAATAGTTGATTGAAGCTAGTATTCTCTTCGTTAAACCAGAGCTAAACTCATCATAAGATCATAGGGGTAGTTCTCAAAAAAAATTTAAAAAAAAATCATTCACAGTGTTCATAAAAACAAATTGTGAATACTAGAACAGGAACAAATAAATTTCTGAAAATTTTGGTCACTAATTAATCTTCTCTTTAGTAGTTGCTACAAAATTGTCTATAACCTATCTATACATATATACGTGCAAAAAATTCAGCAAAACTAGTGAATTTAGGTTTCTACCTACATCAAGTGATTACATGATAGTTAGAGCTTGAACCAAGTTGCCTATGTTTGTCGCAGCAAACTCCCACTGCCATGTATCCAAGTTTTGTGCACATAAGACGGATGATGTCCATAACTTGCTTAAGAGATCAACTCCATCGCCACCAGCAACTTCAACCATTTTAGGGCATCTAAGTAACTTGATATATGTATCGAGATCATGAACGCAAGATAAATCTTGCATCTTAAAAAAGTCAAGAGCAAGTTCTACTCCTAAATGAGCATAACATGAAAATCTCCATGGAAGTTCATATTTACCTCCTAAAGCTCTAAAATGCTCATTTAGAAAGACCCCTGGTAATTTTGTAACCGGGTCATTTATATTCACAATTCTTAATACTTTTACACCTAATTCCTCGCATCGATCCTTAAAACCGCAATTTCCAACTCTAGGACCTCCAAAAGAGTACACCGTAACAGGTATATCTCGATTAGTGCACTTAGACTCAATTTTATTCAAACCAAGCTCTGCAATATCATAAGCAAGAAGTACAGCTAAAGAACTACCCATACTGTGCCCTGCCAAAGTAATACTCATGTTTTCACCTCTGTATTTGGAAATAATTCTGGAAATTTCAGAAAGAAGTTGTTCGCGACAACTTCCAACACCGAATTTACAACTACTATCATCTGATGTATACAAGTTGAGAAAACCTGATTCAACTTTCACGTCATCTAACGACTCATCAGGGTTTAATCTTGCTGGAGTCAAAGAACTCATGAAATTCGCAATCCATTCAGAATTCGTCACCGTGCCTCGAAAAGTCACCAGCACATCTCTTCTTCCAAGCCTCTTTACTTCATCATCAGTTGAAACAGCAACATATCCGACCCAGCGACTGCAACCGCTTCCAACTTGTGTTGGTATATTGATATCTGGTGTCGCATAAATATATTTCGTAACTTCATAACCCCAACTCTCCATTCCAACTTCTTTCAACATACTTTTCTTTCCATACTTACAATTCAAGTAACGCTTTGAAGTAGAATCAAGATCAAAAGCTTTATAACACGCGGTCACGAATTCACCGTATCGTATAATCTCGTCTCGAAGAAGTGGATCTAATGGTTGAACTAAATCTTCCCAATTATCTGATCCTTGAATCTCCCTCCACATATGTGGTAATGATGAACTAGTTTCAGCCATTGATAAAAACACAGTAGGTGAAATAAATGATGCTCGGAGAGATCTCCGACTCGAATATATGCTACTTTTGTGATGATCAGGTAATGTAACTCGACCAAAAGATGATTTATTAGATGATTGTGAAATATGAGAATCACTGGAAACTGTAAATAAGTTTGAAGTTGGATTTGAATTCAACATAAAAGCATTTGAAGTAGCCATTGATGAATGAAGAATACTGCTTAGGGTTTTATGTAGCTAGAGAGGGAAAGAGAGAGACCCGCGCAGGCATCAGCAGTGCTAGGAAATGAAAGAAGAACATTAGAATTTATAGTGAGAAGAAGATAGAATAAAGGTTGCATATCGCATGTTAAGCGAGGATTTGACTGGAAAATTTGGAAAAAGGTGATGATGTGGTGGTCGGTGAGGGGTAATTTCTGTACTTCAGTGTGATTCATAGTTTCACAAAAATTGCGGCTGGTGTTGAAAAGCGCGGGAGATATATTATTGAATATACGATTATTTTTTACTCTTTTAAGGAGATTTCTGTGGGTTGACTTGAATACAAACTCTGATGCTCATGATTATAATATCATCTACTTTGTGTAGGGGGTAGTATAGGTATGTTAATATGTCACCGTTGCAATAGTTTCCGCTCGAAATTTGTGAATTTTGAGAATCTGTAAATATTTGGTGTGGCAGAAAGACAGAAAAATCGGATTCCAGGACAATTGGACTAACTGTTCACACTCCTCTAACGAGTGCATATTTTACATTAACTTCTGATTGGTTGATTATTTAACTGATGGCCCCATTACCCCTCGTATTTAGAATCACGGCCCTCGTTACATAACTCCCTAAGTTAAATTAAGGGTAAAGATTGAATTGTGAAATATACACTCGTTAAGGAGTGTGCACGAATTCGCACTCTGCTTTTATACCCAAAATTTTAACACCACTATGTGTCAAGTTTTGATTGGCTCATTCCTTTAAATAGGATTCCCTTTTTCTTGGTGGGGTTGGGTGAAATAAAATCAATGGTAGATTTAGCTGCCACATAGTGGTGTAAAAAAGAAGGATATAGGTTAGAATACTAGTCACTTGCATTTGAAGATACAAGATATTATGTCTATTTTATCATTTTTTTTATAGAGATGATACAAAAGTTGAGTGAATCCAAAACTCTATTAGGTTGGCTGCTTATTTTCTTAAGGCCTTTGTCGTCAAAGTTACTTCGGGGGTTTTGCGGTTACATATTTCATACTCATATAGTAAATAGTTTTAACGAATTCATCAAAAAACAATCGATACTTTAAAATCAGTATCTAAGCTAGTCAAGAAACGAAATAAATTTTGTATCTAAATGTGAGTTGAATCTTCATCCAAGATTAAGTTGATCTCATGTCAAACAAACTACAAAGATTAATTTAGATCGCACGATTGGGGATAGTAAAACTAATTGGGAGATATAAATTATTTCCCCCAATCAATAGTGTCTGCTTAGGGGTGTCTTGGGGATAAAAATATCAAAATACCTTTTCCTCAAAATAAAAATTAAAAAAAACTTAAAATCAAAAAACAAAATCATATCCCCATTTCCATCTTCACCTCTTATTAATCTCTTTTAGGATTAGGGCTTTGAAACCTAAATATTCCCCACTCCCTTTCAAATTCTAAATTTTCCCCACTCCCTTTCAAATTCTCTACTCCTGCTCTGCCGACTTCTCACTTTGAAATTTTTT
This sequence comes from Papaver bracteatum, assembly GCA_023529315.1. Lineage (NCBI taxonomy): Eukaryota > Viridiplantae > Streptophyta > Magnoliopsida > Ranunculales > Papaveraceae > Papaver > Papaver bracteatum. Next base: position 2,287,370 of record JAJJWX010000127.1, read on the forward strand.
TAATTTTTTTTTTTACATTCGGAAGTGATGAAGACCATGCCGGTAGTGATGAAGACCATGCCGGAAATGATGAAGACCATGCCGGAAGTGATGAAGATCATGCCGGAAGTGATGAAGACCATGCCGGAAATGATGAAGACCATGCCGGCAGTGATGAAGACCATGCCGGAAATGATGAAGACCATGTCGGTAGTGATGAATACCATGCCAGAATTTTTTTTTACATCGCCGGAAGTGATGAAGATCATGCCGGAATTGATGACAACCATGCCGGAAAATGGTGCTGGCATGCTTGGTAACTAACATTCAACGCCGTAACTAAGTGCCAGCATGCTCGATAGAAATCTATCAATGCTGGTAGTCAAGTGAAATTTTGTTTTCAAGTTTCTGGATACTTTACATCATGTGCCGGCATAAAAATTCAATCAACATACCATGCCGGTAGCAGTACCGGCATGCTCGAGAATTAAATGACCATGACGATAGTGGACTGAAAATTAGAAGAAAAAAAAATCAAAACGAACTGAAATTCAATTTTCTCGTAGACAGCCGGGAGGGGCTACGCCCCCTTGGGTAAAAAACAACTTTTGCACCGGCATAGTTTTTTGATTGAATACTATGCTGGCTTGAATTTCAAAATGGGTGATAAGCTCGGTGTCGACATGGACGTGGTATGAATACCATGCCGGTATCGCTGCTTCCGCCATTGTATTCATACCACGACCATGCCTACACCAAGCTTTCATCGGCAGAAATGGTGGATTCAAAGAAAAAAAAATCAAATTTTCCACCTCTAAGCAGTAATTCTCTCTTTATAATTATCCTCCATTTTCACGAAAAAAAATTCCCTCTCATTTTTCTCCCTACTTCTACTCTCACCTCACTCACCCAAATACAAATAAAAATACACACTAATCTTTTAACAAATATACTTAAGATTTTTCCTAATTATAATTAAACACTAAACCTGATTACTGAGGGGTAGATTAGGAATTAAAAATTACTTAGATAAGGGATGACCCTGATTTGATATTTGGATTCAGTTTTTTTCTTTTTCCTTTATCCCTCAGTTAATTTTGATATCCCCAATTGCGCGTTCTTAATTTAACACAAAAAAGGACAGTTACTTATCTAATTCTCTTATCGTAGTTACAAGCATTTAATCTCGAAAGATATTTGTTTTAACTTTTTAAAGCTAACAGAAATAAAAAATTAAAAAAAAGTTGTTTTTCTACTTATTGCTTTTCAGTCCATGCAAGCTTAGGGTAAAAATGTCTTTTTGATGTAAAGGCATTCAACGCGGAATGAAGAAACCGCCTTACGGTAACCGCTGAGATTTTGAGAATCGAAATTCCTCACGATTCCCACATTATTAAAAAAAAAATATCTCGCGGTGTTTTTGTACGTCACTTTTGTTGTAAAATGAAGTAAAATTTTACGGAATGAAGTAAAATGCTTAAGACAAGAGAGAATGTGATATTAAAGAGAAAAGAATAAGGGAATCAAATTGTATCTTTCATTTCCATTAGCTCCATATAAATACAAGAGGGGGAGAGTTTGTGTTCGCACACTTGTCACCAAGGACAAGATACAAAACTATATGTGTCTAGTAACAAAGGACTAGATTTTACATGTGTCCAACATATATCAATGTGCCATGCACTTAGCCACTAACAATGTGCCATGCACTTAGCCACTAACAATGTGTCATGTACTTAGCCACTAACAATATGACATGCACATAGCCATAAGGAGTGGTCATCCATACTATGGACCATTTTACTACAACACTCCCCCTTGGATGACCATCACCACAAACTCATTTGCTTTGTCAGAACCTTGCCAGAAAATGTCTATTGTTTGAAAAACTGGTCAAAGGAGAAAGATACTTGAGCTTCTGAAATGGCGTCGATTGTCAAGACTCTTCTCCTTTGTAGGAATGTGTTAGGAAAAATACTTAAAAAAAAAAACTGAACACTTGGAAGGAGAATAATAACCTCAATCGAGGATTTGTATTTCCAGTGCTACTGTTGTCTCATTAAAAACCTTTCCGAGTAAAAAAACCCAGTGGGAAAAAGTAACCTCGGTGAAGGAAAAGAGTGCAACACACCTTTATGTCAACATCACATCGTTAGATGCTCCCCCTGATATCGATATCTCCCCATGATTTATATTACAGTTTTATTGCTGTCTCATTAAAAACCTTTCCGAGTAATAAAACCCAGTGGGAAAAAGTATCCTCGGTGAAGGAAAAGAGTTCAACATACTATCAGGTGCTACCCCTGATGTAGGACAATTTCTTTAGTATAATACTGTCATGGAAGTGAACAATTCCTTTAGTCCTATGGATTCATGGGAGTTCGGACAACCTCTTTAGTCCTATACTTCTCACATGTTTTTCAAATGTGGACTTAGGTAATGACTTAGTAAATAAGTCTGCCACATTTTCATCATATTTTACTTTACTGACTTGAATGTTTAGAAGACATTGTTGTTGCTGATTGTAAAAGAACTTTGGTGATATATGTTTCGTATTATTACCCTTAATGTACCCTTGCTTCATCTGTTCGATGCAAGCTGCATTATCTTCATAAATGCAAGTTGGCTCTTCGGTGGTAGAACTCAAACCACATGTCCCTCGAATATGTTTAATGATAGACCTTAACCATATACACTCACGAACCGCCTCATGTAGGGCAATGATCTCAGAGTGGTTCGTGGAGGTAGCCACAAGGGTTTGCTTGGTTGATCTCCAGGATATTGCTGTATTCCCGATAGTGAAAACATATCCAGTTTGTGATCGACCTTTGTGTGGGTCTGAGAGGTACCCGGCATCAGCAAAACCAACCAAAATATTATTTGGGGTTCTCGTGTAAGGATTCGCAATTACATTAGCATTTATCATTTCGTCTTCATAGGGATAAAACAAACCCAAGTCAATGGTTCCCTTTAGGTATCTAAAGATATTCTTCATACCATTCTAATGACGATGCGTTGGCGCTGAGCTATATCTAGCTAACAAATTCACTGAGAATGAGATATCTGGTCGAGTACACTGTGTTAAGTACAATAATGCGCCTATTGCACTTAGATAGGGATATTCAGCTCCCAATACATCTTCGCCATCTTCCTTTGGGCGAAATGGATCTTTATGTATATCTAAAGTTCGACCAACCATGGGAGTGCTAGCAGGGTGCACTTTGTCCATATTAAATTGCCTGAGTATCGTATAGACATATGCAGACTGGTGGATTAATATTCCATAAGCTCGATGTTCTAGTTCAAGTCCTAGACACATTTGAGTTTTCCCAAGATCTTTCATCTCAAATTCGGATTTCAAATAGCTAGCGGTTTCTCTTAGTTCATCAATAGTACCTACTATGTTCATGTCGTCGACATAGACAGCTATAATAGCAAATCCGGAACTTGTTTTCTTAATAAACACGCAGGGGCACAATTCATTATTTGTATATCCCTTACCAATCAAATAATCACTTAGACGGGTATACCACATCCGCCCGGATTGATTTAATCTGTAAAGTGAGTGTTTCAACTGTATTGCATACGCACTCCATGGTTTAGAGTTACTTTATTTTGGAAATGGAAGTCCATCTGGAACTTTCATAAATATCTCTGTATCAAGGTCCCCATAGAGATATGCGGTAACCATATCCATAAGTTGCATTTCAAGTCCTTCTGAAACTACTAAACTGACTAAGTAATAGAACGTGATGACATCCATTACAGGAGAGTACGTTTCTTCGTAAAGAATCCCAGGGCGTTGTGAGAAACCTTGCGCCACAAGGCGAGCCTTATATATAACGACTTCGTTCTTCTCATTACGCTTTCTGACAAATACCCATTTATGTCCTACAGGATTTACACCGGGTGGGGTTAGCACTACCGCACCAAATACCTGTCTTTTTTCCAGTGAATTTAATTCAGAATGGATTGCATCTCTCCATTGAGGCAAATCTGTTCTCTTTTGGCATTCTAAAATAGAGTGTGGTTCGATATCATCGTGCTCTATAATCTCCCGAGCAACAGTATATGTGAATATATCATCAATATGTGTGGGGATCTTTCCATCAACACGTATGAACTTTCACAATCCATAGAGATTTCTTTGTTCTCTGGAATCAATTCAAACTTCGAGGCGTCCCCCAATAATGATTCATGGACATAACTGTAATCAGAGACAATCTCATGAGATGGATTATCTGCATTGATGATATATGGATCGGTTTGTGCCTTACTCGGAATTTTCTTCCTTGGCTGAGTATCGATCGAACCAAGTGGTCTCCCCCTCTTCCTTTTGGGGGCCACATCCTCAGCTACACTTCCACCAAGTGAAGCCTTGGTACATATATCTATTGTACCTTTTCCATTTTCGGGAATTTCCAACCTTGCAGGCACGTTTGCAGCTGGTATATGTGATCTCGTCACTTTAGCGATATCAGTAAATGCATCAGGCATTGAATTTGCCACATTCTGAAGATCGATAATTATTTTCACTTCACTTTCACATTGTGGAGTACGGGGATCAAGATGAGACAATGTGGGAACACACCAAGACAATTCATGTCGTTCCCTCTTGAAGTCATTTTCCATACCTCCCCCTAACGACGGGAAGTTTGTCTCATCGAAGTGACAATCCGCAAATCTAGCGGTAAATATATCGCCTGTCAAAGGTTCTAAGTAGCGAATAATTGTTGGGGATTCATATCCAACATAAATACCTACTCGTCTTTGTGGACCCATTTTTTTACGTTGTGGGGGCGTAATAGGCACGTATACGGCACAACCAAATATGCGTAAATGTGAAATATCAGGCTCATATCCAGTTACCATCTGGTACGCAAAAAATGGTTGGCTAGAAGTGGGTCTAAAGCGAATAAGTAACGATGCATGCAATATGGCGTACCCCCAGGCAGTAATAGGCAGGTTGGAACGCATAACCAATGCCCTAGCTATCATCTGTAACCTTTTGATGGTAGCTTCTGCGAGACCATTTTGAGTGTGTACATGGGGTACGGGATGCTCTACGTCAATTCCATTAGACATACATAAATCATCAAATCCTATAGATGTAAATTCTCCAGCATTATCAAGTCTGATAGACTTGATTGGATGATCAGGGTGGTGAGCCCTTAGTCGTATAATTTGTGCTAGGAGCTTTGCAAATGCAGCATTTCTTGTGGACAATAATGCAACGTGTGACCAACGGGTCGAAGCATCAACCAGAACCATAAAATACCTGAATGGTCCGAATTCTGGATGTATAGGTCCACAAATATCACCTTGTATTCTTTGTAAAAATGGCATATTTTGTTTGATATCTTTAGCATAGGATGGTCTCGATCCTGTCTTTGCCAAAGAACAAGCTTTGCAGAATGAGCGATGTGCCTTCGGTAAGGACAATGAAGAAGAATGGGACTGCGGGTGCGCTTCAATTACTTTGGAAGATGAAGGTTGCGCTTCTCTTACTTTAGAAGGCATAAAATTTGCATCATTTACTTTAGAATGCACATTGTTACTCTGCATTGTAACAATCTTTTGTTCCATTTTCTTTTTCATTCGGAAGAAAGGATACCCGTGTGAGTTTTTTAAAACACGAATCATCATATCACGACCTGGGTGCCCTAGTCGATCGTGCCAAAGCTTATATAGGTCATTGGCCAACAGTTCATCGTTGGTAACAACATGGGATTCAATAATCCTAATAGTGGTGATGTACAATCCACTAGATTGACTCATTAGTTTCTCTAAGATGCGCTTCCTTCCGCATTCATTAGAGGTCACGTATATGTACTCAATTCCATTTTCACAGTGAGTTTCCAAGTGGTAACCATTTGCACGGATATCCTTGAAACTCAACAAAGTGCGGTTAGCTCTTGGTGCATATAGAGCTTCTGTGAATTTAATCATTGTGCCGTTTGGCAGCAAGAATTGAGCAGTACCTCGCCCAATGATTAATTGTGATGATCCAATCATCGTAGTCACATATGTATTATAAGGAGTAAATTCAACAAATAATTGTCTATTTCGTAGGATAGTGTGGGTGGTAGCACTATCATCTAGACATTCAATTTCTCCTTGAGACATTCCTACAAGTACATTAGGCAGGAAGGTTATAAACATGAACAGTTTATCTCATTTTCTTTATAGAAATCTGTTCCATTATAATGGCGTCCTTTCCATTCTAATATACATGTTAAAACAATAGATTATCATAAACAAAGTAAAATTCTATTGAACATGATAGAAAACAAGTACTCATAGATAATCCACACACATAACATAAAGATGCTAAGAGCATGTTTAGCAACAACACACTTATTCAAACCATTAAACAAACGGTAGATTAAGAAAACATAAAGTACCTTAAAGCAAACAACAACCTTTTAAAACAACAGAGTCTAGAAAGCCGTGAAACAAGAAACTAAATGTTTAGGCCTAGGAAAAGTCCGGAACATCCATTATTGGGGCAAAGTCCTCGTTTCCCAGGAAATCTGAGATTGTGAGGTTAGCGTCAGGGGTGACAAAATTTTCTTCTGCATAGTTAGCCTCCTGTTCGATAGCCTCCCGGTACTTTTTGTAGCTCGCTGCTATATTTGAGCTAGCCTTGCAATGCATGTACCAGTGTCCGGTGAATCCACACTTAAAACAAGGCGCACTCCCATCTGTAGCCTTTTTAGTGGCAGGATTAGTAGGGGTTTTCTCGAACTTAGGAACACTAGAACTATGTCCAGAAGTTCCTTCTCTATGCCAAACATGAGAATGACCATTTCACCCTCGACCTCGATTATGTCCCTTACGTCCTCTTCCACGAGAGGTGTTATCTCCACATGGGTATGGATCATGGGAATGTGAATCAGAATGTCGAGCCCTCTTACCTTTGGATCCCTTCCCTTTATTGACATTGCCATGGTTATCTTCGGGAACTTTCTTTTTCCCGACAACTCTGGCATTGTTGTTGACAAGAATCTCATTGTGCCTTACGGCCACTTGCAATAAGTTTATCAACCTACTGAATGTCGTGATTCTTTTATTGTCAACCTCCAAACGATACTGATTTTCCAGTATCATGGACGAGGTGGGAAAGGTCGATAGGGTTTTCTGAATCATTTCCTCATCAGTAAGTTTCTTTCCACAAAAGTCCATACGTGCCTGAATTTGCAGCATGTCTTTTTGGAAATCATTCACTTTTACATAATCGAGAAAGCGGATTTCATTCCACAAGACGTTCAATTGTAGTATTAAGGAATCATGAATGTTCCCAAAACGGCTATCGAGAGCATCCCATAGATATTTTGGTGTCTTCAAGTGATGATAACCCCAACGCAGGTTAGGATCGATATGCCTCTTGAGAAACATAAGAGCATTAGCTTTGTCTTTCTCAGTTGCCGGAGCACCGTCGTCAGATGGATTGATAGTGGAGGTGAAGTCCTTTTCCACGAATGTGGTTTCGACATCAGCTACCCAACGGTGGTACTCAAGTCCTGCTGAGTCCAAAAGTTCGAATTCTGGTCGAATTGGGTCCATCTACATAGACAAAATAAAGGACATTAATATGGTGCTCAAGTCCTTCTGAGTCCACGACAAATCCCGATATCATTTTCCCGTAACCAAATTTCTTTATGGTTTTCCGGGTAATACGAATATGTCATATAGTCCAATCTCTGATCATAACCCAGTCCACAAAATTAATTAACCAAGCTTCTTTATGGTTTTAACAAGGGAACTTTGTTTGCAAACCAAATTTCTTTATGATTTGAAAATTGCAAACAATTTTGTAATAAGATAGACAAAATATTCAACTAAAAATAGGTGTTTATAAAAAAAAATAACTACGGGCCTATTTATCATTTATATATGCATATAATTTTATTTTATATGATAAAGTACAAAAAATAAGATAAAAATGATTTTGTTTAATAGGTAGCTCATCATAAAAGAATATTGTACATTTATAATTTTGAAGGTAAGGACAAGCATGTGGTAAAAATACAAATTATGACTACCATGAAAATTAATATCCTTAAAAGGAAGGAGAATAATATACAACAATTAGGAGATGATTTATTTACTCCATGCTTATGAGTATGTAATAAATATGAAGACACACACATTAATTTCAAACAAGGGACAACATGCATGTGCAAGGAATTTTATAAGAATGTTTCAAAAATATCTCCTTTAATGATTTTGTAGATAACAAAATTTCATACCTTGATTGATGAAAACAAAGCCTCAATTAGTTAGAGCAAGGTGCTGATAACGTGATGAATTAAAATGCTTAAGACAAGAGAGAATGTGATATTAAAGAGAAAAGAATAAGGGAATCAAATTGTATCTTTCATTTCCATTAGCTCCATATAAATACAAGAGGGGGAGAGTTTGTGTTCGCACACTTGTCACCAAGGACAAGATACAAAACTATATGTGTCTAGTAACAAAGGACTAGATTTTACATGTGTCCAACATATATCAATGTGCCCTGCACTTAGCCACTAACAATGTGTCATGTACTTAGCCACTAACAATATGACATGCACTTAGCCATAAGGAGTGGTCATCCATACTATGGACCATTTTAATACAACAGTTTTTCTACTTATTGCTTTTCATTCCATGCAAGCTTAGGGTAAAAATGTCTTTTTGATGTAAAGGCATTCAACGCGGAATGAAGAAACCTCCTTACGGTAACTGTTGAGATTTTGAGAATCGAAATTCCTCACGATTCCCACATTATTAAAAAAAAATATCTCTCGCGGTGTTTTTGTACGTCACTTTTGTTGTACTGCCGGTGACTGACTGAGCTGAATTTGATCACCATTAATACCTTGATCCATCATTTATATCATTGAAAATCATTTTAAAAAACATATTCCCTTCGTTTCATTTTAGATGATATTTTTATAGTTTTCACGTGGATTAAGAAATGAAGAGAGATGTGAAGATCTTCCATTTATATCCTTGAGAAAAGTATTCAAACATTAAATACTATTAGTGCATTTAAAAATAAACTTATAGTTCCAAGACAAAATGTAAGGGTGTTATTAGTAGTTTTGTGGAAAAATATGAAAACTTTCAAGTATTTTGGAACAAAAAAATAACCCTAAAACGTCATCTAAAATGGAACGGAGGGAGTACATAACGAATATAAACATGACTATCAAATTATACATATTTCTTTTACTAACAATAATCAATTAAAAATATAGCTCCCTTTAGAAAGAACGCGAAATTAGGGGATATTGAAACTAATTGGGGGATATAAATTACTTCCCCCAACCCATAGTGTCTGCTAAGGGGTGACCTTTGGGTATGAAAATAATAAATTACCCTTTGGTTAATTAAAAAATATTATGAAAAGACTATACTACCCTTTACCCCAAAAATTAAAATCTAAAAATCAAATACATATCCATCGTTTCTCTATCAGTTCCGACACTCGGTTAGGTTAGGTTTTGAAGAAGAAGGAAAATCTTCATCTTCTTCATCGTTCTTCATCCATTCTTCATCGACGATTAATAGTCGATTCAAAAATATCTTCGTCGACTACCCCAATCTATCCATAATCATTCATCCTCTAAAGAAATCTAAAGCCCAATCGAATTCAAAATCGATTTTTCAACAAAAACAACTAGAAAGAATCAATCGGATTTAGAAGAAGAAGAAGAGGAGAACTCGGACAATCAACCTCTCATAAACATGGCTTCTGTGAGAAGGTAAGTGATTTTGAACTAGTTTATAAGTGTTTGCGTTTATCTTAGAATCGCGAATCCTAATTCAAACAGTTGAGTTTCAGTGAGTTCCGGCATTGACATTTGTATGAATACAATGTTGGTACCAAGTAACGACATGGAATTTAGGTTGAATCAATGTCGGTAGATAGTTACAACATTGATTTTAGTATGAATGTTATGTGGGTATTGAGTTACTGAAACACCTGAAACTGAATGTTTTTTCTCGGCATTGATTTTAGGTTGCATTCAATGCCAGTAGTATGTCATGGCATTGATTTGAATTTATTCGTGTATGCCGGAAGTCCACTTTAAGTACATAAGAAAACCCTAGGAATTTTTTATCAATACCGGCATAAACTTTAGCTTGAATATGATGCCGGTACTCTGTTACGGCTTGGATATGAATTCTTACGTCATTGCCGGCAATGCTATATTTGTACACAAAAACTTCATATGAATTACCTAAGACTACCGGCATTGTCTACAATTATTCGATATTTCCGGTACCTTGTCCCGGCACAGTGGTTTTGTTAAATGCCAATGCCGTTTTTTGGTCCCAGCATTGTAAATATTTCCTGAATAAATACCGGTACTGATAATTCTATGTCTTTTTTTGGTATATCTATGTCGACATCAATTATGAAAGTAAGTTGTTTTATATTCATTTAGTGTGTATTTTGATATATGGATAGAGCCAAGGAAGCTAACAAAGGAAAAACTAAAGATGTTGGCATTAAGAAAAGAAAGGACTTAGTGTGTATTTTCTTGGTACTCCTCAGTCTTTGCCTCCTCGAGGGAGAGATCAAGGTCGCGACAAGCGTTTTGGGGCAGGCTCTACAAGAGGGAAAAAATGGGAGAGTGGTGACCGTAGTCGACTCGTAATCCGTGAACCTACCGGAACATTTGAGCACAATGAGCAAGATGAAGAGGAAAGTGGGGAGGAAAGTGAGGAGGAAGATAATGAGGTTGAACCATGTCAATTAGAAACCCAAAGCCAATTTTTAGAGGAAGATGGTGGGCCAAGTCAAAAACCAACACAAGGCAAAGGCAAAGGCAAAGGAAAAGTAAAAGTTAAAGGTTGATGACATGATACGTGACCTTGCTCGTGGTAGAATTTGGGGTGAAGCTCACAATACGAGAATTCTATTTGGCTACAAGGACACGTGGGCTCGTACTATCTATCAAACCTATGTAAGAATTTTTTTTATCGTGTGCATATGTATTATTATGTATTTTTGTAAAATCTTTAAATCGTACTATCTCCTAATTGTAGGATCATGAGAAGGTTGTGCGTGTTTGCCGAAACCAAGTCACGTCTCGTTGGGATTTGTCTAAGGAATGTGAAGAGGTCCAAACATTAGTAAGAGATTCTATATGCTTTGGTTGAAAATTATGTGAATTATGATTCTGTGATAGTCAATTGCTTCGTCAAAAGGTATCATGGTGAAACTGATACTATGCACTTACCGTTTGGGGAGATGACCTTGATCCCTGATGAGTTGAGGCTTATGGAGTTGAGATTTTTTATTTTCGCCCATTTTATGGCTATAAGTACCGCCAGACACTCCGTCTCCTCTGGATTCCTTATTAAGAAATTGACAATTTTGCATCCCTTGTAGCTCCCTATTCCTGTAGTTACACAAAAAGAAATACCAGTATTATTAGTATTTTTTATCATATGAAGCATCACAATAAACTAACCAACAATCAACAGGTGATTGATGGGTAGATAATGGGAAAGAAATTATAATATCAATTATTGGAGAACTACTAGTAGAATGAGTTGATTGTACATTCACTGAAGAGATACATGCAATGGTATCACTGGACAGTTTTAATGTTAGTCTAGCCGTAGTAGTGGCTGAGAATCCTTTTGCTGAAAGATTTTATAGCACTTATCCCTCCAAATACTCCATGTTGTATCCAGTCGTTGATACTAGGGTTAGTACCTGCAACCTGCAAAACTAGATGCCCATTTGGAATAGCAGACCAAACGGAATATGTATATTGATAGTGAAGTAAAAGATGCCCATCTGTTTCATTAGTGAAATTACCACACATACTGCAAGTAGTATCATCACCATTTATGTATTGAGATAACCTAACTTTGATAGGCAGAATATTGCTAATGCATTTCCGTAAAAAGAGTTGCACTTTTGGCAGAAGATGAGTTTTCCATAAAGCTTTAAAGATAGGGTCAGGGTTTGAACTCAAAGTAGTATTAGAGACGGTACTAGTCAAATCTCTATATGAGGATTTACCGTGAACTTACCATTTTGGGTACAAGACCAAATTAATCTATCTTCACCTGATAAAGGAATTCTAATCTGCCCAATCTTTTCAGCATTCTCCCTAGTGAAAAAAGCATCAACTAGGTTATCATTCCATTGTTTAGTGTATGAATCGATAAATTAAGTCAGCAACCATCAGATTAGGATTAGGGTATTGTTTACAAATCGGAACTGAAGCATTAGGTATCCAAGTATCATCAAAAGCACTAATTCTTACTATTCATAACTTCACAGAACGAATTTTGTCTCACAATTTCTAGACCATTGCAAATGCCTTTCTAGACCCAAGATTTTTTTTTTGTTGGCTTTATAGTGTAATGGATGATTATTAGTAAAATACTTGCATTGCAATATCTTAAACCATAATTCATCCTTATTAGCATGAATAAGTCTCCAAGGCATCATAGAAAGTAAAGCAAGGTTAAACTTTTTTAAATCACGAAAGCCTAAACCTCCTACATGCTTATGAGTACACACATTTTGCCATTTTTTAATATATATACCTCCTTGATATTTGTTTTCCCACCAAAAGTCCCTTTGGGATCCAAGTATCATCAAAAGCACTAATATTCTTACCATTCCTAACTTCACAGAACGAATTTTGTCTCACAATTTCTAGACCTTTGCAAATGCCTTTCCAGACCCAAGAATATTTTTTTTGTTGACTTTATAGTGTAATGGATGATTATTAGTAAAATACTTGCATTGCAATATCTTAAACCATAATTCATCCTTATTAGCATGAATAAGTCTCCAAGCCATCTTAGAAAGTAAAACAATGTTAAACTTTTTTAAATCACGAAAGCTTAAACCTCCTACATGCTTATGAGTACACACATTTTGCCATTTTTTAATATATATATATATATATACCTCCTTGATGGTTTTTCCCCACCAAAAGTCCCTTTGGGATTTTTCCATTTGATAAATGATGCTATCAGGTATGAGGAAAGAATTCATATGACAAACTGACGAGGACTTCAAGACATTTTGTACCATAAGAGCAATTCCTATGGGATGAACAAACCTAGAGTTTGTTCATTTTGATCCCACTATGTGATGAACAAACCAAGAAAATGGATGTTCAAATGAACAAATCTGTTCATTTGAACATTGAGACACTCTACCAAACGCGTGTCTGCTGAAATGGAGCGCGACATCCCTACTGACGCGCGAGCCAAGAAGAAACGCGGGCGTCACTAGCACAATCTCGGGCGACACTAGCCCAATCTCTGGCGTCACTAGCATGAGCGCCCACTGCAAATCCAGATTTTTTACTAATATTTTTCTCACTTTATCATATTTTATCTCAGTCCATCCTATTTTATCTCACCAAAATATTATATTTTACATTTAACTTTATCCTACAAAGCATTTTATATTAAAAAAACTATTAGTGGGGCCCTAGAAAACCAAATCTGTTCATTTTGCCCTGCTTTACTATAGTGGAGAAGCCCGTTTGACCATCTACGTGGCTCAACAAATATTTGTGTTTGGTCATTGCCATAAGAATTCCTCTAACAGACCAACCTGCCTGAATAAAATATTTTCCTTTCCGATTAGCTAGCTACACTCTTATCAAAGTGGTCAGTTAAATAAGCAAAGTATTCAGTTTTATTTCTGTTAATGAAATATTTGAGCATTCCCAAACTTCGGATTCGGATAGTATGGTCCTGTTAAGTCAAGTATCAAATCACGTGACATCACTGACATAGTTTTTATTTTACAGGTAACCGTCCCCGTGTAAAGGACCTACTCAATTAATTAAGCAATCATATATTTTTTGTAGCCATTTTGTGTCACTTTCAAAGTCCTTTTTAACACTCGGCTTAAAAACTATTGTGACCCCAACCGGTCCAAACAAAAACTGTTCAGACATAACTAATCTTTGCTTACATGAAAATCAAAAGAAAATGCATATTCTCCAAACGAGAACTGAACGTACGTATTTATATTTATGGCCGGTGAGAGGACAGTATCTTCCTATTCCTCCCTAATAATGACTGTGTGAGTGTATTCGCATCAACCATAAGAGGACAACATATCACTTTAGATATTGGCTGGAAAAAGGACTCCTATAACTTGTGGCCGGGGGTGGGGGGCACTGCGCTGTCTATAGGCTTTCACACTGTAAAAGTGATGGTTCATGGATTAAAATAAGGAGATTTTAATAAAGTGTCACACTTTGTAATTTCATTATCATTTAGGGTGGTTATATTATAGTTCAGTGAAACAAATAGAAAACCAACTACATAACAGGCAAGCAGGCAACAAGCTGCGCTAGTGGGTCCTGACGGGTAACACACTTTTAATTTCATATTTTAGAAAGTGTCAACATTATTTTATTGAAGGAAACTAATTTAGGGATTTTAGATTTGACATTAAACCCAAGTGAATGGACATGAACCAGATCTGCCTTTTTATGTTTTTGTAAAATCGCAAGTCTTTTAGGATTGAGAAGGATAGTTAGTTAATGTTGACATATTGTATTGACTTTTTCAATGATTATAGGCCGAGTTAGTGGGCCCTGACAGAATATCTAACAGTCGTGGCATTTTATTAATTCTGAAAAAAACTATGGCATTTTCTTAAACCGGAAATCCAAAGTGTGACAGTATGTTAAAATTCCCCTAAAATAACTCCTGGCTAGCTAGGTCCAGCGTCTTTCAAGTGCAATAATTATACATTTTCTCTTACGGGAGACTGTAAGCAAAGATCATGAAGTGTATGGGAGGGAGCTCAATTAATAGCAATGCAAAAGTCCACTTGAATCGGTTTCATCAATTCTGGCTAGTTGTACGTACCTTCTTTTCGAGTTATCTTTCTGGGAATACTGTTGCAAAAAATTTGGCCAAAGAAGGAAGAACAGGTGCTCAATAACAAACTTGGATAACCCACGACCTTTCGGAACATAACCTTAGTCTTAATCTGACACTCTGCCATATTAAATTGGTGATTTTCTTGTGAAACGGCTAAAAAATAATTGAAATATAGTTTTCCCTCCATTCCGAAATAATATGGCTGGTTTCTATAAATAGATGTTTCAAAAAAATAGACTGGTTTCCTAGTTAGGAAAGTCAAATGTTACTTTAATTTTCCGTGTAGGTGCATAAATATCTATTAGTACACGTGGCCCTCATCATAAGAGTAACCCCATCATCCTCCACCAAGTGTCCTTCATAGGTAAGATACAACTCTCCAACCAAGGGCTACCCAAGGATTAGCAGCCCGAGAAGCACCCTAGAATACCCGGGGAGCACTATACTCCATCCCAAGACAGATTCAAATCGAACGGCTAAGATAAGGACGACTGACAGGGAGGTGATAGGTGCAGGAACAACTGTCTCACGTATGCTTCATCCTCTAACCACACGCATTTAACACGTCTGGTACAAGACACGTGTCAAGCTCTCTCTAGACTAAAAGGGAGGTCAAGCGATGGGGCAACGTTAATCGCGTATAACGCTATACACGTGTCGAGCATTCTCTGGAAGGGAAGGTAGACAGAGCTTCGGGGAAGAAGATGACCGTTGAGATGCATCGGACTGGAACGAAGATACCAGCGGGATTGGCGTGTAGATCAAGAAGATAAGGATAAGGAAATCATAAAGGCGGGACCCATGAGATCCATCTATAAATACCCCACTCCATCTAGAAAGGGGAGGTCGACCAATTTAGAGAGAGAGAGAGAGGAAAATTGTGCGGAGAGGTAAGTCTTACTTTTTATCTTCATAGCTTCATTCCCTCTACTCAGAGTCATTTGACTATGCTTTGTAACCCTATAATACCTATAATAAAGAACAACCCCCCGTGGATGTAAGCCTTAGTGCCGAACCACGTAAATCATTGTCTTATTATACATTACGCATTTAAAGTCTAAAGAACTTCTAGCATATTCAACGTCATCACCGACGCTGACTCTCCCACGACGAGAAACGAGGATAAGCCCGAAGGCTCAGAGTATCTCAAGTGATTGTTATCTATAGTTTATGCCCTTTTCTAAGATCAAACCTTTGTTGATCTTGCGGAAAACTCTGTTTGTGAACACAACGGTACCATCGTTATTTTTTTGTTCACAATCTGGCACTAGAAATAGGGATTCTAGTCCCGGTAAAAGATTTATCTTCTCCTGTGAATTTGCGCGGTGCTGTTTGTCTCCTGATACTACTTTCAGGGAGGGACAGTACAATCTTTGAGAAAAATGTATTACCAAATAGATATATATTTATTTGTTTTCTGGATCTTTGTTTCTCTTTCTTTCCTTTGAAAATATTTGAGAAAAATGTATTACCAAATAGATATATATTTATGTGTTTTCGGGATAATCGTTTCTCTTTCTTTCCTTTGAAAATCTTTGAGAAAAATGCATTACCAAATAGATATATATTTATGTGTTTTCGGGATCTTCGTTTCTCTTTCTTTCCTTTGAAAATCTTTGAGAAAAATGTATTATCAAGTAGATCTATATTTATGTGTTTTTGATTTTCGTTTCTCTTTCTTTCCTTTGAAAATCTTCGAGAAAAACGTATTTCCAAGCGGATCTATGCTTCAGTTTTAGAACCTTCATTTTTCTTTCTTTCTTTCGGAAATTCTTCAGAGGAACATGCATTGGAAGTTGTTCATGATTGATGTACTAAAAAAGTATACATGGGTACTACTTCTTCGATAATTTTTTGTCCCCACAGATTAAGTTGAAGATGGACAAAGTTAAGCACACCTGAAAGACTAAAGCATCATCAAAGGAAACACCTAGGACAACCCCTGTTATGACCCGCAGCAACCAGAAAGGGGAAAAGCTAAAGACCCCGGCCCAAAAGCCGGACGGAGAAGAAATCACGACATTCCCGAACGCCAGCACCATAGCAGCGGCAGCATTAAAGGAAGCCGCGGCCAAAGCTGATGCTCTCAGGATCACCGTTGAAACACGAATCAACGAACAAAGAGAAGGCATGGAAGAGTCTACCATACAACAACCTAACTTAGGAATTCCGCCCACGAACGAGCGCAACCAACCATTGATAGCCGTTCAACATCCCCTGACAACGGATCATGCAATTGTCCAAGCGCTAGGATTACAAGACCCGCGCATAGACCCATTGGCACCTCTAATACAGATCATCGATGAAGATCACACTGTAGCTGTCGAAGGGCATTTGCGCGTAAGAACCGCAAACCAAGGATCGAATCCCTTCCCCCAGCTCGTGATGGAACTTGAAGAAGTGAAAAGGAACAAGAAGGTATACACTGACGCTGTGGCTTTGCTTGCATAATAAAATAAACAATTGATGGATATGATAGCGAGGAGCGCGGGAGTAGAAGATCGACGAAATGAAGCTAACTCCAAGGCCCCTCCTATGAATCGTGATAGAAGAATGGTAGTGGAAAGAAAGCATAACCTCGAGCCCTTATTGCGAAGAATGGCAAGAGGAGACAGAATGTCAAACATGGATTCTATCCTCGATGACTCAGACTACTTTGATGACGAAGATCAGAGATCCGGACAATCAACAGTAAAGAATAGGCATCATCTCTCCATGGAGGATCTTCGGGCAGAAATGATGGCAGAGATTCAACTTCTAAAGACAATGCAAGGTGGAGGAGGACTGGAAGAAGTTATGAGGGAAGCCTCCACTAACCCTTTAAAACCTTGGCTATCCAAAATGCTCATTCCTCAAAAATTCCCTATCCCAACGTTTGAGTGCTACGATGGATCCGGCGACCCCGCAACTCACCTTCGGTATTATAACCAAACCTTGGCCCGCTGGGATCAAAACGATGTTGTCCTCTGCAGGTACTTCCCCTCCATCTTAAAGGGATCAGCATTGTCATTGTTTGACAACTTACCGCCCAATACCATCGACTCTTTCAACCAGCTCTCCGAGAAGTTCTTGAGAACTTACATGTACAACAAGACCATCAACACAGGGATGGACAAACTCTTCTCCCTGGAGGTTGCATACAAAGAGACCATCTGAGAGTATACCGATAGGTGGAAAAAAATCTGCCAGGCCATAGGAAATTCCGATCCGACCATCATTGTCAACTGCTACAAGTGGGGACTGGACAGCCCTTTATTCATTGAGATTCACGGGAGCGTACCCACCACCTAAGGAGATCTTCGGGTGATTATTGAAATGCACGCCAGGCTAGAGTAAATCCAGCGGGAAAACCCCAGAGCCCACACACACAAGTCGCATCGTACCAATACGGTGGAAAATACCAACGGATCTAAGGATACCCGAACAACCGAACATGCTTACGATGACAAGAGAAGACGAAGGGATGATCGCCCTAAGGACAATCGGAAACTTGAAGATCAGGTTTACACGAAGTTGAATACCAGCTATGCTAGCATATTGAGAGAGATCAAGGATCGGGAGAACATGGAATGGCCATGGTCCAAGGGGAAACTTCCACCGCGTATAGAACAGTCTAGAGATTATTGCGAATACCATTGCTTCCACGGTCATCAAACAGAAAAGTGCAAGAATCTTAAAATAATGATTCAAAAGCTAGTCGACGCTGGAGACCTCAAACGTTACGTCCAAAAGGCTAGTGAAGAAGAAAGAGCTAAGCAAAGCAAGCAGGTCCAGTTACCCAAAGGAAACCGAACACTCAACGCTATCTCATGTTCCGAAGCCATTGGACCATCATTGACACCCCATATAGGGAAAAGGTTAAGGAAGCAGTTCAAGGATTATTTTGTACTGTACAAGATCGAAGGCATAGAAGTATATGAGAATGATCAATGGATGGATGCACCTCTCGCCTTTGATGTCGCAGACATAGAGGAAGACATGGAAGACCATAACGACCCTCTAGTTCTCACGCTGCCAGTGGCAGGGTGCAACATCAATAAAATCCTCATTGACGGAGGAAGTTCAGTCAACGTCCTGTTCTACGACACCTTTAAACGAATGGAGCTTAGGGAGGCTAAACTTATGTCTTCCTATTACACCATCTACGGATTCAACGGAGGACCCACGAATCCCTTGGGTAACATTGTCCTACAAGTGGACGCGGGAACCATGAAGGTAGATGCACGATTCAGCATAGTGGACGCTCCATCTCCTTACAATGCAATTATTGGCCGAAGGTGGGTGCACAAGCTCAGAGGAGTAGCCGTTACATATCATCAATACCTTAGATTCCCTACACCTGAAGGGGTAATGGAAATAAAAGGGTACCGGGTCACCGCCCGTGAATGCCAGGCTTTACAAAACCATCTCAACAACGACCAAGATGCGCAACGGAAATACCGAAGAAGTCTAAACAGAAAGGCCTCCAAAAACAAAACAATTGACTTATACCTCGAAGAAATATCAAGAAAAAGCCTTACCAAGGAAAGCAACGTTCTGAACAGCGAAGCAGGAATCCCGGCGTCCAAGGAGGTTGAAGGGCCTGCCAAATAGCAATTAAAGGACGTCCCTCTCCTAGGGGAATCAAAGCCTACGTTCACACCAGTAGAGAAAACAAAGGAGATTAATATAGGTACCAAAGATGACCCGAAGATGATCAAAATAGGAACCTTAATGGACGAAGAAAGAAATTTAACCCTAGCAAACCTACTAAGGGAGTATGCGGACATCTTCGCGTGGAAGCTAGGAGATATGCCGGTGATTGACCCAAAGACAATCCATCACGAACTTTGTATAAAGCCAGGCACGACCCCTGTCAGGCAAAAAATACGTAAAGTGGCACAAGAATACCATCAAGCAATCGAGAAGGAGCTTCGTAAGCTGTTAGAAGCATGATTCATTAAAGAAGTAATATATCCATCATGGATTTCGAACATGGTCATCGTGCCTAAAAAGA
This sequence comes from Papaver bracteatum, assembly GCA_023529315.1. Classification (NCBI taxonomy): domain Eukaryota; kingdom Viridiplantae; phylum Streptophyta; class Magnoliopsida; order Ranunculales; family Papaveraceae; genus Papaver; species Papaver bracteatum. Next base: position 2,307,228 of record JAJJWX010000127.1, read on the forward strand.
CTGGAGGGGTGAGAATATGCATCGACTTCACCAACCTCAATAAGGCATGCCCGAAGGATAGCTATCCTTTCCCGAGCATCGATCAGTTGGTGGAAGCAATGGAAGGATACAAAGAAATGTCATTCATGGATGGATACTCAGGTTACAAACAAGTGACCCTGACAGAAGAATATCAGCAACATACATCTTTTTATACCCCGCACGGCCTCTATTGTTACACAAGGATTCCCTTCGGACTAAGAAACGCAGGGGCCACGTACCAGAGAATGACCGACACCATTTTCAAACCATGGATCGGAAGTAATCTTGAGGTTTATGTCGATGATATTCTCGTCAAAAGAAAGTTTCAAAAATACCATCATCAAGACTTGAGGAATATCTTCGAAGCAATGAGGGAACACAACATGAAGGTAAATCCAGAAAAATTCACCTTTGGGGTGACTTCAGGGAAATTCCTTGGGTACCTAGTAACGAAGAGGGGTATCGAGGTCGATCCATCCAAAATCCAAGCCATAGCGAAAATTCCATCCCCAAAGAATCTGAAGGAAGTCCAAAGGCTAAACGGATCCTTAGCGGCCCTGGGTAGATTCATCGTCGGGTCCTCAGACAAATGCAAGCATTTCTTCACCATCCTCAAGAAAGGAAGCAAGTTTGAATGGACCGATAAGTGCGAGGAGGCTTTCTAAAAGATCAAAGATTATCTGGATGCGATACCGATCCTTCAAAAACCCGATCCAGATGAAGTAATAGCTTTTTACATAGCAGAAACAGAGGATGCGATAAGTGCAGTGCTAGTCAAGACAAACACGAAGGTAGAACAGCCAATATACTATGTCACCAAAACCCTCAACTCTGCGGAAAGGAACTACACAAATATCGAACAACTTATTTTGGCGCTGTTCTAGGAAACAAAAAAACTGTAAACATACTTCCTCACGCATTATGTTCGCGTCCCATGTAAATCACCGTTAGAAGCAGTTCTCAAAAACGCGGGGAAAGTAGGAAGAATAGAAAAATGGAACACTCATCTTGACCAATTCAACATTATCCATGAGATTCAGACTGCTCGGAAGTCGCAGGTCTTGGCGGATTTCCTAGCAGATCTACCTCTAGAAGATGACGAAGATGTAAGGGGCTCGGCAGAGGTTGAAGAAGACGGCAAGGACCCGCTGGACGTCTTCTAACCATCAAGCCAAAGACGGTGGGAGATCTTCGTCGATGGATCCAAGAATAGGGAAGGTGCAGGTATATGAATTGTGTTCATTACCCCAACCGGAGATAGGATCGTACACGCACTAAGGTTGGGGTTCAAGGGGCACACCAACAACATCGTAGAATACGAAGCCATTGTTCACGCCCTTCGTTTAATCTTAGACATGGGGTTAACTGACGTGCGTCTAAAAAGCGATTCAGAACTGGTTATTCAACAATTCGAATTAGAATACAATGTCTATGATGAGACTCATTCAGCGTATATGACTTTGGTTCAGACCTTAGCATCCCAAATACCTAGTATCAAATTCCGACACCTGTGCAGAAAGGATCTAAGGCACGAGGATGCTTTGGCATACATATTATCAATGTTAAGGGATGAAAGTATAAAATCCATCAAGATAACCAGAGTGTATGAACCATCGATCTCCCCGCAATAATCCCTTGCTACAAGTCGAGAAGACAATGCAGAGGAAGATATTGTTGGTGATGACGCGGGAGAATACATCGAAGAGGACTTTGTCCAAGAGGACATCCTAGCAAGGGCAAAAGAAGATGAGGATTTTAGCAAAGACAAAGATTGGAGAACCGAATTCCATCTATTCCTTGAAGAAGGAACGGTGCCAGAGGACCTAAACAAGCAAGAAAAATATAAGCAAATGCAGGAAGATACGAACTCCGTGGAGGAATTATGTACAAAAAATCCTTCTTAGGACCCCTGGTATGCTGCTTATCCAGACAAGAAGGCCATTACATCTTAAAGGACATTCACTACGGAGACGCAGGCAATCACAGCGGAACGAGGTCACTGGCGGACAAAGCGAAAAGGCAAGGATACTACTGGCCACATATGATGGGAGACGCAACCAAGATGTCCCAAAGGTGCGAAGAATATAAAAGATTTGCCAAAAAGATCCATGCCCCGGCAACAAATTTAAATTCAGTGGACATCCCATGGCCGTTCGCAAAGTGGGGGGTGGATATTGTAGGACATTTAATCGAAGGATCAGGAAAAAGACGATTTCTAATAATGGCAACAAACTATTTCAGTATATGGATAGAGGCCAAATATCTTTCGAGAATCAGGGACTCTGATGTCTTCACATTCATCTTCCAAAATATCATTTGTAGATTTGGCATTCCCGCAGAGATCATTTCTGACAATGGCAAGCAACTGCAAGGAAAAAACATAGACATGATATTCGATACGTTTAAAATAAGGAAAAACAAATTCATTCCCATTTACCCACAAAGCAATGGCCAAGCCGAATCTACCAACAAAACGCTGGCTCTATTTCTCAAGAAATCCTTAGATGAGCATAAAAGCTGATGGTGTGAACAGTTGCACAATGCGCTGTGGTCATACCGTACCACTAGGAGAACAACAACCGGTGAATCTCCATTCCTTCTCACATATGGAACCGAAGCAGTCAACCCTACTGAGATTATCATTCCCACCACCAAGACCGGAGCATGGGATAAAAATCTCACCACCGACATGATGCTAGAAAGGCTTGACGACCTAGAAGAAAGAAGAGAGGCGGCGTTGCAAAGGATGGAGAACTATAAAAGAAGATTAACAAGAGAATATAATAAGAAGGTTAAGCTTAGAAGCTTTGTATAAGGATAGTATGTTCTCCGAACAATACCGCAGTATCAGCGAGAAAGAAAATGGGGTAAACTAGCACCCAATTGGGGACGACCATTCGTCATACACGATATTGCCGGAAATAATTCGTACTATCTGCGTAATCTCAAAGGAGAAATCTTAAGGCACCCCTGGAACGCTAAGTACCTCAATCCTTACTATCCTTAAAACAACACAGTTCTACACCTGTGTAAGGAACACCAGAATAAGAAGAAAGCAGCATAGCCTCTAAGCATGTTTCTATCTCTGGACGAGGAGTAGCAGACCTCAGCGTTTTATTCAATTGCAACTTTTTTGATATTGGGGAAAGTACCAAAATACAATCCCTCGAGACTCCCCTGTTAGCGTCCAAGACCTTGGGTAAGGATTCCAGTAGAAAGGGATACCCAACCAAATAATAAAACAGCTGTTCAGCGGACTTGGTGCTTGTACATATCTCAATAAGGCATCACATATCCGGAACGCTGCATTGACCCCCACCGTTTGGTAACCTCCTGGCCCGAGGATTAGCCAACGGGGAGACAGGTCCGCAAAAGAAAAAAATAAAAAATAAAAAAAATAATAGCGAAGGTATCACCATATATACCTTCGACACTATTCTAAACTCTTTCCATTTTATCTCAAGAAATGAAGTGTTAGTATCTATCTAAACAAGTTTTTAATGCAAGTGGAAATAAAAAAAAATGTAGATACCAAAGCAGAACGATGATCCATTACTAACATACAAAAGGAATTTGATTACAAGTCTTGAAAGAAATTCGAACAACGAGGCCAATGTACAGAAAATAGGGCCACAGGCAAAGTAATCAACAATGATCAAATCATAGCAAGGCACATCCAAAATAAAGACATCAAGGAAGATACACCTGGGAAGAAGGAACGCTCCCACCAGAGGAATGACCATACGAAGTCTTGAAGGGAGCAGGTACGGGGCGACGTTTTTATTTTTTTGGTAAGACTATGGTCCTTGAGAAGGGACTGTTCAATCGAAGCCAACGTCTTGTTTACCTCCTTTGCAAGCTGGCGGCGTGCTTCATGCTTAATATAGGATGCCTTGGATTCAGATTGATTTAGTGATGATGTCAGCTTTTCCACCTCCTGGGACATTTTCTTCGCGGACGCATCTCGAGATTCAGCTAACTCTTTAAAATGTTTGTCTTGTTGTTGCCGTACCTCTACCGCAGATTTAGCCTTTTCAAGTTCTTTGTTTTCTCTGCGAAGCTACTCCTCAAGCTCTGAAAGTAAAACAAAAATAATTAAGGGAAAAAGCATGAGATGATCAATTATGAATGAACGAACATATACCTTCGACACTATCCGAAGCTATCTCCAATTCATTTACTACAGCATCTCGAGCATCATCAAGAAAATCATATTTATCCGGTATTTTCTTATAGTCCAGTTGAAGATTTGTGATGGCATATTGGCACTCATCTAACTCTACCTGCTTCATAGAATTAGAGTGATGAAGGTGATTGACTTCACTACTCATATCCTCAATTCCTTTGGTGAGTCTATACAAATTTACTTCCAGATCCTTTTCTGACTCGGTCAAACGAGCAACTTGGCCCGGGAAGAGGATAAAGATTTGCTAAGAGCATGAGCTTCGGCCCTAGCATCATCCCTCTCATGAACAAGACATCGCACATAATCATGAGAGGACTGAGCCTGACGAAGCTCTGCTTCCAAATCAGTCACCTTGACCTCCAAGCTGGAAATCAAAGTACGAGCCTCGCCGAGATTATCTCGAGTCCAAAGCAATGCGCCATTAAATTGACGACGCTCATTATTCATGCTATTTTGCATGTCTACCATTTTCTGACGCATCTTCCTATACTGAGCAGATATCTGATTAAACTCATCTGCATGAGAATTCCATTTTTCATCCGCCTCTATCACCCGGGCTACTAGATCACTAATTCGAGAGGCTTGACGAGTCCTCTCACTACGAAGCTAAGTCATCTCTCTGGCATCGCCCACTGAAGACATGGCTGGCTAACTCAGAAAGAACACTCAAAAAGAGATAAAGAGGGGGAGAAGCTGAAAAGAATGAACCTATTGAAGATGAAGCTTTAACATGCTCATTTTCCAAATTCTACCGAAGACTATCCACTTCTTGACGAAGCTTCTCTTCGGAGGAACCAACCTTCTCCTTTTCTTTCAAAGTGGATTGCAACTTCTCAATCTCCTTATCTTTTGCCCCAATGGAGCCCTGAGCGATGAAGAGTTCGTCGTCCCTTTGACAGAGCTTAGATTCCAACTTACGAGATTTGGCTATAAAGAATCGATACAACGAGTGGTTACAATACTCACTGTTGGCAAGCTAAAACAAACCCACAAGACCGAAAGTTAGCAGGAACCATCAAAGCATAGCGGAATATATCAGTAAAAGACAGATCTTATACCTCAAGGACGCGCTGCTGGGAATAGCCGTATTGATAACCATCAGTTACGGAGATCATATCAAATTTGGAAGTAGGGGCCCTAGGCAACAAATTTGAAGCGGCAACGGTCATATCTCGATCCAAAACCTCGGCTACCCGCTCACGGGATGTTAATTGCATCCGCTGATGAGTAAAAGCATCAGAGGGTCTTTCCTCAGGGACGGGAGGAGCACCGTGAGGAACACTTAGAATATCCTTCTCCTGCAACTATCGGTGGGTCTCGTCGTCGCCCCAATCCTCGGCAACATCACTCACATCGGGGCTACGCTTCTCTTGCCCTACGTTCGCAACATCTCCAAACACGAAGGGGACGCATTACTCCTCCCCCCTCCACCTGCGGCAGTGTCATCTTTCCCTCCTCCCGAAAGGACCCTCTTCCCTTTAGCTTCTTTCGAAGCTCGCAGCTCGGTATCTTCGCATTCGAAGCTTTCTCCTTCTGTATTTTCTTCGACGGCTACCTCCCAATTGTTATTCGGAGACAATAGTCAAAATTCTTGGATTGAATCTGGGATGATGCCAATATCTGAAGAACCACCAGATGAATGAATTTTCCCAAAAGAAAACTCAGTATTAGCCCCAGGGACATTCATCAGTAAAGAACCACGAGCCTTGACATCAGCAGGCTCACCCGAAAGAGGGGGATCGTTCTCAGGGGTACCATTAGTACCGTCCATACGATCTCCAACAGGGATCTCTTCATCAGTATCCTTAGTAGCAGAAGGAGTAGATTCAATCCATTCATCTTCGTCGTACTCTTCTCCGTACTCCAACTCTTCTTCATTACCAATGGGACTGGTAACTTCAGGGACCCCAGAATCAACAATCTCCACAGTGGATGATTGCAAAGGGCTAATCTTCTTTTTCTTTGAACCCTAAGAGACAAGCGAACGTAAGATTTACGATCCTAGGGGCAAAGAGAGAGATACACAATAAAAAGAAATAAAATCATAAATCATACCTTCACAATACCAGAAGCTATGGAGGGCTTTGAAGACTTTGGAGGAAGAACATGGTCGGAGCTCTCCTCTTCAACAACCTCATCAAGTTCGACGGTTTCGATACGGTAATTAAAGTTCATACCGGCAAAGTTTAACTCCCAGGGGAAGAAATTGTCGTAACGAGAAGGGGCACCTTCATGAACCTTACTCTGAGGAGTTGGTCGCCACCCATGATCTTCAGGAAACCAGCCATGGGCCCAATGACCGATAATTTCGATAGGAGTGGCGTACCACTCATAGTCGTGATCACGACAAAGTTTTTCCTTGCCATGAAAGGGGGTGGTCTCAGCGTTATTTTCAGTACCAGGAACGCAGCGTAACTTCGTGTCGCTCACCTCACTTAAAAGACAAACCTCCCCACGGGGAGGAGGCATCGTATGCAAACCCACGCTCCAAGGCTTTCAGTTCCGGCTATTAACATAATCTCCGAAATAAGCGTTGAAATTCCGTGGAGTGTACAGATCCCTCTCCTCAAGATTAGGACGGTAACATGTCATCATCGTTTTACCCTTGCTCCGAAGATAAGCCTCTCGAAGAGTCCGAAGATAGTTCCCACTTAGTTGAACTACCGAACGACAGTGCGTATGAGGGGTAGAGCCATCGCGATTTTCCAAAACATCGTAATAAAAGGAATCACCATACTTATAAAGGGGAAGCATCATGCATGATTCAAATGCGCCAACGGTTGTTAGCAGGTGTTGGGAGTCATATTTATAGTTTGAAATCATCTCGTACGTGAGCTCGTCGCCTTGATTATAGAAGCGAACGTCGAAATATCCAAGGCCATGCCTAAATTTAAACTCCTCCAAGTCAATATTCTTAAAGGACACCTTCTTCTTCTTCGGGTTAGTTACGGTACGTCCCAAAAGAGCAGCATCAGACAATGAGTGTGGGCTCGATGACTTCTTCCGAGGTCTCAGCTCGTCAGATTTTCTCTTTGACGCTGGCTTCCTGGAAATATCCGTGTCTTTCTTAGACAAAGGGGCAACATGCGGCACTCCAGGTCCTTGGGAAGACGAAATATTTTGAGGCATCGTGCGAAGGGGCTGAACCGTTAGCGGCTCTGGACGCTGATTTGAAGGTTTACTTGATGTTCGACCAGCGGAATAACGAGAACCCCTAGAGTGTTCCCCACCTTGTTGAGAAGATGAAGTATTCTTAGAACGAAGGGGATGGTGTGAAGGTTGTACTGGATCCTTCGGAGGGGATATGTCTGGGCTTCGTTGCAAAGAAGATCTGTAAGGACTCGAGGAGGGCGTTCGAAAAGGACTACCCCTTCGATTATCATCAGTCATGATTACCTACAAGGGACAATAGCGAGAAATATAATTAAAATCAAAACCCTAACCATCAAAAACACCATTACTGAAGAAATACGAGAACTCGAAAACTGAGGCAACCGCATCTCGAGTTTAGCCATGGAGAACATGGGCAAGTATATATACTGACGTAAATAAAATGGTCCCCATCGCTAACCTCAGAAACATTGAGGGAGAAATAAATATCCATAAAATCAGTATTTACAGAAACAGAAACCCATATACGGTAAATCGGTATTTACCAGAGATTAATGGAGAAGTACAAGAAAAAGAGTGACATCGAACACTGAAGGAGAGTTAAGGAAGTAGTAAAGGTGTACTAGGTAGATGAAGTATCAGACGAAGTAAATAACAACAAGACAAGGAAGAATTTAGGGTTCCTGAAAAGTCTTCCGTAAAAATAGAAGAAAGAGACAACATTAAGGTAGAAGAAGAAGAAGAAGAAGAGAATAAAAATTCTCACGTCTATCCCCCCTCCTGTATTTATTACCAACAAGGAAGAAAAACCTGCCCCATTATCCCAGGGAGGAGTTATTGCAAGGAAGTGGGAAACGTGCCCTAAGAAAAAGGAGAAATTATTGAGGAGAGATGATGAACAGTTTTCTTCAAAATTTTGACTAAACCCGCCAAAAATTAGAAAGAAAAGGGGAAAATTGTAGGTGCATAAATATCTATTAGTACACGTGGCCCTCATCAAAAAAGTAACCCCATCATCCTCCACCAAGTGTCCTTCATAGGTAAGATCCTACGACTCTCCAACCAAGGGCTACCCAAGGATCAACAGCCCGAGAAGCACCCTAGAAGACCCGGGGAGCACTTTACTCCATCCCAAGACAGATTCAAATCGAACGGCTAAGATAAGGACGACTGACAGGGAGGTGACAAGTGCCTGAACAGCTGTCTCACGCATGCTTCATCCCCCAACCACCCGCATTTAACACGTCTAGTACAAGACATGTGTCAAGCTCTCTCTGGACTAAAAGGGAGGTCAAGCGCTGGGGCAACGTTAATCGCGTATAACACTATACACGTGTCGAGCATTCTCTGGAAGGGAAGGTAGACAGAGCTTCGGGGCAGCAGATGACTGTTGAGATGCATCGGGCTGGAACGAAGAATCCAGCGGGATTGGCGTGTAGATCAAGAAGATAAGGATAAGGAAATCATAAAGGCGGGACCCATGAGATCCATCTATAAATACCACATTCCATCTAGAAAGGGAGGTCGACCAAATTAGAGACAGAGAGAGGAAAATTGTGAGGAGAGGTAAGTCTTATTTTTTTATCTTCATAGCTTCGTTCCCCCTACTCAGAGTCATTTGACTTACATTACGCATTTACAGTCTAAAGAACTGCTAGCATAGTCAGGAGGGAGTAAGCCGCAAAACGATTCGACCAAAGCTGACCATTTGCTCCACTTCTAAACTTTTTGTCTCAATTACAAGAGCATAAATACATAAACAAAGGTTTGTTTAAGCTTTATATCCTTGAACACATATGAAAGGGGGGATTAACTGCGACAAGAAGTATATCACCCACTCAATTAGTACTATAATACTATTAGACTATGACTTCGTATTTCCTTAGAATTTTGCTAGTCTTGATGTCCTTTTTGTATATATTCTCCTCCAGGACCTCCACTATGACTTCGTTTTTCCTTAGAATTTTGCTAGTCTTGATGTCCTTTTTGTATATATTCTCCTCCAACTCCAATTGTTAATTCATTAATTTGAAATGATAACATTAATTAATCATGATACGTGCAGATTAGTATACATTTTTGGCAGAGCTGTTTAGCTTTTATATTAGGACAAGATGAAGACATAGGAAGCTGTTAGTTTCACACTGATAATTGGATATGCTAAATGGAAGTAGCTAGGTTAAAACATTGACCCATTTGCTACAAAAGTGTCTCCTCTTTATTAATTTCTGATTAATTAACAAAAAAAAAAAAAAACTTTCTTTTTTTCGATACGAAAGGAGCTTCGTCAAAAGATTAAAATCAAACGGACAAGAGGTCGCATTCGTTCATACAGTATAGCAGGAGATGATTCCAGTCTTTCGACCATATTTACCCTGTAGGCAACACCTTTGCAATCACCCCTAGATCTAAGTTGCTAATCCCCCTTTTTTCTTATCAATCAATTAATAACTAGGGAGGAAAAATTGGAAAAATGTCCCAATACGAAGTGTAATGTTGGAAATCTGCCCAACATTTAAAAATTTGGAAAAATGTCTCATTCCGTCATAAACCCAGTCACATGTGTGAGCCACACACGCAGAAAAAAAAAAGACAAATATATTCTTCAGAATTCAAGGTTAAGGGTTCAAAATTCAAGGTTTAGAGTGCAAGATTTAAGGTTTATGTGGCGATGGTGTCGGTTTTGGTGGTGATTCTGGTGGTGATGGTGGACTTATACATGTGACTTTAATTGGGTTGGATGGCAATGTAAACGGAATGGGATATTTTTCCAACTATTTTTAATATTGAGGCAAATTTCCATCATTGCACCCCATATCGGAGCATTATCCCTAGTAACTATTATCTTCTAAATCAGGAGTGGATCTAGCTAAAAAAATTCAGTATGGGTATGCAATTTATAGCTAGGTGGTACAATTAAACATAAATGTGGTTGGACTTAAGGTTTGGGAGCTAGTTTGGCTGCAACTACACCCCCATGCTTCAAGCTGGCTCCGCTCTTAATCTGAACCGTGCATCTAGAAGAATAGTAAATCCTTTTGCCGTGAAAGTGAGCATTTTGGAGTACTTTACTCAGTAAATTTCCGATTGTTGTCAAAATTTGTTGGGAATATATTTTTAAAACATAAATTTATTCCCAATTAATATTTTTTATTTTAAAGTTAGAATTTAGTCTTTATTAAAAGAAATTATTTTTTGGTATAATTAATTTTACCATTTCATTTTTGTGGGTTTAATGGTGTTAATTACACCATAATAACTTTGAGAGTTTCATATTGTGGAGTTAATGGTGTTAACTACACCATAATAATTTTTTGATTAAATTGTGTTTAAATCTTTTAATATATAAAATCAGATTTTGGTTGGAAAAATAAGAGAGAGAGTTAACTTTTTCTTTATGTTGTGTGTTTTCAAAAGAAATATTTTTTGTGAAAGAAAACAATGTGTGAGCATCAATTGTTTTCTATTAGAGATTCTGAGCAAGAATGAAGTGTAGAAGTTTTACATCCTCTCACCATGCAAGAGTGATTGTGTAAGAGATTGCACTCGGCTGTTTTATCCTGGGGACGACGCGACAACAATGAACTGCTTGCACAGTCTTGGGCAGAGCCGCGAAACGTTTTAAAGAAAGCGACCTAGTCTGCGACTCATCCATAACATTATTTGTTTCGTGTTTGATTTTATTTGTTGTGCAGGCATAATACAACAATTGATTCCAACAATTTTAAGACGTTTTATTATGCCATACGAATCAAAAGAAACGATAGCTGAAACGCGATAAGTATCATTGTTTTATGTCGTTTTATAAAATTATAACTTGTATAAATTTTCTTTAGCGATTGAATATGATGCTTGAGATTTTAGGTTACTTAATACCTAAAATTAATTTTTTGTCTAATATTGATGAACTAGGATTTTAACATGGTTATGATTTTTCTTTATGAAATTTTTAACATAAGAAAATATTGTTGATGATAAACGAATGTTTTTTAACATGTTGTTGAATTTTATGTGCATCTCTTTAACTATAACTAATTGGGTCTATAAATTTTTACTAGATATACTAGACATCATGAGGATCATCCATGTCAAATTTCATATTTTTTGTAGTCTGAAAAGTATTTTTAGAGTATTTTACAAAACTGTATAACGTTGCTGAAAATATCTGACGGGTAGAAATTTAATCCTGATTAATTTCGGTTTTCTGATCTTTGTGTTGATATTTTGGGCTTATATGTAAGATGAAACTTGTAAATCATGAAATTATCTTCAAAAACTATTTTGAAATTTCCTGTTTGGGTTTTTAGTTTGAGAGATGTGGTGATTTCGAAATTATTGTGTATGTATGTCAAAATAGGAGACATGATACTTGAGATTAGAGATTATAGATGTAAGAACTTACATTAAAATTCATGTTTTGATTCTAGTATTTCATACTCTTGTTTTGGTAATGAAAAAAAAAGATTATTATTAGCAATCAAACTAGACCAAACATGTTTGATAAAATGCTTGATAGAGAGTTATAAATATATGATGTTATAACTATAGAACTTTGAATCTTTGTTTGAAATTTAAGAGAAACTTGAAGTACTATAATTGATTTTTAAGTAATTATGTAAGTGCATACCTTACTTATTTTTGGTTTCGAATGCTCACATGTGAATGATTGTGACAGGTGCATGAGAATTCACTTACTTGAGCAAGTTTTTATTTTCCAATGAAATAAAAATTGCGGGTTATTAATCGATGTGTGGAGCAATGGGGTTGCTGATTTCTTTGTTGGTGTGCAAAGAGTCGACAATGGTTTATAACCAATTGAGCTTTAAAAACAATTGAGGTATGTTTGATGAACTATTTGTAGTTATTGTAGTGATCAAATAATGTCATTCTAAATTGAATAAATTAATTGTTCAATCTTAGAATAGATTTTAAGGGAACAAGATGTTGAGAATTATTGTGTATGACAATAATCATATGACTCATATAAGTTTGAAATTTATGAGATAGAATTTGATACGAAACCAAAACCGAAATAATTAGAAACCTAGTCAAAACAAATGTGAATATCAACTCTCACCAAGAAATGAACATAATATTGATTATGAATTTATTTTTTCTATTCTTGCATGGCATTGTAAGGATAGCAAATGTTATTAACAACGCTTTTGAAGCTATGTTAATGTGAATTGTGGATAAGGTGAGAGGTTGGTATATATTGGTGTTTTACACCATGTATGTTTTGATAGGTTATGGTTCAAAAGTTGAACCGAATCGTCTTGAAAGAAAGTGGTGTTGAGATACACTCACATCACTAGGATTTTCGGTATTGGTATGATCTCAAAGTTTACTTTGGGTAGAACAATCTTGTTAAAGATGTTTATACTTCCGAAATGAGAAAAAATGCTAGTTTCTGCCTATCTTGTTATTAACAAGATTGATATTAGAAATTTGTTGAATTTGAACATTGCACTACTACAAATCATAGGTTATGGATAAAATGTTTGAATATAATATTACAATTTTATCAAAACATGAATTGAATTTTGAATATTTGAAATATGTGTTTTTGTCATGCTTTTAAGAAATCAATGAGTTTGTGATGAATATGAGCATGTTATATTTTCTTATAAACTCGGTGAATTTTTTGAATAACATGTATGTAATCTTACCTAACTCATAAAAGCATGTACATTTTCAAATCTTACGCAACTTGCAATGATATTGGATGAAATAAAATATTTGAGAATTTTATAAAGATGCTTCGAGTAACTTGTCTTGATATCAAATATGATCTTTTGAGTAGTGAATTAGGCAATATTGTTTTCACAAAAATTGTTTGAATTTTTATTCACTATATTGTGCAAAACGTTTTGGGTTTAAATCATTGGTTCATTAGTTTTTCACAATTTTTGGAGTCTTTTGATATTGTTTTGAAATTCTTGTTTGAGTCAAAAAATAGTGGGGGTTTCATATCCTATGTTTTAAATTAGAGGAACTAGAAAAATGAAGGTGACAAGTAATTCACTAAGAATGAACCTAGTAAAGCATGTATAGTGAGACTAAATTTTGGTCATGAATATTTTGTTGCTTATAATTTGAAAGATAACTTCTCATAGATAGTAACTTTGTTCTTTAAAAATTTAACCTTTGGATAAATAAATTCGTGAACCTATTATCTTTAGACAAGCAAACATAAAATTGATGACACTTGCATTCATGTCTCTAAATTAACTTACATGCTTGTTTTGTTGATGTTGTTTCTACGATATATGATTTGTTATAGTCATAAGTAGAAATATATACTTTTGTGTAAGTCAAAGATGAGAATATATGTAAACCAAGCATGGAAAACTATGTAGTTTCTACCATAAAAGAAAGAATAGAAGTTATATAATTTATCATTTATATTCTGAAAACAACTTTAAAACAATTTAAAAGAAATAAATTGTTGACTTGATTCATTCGGATGAATTCAGAATTGATGAAAGTGAAATGCACAATACTTTTTGTTTTGTATGCATAGGTGATTTGTTAAATTTTTACTCTAACTTATAGAATGAAAATGAAATTGAGAACATGCTTAGTTTACTATTTGACATGAAAGACTTGAATGAAGATGGTGTATGTTGTTAAAATAAAAAATTTCTTTGGATCTATTTCATTTCAATGAAAATATAATTTTAAAAGAGATAGAAATATATATAGTCTGACTGTAAACTAGTTTTCACTCATTTGGTTTAGTGCTAATGCTTTTGAGATTGTGTGTGATTGCACTAGACATGAGTATGGTAGCTCAGTATGTTTCTTTGCTACGTGATTGACTATATATAAGTATTTTTTGTAGTGGGGATTTATTATATTACCTCCATAGTGGGGGTTTTATCTTCAGATTTACCAATCCTAGTATGGAAAATTGGTAAATTTTTGAGAAGGTTATGAGGTGTTTCAAACACACCTTACACCTAGAAATACACTATCTAAATGGTTACCTCAATCCTTTAAGGATATTACGAAGCTGATTGGACATCCTTTCAGTTGAATACTCTAAGGGATGGAGTGATTCGTTCCTCTATAGTGGATAGAGGAACAGACATATTAATCCAATGTGATAGTACCGCGTCTATTGCAAGAATTGAGAACATAATGACAACTACAAGAGTTGATGTTATGAGAATGGATTATATAGTGTCTGGAAAGATATTTCATTAGTCCTTTGATGAAAGGATTGATAAAAAGATGTGAATACATCTTAGGGATGAGGTTGATGCCCATCGAGATTGAGTCATCTATGATGGATACCCAACCTAGAAATAAGCTCAAAAGGACTAGATGAAGTCCTAAATGATATGGAGATGCGAGAATCATGCTTTTGAAGAATTCATCCCACGACATGACATCCTGAAGTGAGTAAAAGGTTGAGTTTAATTTTAATTTTAAAATTTTAAACTCTTAATGATGTTTATATCTCTATTTAGAGTGGGGTACTTTCAGGAGTGCTCTTGACAAACTCACCTACGTGAATGTGAAAGGTTGGCCGATTTCTATGAGAATATGGGCAGTTCTCTAGATCATTCATTAAAATGGGATGCAAGCGCAGGGCCGTAATGTGCTGGCTTTAGGCTTTACACTAGTATAGTCATGTGTGTTAAGCAATCTTTTTATCTGCTAGAGTTCAAGTCTTATGTTCACTCTACGATATGATTTTAAGAGAGCATATTAACACTACGTAGAGGTTCAAGTCGCGAGACACCTTTGCTTATGCACAACTCTATAGTTCTTGCTCAATGTTTTAAAATTATAAGTGGGGGATTGTTGGGAATATATTTTTAAAACATAAATTTATTCCCAATTAAATTTATTTTTTAAAGTTAGAATTTAGTCTTTATTAAAAGAAATTAATTTTTGGTATAATTAATTTGACCGTTTCATTTTTGTGGTTTTAATGGTGTTAACTACACCATTATAACTTTGAGAGTTTCATATTGTGGATTTAATGGTGTTAACTACACCATAATAATTTTTTGATTAAATTGTGTTTAAAATTTTTAATATAAAATCAGATTTTGGTTGGAAAAATAAGAGAGAGAGTTAAGTTTTTCTTTATGTTGTGTGTTTTCAAAAGAAATACTTTTTGTGAAAGAAAACAATGTGTGAGCATCATTTGTTTTCTATTAGAGATTTTGAGAAAGAATGAAGTGTAGAAGTTTCACACCCTCTCACCGTGCAAGAGTGATTGTGTAAGAGATTGAACTCGGCTGTTTTATCCTGGGGACGACGCGACAACGATGAATTGCTTGCACAATCTTGGGCAGAGCTGCGAAACGTCTTAAAGAAAGCGACCTAGTCCGCGACTCAGCCATAACATTATTTGTTTCGTGTTTGATTTTATTTGTTGTGCAGGCATAATCCGGCAATTGATTCCAACAAAATGTAATTAATTATACAAGTAATGAGCACGTGCGATGCACATCGGCAACATTAATTTTTTATTCCATTTCTGAAATGTGGTACCTTTATTTTCCTGACGAGATTGGGGTATACCTAGATTAATTGGGGTATACCCATATTAATTGGGGTATACCCATTTTATTCCTATCCAAACTAGTGTGCTAAGGGGCGTCTATAATGTGTTGAAAGACCAAATTGCCCATTCTAAAAAACCATTCCGACCAAAACATATTTAAAAAAAATGAAAATCTTTCTTCTACACTCTAACTATACATGTGAAATCAAATAAAAAATAAAATAAAAAACGAAGAATCAAAACGAACCAAAAGTCAGCAGGGTATTTTTTATCGACCTTGCCGATCAATAGTCGGTAGGGTATAACGTTGAATACCATGCCGACTTTTCATCTCTGAAATTAGCAGTTACAGGGTCGGCAAGATATCCATCTCTATACCTTGTCGACTATATTTTAGTCGGCAGGTTATGAAATTAATACCTTGCCTACTAATCATGCATTTGTAACACCTGCTATGTATGTCAAAAATCATATAGTCGGCAAGGTATTTTTTGCCGACCCTGCCGACTATAAGGTAGCCGGCAAGATAAAAAATCAATAAGATGCCGACTAGAGAAACATTTACAACAGTCTCTAGCGTGTCAAAATAATAAAGTCGACATCTTCTTCATTCACCGACCTTGCCGGCCGGATATGGTCGGCATGTTATTCATCCGTAGACCTTGCCGGCCAGATATAGTTGGCATGGTCTTTGTTCGTCGACCCTGCCGACTTTTCATAGTTTCATAACTAAAAGTGCAATTTCTTCTTTAATTTTGAGTATGATTTCACACATCAGTTTTGCAATCCCCTTTTTAGAAGTGTTTGGGTAGTATGTTTTCATTTCCGTTGCAAAAAAAATTCTCAAAACTAATTTTTTTCATCAAAAATCTTCCCACATGAGTTCAATCAAAAACAAAATTTGATTACTTAAATTCATAAGTTTTAATCTACTTAATTAACCTAATCAAAAAATTTAGTGTTAATTAAATAAGGGTACATTAGCTATTTTGAAAATATTTGGTTAAGGGGCCTTTTTTCTTACTTCAAAATGACCTTATTTCGTCTCACTTGGTAAACCCCAATTAATTTGGGTATACCCCAATTTTTACTTATAAATTTAGCCTAATATTAGGTAAAAATGGAAAGAAAAAAATATATTAAAGTATCACTTTTAATGAAACGAAGGTAATCTTTCGTATCAAAACTAAAATCTATAGATTTTTCTAAGTAATTTTATGAGCATTATACAAGCGACATATAAAAAATACATAAACTCTTTCAATTAATTATAGCTATTTTTTCGGAGAAATATAAATACATTAAAAAGTAAAAATTTGATATGGTTGTTTATACTCGTTGCGTAGGTGATTGAAAGAGCTTTCCAAATATATAAAATTTACAAAAATCCGACATACCATTTGAAAAATACGAAGTTTTAAAATATTTATATTTATTTTTATAAAAATTGCATTTCTGTAAATAAGCTAATCAAAAAGGGTTTGCCATTCAAAAAGGGCTTGCGGCGCAGCTTGTTGCTCGCTTGCCTTCTATGTAATAACTCATGAATCTGTTTCAATGTTTATTAAATTTCATATATTATTATTTTTAAGTCCCTATTCCGTTAAACATTTCAGTCCTTATTTATATTTCTTAACTAAACAGTCCCTACTTTGTTTAGCATTTTAGTCCCTAATCCGTTTGGTTAACCATTTTTCTAGTGGTAAACCAAAAAAAGAATAAAGAGTTCAATTATGCTTGCTTGCATTAAAGAAGGAGGATGTTCAAAAAAAAAAAAAACACGTCGTCATGCATTACGTCGTCTGCCAAGGAAGTTGCTCGTCATGCATTATGGTTATGTCGTCTACTTTCTTTCCTCAGTAATTAGCTCTCTAGGTAGGGTCTATAAATATGTATGTAGAATGTTGGGTTTCTTGCGTACGCGAAAGAGAACAGTTGGAACAATTTAGTAGGTAGAGCACGGAAAACACAGATCAGTCAACTAGTATACTAGAAATGGAAAATTGGACACACGTCGATCGATGACTCTCCAGTTCCTAATTTGACTTAACAATGTGAAATTGGGAATCATATCAGATTCTTCAAAATTTCAAACAACAGAAAGAAGAAGAAGAAAAGCGAAAAGAAAAAGAACAAGAAGAGAGAGATCAAAATGTAAGTTCGTGTCAAAATTGTCTGTTGCTGGCGATGGTCAAGATTTGGTCTAGCATAATAATTTTATAGATCTTTGAAGACGGTCTTTTGAACAACAACTCCCATGCAACTATGTCTAGCAATATGGGTCAAGTTCATATTTTGCATGCATAATTAGCAGTCGGTCATTTTAAAACTTAGTTCACAGAAATATTAGAAAAAAAAAAGGCTCTAGTCCAATGGATTTAGCGGCTTTTCATCTGTGCAATACATTCAAGCTTGGTGATCAAACTAAGGCTTTTCCTTTTGGATTATTCTTTTCGTGGATGACTTTGGGTTCATCATGAGTTATGTTGGAAATTTGACAATAAAACAGGGTGAAGAAAAGAATGTTGTATTAGGGTTCAAGGTTCTAATGAAAAATTCTTTTCGACAATAATTCGACCCTTTCCCAATTGAATTGGCGAGTACGAACAGGTCAATGAATATTGCCGTCAGGATACTTGAAGCCCCACAGCAGTGTTGGATTCAAAGCTTATACGACCTTGATCCAACCAAGAATACACTGGTTTTGTTTCTGATGATGCTTGTAAGAAAGAAAACAGAGAGAGTTGAGATGTATTTTGAATGAAAAACAAGTCTCCTATTTAAAGAGGAAATCACACCCTTTGGAGATGACTCTTCATCTCTACAGCCATCTTTTCAGAGTGAACAGGCGCGTCCCTTCCTTCAATGCGTTTTTTGGTGAAACGAAATTTTTTTTTCAGTTATTCTAACTGACAATAGAAACCCTAGAATAGAAAATTTTCAACAAATTATAGCGCAAAAGAAGTTATATTCTTGTTCTTCTGCTAATATTTAGTATTGATTACCCTAAAAGCTTGCAAGTGGAAGTGATCGACACCGAGCAAAGGGGACAAGGGGTATTTCATTATGAACATTTTTAACCTAGTTTTTTTTTGAAGTGAAAAGGGTATATATTAAGAAAAAAGAGGTAGAAAATATTTACAGAGTAGTGTATAGATTCCTAAACCCAAAAAGACTAATACAAGATATCTATCTCATCTGCATAATCTCATCCCACTGAAACAGAATTTGGTTCATAGATACACCATTAAAAACTTCTTCTTTCGAACTCCATAAGAAAATATCTAGCTTAACCGCATACTCCAACTCAACCTTAGTTCTCATTCTTCCGGCATGAACTCTGCGATTTCTTTCCAACCACAGTTCCCAGCAAATTGCAAAAGTAATTAGGTGCCAAACCCTTCTTAATCTCTTTGGAAGGCTATTCATACCCTAGCTTTGCATCAGACTCCTTAAGTCTTCATTGAAGACCCATGTCACCTTCAAAGAATTTAGAAAAGTATCCCACAACCCCTTTGCCCAGCTACAATGCAAGAAAAGATGGTCTTGAGTTTCTACGTTTAAATTGCAAAATACACATTTCAATGAATTGACCGTTACCCTCCTTTGCCTCAACATGTCTCTAGTCGGAATCGAAACTTGCATAGCAGCCCACATTAGGAACGTCGCTTTAGGTGGAACACAATTGCGTGTCATTGTCTTCTCATACATCCAATTTTCTTCCACATCATCCAGCTTGTTATAAAGAGCCTTAGCTGTACACAAGCCATCAATAACATCTTCCTCATCTGTAGACAGCCCAATGTTCCTCAAGTCGTGTTTGATCTCAAGAAGATCAATGTTTTCAGCTGGGTCTAAGGCTCTTGAGAAATTGAAATTCCAAGAGTTTTCTTTCATCTGGGACACTGTGTTGAACTTCTGCCTGCTTATTTTATATAATCTTGGATATTTATCCTTTAGAGCCCCTTTATAAGACCACCAGTCATGCCAAAATCTCGCACTTCTTCCATTATTCACACCGATGTTAACAGCTTCATAGAAATCTTTGTTTGCTTTAAGAATATCGAACCACATACTTCTTTTTGTTGCTTCTCTAGTATGTATAGGAACCATGCATACCCCATCAGCATTAGTTTTCTCACACATGATTTGTCTCCACATCGCCCTTTTCTCCACCGCATATCTCCCATGCCACTTTGCCAGTAAAGATCTGTTAAGCTGTCTTAGGTTTCTTATTCCTAACCCTCCCTTCCTCCTTGATTTACATATTTTTTCCCATGAGACCCAACTCATCTTCCTCTTGTCATCATCTTCCCCCCAAAGAAATCTTCTCATTATAGTATTCAGCTTCTTCTCCACTGACACCGGAAGATAAAAAACAGATAGGAAGTAGATTGCTATGCTCTGCAGAGAACTTTTTATTAAAGTTACCCTTCCTGCCTTGTTAAGGAATTTTCTTTTCCATGGTGCCAATTTATTTTTCATCCTCTGAATTACCACCTCCCAAATTGCGACGTTTCTCTTATTAGCACCAATTGGTACTCCCAAATACGTAATGGGGAGATCATCCAACCTACACCCCAATTCCATAGCTAGCTCTTGCACCACACCATCTGCACCTATGCTCGTCATGGAGCTCTTCTCCAGATTCATCTTTAAACCAGTTAACAGTTCAAATAACACCAAGATAATTAGAAGTCTTCTTACCTCCAGTTTCGAAGCATTTAGCAAAATGATTGTATCATCCGCAAACTGCAGGTGAGAAATCACAGTTCCACCCTGTGCTACTTGGAAACCACCAATTTTGTTATCTTTCACCGCATCTGTTAGGAGCATGGAAAGAACTTCTACCACCAAAAGAAATAGAAAAGGTGACAATGGGTCACCTTGTCTAATCCCTTGAGATGGCTTAATAATATTTGTTGTTGCCCCATTCACCAGGATTGAGAATTGCGCTTCTGTGACGCACCAACGAATCCAATTAATCCACTTCTCTCCAAAGCCGTTCTTCCTTAGAATAGTAAATAGAGAAGGCCAATTGACCTTGTCAAATGATTTTTCCATATCTAATTTACAAAGAATTCCTGGCTTCTTTTTTCGTAATCTACTATCAATGTATTCGTTAGCTATCAAGATGCCATCCAAGATTTGTTTATTCTTCATGAATGCTCCCTGAGCATTGGAAATTAGTTGAGGCATCACCCACTTCAATCTTTCCGCCAGCATCTTGGAGATAATTTTATAGAAGCTGCTAATCAAGCTCAAGGGTCTGAAATCCTTTACTGTAAATTTGAATCTTTTTTTCGGTATCAACTTCAAGAAGGCCATATTCAGTCTCCAATCTAGTTTTTCTTTTCCATGGAATTCATTAATTGCAGCTTTGACGTCATGTTTAAGAAAACTCCAACAAATTTTGTAAAACTCTAGATTATAGCCGTCTGGCCCCGGTGCTTTGTTTGCGCCACAATTCTTAATAGATTCAAAAATTTCATCCTCCTCAAACGGTCTCTCCAACCAAGTCTGCATACCTTCTTCAATTTTCTTGAAGTTCAAATTTTCAAAAGAAGGGGTTACTGTAGTAGTAGGAGTAAACAAGTTTGTATAATAATTATGTATCTCTTCCTTAATTACCTCCTGATTAAACACATCTCTCCCTGCCACCTCTAACTTCGTAATGCAGTTCCTTCTTTTCTTCGCATTTGCCATTTTGTGGAAGAATTTCGTATTTTTATCACCTTCTTTGAAACCATTCACCTTTGCTCGCTGATGTGCCATTCTCGCTCTTGTTACCTTCACTGTGTTCAAATTCAAAAGCCAAGTAGCCCTTTCTTCTATCTGAGAAGCAATTAGACTATTAGATTCTTCAGCCAAGTTCAGAGTCTTAATCTTCCCCGTTAATTCATCTTCTTGTTTTCGCACATTCCCGAAAGTGTCTGTGCTCCACTTTTTGATAAAAAATTTCAAGTTTTGAAGTTTTCTAAACAAAATGTAATCTGGAGTCCCCCGAAAAACCATATTCTTCCACCAAATTTCCACAAGTTTGGCGAAATCTGGATGCTTTAACCAGTGATTCTCTATTTTGAAACTTGGTCTGACTTTTACCGGAGAGAATAATTCCAAAATAATACCATTATGATCAGATAACGTTCTTACCAGAGCTGTTTGAGTTCTTGTGAAAATTTGGCATCAAAAGAAGTACAAACCATGAATCTATCCAGCCTGCAAAGCAAGGGATCATCATGTTTATTGCTCCACGTATAAGCTCCTCCATTTAAGGGGAGGTCCACCATCTCTTGCTCCATGATGAAATCATTCAGGAAACTCATGTTTCTTGTATCTCCTCCACTTCTATTTCTTTCAGCATCGCTCCTGACCACATTTAGATCCCCGAAAAAACACCAAGCCTCGTCCGACCATTGTCTTATCTCTGCTGCGTCTCTCCAAAAAGCTTCTCTTTCGTTATAATCGCACGGTGAGTAAGCATTCGTAAGAATAAACTTGAAACCCGTATCCCTGAATCTTAAGAGGCATGAAATTGAGTTCACACCCATCCTCTTATCAAGAAATTCCAAAGAGGAGTTATCCCAAATAGATAACAGTCCTACGCTGTTCCCATTCCTTCCTTGTGAAGGTAAATACTCCCACTCAAAGTCTGCATCATACCACAGCTGCCGAACAAACCAGCTAGAAATACTTTGCAGCTTTGTTTCTTGAATACCACATGCCAAACATTTGTGAAGAAAGATTAAGTCTCTCAATGCAATCTGTTTATTGTATGCATTCAACCCCCTTAAGTTCCAGTTGATTATTTTAGACCCCATCAGCAACGCCGTCTTCCCTTGAGTTCACCTCTTCCGAATCGTCTCCATTCTCCTGAGTGTCACTTGAGAAAGTTGTGTCACAACTATCTTGAACCTTTTTTCCTTCTGCCAATGCTTTGTATCTGTCCCTATATTTGAACAGAATTTCTTCGATAACCTCCTTAGCCCTCTTCTCATCTTTATTCTCAATACCACCGAGATTGCAACATAACTCAAATACCAACTTAGAGGTGGAGAATATTACCTCATTTGAGTCAATGTCAATTTCTTGTAAGTTTCCCAGATTTATTACTATCTGATCCTCCATAACATTAAAAAGATCTTTTGGATTAGTAATTTGCAATGGCGCAGTGAGCTGTGCCACCATATCATTATCAGTAGCCGCTTCTTCCAACATTGGATTTTCATGCACCACCATTTGCAGGTCGTCAGGACTACCTGAGGAAGAAACCTGATTGTTTACATAATCCAACATTTTTAACCTAGTTGATTTAAGGTGGTAACGATCTTTATTGTTTAATGAATTGACCATTTTTAAAGGCGGTCCTCTATTTATTTTATTTTTTTGGAGTGTTTTTCCGTTTTTGGTGAGTTATATAGACTCATATGGCTTTAAGTTAAGGGCTGCTAACTGACTTTACGTATAGCTGGTGAGACATTTTCACGAGAAATCATGCATGACTCTGGTTGATGGGCTAACAAAATAGTTTCCCCCATGATCCGATGATAGGTTGCAGCCTGCATGTATGGTGAGCTTCAGGTTCGGTAGAAATGATGTGGGTGGACTTTGGATATCCAGACATTGCTACTCTAACATGACTCTGCTGGAAAAAAAGACTTCCAAGAAACCTAAATCATCACTTGGTAATTTGGACTGGTTGCAATCAATGCAATGCCATGAAAAATCCTAGTTATGAAGTTTAGGATAACCAACGGATTCGTTAAGCTTTCACTTCATGTTAAACTATGCATCATGGAGGTTGAATCCACCATTTGCTTATTCATGCAAATGGGGTAGAAGAGGAGCATTAAAAAAAAAAAAAAAACAGTAGAAAAAAAACGCTAGAAGGAGGGGTCGAACCTCCGACCTTGTGGTTAACAGCCACACGCTCTAACCAACTGAGCTATTCCAGCTTTGTTTCTTCACAGTGATTTCACAACTTTGATATACGCTTTGTAACCACATTCCACTGCCTCCTCCACGGCTCCACCCATCAAACACTCCCAAGTCTGCCACAGCCTACAAGTGTTACCAAATTCGACTGTTAGATTTGGTAAACTTTGAGGGATAGAAGGTTAGATTTTTACTTGGTCCTGGTATCCCCGTGTGGAATTCAGTAACACACTGCACCAAACCATGTTAAACTCACACTTCGGTTGGATGGGCAATTTAGTTTGTCACCAAAGTGAATGCCATCTGCGTAATCGGAGCACATCACAGTGTGTGTTTTGTTTTCTCTTTTATAATTCTGAATTTAGTATTTTTTTTTCTAAAGTTTTATAGTGAATACTATTTGACGCATTTAAAATGTTAAATAGAGTTCTGAGTAGAGGTGTAAATTGGGATGTGCCAGCACGAGCACATTCCAGCACATCACGCTAAAATTTGAGCACAGCATAGCACATCACGTGACTTAGCCCAGCACGGCACAACACGTTAGTTAAATGTGACGTGCTGGGTTTGACTAATTGGCACAGTAGCATAGCACATCACGCGACACGGATAAGCACGTGGCCCATCACAACACGTTAAGAGAGCACGTCATAACATGTAAAAATACACCATATAAAAAGGCATAATACATCATATTTTTTGTATATTTCACAAAAAAGTCACTATTCTAGCTAGTTTTTAACATTTTATGTTGACTTATTTATAACAACACATATAATACCTTAATATTTGGAAAATATATTTCAATATCGTTGTTTTAATGTCGTCACCTATATTTAACTAGAACATTAATTTACATAACAATAATCAAATTTTATATTTGATATTCTATTTCTTTTTATTAAATAAACTTGTTAATTTTACTTGAAATAATTTCAAATGATATGTTGTCTAATTAAATTCTTGTGATAATGTCCGACTTAATGTATACATTAAGTGATTTCAAATTGTTTATAGCACGTGTGCCAACACGGCACAACACGACACGTTTATTCGTGTGTTGTGCTTGTGGGCTGTGTTGTGCCTAGATTTTGACTAGTAAAGCACAACACAACACGTTTAAATCGTTGGCACAACACAGCATGGCACATGGCACGTGAAGCATGCGACTTCGTGTGCCGGGCCTGCATGTTTTACACCTCTAGTTCTGAGATCACTTGAAATTTTGCAAGCTGCATAAATAAAATATGCATGATTAAACCCACTGTTACCCCCACTCTGGGTTGCACGGATGCTCCGTTTTTGGATTCGTGTCCGCGTCCGACTCGCGTCGGACGCAGGACGCACGTTTGACGCTGACACGACGCATGTCCGACACACCAACATGCGCGTCCCGCGCGCGTCTTGTTTGGACGCACCGATGACTCGGGTTTTCCATTTTTATTTAAACTTCTTCCTTTATTTTTACTATTATTTACTAAATGAAGAAAGACAAACATTCAGATCAATCATTTAAGTCTTTATTAGGGTTTTGTAATTAGAAATACATCACATATACTCTTGGTTGGGCATGTGTTATTCTAAGAATGCAATTTGATTGTGCCATGTGTTTTATAGTGTATAAACAAACGATCTTTCCTTTTATTTTGAAATTTATACACATGTAACATTATTTTCTAATTTTTAGGATCGAAACACTTGACTTTGTTGTATAAATACATAATTTTATATATAAATAAAATATGTATATAGTGTCCGCGTCCTAGTTTTTTGAGAGTTTTGTAGTGTCCGTGTCCGCGTCGTGTCGTGTCCGTGTCGTGTCCGTGTCTACTCGTCCGCATCTGTGCAACCCAGCCCCACTCTAGAAGAAGTACAAAATTAAAATCAGTGAAAGATACCAGTGAACGATACCAGTAGAGAACTATATAGCAGTAGCACGTACGGGAGGAATTTACTGTTGAGACTATTAGTCCCACATTGTATGGGTTTCTAAGATCCTGCGGTTTATAATCCAATGGGCCTCTCCACTCATTGCCAATTGGTTTTGAGTTGGATGCCCGTATTCTAACATGGTATCAGAGCAGGCTATTTGCGATGAGTCATTGACCAAGTCTTTGCTCCGCGTCACCCGATTTAATTGTCCACGTGTTAGACCCAACGAGGCTACACGTGAGGGGGCGTGTTGAGACTATTAGTCCCATATTGTATGGGTTTCTAAGATCCTGCGGTTTATAATCCTATGAGCCTCTCCACTCATTGCCAATTGATTTTGAGTTGGATGGCCGTATTCTAACATTTACATTCTCACCAATAACGTGGGACGGTTAATGGGGGAAATACGTGAGACAACCAAATTGACTAACCAGGCTAATTTGATTGCACGTGTACAATGCCTACTTTGAATGCTTGTCTTGTTTCAATTAATGTCCTGATGATTTTTGTAATTTTGTCAGAACCGAAACGTACGAGGAAAATAATTCATGTTGTCTCAATTTATGTGGCATGACATGTTGGACTGCTTTTCAACGGCTGCGTTAGACTCCCTATTGAGATCAAGGAGAAAGCCAGCTAAGCGCACCTGCTCCCACTTACGTACCGGTTTTTTCCACGGTTCTTTTCACTTAATCGTTTTCGTTTTTAAAATGGATGTTTACTAACTTCCATTTAAATTTCTTTGCTTTGCGAATGATGTAGACTAGCTAAATAACACAAACACATTAAATGAGCGCCCTTCATGTACAAGCTAGGTATGGTGACCTTCAACTTTTGGCAGTCTAATTAATTGACAAATGGTGCGCAGGGGCGGAGCCAGAAATCAAGAATTGGGTGGACACCTTATCAATTTATGCATGTTTAAGGGGGTGCAAAAGGGTTAAAATGACCAAAAATTGGATAAACTAGCTTAAATTAGGCTTGGGAGCTCACATTTGAGGGGGGCAAGTGCACACCTACCTCTCCATGTGGCTTCGCCCCTGATGGTGCGTGTGTGGACTTTGGAAATGCGACATTCCTGCTGCCGAACATGAATCTCTGGTAAACTTTATATGGTTGCAATCCTTGTAGGATCCTAGCTATGCAGTTTAGTATAAAGTTGATTGAAATAGGATTAGGTGCAAGATTAGTTATGTAACTTAGATTATCAGTTTTCACTCTCTGTGAAACTCTGCATGATCGAGCTTAAATTTATTGACCATTTGTTCATTCATCGTACCTACTTCATCAGTGAAGTATGGGCTGCTCCCAGTTACATTTTTCCATTAATGGGAGGCAAACATTGTGAGTAGAGCAATGAACTATGGCAAAATTAATGGGAGGCAAACATTGTGAGTAGAGCAATGAACTATGCTAGGAATTTTCCAGCTTTTATATACGAACATACCCAAAAAAAAACGCTAGAAGGAGGGGTCGAACCTCCGACCTTGTGGTTAACAGCCACACGCTCTAACCAACTGAGCTATTCCAGCTTTTTGGTTTTCCTTTTCCGTATGTATTATAAAGATATTTATCCCATTCAGTTAACTTCCATGAGTGACGTTTTGGATTAGGAGTAATCTTGTGATTCGTGAGTCTCGTGACCCTAGTTGGCAATTCAAAAACGTTCGGAACGGTCAAGGTACGAGTATTATTCATTTTGGATGATTATAAATCTGGTCAACTGTTCGTGATTCGTGCATAATTCGAAACGGATACGTACGTTTATAGTTGGTTTTAGGAATATAAATTCGGTATATAATAACCTGTAAAAGATTATTCTTTAACATAATCTCTCCTTAGGTACTATGATATTATGATTTTAAGTAACTATACATATGATATATGCAATATAATCTGCAAATAACATGTACGTAGGTGGTGTATGCTAAGATTAGCTAGTATATGTAAGATTTTAAAAGTGATATAATCTGCAAATAACATGTACGTTGGTTGTGTAGGTTAAGAATGGTATATGTAAGATTTTAAAAATAAAAAAAATTAGTGATGATATGGCAAAGTATTATACGAACAACGAGGTTCAGTAATTCTTAAATACGCATATAATTCATTTTAGACTGGAAACTCACAAATCTTAATCAGGGTTCCAAAAGTACAGACGCATGAATATAATTGGTGACCTTACTAACTAGGCTTGTGACTACTAGGATAGTGTTTGGACTTTGGATACAAGAGTTAATTTTCGACTTAATTAACCTGGCTTGATTGGGGTATACCTAATGAGACAAAACACAGGTCATTTGGAAGTAAAACAGGCTACCCCTTAACCATGTATTTTCAAAATTGCTAATATACCCTTGTTTAATTAACACTAAGAATTCTGATTATGTTAATTAATTGAGTTTAGATGAATTAACTAAGTAGATTAAAACTTCTGAATTTAAGTTATGAAATTTTGTTTTTGATTGAACTCATGTGGGAAGATTTTTGATGAATTTTTTTTTTGAGAAAATTGTTTGCAACGGAAATGAAAAAGGGGACTGCAAAGCTGATGTACGAAATCATACTCAAAATTATAGAAGAAATCGACACTTTCAGTTTTTAAACTATGAAAAGTCGGCAGGGTCAACGAATGAAGAAGATGCTGACTAACTTTGGATGGCAAGGTGGACGAATGAAGATGATGCCGACTAACTTTGAGAGGCATCATTGTTTCCAAATAACAATGCCGATTTTTTTATTTTTGACACACATGAGACTGTTCTAAATGCTTCACTAGTCGGCAAGGTCGATAACTACAATCAATGTCGACTAAACAACAGTCGGTATGGTTGTATTCGAATACCATGCCGGCTTATAACAAAATGGAACACAGAAAACACAAATGATTTTCCAAATAATTAGTCGGCAGGGTCTATAATCCATACAGTGCCGACTAATATACAGTCGGCTGGGTGGTATTCAAATACCATGCCGACCTTATAACTTTATGGACTCAAGAACAAAAACATTTTCAAAGCATTAGTCGGCAGGGTAAAAATTTAAAATCCAACGACTGTTAAAAACATATTTAGTCGGCATGGTATTAAGGTTGAATACATTGTCGACCCTGTAAAAAGCAGTTACAAATATTAACAGTCGGCATGATATTCAACCTAAGATCTTGCCGACTCACCCTAAATATGAAAAGTCGGCAGGGTCGTGAATCAGAAACCCTGCCGGCTAAATAACTGCAGATTCAAAAATTCGATTTTTCTACCATAAATTGACATGTAAACATCAAATTGAAGTATTAGATAGAGTTTTAAAGAATTAATCAACAATAAAAAATTCTAAGCGACGATTTTTTATCATTTAAAAAGATAAAATATAGAAAGGAAGAAAGGAATTGATCATTAGATTGATGAAGAAGTAGGAAAAGAATATGGTTTGGATCTAAAACCAAAAGAAATAGTTTTGGTTATCATTGTTATAAAAATGTACGAGGTTTGTGTCCATGATAGCCAGTGCTATCAGACGGATGACGTTGAATGGGGGCCATCATCCGAAGGTCGGGATGCTGATGATTGAGTCTTTGCATGGAAGGCTGAGAAGGACTAACTGGATGGTACACAGAAACCAAATTGAAATAACTCCAATGTTTACCATAAAAAAAGGCAATGTTTAGCATATAAAGAAGGACTCCTGACAAACACTTTGTTGCAATATAATAAAGAAAATCACGAGTTCTATCACTTAATCTGAACCTTCCTCCGTTTATAGATTTTTGCTTAACGCAAATTACTAGACATTAGCAGGTATGTCGCCCAATCATGACTATCTCAACCTTAACAGTAAAGGGTCGACAGCTCAAACGAAACGTCGGGTGAGAGAAAAAAACTGTGAGAGCAATAAACATTGCTAGCAGCAAACCCGTTCAAACATTACCAAGGTATGCTCCCTTTCTTTTCTTTAAGTTTACGTGATTAGATTTGATGTTTAAGTTTTCATCAAATTCCTTTTGTTTACCATAAATCATTCTCTGGAAAATAGACTAAACAAACATTAATAAGAAACTTTGCGATTTTTTAATGGTTGTGGTTGAAGTGTTTGGTGAATAGGCTTAAGGAGTTTTGGGTTTCTTATTGATTTTTTACTTATGTCTGCTACCCAATTCAAGTCATAGTAAAAGTGGATACACCATTCTTTCATAAATACAATTCAGGTATTTATTAAATTCCAGCACAGTTTTTAGTTAATTGAAATAAACAACAATAATTGGGTTTTTTTTCCGATTGATACATGATAGGCAACTGATTTGGGATTTTATGGTTGCCAATATGCTTTTGCTTGACCTCATATAGGCTACGGAATAAGTGACCACATAAACTTTAAGATTTTTGAATTGTTGAGGTTGAAGTGTTTGGTGAATAGCCTGAAAGAGTTTTGGGTTTCTTATTGATTTTGTCGGATGTGTATATTTTATGAGCAGTGATCGGTGTTTAATTTTAGAAACATGTGTGAGAGTAATGTTATGAGATTAACTTTCAGAAACAGTAGTAATTGGTTTTTTTTCGATTGATAATAGGAAAGTGGTTTGGGATTTTATGGTTGCCAATTTGTTTTTGCTTGACCACATATAGGCTGCGGAATAAGTGACCACAGGTTAGATCTTAGTTTGATACATGCTCTTGGCGTGTAAAAATAAGTAATTAAAAAATCATACATGGATTATGCCCCTACATTTTTTCCTAATAGGAAACTTACCCTTGCTGATGCTGACATGCACTCTGCAATAATAAATCCGATTGCGCATAATGCTCCATGATGATTCTCAAAACTGGCCAGGTTCCATAAGTTTTAAGATTAGAGGAACCTAGAAAAAGTAGTACAAACTCGAGTTGTTTAAGTTTGAAATAAGTGAGTAATTCAGTTTCCTATATTGTGTAGATAAAAAAAAAAGGGAATCTTAAGAAAAACAACTCTAATAGAATACATCCAGGGTTGGCAAAAGATAATAAATTCATTATTCTTAATTCGTAAATAGAAATCAACGCCATCCCTAATATCACCAGGAAACTTTGATTCAATCACGTGACTAGCATAATTGTTATCCCGAATTGGTATGTTGGGATTTTTCCTAATTCTTTTATTAGTAATCAAATTGGAACGTTTCTAATAAGACCTTGCATACTTATTTATTTGCCAGCGATCCATATCGGAAGCACAAAAAGCACGTTAGGAGAAGATACGTCAGGAAAAAGGAATATGGCATGAATTAACCATGAGGGCTAAAGTATGATTATATGGCTTAATTATAAACATGTCTTAAATGATTTCCAATAATTTATGATATGTTTGATTGGTGTCCGAATTGTCAAGGATCCCGTTCAACTGCTCAGAAAGCACGCCAAAGAAGGGTAGCCAAACAGCAACAAGAGGATAAGGATGATAACCAGGTGATTTATTTACACAAAATACTAAAAAAATACCTTATATACATCATATATGTACCATATGTTTTCGGATCTACACATCAATATACACCATATATTGTACTGTCTATATCATTTAGCCTATTAAGAAGCATACCTAATGTAGTATCATTGAGTTTGATGGAGAGAATTGATCCAACGAACCACCACTAATAGGCAAGGCAAATTGTCACCAAATTTTTGTGAAAGTAAATTTCATATCAATTGACTGGCTACGGCTTGACAGGAAGTGACGAAAGTATGTTAAAGTGCTTCTACTGTTTTTATTCTCTTTTGTTTTCTATTTAGTTATAGCAAACATGAATGTCCATAGAATGGATTGCAAAGAATCTACAATGTTAATGCATTAACCAATGCTTCGATGGTATCTATATCTGCCATGTCACAATTAAGATAATAATTTTTTCATAGAATTGAGACTGTAATCATTCATATGTTAGATTAGAAGAAATTTTCATAGTACCTTGATGATAGAAAGGTTCAGTTATATAATTCATGTGTAAGTTAGTCCACCTTGCCTAGATTAAAACACATTAAAGTAGGTTACTTGGTTGAGCATGCTTTGAGAAGAACCACTTTTAAACAAAGTGAATTCGGTGAAATTTCATAACATGCTTTGTGGGCTTAGTTAACATGATATTTCAATGATTGAGTTTTTAAAAGAAACACAACATATCGTTTCATCACATGGATCCTTCACTCTAGCTTTGTTGCTTTCATTTTAATCTTCTGAGGTTTTGATATTAGTACTATCCAAGGTAACAATCCATTCGTGCAGTTCTTATGATTAATATTCACTACCTACGAAAAGAATCATAGCCATATCCCCACAGTTTATAGGAATCAAAAAAAGTAAAAGAACATGCATTAATCTGCTGAGCTTTTTGATTGATATGATAAGTACCTCAACATGCAACATACTATTAGGATCGTAAGGATTTTTTATAAACTCGAGATCCTCCGGTGTTAAATTTGTGGGAAACTAATATATCAATGCATGGCCATATACCCACAGTTTCAAATGGTGTTTATGATTTCAAATGGTATCTAAAAGTGTTTCGTCTGATGGAGTTTTTGCTTGGACAGCTGTAAAAATTCCGGCAATGATAAAAGATGGGTTTGTGGGTGAAATAAATTTGGGGTGGATGTATTCTCAACGGTTTCCTGATTTTGGTCCGCTTCCCGTGATATTAAGGTTTCCTAACGCTACTATTACCACTACTACAACGTCTTCTTCTTAACCTAATTCTTACCTAGAAGGTTCAGCAACAGTTTCTTTCAAGATATAAGGTACGATTACGAGCTTCGGTGAATTGGTTAGCATCTTCAATCCTATATTAACTTTGAATTTAAATTTACCTAGCAGGTTCAAAGAATTGATAAGAAACTCTTCCAATTATTATGATTTAAACCCTAGCTTTATAATATAGTTTTGGTTTTAGTTATCGATTTGTTTAATTTAATTTCGTTAGTAATTACAAACAATAATTTAGATAAATTTGTTTCCTCATAAAGGTTGAATTATCGATTATGTCTAACGCAGTATTTTAAGATTCGAGAATGATGAAGATCACAGATTGGTATTGAATTGTAACAGAGTGAGTCCATCATCGTCATTATCATCATCGACAACGTAAATTTTCTCTAAATTGGTGTAGTATTTCTTTCAAAGGTAATTCCAATCTGGGTTTTTGGTTTAGGGTTTATTGCACTATTTTTATTTCTCATACAATATAAGATACATATATCGTTATGTTTGACAGTATTGTTATTGTTATTTCTTAGCCGATTAGAGATCAATACAACTTCTGCAAACATTCTTTTTCTCTTCCCCTCTATCTCAAGAATTTCCAATTAAAAATTTCGGTAATTTGTGTTCGATTTCTGAGTCTTATTAGTTTTATATGGCTCGATTGTTCTTATGTAGATCTTCAAAGAGGTCTGAAATTGAAACAACAAATCTTTCTGGGAAACTGGATGCTTCAAGTTATCATTTTAGTCTTTCATCCATTGTCGGGAGAGCTCAAAACGATCCAAATTCTCTTCCAATTGTTCCTGTTTGAGGTAATCCAAATCTTCTGTTAATATTATTCTCCAATTCTTGGATTTTTTCTTGATTCTTATTTATTCTGAGAGTCAGTTATATTTATTGTGAAACTTCAATTATTATTTTGTTGATTGCGGTATTGGGATTCAGTTCGTTTACGAATATCGTTTTTCATTAGATGAATTGGTGTTGATTTCTTTTCTTTAGGTTGGGTACGCAACTTAAAGTTTGTTCTATTTAGATAATAGTTTAAAAATATTATACATCAAGCTATGATCACAAACACGAAAGAAGAAGAATTAAGTTTGGAAATAGTGTATTGTGCCATATTTTCAGTAACATCAAGTTGTATTAGGACCCCAACGAGTAAGTTAAAAAATTTCAATATAAAACTTTTCACTATGATATTTTAATTGTTCATAAGTGATTTATATACTGTATTATGAATTGAGGTTTCACACTTATGTTGAAATAATCTATGTGGTGCAAATCCCGTATGCAGTTTCAGTTCATATGGACATCTGGAATCTATATTTGAATTTAGACTGGTGTTGATTTTTTTTTATTTAGTGTATGTTTTGTTATCCCGGCAATAGGTTCGAAAGAAGCAACTAATAAAACGATATGGTAGACCTGTTTGAGAATGATGATGAGCTTAGCGGATGATGAGCTTAGCGGACTTGATATTTTGGAAATTTAAAGCTAATGTGGAGTATCTTATTGGTGTAGAAGTGGATAAACATAGTGATATAAATCTATACTATTCTATCTATCTTTTCTTTGTTCTACGTAGTATATTTTGACTGTTTTCACTGCACTTGACTAATATGTTTCCTCTATTGTGTAGCATCTAACATTATTTTTACTTCAATTGTGTCTTTGCAGGGAAAGGCGTGGGTCGTTAGAAAAGGTGAACGACCCTGGGGTGAGAAAGTTTATATTCTAGAACTCTAAACCAATTAGGCTGGTGATTAATGTCAAGCTTATCATTCTTCTCCATCTGATCCCGCAGTTACTCACAACACCCATAACAACATCAAAGAATTATGACGATAGTAGGGCAAGTGACCCGGCTGAAATAACGTGAAAGAATTATTTCTATGGTCCCAAAGAATCCATAGCAATATTCGAGTTTTTTTTTTTAAGACGGATTTCTAAAGATTTTAATTTTTATTCATAATTGGGGAGAGTTTGAGTACCCATGTGGGGTGGTGTAATCTTAAGTCCAATAAATATCACAGAAGCTTGATTGATCATTGTTAATGTCAAATATTTTTCTACTTTGATCATTTTTAGGCATGTAATTTTAGTACATTGATCCAAAGACACAACAACGAACTGATTCTACTGACATAGGGGAAGTCACTTGAATATAGGTATATTCCGGACTCTAACATGTAAGTAGTCTTTCTTCTTTTAACAGTTAATCAACAAAAAGGAACTCCTATTATAGTAAGACTTGATGTTTCTTTAAGATTTTTATTCGTGATGAATGTTGCAGGTTGCATTAGAAGCTTCCACTTGAACAGGGGGATGAGATTCAGGTCATGCATGGCACGATAGCAGGTGGATACAGGAATCACTTATTGTGAAGGTGCAAAGAGTGGCGTCACAAATGATGGGTGTCATTTTAGGTGATTATGTTTTATTTTTGTGATTTTAGGTGATTATTTTTATATTATCATATTGTACTCTAGGTCTTGAATCAAGGAAAATGGTGTATATTAGATCTACTTGAATACATGTTATTTGGTTGGGTGATATTCATCATTATTCCCAACTTATGACAATAAGATCACTTTTAATATGAACTCGACAGTCGAGTTATAAGTAAAAAGTCTCTTAACTCTGATAGTTGTATAAGGGGGTTGCTCCATAGGTTATAGAAAATGTAGACACTCCCAAAGATGCCGAAATAATGGTGGTCAGGGAATTAGACTTTGTATGACAGGGAACATGGTAAATATGGTAACTTTTCTTGATTTACTTGAATGAAGGATGTTAGACAATTGTTAATGATGGGAACGATGTAACACATAAATGTGGTACTAGACTTGAATTTCCCCACCAACGATCTGATTTTGAAGGAATCTTCCCTGCAATGGATGGTAATCTTACGACCACTATGCTTCAATGAATGAAATCTTCTATCTACATTGAGGTCATTTCTAACTTGAAAGTAAAGGAATTGTAGGTCTTCCTGTGGCAATGAAGTCAACTTGAATTGCATTGTATTTCTGAGGTTTTTATGTTCTAACAGGTTTCAAGATTGAAAAAGAAGATTAATGAGAAGGTATGACAATTTTTAATCTTGATAATGGTTGTCTGATCTACTATTCGAGATTGAGACCAGGTTTTCAAACCCATTCGTAGAAATGAAAATGTTCAAGATTGAGACCAGGTTGGTGAACATGCCGAATGACCATTCAATCTCAGCCAATACGACCTCTTAATGTCATAGGTAGGATCTACTAATTCATGTTAAATTCGAGGTGATCTCATCTATTTGTTTTCAGTAGTTAGAAATTTTGCCAACATGGTGTTGGAGTTCCACCAAGGTATAATATCTCCACTCTATGTTGAAGTTGCACCAATGTATAATATCTCCACTCTATTTAATCATGCATGCTTATTTTTGTAATATCGATTTTTTTTTTGGGAACATTGGACCGTCCATGTGTACTGGAGGTGTGAAAATTTTAGGACTTGGCTATACTGGATATTACAAGAACAATATTAAGTGTTTCATATTAGGTAATGTTGGACAGTATGATACTGGACTCTTGGAGTTTGCAAAATTCTACCCAAAATTACACATGCTTTAAAATCAGGTGTGGCTATTTCGAACTTGCAGTATCTCTCAGTACAACCCAACATCCTTTGATGCAGTATGTCTCTTTACAACCCAACTGCCTCCTCTTAGGTTGATTTATTAAAATATACTGCTTATGCCTTCTGCTAATTTTTCTATGTTTTAGTTACTTCATTTTTCTTTCTTTGGTATTCATTCACCAATAATTACTTTTGTTGTTTTGGTTTTAGGATATTGGATTGTTGATTTTCTTCAAATGAACCATTTTTTGTATTCTTATTCAGATACAAATTTCAGGGTTTAATGCGATCGACTTTGGAGTTGACACTTTCGTGAGTCTGTGTTTTATATATGGTGTTGCGCAATGTTTTCCATTGGTGGTATTAGTCTCAGATAGCTAGGAATAGCTGGTGCAAGTTCCAAGTTGGACCTCGTATATCAAATTTTCTAATGGTTTTATTCAGCATGGATCTTTAAGTGAGTAATACCCAATACAATCTTAGAAGAATACATGTTTAATTTTCATGGTTGACTACTTTCTTGCAACATTAATGTGGATTGAATAGTGATAGCTTTGGAATTACAAGAACTACCATTTATAATTTTTGCGAGTATAATTAACTAGAAATTTACAAGAATGTAACCAAATTTCATTGGTTGAGTTAGTTTCTCAGTTGCATGTTGGTTGAATTGTTAGCTTAGTTTATGTTCTTGAACACAAGCTTTGCTCATCCATAAAATTGATTCAATACTCTATGTATTTGTGTATTTATTGATGCTCTCTTTAGTTTGAAACAAGAATAATCGGTTATCAACTATTAATAAACATGTGCTAAACCGAGAACATTGTAGTTATTTAGCCTTATCACCTGAATTTAGAATATGCGAGGTACAAGCTTGATGTTTCTGGTAATATACTAACATGGTATAGTTTTTATATTGATTTTAGTGATATCGCTTATTTTATGATGCATTTATGAATATTGATTTTCGCTGAAGTATATTACTAGTAGACCTATTTTATGATGCATTTCTAACGATCAAACTCCTTGGACAAACATGTAATTGTAAGTCTCTCTCTTCAAATGTTTAAGCATCGTCTTCAACACCCTTAGATTTCTCTCAAGTAAGTTGTTTTATCTGTGTGTGTGTGTGTGTCTGTCTGTATTTTGCTATGAAATTTTCAATATCTTTCATAAGATCTAAACTTGATCATATGTCAGGTGTTTGGAAATGTTTGTTTCAAGGTTTTAGTTGTACTAACACTTTTATTCTGCTACATTTTACCGATATTGCTATGATTGAGGAAGGCCTTGGAAATGTGCATGTCGCCTTGATCAGATACGGGTTCCTATCTTTTAATCTCATTTTATGCAATCCCAATTGTTTCTTTTGGGTGGTCTGTTGCAAGTTACCATGCAATTTTACTTGATGGAGGTGTACCCATTGAGTGTTCAGCATGCACAAACAACTCTGAAAATTCTCAGAAGGTAATTTTTTCTTAAGGTTCAACACTTTAGGGTATTCAGTTTTCTTAAAGCCTAATACATCGCTTGGAGGAACATAAAATCGTCGCGACCTTTTTTATCGAGGTATTAGGATCTTCTTAAATCCTAATGCATGGATACTCAGTTATGTATACGTCCCAATGCATGGCTTAGACCAACATAAACTTAATGTGCAAGTACGTAAGAATTAAGACTCATATAGTTTTGCTACCTAGCAGTCTCTGTTATTATTTTGTATTTCAATTTTAGATGCTAGGACGATGCGCTTCCACATATAGTTATTTGTTTGCTACCATCATCAAAAAGAATATTTTTAATATGTTGTCTAACTGCTACATGCAACCTCCCTGAATAGTTACTGCTGGATTACGTAAAGAAATCTTGAGTATTGTTGAGCAACTGCATAAACTCTTTGAGTCTGGACAAGGTCTTAACGAGTACTGCAACATTAGAGTTCTCATCGGGTACCCAAATATTCATAATTAATATGTTCATATATATGGATGATGTGGTATATATATTCTAGCTAATTGACACTCTGGAGTATTCATAAGTTCTCAAACTATTCATAAGTTTGTATTCCGTATATATACATATCACTGATTTGGAAAATTGTTCATGTTGAATATTTTTATTTGAACTAGATCTCTTGGAATTGACAGAATGAAACATTGCATAAGCCATGTAGCTGAAGATACAAAGGAATGTGCAGTATGTTCATGTTTGGTGAGCATTTTCATGGTATGCTTTTAGAATTTGGGTTGTATAAGTTTTGACTGATTCACAACTGTTAATCTCTTGCAAAAGATAATTTCGGTATACCCAGTATTTTGACCTCAAGCGCATTGAACTAAGTTTCCAATGTGCCTGCAATTTTTCAGGTGATTGTTACTATAGTTGGTTACAATGAATTGTATACTGGACCTAATCTCTTGCAACGTTTTCTTTTCTCTTGAGTAGGATTGTAAAGTTTAAGTTTTGATTGCAAATTGATTAGCCTACAAATTGACTAATGCAGTTGCAGATTGATTACCAAAGGTGAGATCCTAGGTGAGCTTGCATGTGCCAGATGAGTAATTTCACCTTTTTCGCGTGTTTCCTGCCAATGTCATCATGTCTGTTTCAGGATAATGCTTGCTTTGATAACTATCAGGAGAAAACTACCACATGTGTTTTCAATTTTAACCAAAATAGACAAAATCATTATGCATGTGCACAAGATGTGCATAGGAACTAATCTTATTTGATACATAATATATAATCAAACAATTGTGGCATGAAATGTATAATGTATTTTTATTTATTTTTGATGAAATAATGTATTCATGATGGTATAGTGGTGGTATATACCACTAAGTATAAAAATGAACTGCTGTCTTAGCTCAACTGGTAGAGAACATGGTTATCAGCCATGTAGTTGTGGGTTCGAATCCCATAGATGGCACAGTAATTTAAGTTTTCAAT
Source organism: Papaver bracteatum (assembly GCA_023529315.1). Classification (NCBI taxonomy): domain Eukaryota; kingdom Viridiplantae; phylum Streptophyta; class Magnoliopsida; order Ranunculales; family Papaveraceae; genus Papaver; species Papaver bracteatum. The sequence continues at coordinate 2,346,242 of JAJJWX010000127.1, forward strand.
GACATATTATAAGGTTATTTACAATTTGGTTTCATCTTATATTTGACTTGCAATTTTAATTATCGATTTGGTGCTAGCCGAATCGATATTAAACGTGTCATGGATAAATTCAGAACTTGCAAACAACTGTAAAGGAGGACAAGTCCTTGGCGCACTCACCTGAGGGAACCACTTGCGGGACACTTATGAAGGAATGGTTAGTCGTCTAATAAGCTTCGATTCGTGTGATTTAACAACATTAAATCTTACCGCCTTGGAATTGACACTCCTGGCCATCATGAATGGATTCAAAGGAGATTTTTAGAGGCTTCTTTTGGAAGAAAATGAGTAGATAATCAGAGGAGCGACGAGCACAACTGCGGTCCTCTTCTTGACTAGCTTTAGTACAATTATCTGCGCTATTTCTCCGCACCGATACGTTTAATTGTTAGTTATTCAATTATAAATAGTCTGATGATGTCAAGTGTTGGCGTCAACGTCGCTGATAATACTGATTTTGGTTTTTTGATTTAGTATTGTATCACGTGGTTGATATCTTGAAGCTAACTATAACATCTCTTGATATTAGGGTCTTGCCTATATGGATTTTTTTTACTATTTAAATATATTAACATCACTCATTTTTTCTTCATATTGTACCGGTGAGGATTTTAATGTCCAAGAGACCCAAAGGTATTCACACCATGAAGATATATGATATACTTCTATTTCTAGGATAACAAAAATAAGGTAAAAGAACCATGGATTAGAGAGACCAAGCGTCTTTTCGCCGAATGTATGAAAGAGCCATGTGATTAGTTTCATATATTTGTATCATAATGTTTGCACGAAATTCTTGGGATTAACCTTAAAATATTTTATTTTTCATTATACAGATTTGATGAGTTACTTAGCAAGAACATTGACGTCGTGCAGAAGAAGCGCGGCAAAAATGCAAAAGAAGCTCCGGAAAAAAGAGACGTGGCCTCGCAGGAAGTATACGTTATAAACTAATCGACATTGTCATATCTAAATATTACTATTGTCATGGTTTGCATAGAAATATTAGATTCAATAGTCTTGAAACAATTTATCTACACTTGCAGAGTTTCCAACACAAGCGAACATGTACGTATTATTTAGAGAATTTGTTTGTCAATAGTAAATATGCTGCTCTGGAAAATTGGTAAGAATCCGAGTGAATCATTTTTGTGGTTTTTATCATGTTTGCAAACTTATGGAACTAAGAATAGCCATTTGGCCTGTTTCACTTCAGATTACTGCACCGGGGAATTCAAATAACACACCCAGCGATGCTGACATAATCATGGAGCATGTGGAAGTCTATTGCTAACTCATTAGGCTAAACGTATATACAAACTAACTCCGGTAATGGATTTCCATCTTCATTTGGATGTGTACCTATTTATATTTGGCATTAATTTAATCATATGCATCCCCATTTGTGTACATAACAACTGTTGCGAATTTTGTTAAGTTAGATGATCTGCATGAACTTTGGAGAGTAAGATAAGGAGGAGGACGTGGTTACACCAAACTTTGTTAATCAGAACCGTGAACTAGACTTACACATCTGTCATTATATTGAAAAAATGAATGTTGAATGCTTTGTATGTGGGCCGACGCATTGGGCTGACGAGAGATTAATTAAATCATTCAAGAGGAATTTAACCTTTGAAAAATATTTTCCAAGGAAAAGTAAAACTCCCTCCATTGCTTGAACCTCCAAAAGCTTGGAGGGATTTATATGATGCTGGTGTTGCCCGTAAAATTGTTTGGTGATTACATCCGAGAGTATAATGCTTCGAATGCAGTTGCCAGTTTTGGGCCCTAAAAAGAAAGGGTTCAAAGTGTTTTCAAGTACGTAAGGACTTGGACAAAAGAGTGGAGCATTAATACAAAAAATAATAATTTATTCTCAACTTTATATAGACGATCCTAATCATGCCCTGAGTGTTCGACAAAGATGTACGTGAGCCAATCAATATATTCATAATAACTATTCTTTGGCACATGAGACTCATCGTAGAGTCCTATCGAGAATACTATGAAAATTATTATGCATTACAAAGAAACTACGAATGAAAGGCGGTACAATTTACAAACAACCGCCGAAACAATTATACTGTCCGAAGATGGCTCCGATATACTAAGTGTCCCCAATATTTTTTCACCTAAAGGGGACAAAAGGTTTTCCCGGGTCTCCGAGTGCCACCATGCTTAATTGCCTCTGTATCACGTTTTTCTTTTTATGTATTACAAGCTTAGTTGGAAAAAATACCACTACTTGACTAAAATTGAAAATTAAAACTCTTGAAAACATTAATCCATAAATTAAAACTGAAAATCAGAGTGTTAATCATAATGTTACTCGACAGAAAAAGAGAAAAGGAACTAAAAAAACTTGGATTTCAAAAATTGAGGAGGAGAACAGAAGATACTAACATGCATTAGACCCGAAAATTTACGGACATACAGAGATTGAGAATGAGTATGTATGATAATGTGAAAGTAGAGATAATTGGAGAGTAAACTTTCCAGCGAAGTAATGCTTCTCAATGATGAAGAAAAATATCGAAGGTATTCATAATCTACACAACATCGGGATTTACGTACACAATCATTGTATATGCCATGGAATATATTTAACACATTCGATTCAAAGAGTAAAAAGATATAATTAAAATTAATAAAAGACGATCATACAAAACAATGGTGGAATGCATCACCTTGCCCATGACATATGCAACAACATTGACTAGGTTTTTTAAAAGTACTTTGTGATTTTTTTCCTTTTCATAAAATAACTTCGTTTGACATTTTTACGGGTCACTTTATTTATTTTTACAATTTCTTGAGCAAGGTAAGCACAATCTATTCTTTACAACATAATTTGTTATGAATGATGGGTGTGGCTAAAATTGGTGGCAACAATTATTTTTTGGTGATATCGAAGATTATATATTGTGTTCAATGACAACTAATATGAAAATGGATATTTCTACAAGGTTGTCTAAGTTGGTGAATCATCTCTCGATTGTGCTGATATTGTTGTTGTTTCCGGTTGTTGTTCAATGATTTATTCGTGGAATTTCTATTGTATTTTTAATCTGTTATTTGTGTGCATGTATACCACATGCATTATATTCTAAGACACGAAAGTAATCAAATTTAACCAATGAAATATTCGCTCTTCTGTTTTAATCTTCTAGATAAGGTGAAAATATTATCATGGTATATTACAGATGAAGTTATTTGGTAAATATTTGAGAGGTTTATTACTATTATCAGCATACTATCCGCCGATAAAAAGGATTGTGATGTTGGGGTAGTATGTGTCCATAAGGCAAGGGGATCAGGTAAACCCTGTTCTTGCTACTACATGTTTTAGTGTCTCTTTACAATCACGGATAATATTAATTGTAGTATTTTGATATGAAAAAAAAAATCAATTTTACGTTTTTAACCAATTATATAATAACTATGTTGACCATAAAATTCAGCTGACCACATAAAGGTGGAGCCCGGACGCAGGCTCAACCTGTCCAATGCCCTTTATGGGGATTTAGGTATAGCTTTTTAGTCGCTCCTTTGCCTTTTTCTTCTCTGCTTTGAACTTTCTTCAATGAGCGTTTGAGTAACAAAACCAATATGAAATAGGAAATGCACTTATTTTGTTGATTTACAAAAATCCGGGCATCATAAGATTGAAATGGTTTGTGGAAACTTAGTGTTGGTATAAGTGCAAGAGTAATATAACCTTTGATGCAACAAGTGTACATTCAAATGATACTTACAATTGACTGTACGAAATTAACTTGAACTTTTAAGTCCCTTAATGGGTACCAGCTTTTACATTTTTTTTAACTATTTAGTAAATGCGGCTGGAAGCCTGAAACGAAGCATCAAGATTCTTATGCAAAATAATTTACCCAAGCTTAATTAAATTATATTGTTTTACTTTTTATGATTTTCATTTTTAAGGACGCTTAAACGAGAACTTTTCTTTTGGGGAATTATTCGAGATCTATTAAGGTTTGATGACCATTACATGTTTCAATCATCACCCATATGTATTTGCGATGCTGATTGGTAACTGGAATTGGTTAAAAATTTAATTAAGACATCTACGATATCAAGATGCATCAGATTGTCCTGATTGGAGAACCCATATTTTCAAGTTGAAAAGAGAATATTTCATGAAATAAATCTAGGAAGAAATTCCTTAGGTAAAGTAGTTGTTTTTCATATGTGTACAAGATCGAATTTCAAAAATATTTGTTACGCTATATGATTTACTATCCCTTAACCCGTGCCGTAACGGCACATGCCATGATGTTCGTTCATTTTTAATATATCGTATAATTTGTGTCCTGAATACTTATCAACTCCTTATGATTTAATATGTGTTTGTCATAAAAATAGTTAGGATTTTCCTCTCTTTTTTTCTTTGTTTTTTCCTTTAATATTTTACCGCCGGAGATTTGCTCAAATGAAAGAAATATAATCTTAACTTCCAGACACTTTTTTATTTAGATTCATTGCTTATAATGAGATAATGCTCTACATGAACATGGAAGTTTAAATATTTTTTGGAAATATGACATCAGCAGCGCTCATCTCAGTGAAATCAACTAATCAATATCGTCCATAAAAGTCTCCACATGCTCCTATTTCGCTCCAGCTGACTTATCTATCATGGTCATGTTGTCGATCCTCCAAATAGGCAGAGAATAGTATTTTTTTTGCATCGAACGAATGATACAAACTATCCAATGTGACATGATTTTCCTGTAATTTTTCAACACCCATTAGATGAAAATTAATGTTTAAAATGTGTATCCATTACCTTTTCGAAGGGATTGCATATATGCGAACCTCTGCCATTAAATCTTCAACAAAGTATTGTGCCCAGCAATTCGTCTTAACGAAGGCTGTAGTAGCAGGATTTCCCACACTACACCCCTATTAAGATCCTATAGAAATCTAAGTGAAACTAGTTGAAGATTGAAGAATTAAACGACGCTTTTATTATTTAGATCTCAGAAATGTTTACAGAAAATATTCAAACTCAGAATTACAACTTTCTTTTCTGGAGTTTCTCTCTCCTCAAGATTTTCTCAATTCTAAAAAATACATCCTCATCATATGGACTTACTTGAACCCTTTATATAGGAAATTACATAGTGGGTGACAGCTAAGTTTTCCCATTATTTCGGATATATTCTGCGATCTCATCGTGGTATTTGCAATATTAATCTTCGCCAACTTTTGTAATCCTCGTGAAACAACACTCTCATAACATGTCTCTTTAATCGTCAACTACTATGATGCTTCCCCGTGATGCTCGCCAAATGTTGCTGAAGAATCCTCACGACACTCTCATGAATAATGTAATTTATACTTATAGGAATATTTGACCTTCTCGTGAAAGCGTTGTTCTTATCATGAGAATATCGTTATGGCGATATTCTGGTACTACATCTTGCCTCTTCTCAATCTTTTCTGCAAAGAAGAAAAGATCGTGAGAATAAATTGTCGTAATCTCCTATCTTTTCACCTCCATCTTTATTCTGACACGTCTCTAAACCTTTCACCAGCTGTCTTCATATAATTTTATCATCCATATATTTTTCGACACGTCATCTTAAACCGCTGTAATTTGACCATTCACGTCCTTTCATTGTATTAACTATATTTATTTTCTAGAGAAACTTCTTTTGCTATAAATACCTTCTTTCATTCTTCTCTTTTTCTTTCTTCTCATTCTCTTTCCTTCTTCTTCTCTGCAAATTTCATTGCTTTCCCGCAAATCGCGCATCTATTATCTTTCGCCATTTTTTCAATCTCCTTTCATTTCCATTCTCTCAAAATGGTTGCTGCTGGTGCTAAAAATCTTATTGCTTTCAATTTGATGCAAGAAAAACTTAAAAATCAAGGATTTGAATTATCTTTAATTCCATATCAAAGTCCCAAATCAGTTCTTTCTCTTGAATTATTTTCCAACTTCCAGTGTTCTCGTGAAAAAATTATAGTTTCGTTAGGCCAACTTGAAGCTGGTCTTCCACTTCCTCTCTACAACCCTGAACTTCCACTCTTTTACCAAATAATTTCTGATAAGAGATTTTCACGAGCGGTGTATCAACTTGGCGGGGATTGTATTAGATTATTACTGGAATATGCCTCTCTTGGTGCTGGCAAAGGATCCCAATATTCCGAAGAACATAAAAGTCTTAAATATAAACATATTCCAATTATCCCTGCAAAGTATACTGTAGATAATTTCTTTCGAAATTACCAGTTACTCCCCATGGTAAGGGATAGTACCTGTTGGGGTGTTCGTTTGCATAAAAGGAAGGTCGCTGCTGAAAATGCTCTTATGCAAGACATTGATTTTCATACCAATACAAATGATGGCCCTCGTCATTCTAATGACGATAAGTGGTTTATTTTTCCCTTATGCCTTAAAGGTCCTTATATATCCGGTTCTCTCCAACTTCCTGCGAATCTCTCTCACTATGAACCATGGACTTTCAACTGGCCTGATAGGTCTTCCGATGTATATTCTCTCATCTTCTTATGCTATTATTATTTATTCCTTCACACTCTCGCTAACTTTTCCATTATCTTGCAGGTTGACAAAATGAAGCTTAATTACCAGAAATATAGGAAACCCAGCACTCTTCTAGCTCTTAGATCTTTCACAGATGAAGTAAGAAATATTCCTTTATTAATTAACAATATATTGTTGCCCCTATTTCTTATCTTTATCTGTGTTTGTAGGTAATTGAAGAATTACCACCTTTAGAGCCAAAACCTAAGGAGAAACCTTCAACTAATCGTAAAGGGAAATCTACTGCTTCAAGTGAAGGAAGACGCTCTACCCCTCGTGATAAAGAATCCAGCGAGCCTCCTTTGAAGAAAAATAAAACTCAGCATTCTTCTTCTCAACATACCCAATTGGATTCAATCGTTAGTAATAAACCTAATGATGAATTTATCGAAGAATTTGACGATATTAGAGAAGTTCCTTCTGTGAAAAATTCTTCTTCCTCTGATTCTTCCATGACCCAACTTTCCATGCTTTTTGGCGATTCTTCTCGTTTAACTGCGAATGAGTATGGCAATGAGACTCTTAATGGGCTAGCTCAAGCGCTCGTCAAAGTGTGCGATGCTCCAATCTTATCTGATAATAATTCTCTTCGTGGAATTTCTGGAACTCTAACTCCAAGATTCTTAAATGCACTTGGTATTCTGGTATGTTTTCTTAATTGTTTCTTAATTCTCCAGATTTCTCTCGTCAATTTTTTTTTGTACTTATAAAACTCTGTTGCAGGTTGGGAGAGCTTCTTTTGTTGCTGCTGCTGTTGATTTAGATAATAAATGTGCTTCATTTAAGAAAAAGGTTGTTAACCTTCGCCAAGATAAATAGAAACTAGAGGCTGAAATTGCTGAGCTTCGCGAGAAAAATAAACTGTTGGAAACTGAAGCTTCAGTTGATAAACAAAAGATTTTGGATCTTAACAATGCTAACAAACAACTTTATGGTATGATTTACTTTTTCTTTCTTTTAGATTTTTTATTTTTCTTTTATATAGCTTATCCAAGCAATCATTTTTGCAGATGTTTATGGTCTAACTGACGAATCTAAGTTCCTTCAAACCTTTCCCGAACCTATAAATGATAATACTCTTCTTTCTCGCCTTAATAACTCCTTAAGTAATTTTGCTGACGAAAAAATTAAATCCCTCTCTATAGAGGAACTTAAATTTAAGTTTAATCTCCTGACCATTGAACACAGACACAATTTAGGATTATCTAATAAATTTAAGCGTCTTTATCATGAATCAAAAGAAGTGATCAATGGATTAAGAAGTAGAATTAGTGATCTTGTTGACGAGAAAGATCAAGCAATTAGAAACGGCAGCGAAACTCTAGCAGATTTCCATAAAATTCTTCTCGAAGTTCAAAAGGAAAGAGATAAACTCTTCTGCGAAAATAAAGATCTTCTTGCAAGAGAAACTCAAGTTCGTTCTCGCCTTCTTATTACTAGCGATGATGAGTATTCTTGGGAAGCACATGTTCTTGATAATGCTAGGAATAATTTAGGTATAGATGCTAGTCTTCATGCTGATCAATCAGCCTTAATTAGGGACTTGATTTCTGAAAAAGAAGGTTGTTAACCACTCTACTCTATTAACCTTTTGCTTTTTATTATTCTTTCTTATAACTTCTATCTTATCGATGCCTTATTCTCGCAGATTCTGAAGACAGATGCCGTGTAAGGATGAGAGAACTAGAAGATATTAATCATCAACTCGCGAACGATCTTACTGCTCGCAACAATAAATACTCACGATTAAAATCTCAATTTGGAATTACTTCTGCAAATTTTAATAGATCCCTCCTCATTACTCGTAATAATACTACTAGGCAGGTTTGTGATGATCATGGAATTCCTCATTCTTTGTATCCTGATCTTGCAAATGCAATACCATCAATGGTTCAAGATCTTGATATCTCTGATACTGATGAAGATCTTGACGAAGGTGAAGAAGAGAATAATGACGAAGAAACAAATTCTGGCGATGATGAAGAACCCCACAAAGATAATGAAGAAGAGAAATCTGGTGAAGAAGAAGAATCTGATAAAAATAACAATGTTGATAAGTGAAACAATGTATCTGTCTAACTTCTTTCTTTGATGTAATCAATCGCGAGTTTCTTCAATTTGCTGCAACTTTCTTCAATTTAATGTGTAAATTTCTTTGCCCCCTTATCTGTATGAATGAAAGAACAACCTCTTTTTTGCAATATAACTTGGTCAATATAGTTTGCATCTGCTAATTATCTGTGCCTTAATATCCATATAAATTTCTCATATGGTGATGAATAATAATCTTCACTATTCTATTCATTCCCATACTTGCCTCTTGCCTCTATTATTCATCTGCAATATGAGAAAGTTAATAAATGAATATTTTGGCGAATTTCATAATTTCTGCGATATTTTCGCAAACCTTGATATTTTTGCGATCTTATGGTCTTATCATGCCTTCCTACTTAAAGGTCTTACTTTTCCATAGTATTCTCTCCGCGACAAGATCGCAGGACGTCTTTACATTTTCATGTATTGACCCATTGATCTTGTCTTATCTGCATTTCTTTATTGTATTGCGACAATATGACGAGCCTAAGTTTTCTCGCGAAAACAAAGCCTCGTGACATTGCCGTCTTGCGATGAAATCGCAGGACGTCTTCACATTTGCATGTAAAAACCCCTTGACCTCATCTTAACTTTTTTCTCTTATGGCTTTTTGCCTCTGTATAATTTACGCGACAATATGACAGGCCTAAATGATCTTGCGATCCTAGAGCCCCATGACATTGTCGTCTTAAGACACTTATCAGCTCCCTAATGGAGGGTGCCGCCCTTATCTTCCCCCTGGTTTCCCCTTCAAGGAGGGCACATCGGCCATACAAGACTAGCTCCTCCCATCCAGATTTACCAACAACCAGTTGTTTTCGTAGCCTCTTGTCCTTTATGCCTATATGGCTTATAGTTACAAGACTACACCCTAGGTGGGGTTTTCTTCAGGCCAAGTGCATTGTAGTCAAGACTTACCAAATATGGCCAGGGTAGGTTCTTCCGTCCCGGGCATCCTTGGCTAAACCGTGTACCTCGGCTCCTTGATCATACTCTGCACTTCTTGGAAGAGACTCTCAGTCGTCCAACCAGGGTATAACCTTATAAAGATGGAAATCCAAGATCTCTCTCCCGAATAGGTTTTCTTTAACCCATACATCTGTATGACTCAGGTTCCAGTAGCGGTATAACCTTATCCCTGAATCATATAAAGAGATACCCCCTTTATGACGTGCTTGTAGGTCTTACATTTGCCTCTTACGAAATTGTATTCGCGAACTAAGGTGTACGCCATAAAGGTTTTTCCATTCTCTTAATCTCTGCGAAATTATATTCGCGTTTCTTAAAATTTCTTGCGAGCTTCAAATCTCAATAATTTCTTTTTTTTTTTTTAAAAAAAAAAAACTTTTCAATTTCATTTTCTTCACTCAAACAGAAAAAACAACTTTACCTTTCTACTTCTAGCGATCTGCTCGTCATATTTCATCTTACTGTAACTTCATTTTCCTCATCTTCCTTATCATCCGTTCTTTTACTTAATGTTTTCCCGCAAGTTGCTTGTCATTTCCTCCTTTTATGCTCTTTATACATGTACCTTTGCTGCGTTTTATTATTTGCTTGATATCCGCGAGGGACTCGTTAGTTACTTCTTCATGTTTTTCTATTGAATCAACCATTAATTTGTCACTTCTCTGTTGTTGTTTAATTCTGTACTTCCAATTGTTGTTCTTCCCTGCTCTTTCCTCACAAGACTTGATATCTATCTCATAACATTTCTTACTTTCTCCCCAATCTCCTTTAATTACTCCAACACCATTTGGATGAGGGAATTTAATGCACTGGTGAAAGGTAGATGCAACACCCAATATCCTGTGTAACCAAGGTCGACCAATCAAGGCGTTATATGGTGATTCAATATCGACAACAAAGAATAAAATCTTGGAAGTCATTCCTCTTAACATAATTCTCATTGTGATCTCCCCTTTAGGCTTGTTAGCAGTTCTATTAAAACCATAGATTTTGTATGTCGTATCAAATCTTCATCTTTCCCACCCATGGTTCTGTAGGTGTGGTAGAACAGGATATCTACGGAACTACCAGTATCAATAAGGATTCTATCAATGGCCCAAGACTCTTCCATTTCGTTATTGTTTTCTTTACTTTCTTCTTCTTCTTATGCTTGTTCTGGTTTTATTTCCAACCTTAATACCAATGGGTTATCATGAAGCTCGCCAGGCTCTGGTACTTCTTGTGCTGTAAAAGAAAGGACTTGTTTCTGCCACTCTTCTAATGGAGAGATTCTCGCTATATTCATTATTTCTTTTCCATCCATATCTCTGGCGAAGACTCTACTTAAGACATTATCGTGGAAATCTTCGATGGTTCTGAAGGAATGCACAATAGAATTACAAAATAAATTCTTTGCTTTAGCTCCAACCTCTATAACAAAAGTTTCGGCTCCTTTTACATTAGTCATTCTGCGATCGTCTGGTGGTGGTGGCAATTGTTGCGATTGTTGATGCCCTTTTAGAAAATGATTTAGCTTCCCCTGATCGATCATTCTTAAGATTATTCTTTTTACATTTCTGCAATTATTTATCGAATGCCCATGAAAATGATGATAAGGACAGAATTCTTGATTACGAGTGTTAGGATGTGGTTCCTTCCCCATGTTCCATGGCGAGGGTATATTTTCCATTAAAATGATAGCTTCCCAGATTTTTTATACACTAGCATTCAAGGGTGGCATCTTAATCTCCTCCCATATGGTTCTCATGTTCCCTTGATTTCTGAAATTATTTTTCTTTTGTCCACCATAAGTTTCTTGAGGTTGGTCAAGCCTTTGGATTTGACTATTTCCTCCACGATTGTAATAATTCTTCTCTCTTTCAAATTCTTCTTGATCACGACTTCCCATAGCCACTAGCTTTTGTTTGTCATTATTCGCCACTTTCTCTGCTTGAACTTGCGAGGTGCTCGCCACGTTATTAATCATTTTGGGAAGCAAACTTCCATTAGCCACTACAGAACTGGTGTTTGCAATTGGGTATGACTACATTTCGTTTTGTTTTTCTTCCAAAGCAATGTACTCTTCTTGTAGTTCTCTTAGTTCAGTCATTGTGATGGTGTTTTTGATTCTGAAAATTTGTATGTAGATAAAATTGGTCGCAAACATTGCATTAATAAAGGATAAAATAAGATATCTCTCATCTACTCTTCCCGCCATCTCACTACACATTGTCTTCCATCTTATGGTTAGATGTTTTAGACTCTCGCCAATTCTCTGTTTTAATCCAAACACATCTTCGATACCTGGTCGTGAAGAGTTGTTGCTTATGTATGCACCCAAAAATGTAGCTTGTAAGTGATCAAAAGAAGTAATAGTATTTTTCATCAATCCCTCAAACCATTTTAGCGCCTCGCCAGTCAAACTGGATGCAAAGTACTTGCATAAAACAGCATCATGATTCTCCCACTGCAGCATAAACCTAACATAAGCTTTAACATGTTGAATAGCACAAGTAGTCCCATCGAAAATACTGTTTAGTGCTGGTAAATTGCATTTTGGAGGAATTCCTCTTAGTTGTACTTCCTGTGTGAAGGGAGTTCTAGCTGCTTCTTCGATTGCTTCATCAAGTTGCCTTCTTCCACCTTCTCTTCTATTATTTATCATCCCTCTCATTTCTGCTAATTCCCTCAAAATTTGCTCATTTGTAGTTGGGCTTTGTTCTATTGGTCTTTTTAACGCACTTTCTCTTCTCCTGCGATTTTCCTCTTCATTTCTATCCGAAATTCGCAATTGATTTTGTCTCCTAATTTCTTCTCCACCAACTTCTTCATTTCTCGCCAATTCTCTTTGTTGTCTTTCTATCCTTCTCTGTATTCTGTCATATTCTTCCCGAATATTGCCATTTTCGCGATTTTGTGTACGTCTTCTTTATCGATTATCATGATTGTTTTGCCTTATTGCTTCTTGAAACTCCTGTTCTTCCATTTCTGCCCTCAGTCTTTCTCTCTCGCAAGCTAGGCGTGTCTGTTCAGCATAATGTCTCTCTATTTCATTCTCAATAATTCTTTGATTTCTGACGTCCTCTCGTCCATGTAATACTCTTCTACCTTCTTCGTGATTTTCTTCATCATCTTGATTACCTTCATTTCTTTGATTTTCAATATTTCTCCTTCCATTTAAAGTTTCTCCTTGTGGATCGTTACAATCATTATTTACTCTCTCTTCTCCCTGACGTTGTCCTCTATTTGGATTTTCAGTTTCTTCTTGTACATTTTCTCCATTATTTCTTATGGGAGAATTTCTACTTGGTATTTCTCTAAATGATCTTGAACTTGATCTAGTAGTACTTCTTGATATTCTTCTTTGTAACCTTAAATTCTCCATTCTCAACTCATGATTTTGTCTTGTTAAATTTGCACGTTCCACCGCCTCTAACCTCCTTTCTTCCTGTATTCTTTGCCCTAATTCCTCTGATGTTTCATCTTCATCTTGATGAATCGACCCTTCTTCTACCTCCTGATTTCTTCCTACTCCACTTTCTTCTCTTAATTGTCGATTTGTTTCTTCTCCCATTGAATCCGATCTCCATGTATGCACGCTTATTCTATCATAATCCACTCTTCCATTTTGTACCGATGTTGATTGGTTTGGTTGTTAAATTGGATTTTCTCTTTCATTCCTTGTTCTATTCCTCCTAATTATCATCCTTGAAGATTCTCCTAATACACTTGTTTGTTCACCTGCAAGTCTTTTACTTCTTCTCACTGTTGTTGGTGGTTCTGATGTATTTCTTCTCCTTCTTCCAGCCATTTCTTCAATTTCTCCAAATCTTCAAATTGTAATTAGAGATTTTGGATCTTGAGTCCCCTTAGTCGGCGCCAAAATGTAGTAGCAGGATTTCCCACACTACACCCCTATTAAGATCCTATAGAAATCTAAGTGAAACTAGTTGAAGATTGAAGAATTAAACGACGCTTTTATTATTTAGATCTCAGAAATGTTTACAGAAAATATTCAAACTCAGAATTACAACTTTATTTTCTGTAGTTTCTCTCTCCTCAAGATTTTCTCAATTCTAAAAAATACATCCTCATCATCTGGACTTACTTGAACCCTTTATATAGGAAATTACATAGTGGGTGACAGCTAAGTTTTCCCCTTCTTTCGGATATATTCTGCGATCTCATCGTGGTATTTGCAATATTAATCTTCGCCAACTTTTGTAATCCTCGTGAAACAACACTCTCATAACATGTCTCTTCAATCGTCAACTACTATGATGCTTCCTCGTGATGCTCGCCAAATGTTGCTGAAGAATCCTCACGACACTCTCGTGAATAATGTCATTTATACTTATAGGAATATTTGACCTTCTCGTGAAAGCGTTGTTCTTATCATGAGAATATCGTTATGGCGATATTCTGGTACTACAAAGGCTTTGGTAACTTTGAAAGTCTTGGACATTTTGTCACTTCCGTATGTTCCTACCTTCACTTGGAATATAATCTGGCGACACATTACCTCATAAAGAACCTTGAACACATATTGTACTCCCTGATCCTATTTTAAATTAATAGGTTGTCAATAGATCCTTTACCAAAAGTTGACATATTCTACGTTGAATATTAATTAAAAAAATGGTATTGTGGATCGTTGCTTTCTAAGATTGTAGTTTTCAAAATTGGCCTCTTCAACTCCCACGACTTTCTAAGTTTATATATCTTGTTTGTTTTTAACATTTTAGTTAGCCATATTATGTCTGTTACTAAATTTAAAACTTGATGTCATCTTCTACTGTGAACTTTATGTGATTTCAGAATCGAAATAGTTATATCTCTTTCATTCGTATCAAGTAATCCATTGTATATCCCAACAATTCTTCTACAACAATTCCTTTCTTTTGCCGTTTCCGGACCATCAGTAGCCATTATTGTCAAACACAATCTGTCTAATTTTTATTGATGTTATGTATTTGCAATGTTCATTTTTATTAAATAAATAGATTGTGGAAAAAAAAGAACATAAGCATTACATCGGGTCTAAGTTACTATATCCAAAATACTCCGGAAACTGCTTCTGGTGCGTTGTTTCCTCAAATTCCTCGTTGCATTCTAGATAGTACACGCAACACCAATCATTAGCGAAGTGATCTATTTGCGCAAGTGTGGTCAATGTATCCCTTGCCTGTAATAATAATAACAACACGTCAATTTTTTTCCAAGGCATCCAGTTGTAAATGACATGAATCTAATAGATTTGAATTATACCTCAATCTTAGATATCACCTTCTTCTCACATAACATAACAATTGAGGAAGGACAAATCTTGACCACTCTTTACATAGGCAGAGTTAGCCAAACTATGTTTTGCAATTGTCTTACGTGAAAATTATTATTAATCCATATTTTAGTCAGCTCCTATCGAAGCCGATCTAATTAGTCCTATAGAAAGTTAATCTTAAATTTTTGACCTTATATCTTGACCAAATTATTGAAGTATTCTTAGTCATGTTCTGCTTTGTGTGATCTACCCATCTGTGTCTACTCTACCTTCTGATCCAGTGAATGAAACCTATACATATTGATTTGTAATTTGATATTGTTGATTTACTATCAAGAGGTCGCATGATTTGAGAATGTAAAATATAGAAAATATTCCATAAACATCGGAGGTGAAATTTAGATTTATGATTTAGAGTTTTTTATGATGATTTTGATGAACATACATAATTTTCAAACAAATATTTTAGAATGCAAATACATTTTCCCGGTCTATAAGGTTTTATATTGGGAATTGAGTGAAAGTTGTTGTCTTTGTAGGTAGTTGTCGCGAAACAACTCGACATTGATGGCCTTTCAGGAAAAAGAATGTAATAGTACTTGAGAGAGCGATAATGTTCTCTTACGCGGGTACACCAATTGCCTTTATATAATACGTGCGATCAAAAAGTCATGATCATATTGTCTTATACATTCCGGTATCATCCTCGAAATATTTGATTTTTATCCTTATCAATCGTGCTAAAAACAACCAATTACATCTTTCACAATACAATGTTTCATGTTTTGTGAAGATTATTTTTTTACTTAGTCAATAAAACTCGCTAAAAAGCAAAAACTATTATTATACACTACTATTACCAACACTCACCACCATAAAAACCATCCACCGCCACTATTTCTTCCACCAATAGTAATGTTACCACCTCCACTATTCACAAACACCCGCCACCGCTTATACACACCATTAGAATTAATATAGTTTTTAGTAAAATTATTTATTAATAAAATTATGTATTTATGTTAGATTATTAAAGGGACATTTATAATAGAAATTTAATTAATCATTATGAACAATCAATGAGACACTAATTAATAAAATATTTAAAAATGGTTAAGTTGAACAAACCCTAGCGGTAAATTTATCTTTGCCAAGGTCAAATCCTGAACACTCTTTACATAAACAAATCGATAATAAATAATTTCATATGTTCTGATCTTGATTCATGTCGTTCGTTTAGTTATTACATAACATGGCAATTGATTGCACCAATTTTTTAAAATGGACATATGTTTTATCGAGTTTATTTTAACATTAAAATGATCAATCACGTTTTATATTTTATAATATAACATTACACATTTTGTGGCGTTACGAAATTAGCATAATATGTTTTTTTCACCAATACCCGCCACCACCATAAAACCATATGAATCCACTTTTTTATCCACCACCACCTAGTGGCGGAGCCAAGGGTTGACTAACCTGGCTCTAACCCCTTAAATTTTTAATAACTACATAATTTTTTAGTTTATTTTATAAATAATTTTTTGGAGATCACGCGCTTCATTGTGCTAAGGACATTGGTTATAAGTTTCGTCATGATGTTGTTTGTGATGTTGTTTTTGATATTTGCTACAAAGCTAATGTGCCTGCACATAAGGAGGTTCCTCTTGGTCTTCGCTCAGATGATGGTAAAGACCTTAAGCCTGCTGATATCCTCGTCCTCAACTGGGAAAATGGGAGAGATGTTTGTATGGATGTTACACGTGTATCTCCTTTCACTGGTGATGGTGTTCGCTCTTTTGTCCCTGGCAAGGCTATTTTTGGTGTTGTTTCGCGTAAACATACCAAATATTTGGACAAGTGTTCTTCACGTGGATATGGGTTGGGGGTCTTGGCCTTTACTACCTTAGGCGAACTCAGGGAGGATACTTTAGCCTTTTTCAAGCGTCTAAAGAATTGTTTCTTTAGCAATGACGCTAGCAGTGGATTAGGTAAGTTTATTTTCTATAGATTAGGCATTGGTATCCAGAGAGGAGTTGGAGCCCAGCTTGTAGCCAGGCTTCCAACCAAAAGTTTTGTATGAGATATTAAGAATTACAATTAAAAAATAATAAAAAAATATTTTCATAATTATAATTTAAAAATAGTACTTTGTCCATATATATTTATTTATGGTTTAGTCCACCAAAGTTTACATGTTTCTTTAAAAAAAAATAGGCCTCCTCAATGTCAATTTTTGACTCCACCACTGCCGCCCATCCCATGTAGGTTGCTGGACGCAATTCTAATTTTCAATCACAAATGCCATGTATGAGGTTTAGATTGAACAAAATGTCTTCTACTACTCATTATCGCAGAAAATGTCTATTGATATTATTTATCAAAATTACTTATTAATATAAATAAATATTATAATTAATTAAGAAAATATTTATAATTAAAAAATGATTAGTCATTTATTATGAGAAATTAGTGAAACACTAATTAATAAAACACTTTATAATGAATAGATTATTTATTATGTGCAATTAGTGAAATACTAATTAATAAAGCAATTATGGTATTTGAGTTGAACAAACCACCATTGTTGATTTATATTTTCTATCAATTCCAACCAAGGTGGAACACTGGTTAGAGGCAACTCTTATGACATAATAGGTCATGAGTTCGAACCTCCATGTTATAATTTTTGAATTTCCGTATCCTGACTTGAGTATTCATTTTTCATTCATAATATTGGAATTAACACCACACGTGCGAGATTTAGGGGGTGGTCAGGAGAACCACAACCCTTGATTTATCTTTGTCCAGACAAATCCTGACCACCACTAACAAAGGCAAACTTATCCATTCCCTGTTTTATACTAATGATTTCTTTATTATTCTTGAATAATTTTGAAAAATCTGAATTTTGGAACAAATTCACAAATTTGTTTGTGCTAATCTTTAGATGAAAAATCTAACCTAGTTCTTTTTGAAACACGAATAAAATTTATGGTACATGGTTTATATGGTTGTAGGAACCGAATCTCCTGTATGAGAAAATAAAAATATATTAAAAACTAATTGAAGTTACATGTTCATCATATAATTGTATATGAAGGTGAATATCGAATTTATCACCAGATTATGTTTCTTAAACCTAATCTATTTTGAATGCTTAATTGTCACATCATTGTGGATGTTGTTCCTTTTATTGTCTCATGTTGATAAGCGTTATTCCTCCATTTATACTTATGATGTGTTAAGCAGTAAAGCAATAGATTTATGATGATTTTTCTTAAAAATTGTATAAGGGCAAATTAATCATTGTGATATGTGAAGAGTCAAGAGTTGGCAAGAATATCGATTATCAAGAACAAGATATACTAAGTCTCGAGAATTATATCTTAATAAGTAAGTGTACTATTCATGAATTGAAATGGGACATATTTGTTGGTTAGGAACCCAACAACGTTCTGAATTACAAATTGCTAAGGAAGTGCGAGGTTATACTTATCAGAGGTCTCTGACCATGGATTTGGGGAAACAACTCAAATCAGACAGTTTTTCTCTTCGAATGGATTTTGTGGATTGATTTTTAAAATTAAACTTATTGCTTTCAGGTTCTTAGATTTTTTTCTCTTCAGAATAAGCAAATACTTGAATCTTTCATTTTTTTTGTTTCAAAACCAAGCTTGCATATTCTAATTTGTTAGATACAAAGGCCCATTATTATCCACGTAATTTGCATTATACTTTTACTCCCATTAACTTTGAAAGGTGATTTTTACGTTTAATTAGTGGTTACCATTTAATTATCCTGGAAGTAATGAATAAAAAGCATACCAATGTAAACAATCTGGAAATCATTAATGGTGATGCCTATAGATAACATAAATCGGACTATATCAATGAGATACCTGGATAAATATATTAACAGTGTTTTAAATTATATTCACGGAACATATATACCAAGTTAAAAACCATGTTGAATATCAAAGACTACGTGATGCATGACACTAATCAGAGGTTGAGTTGGGGCCGTAAGGCCCCAGTGATACCTAGTTATTAAGGAAATCATAATTAGGTAACTTTATACACATTAGATACCCCGTAACCCACTATTATGGTTGGAAACAAAATGGATATACCCTAATTAATCCGGGTATACCCCAATCTCTCCAAGTTAATAAAGTCCGAAAATTTTGAAAATCGATTTGAAAACAAATGTTAGAATTATTATTTATACAAGTAAAATAACTAACTTTTAAATTTTTAGAACGACTTCCGCTCCCGGATACCAAACAATAAGCATTTGTGTTTATATGATACCGAAATGCGTCTAAGTACCTGTCAAGATGTTACGTCTACAAAAGGGTACGTACTTGATTTGCAAGCCTCTTCCACAAAATTTGCATGACCAAGCCAGTCGACAGGATCAAAATTGGTGAAAGAACCAGTAAAGCACTATATTAGCACGTAAAGAACTCCATATCAATAACGTGGGACGGCTCAAGGGGAGAAATACGTGAAAGAACCAAATGGCTAACCCAGCTAATAATTAGATTGCACGTTTGATTCCTCTAAAGCCAGATGTTAATCCAGAATGCAGTAAATCACTACTTGAAAACTACTTGTATGTTCGAAAGAAAATCTAACAATTTTGCTAGCAATGATTGATAAGAGCTAATCCGTCCAAATTGTGACATGCAAAACACCATCACAAACCCGGTCCACATTTGCATGATCGCGACATTATGCCGATTGCCGCCCCTAAGATTGTAAGCTAAAGTTGGCATGTCACTCTCTCCCTAGATATGGCATAAATTTTGGCATCTTGGCAAGGCCACCACAGTGATCTTAACTAGAGGCGGATATTCAAGTCATGGGAAAGACTAGGCCCGCCTATCCATAGATGGGGGATATATATGTTTTTGACTGCCGTCCGTATTCATACCATTTTCGTTCAGGTCCAACGTATAAGTTGACTGTCTTGGTTGATCAAATATATTGGTATTGAGTTTGTAAGCTCATACGAGTGCGCCTTTGACATTTTGGAAAAAGTATTCGAGTATATTCCCATCAAATCACATTCAATCATGTTATCATAATTCGTGGTATTATTTGGTGACAGATATAGTAGGGGTATGATGAAAGGGATATATACTTCTTTTTGGCTGGGGATTCATCGGTTTTATTGACCAAACTAATCATTGTCATTCAGATTACGGAATTCCTAGCCATCCATATCTTGAAATATTGCATTTTCCTATCGCAAGATGTTACATCCATGGACGGCTTTCGAGTTTCGTCAGCTCAGATGTGGCAGAATCGCAAGATGTTACAAAAGGAGGTAGTTGTAAATCCACACTTCCTTATATAACGCTCTCTCTTACCTCTTACCCCGAAAAGAGGTCACCTTTGTCCTTTGCCCACCTGTGTTTCCCGGTCCAGGGATTTTGCACTAACTAGTTTGAGCCCAAGCCCATGACTAATGGGCTGCAAGTCCCCTCGAACACTTTCAGGTAACTGTTGGCTCAAGCATGTCGTTCGAGCAACAGTCACAATCTGTCCTCATTGTGTCGCCTCATCACCATGTATCAGCACGTCACGTGTTGCGACAATTTGACGTCCCCGTGTCGCGTTCGACAATTTGGGGGTGTTATACTCCTAGCTACTTTTTTTTTGCGTCTTGGTCACTGGTCGTGTGTTAGTTTCATTGAAAGATCCAACCATTTCTCAAGGTTTAAATCAAGAACAAAGTAACTTGGGTAACACAGGTAACTAACACCGGTCTGAAGTGGCTAGTATCGGTCTGAATTGGCATCGGAAACTTGGTCTTGGAACTGATAATTGCAGTTGTTGCAGTAGATGATGTAGATAAGGTGTTGAAGATAATGCTGAAGAAAGACACCAAACCATCCACTAAAATAGAAATAATAAAAAAAGTTACAAACTACAACAGTTGATAATAAAGTCGATCTTCTTTGAGTTACCGGAGAAGGAACTGATTCTTTGTTTGGGGTCGAGATCATCACTGAAACGGATTGTATGTCTAAAGATCTTCTCTTCATAAACATAACCACACAAAATCAGCAACAAATCAAACACAAAAAGACTTGAAAAGGCAAAGAAACAGTAGCTGGAAAACCCAAAAAGCTAAAACTAAATCTAAGAGAAGCAGTAGCCTTAAAACAAAGATGATAAAAAAGAGTTGAAAACAAGCTTGGGATGTTGATGATCTAGCATTAGATTGATCATTAATTTGGTTCTCCACCCATACAATGTCGAAAGCAATAATAATTTAGATATGGTGAAGACAAATAATAAGATGATTAACTTCATATAAACTGTATAACTAACAAAATCTTCATGTTTAGAACATTGAATTCATCCATAATCAACCAAAGATTAGCTACTCAAGATACAAAGAAATAAGAAGAAGATATCTCATAGTTTTCCCTTAAAGGGTCAAATTCTAGAATATAGATGTAAAACCTAGCCCCTCTTCTATCTTTCGGTGATAAAACCCTAATAAAAACTTGTACAGAATGTCTTGAGAAGTCTTCTTGAATATCCCTAATAACCCTAGGGTTTGGGAGTTCTCCGGAACTAAGTTTTCTAATTTTGGAAAGTATTTTTGCAACTTTTTGAGGTGAGGGGACCGGTTCTGATAGAGATCCCCATGTAAGGGATCAAACCGAGAAGAGATCCCCACCTTAACTGTTTCTCCCATAACTTTCTCATATGGACTCCAAATGACATCATTATTTTGGATTTATCTTCGTATTTTTATTATCTTCAATATAGACCTAAAAAATCTTGAATTTGGTTGAGATCTATCTGGTCCTTAGTCCATGCTCACACTTTTATGTTTGTTACAGTATTCTTTAGCTCCTTTTAGATGATTTTACCTTAATAAGACAACCAAAGGAAAACAACAACAATACAAGGTGTTATGCAACAAATATAGAAAATACAAGCATGTAATTGATAACAAAAGTATGCACTTATCAATTGCCTAGGGAACATAATGTATGCTCTATGTCCAACTGTGCTACTTTCCCATTCACTTATCTCTTTCTTATTGTTCTAACCAGACTTGCCACCTGCACAGAAACACTGTCAAACACTACGGAACATCTAATTTTCATGTGTGTCATAAGGAAAAACTAGAAAATTTGATTAATCTTAGATGGCTTGGGCTACTAATATTAATATTGTTAAACCAACTAGTAATCCAGGTTTTCAGTTCATAATCCTTTTCCCATTGAATATGTTTGCATGAGAATATTCTGTAATTTGATCGTATTCTTTTGAAATATTGTCCCTAGAGAGTTGGTTATAAAAAAAACATTTATAATTTTATTCTTTTGAAATATTGTCCCTAGAGAGTTGGTGATAAAAAAAACATTTATAATTTCGTACCATTTTTCCAATTCAGATTTAGATTTTTTAACTTATCTAATTTAGAGGAGAAATTTTCGGATGTATGTATGAAAATTCTCTATTTTATTGTTAAGGTTTTTTATATTCTTATGAATATTACCGAAAACCTCGGAAATCCAATGATCTAGATCATTGGATAGAAGTTGAACACCTGAATAATTTTTGTCTCCAGAGCTGCTATAGTGAAGTTTCCAAGAAGTAGCAACCATTGCGGATAAAGTTGGGTGGGACATCCAATATCTAATACAAAGGAAGAGTTTTTGTAGTTTTTTCAAGTCCGGTTGAAATCAAAACGTAAAAGGGTATGGTTCGATTTTACTCTGTATAAGTGTCTTACCTTTGAGTCCGAAAAACTCTGGATCTGTTTGTAGGATATTAGCACTTTTATAAATTCTTCCGCAAATGTTAACATTTCCTTTACGATTGTTGGACCAAGTGAATGGCACACCTTGATATCCCGTGTAAACCAAGCGCATCGATAACTTGCAGGATGAATGATTTTCTGCTTGAACTTGATTTATTTCCTCCTATATAGCACCATATACACATGTAATCTTAATTTCTCGGTCATTAATAGTTGCATTGAAATGAGACACGTTTAAATTTGCGGTTACTAATTTTAAATTTATACAATTTTTCCAAGCTATTGCTAACCCCCTTGCTTTCCCCATAAACAAGAATTTAAACCAGTCATGAAAATGACACTTTTTGAGTAAAATTTCCATCATAGGAAAAGAATCCTTAGTTTCATAAGAAGATGCATATTTATTGTCCTGATATTAGATACTTCGTATACGTACCTACATAGAGTTATGATACGATAATTCGTCTAGTTGATCACCAATCCTGATCAATTGTGGTACTCTTATAGGTGATTATCTCGATTAGAACTAGTTAGGGGGGGGATTATGGTTATCTACTATGTCAGTCATATTGTCCATCCAGATAGTATCAAAAGAGATAATCACTAAAAATTATTTCTTATTGATCATCCGAAGTTGTGTACACTGTACTTGGTTTACAAGCATAGCCTTTCTGTATATTTAACTAGTGTAATTATCACGAATGAAGCATGTCTAGTTGGAAATGGACGCCTTAATCCAGATGGATATGACGTAATTATCCACTCAAACATTAAATACCTCTCGAATAATCTCCTCGACCTGGGTAGCACTCCATGTTATGAGACTCTTACTCCAGGTCGTGGGTTCTCAGTCTTGACTTCTACCTGTGTCTTCAGTCTTTATCTTCGTTATAAGCTCCAAAACTCAGATCGTGCACGTGGTTTAGTATTCGTATACATGTCGAGTATGATGTCCTCTAAGTCTTGCTCGTACTAGAAACTTGTCTGATTGACCTCGACCAAGGTCCTCTCTCAGCACTCTAAATCGTAGGGCATGTACAACTGTTAGTATTGGGTAGGTGCTATATTATTTATTTTTTGACACATTCCGCTAGCAGATGCTATATTTTGGCATCTACATCATGTACAAAAAAATATATATGGATTATGATATTGTCATACTATTTATGAGTAAAAACTATTTTTTATTAGTTTTGGTAATTTGGGTGTGTGTATGAGAAACAAATGCACTGCACGGGAGTACTTTAGATTCGAGAGATCAATCTGTACAATCCTGGCCTAAACCAATAAATGGTCGTTCCATTCTTGCTTCGGTCACAAAGTGTAGGAGAAGGGTTGGTCTTGGGGAGGGAAGCGAAGAAGGTGTTGAGACCATAATGGTTAATTCTGAAGGTGTGGATATTTTATGACTTGTATCAGAATTTGGAACTGGCTTGCAGAATGTAAGCTATCGGTTTTTTGGTATTTTTCTGGATATTGTGTTGTTGTTCACACCAAAACTTGTTGTTTTATGGAAAATAGGTAAAACCTATTTATACAAGTCAAATTGAACGCACCCTGGTCTCATAAAAAGTAGGAATGATGGAGTGATGGAGAAGTGGGATCATTTGTAAATGCCAGAAACCACGTTCCCACTATAAAGGAGACGGGTTAGTTTACACCCACTACTTCTTGCCGTCACTAACTTCCCTGCTTTCTGACACTTTCTTATAATGGGCATGTTGCACGCCGCACGCTGTAAACCTCCAGACCAATACCCTGATGAGTATCCCCCAGTTTGTGACATATTTGATGTCTCGAGTGTTTTCATGGAAAACGTGTACAAGTCAAAGTCAAGAGACTTTCCACATGAAAATAGCATGTGATGCTATTAAGATTCTCTTAGCTGGTCGCCTAAGACTTGCCACAGGTCTGTCAATTCTATGACGAGATTGGATGGCTGAGATTGCAACTCATGAGAAAGGGTGGCCATGGATTATGGCCACATTTTGTTGGCGATTGATGGTAGTAAAGTGGCGTCTTTGTCACATGCCAATGACGTGGTGGCATATAGCGGCATGCCAGTGGCATAGTGACGCCTGGCGTAGCCATGACGACTATTTTGGCATATTGGTGTTAAACCCAAATATGGCTCCGGCAACATTGGCACTGTTGCTACATCAGACTTAAGGCCTTAGGAGAATTACTTGACTTAGTTGGCATGGAAACTTTTAGTTAAATTAGGGTTTGGAATATTGAAACCCTAATTAGAGCGTGTGGCATGGCTGCGGCACGGTGGCATTTTATGCAATCGGTGCCATGGCCATATTAAAGGAATTATGGCAGGCCATAATATGGAAATATCCACGGGCGTAAGGATGTCCATGGGTGGTTAAAGAATGGCGCCATTTTTAGGGTTTGTCGGATCCCACATGGCTCGTGGCATGTTGTAGGGCTAAAGTGGCGTAATTTGGCCACGACTGGAAATTACGATTTCAACTAATGCCATAAGATAGAGCCACGGAATACCCTAATTGGAATATGTTATGGCGTTTGGCCATGTACAAGAAGCAGGTTAGCACGTTAGCACGCTATTTATGGCATGCTACCACGTTCGGCATGCTTCTGTGGCAAAGTGACATGTTTGGCATGCTAATTAGCGCATTGGCGCAACTTTTGGAAAGACAATTTGGTATTGGCGCAACTTTGCCTCTTTTGATATTGTGGCAAGTTTAGAGCGACTTGATTGGTCGGAAAAAAAGGGACCAACCAGACACGGAGTGTGCATGTGGTGGGTTTGGCCACACTTATGGTGTGCATGTAGCGGGTTTAGAGCGACCTGATTGGTCTACAAGAAATATGGGATGGTCGAGCAACATGAGGTGTGGCCACTTGCAAGTGGCGCCCGCTGACCTATGGCATGGCCACCTTTCCTTTGTTGTTGCTCCTTTTTCGCATCTCCTTTTATTCCTTGTTTTATGATTTTCGGTAGGATTTTGCACCTACTAATCCATGGCGGATTAATTACCTAGCTCGCCTAGGCTTAATTTCGACAGGCAAGGTCTAATATATTGAGCAGGGCCCAAAATCGTAATTTTTGCAAATTAGTCAGGGTGATATACGAATCTTGTGAATTATCACAAAATTGATTGAATTCTATGTGTTAACATAGAGTTCTTTAAGTTCATTACCAGAGAGAAGTATGCTTACCGATTGAATACTTTATGCAAGGACCTTATCCTTGATACTTGGAAATTCATGCTACTATGCTGCGAGTGAACACGAATTTTCATGACATATCAATATTAAGGGTTCAGCCGGGGAACATAGCACATAATGCATTCAAAGAAACTTATATTAACTGAATAATACAGGCAAGGTGCCAAAATTTACAAAATATCTTGGATTCTCTAGTCCCCATGCGCAATTCCCCTGAATTTATCTTCCCTTGGACAATGCGTCTCAGAGTGTTGCACTTACTGGTAGGATGAAGGATAAATTTGTGATAATGGAAATATCTTGAATCCAGCATCTCTTGATTAGTTGGTGGACGCCATACCGAAGTTGGACCACCCCCTCTCATACCCAAATCTCTAGTAACTTCAGGACTCTTCTGATAGGCAACGGGAAGCGTGGATATTCTGGGTCTGACTTCTCTTGCATCAGCGGTTACTGTGGTGGGAGTTCTGGCAGGTTTTGGCATAAAGCTCTTTTTGAAGTCGGAATCAACGCTTGGGAGGTCATTGATTCATGAGAACCGTTTACCTTTACCATATTATTGAAAGGTAATTTCTCTTGAGGGGTCTGCGTCAATGGCAGCAACATGAGGTGACTGAGCTGGATATTATTCGCTTCCACCAATTTCTTGGAAGATTTACCCTTCCTCGGGTGCTTCTCTTTAAAGTAAAGCAGTAGTGGCTTCAGACTGTTGGACAACTCTTTGAACTTCCGCGAGGGTTTGGAGATAAATGTTTTCCAACAAAGCTTCATAGGCCAACTCTTTACCTTTGTACTATGGAAACTGCGACGCACCTGGAAAGTCTCCTTTCTTGGTCTCGTGAAACTGTCTTGGCTCTCTGTCGTTGCCAGAATCCAATTGGCTGTTCTTTTTCTTCTCTTGTACAACATGGCTACGTGATCCTTATGCATCTTCATTGGTAGAAGTACGGGCCTTGGTCAAAGATTGGACGTCCCTCGTATTATCCTGGAAGTTGATGAGATCTTTCTGACAGGTACTCATTGATTCTTTACACGATCGACTTATCATACTCTTAAGGATACGAAACATCTCATTTTTTCACCCGATAATGTCAATTTGGTTTGCATCCATATCCTCTAGCATTTTTATCATGCCTTCCATGGTGATTGTCTTCCGGATATCCATTGCTCTTGAAAGGTTTGAATGACCCGGATACATCTTGGAAGTTGAGATTTTTGATCAAAAATGGGTTTTAGCTAATGATTGAATTAGGCCTAAGACCAATTGGGATGAAAAAGAAATTTAAAATTGAATTTGTAACTGAGATATTTAATCTCCCACTATGGTCGCCAAATTATTTATGGGTAAAAACTATTTCTACTGCTTTTGGTAATTTGGGTGTGTGGATGAGAAACAAATCTAAACCTTAAAAAAATGCACTGCGCACGGGAGTACTTTAGATTTGAGAGATCAATCTGTACAATCCTGGCCTAAACCAAGAAATGATCGTTCCAGTCTTGCTTCGGTCATAAAGTGAAGGAGAAGTTGGTCTTAGGGAGGGAAGCGAAGAAGGTGTTGAGACCAGAATGGTTAATTCTGAAGGTGTGGCTATTTTATGACTTGTATCAGAATTTGGAACTGGGTTGCAGAATGTATGCTATCAGTTATTTGGTATTTTTCCGGATATTGTGTTGTTGTTCTCACCAAAACTTGTTGTTTTATGGAAAATAGGTGAAACCTATTTATACAAGTCATATTTAACGCACCCTGGTCTCGTAGAAAGTGGGAATGATGGATTAATGGAGAAGTGGGATCATGTGTAAATGACAAAAACCACGTCCCACTATGAAGGAGATGGGTTAGTTTACACCCACTACTTCTTGTCGCCACTAACTGCCCTACTTTCTGACACTTTCTTATAATGGGCGTGTTGCACGATGCACGCTGTAAACCGCGAGACCACTACCCTGATGAGTATCCCCCAATTTGTGACATATTTGATGTCTCGAGTATTTTCAAGGAAAATGTGTAGCAAGTCAAAGTCAAGAGACTTTCCATAGGAAAATAGCATGTGATGCTATTAAGATTTTCTTGGCTGGTCTCCTAAGACTTTCCACGGGTCTGTCAATTCTGTGGCGAATTTGGAAGGATGAGATTACAACTCATGAGAAAGGGTGGCCATGGATTATGGCCACATTCTGTTGGCGCCTGATGGTAGTACAGTGGCATATTTGGCACATGCCAATGGTGTGGTGGCATATAACGGCATTCTAGTGGCATAGTGGGGCATGGCGTAGCCATCTCGACTATTTTGGCATATTAGTGTTAAACCCAAATATGGCTCCTGAAACATTGGCCATGTTGATACATCAGACTTAAGGCATTAGGATAATTACTTGACTTAGTTGGAATGGAAACTTTTAGATAAATTAGGGTTTGGCATATCGAAACCCTAACTAGCGTGTGTGGAACGTCTACGGCATGGTGGCATGGTTGCGGCATGGTGGAATTTTATGCAATCGGTGCTATGGCCACATTAAAGGAATTAAGGCAGGCCATAATATGGGAATAGCCACAGGCGCAAGGATGGCCATGGGTAGTTATAGAATGACGCTATTTTTAGGGTTTGTCTGGTCCCACATGGCTCATAGCATGTTGTAGGGCCAAAGTGGCATAATTGGGCCATGACTGGAAATTAGGGTTTCGACTAATGCCATAAGGCAGAGCCGTGGAATACCCTAATTGGAATGTTTTATGGCGTTTGGTCGTGAACAAGAAGCATGTTAGCACGTTGGCGCGCTATTTATGGCATGTTGCCACGCTCGGCATGCTTCTGTGGCAAAGTGGCACGTTTGGCATGCTCGTTTGGATTGTTTGGCATGCCAATTAGTGCATTGGCGCAACTTTTGGAAAGCCAAATTGGTATTGGCACAACTTTGCCTCTTTTGATACTGTGGCAAGTTTAGAGCGACCTGATTGGTCGAAAAAGAGGGGATCGGCCAGACACGGGTGTGGCCACACTTCTGGTGTACGTGTGGTGGGTTAGGCCACACTTCTGGAGTGTGTGTGGCGGGTTTAGAGAAACCTGATTGGTCTGCAGGAAATAGGGGCCAGTCGAGCAACATGAGGTGTGGCCACTTGCAAGTGGCGCCGGCTGGCCTATGGCATGGAAACCTTTCCTTTGTTGTTGCTCATGTTCCGCGGCTCCTTTTATTCCTTGTTTTCTGATTTTGGGTAGGATTTTGCACCTACTAATCCATGGAGGATTAATTACATAGCTCGCCTAGGTTTATTTTCGACAGGCAACGTCTAATATATTGCACAGGGCGCAAAACCCTTATTTTTGAAAATTAGTCAGGGTGATATGTGAATCTTGTGAAGTATCACAAAATTGATTGAATTCTATGTGTTGACACAGATTTCTTTAAGTTCATTGCCAGAGAGTAGTATGCTTTCCGATTGAATACTTTATGCAAGGACCTTATCCTTGATACTTGGAAATTCGTTCTACTCTATTGCAAGTGAACACAAATTGTCATGCCATATCAACATTAATGTTTCAGCCGGGGAACATAGCATATAAAGCATTCAAAGAAACTTATATTAACTGAATAATACATGTAAGGTGCCAAAATTTAAAGAATATTTGCGATTGTTGCTACATGCACCATTATGGATAAATTTCATGTGAATATATTGAGTTCTTCAATAAATGCGTCATAGAAGAGGTTGAACACTCATCGCTATTACATGACTCCGTTTGTTTGTAGAGTGACGGCATATTAAACACAAGGTTTTACAAATTTAGCCCTGAACCAAAAAACCACCATCAACACATACATAATTTAATTGATCATGACAGATCGAGGGAATCCAATACCCTAAATATTCCAAGAAAATATTTTCATATTTATAATGTCCACAAAAAGGGGAGAAGTATCGAAAAAGAAAGAAAAAACATGACCCAAACAAAAATTTGTATAATTGGCTAAAATTGACATGAAGATTATAACAAGGAATGGATAAAGGATATAACTAATTTAAACTGGAAGGGGAAGGAAAATGAAACTTAAAAATACAAAGTTTAGGACTAGTTTAAAGATATGCTAGAGTTATGAATTATTTGATCATGAAACTGATTATCCAGAAGACTAAGAGCAACTTATAGTAAATATGGAAGACTCAACCAGAATAATATTCTACTTATGTTAGATAGTACGATAGATCACCAAGAAATCATAGAGACAAATAGTTCATGGGGACTTGAGGTATTACAACAATTAAGTACAATAAAGATTGTAAAAATCCAATTATACATAACTAATGAATATGAGATACAATGTGCTAGAAATAGACCATGTCAATAAGAGAGTAATAAGAAAATGAGCGACTCTGGAGTAGTTAAAAGATAAATTCACAGTCTGACAACAATTGTATCAATCAGGGATATATCAAGCAAATAAAGGAGGCTTAAATTGCATAAGATAATGCTCCAAAAAATGCACATAAGTACAAATGTTTATAGATAATTGTAATACTCGCGTTCTTTTTCATAAAATATTAGGGTGCGAGCCCAATCCATATGGATTGGATGACTAGGATTAGAGCAATGTATGGAGGGTGAAACCTAGTTGTGTTTTACCTGAGAAACTATATTTATCTTTGTGTGAGCCTGCCCGTAGCGTGCACGGATGTTAATAGAGTTTTTAAACTCGAATTTGCGACAAATCGACACATGCTAAGGAGTATGTGTCTTGTTTGTGTTGAAAGAAGGCCATTTTAGACCTTTTACCTTCTTTTATAAACTTTGTTCTCCTGATTTTTATCAAAAATCATCTCTTTCTTTTACTCTTGATTTTCCATTCTTCCTACAGCAAAGAGAAAAGAAAATTTGTATCACAAAAATTCGAAATTTGAAGCTTGTTTTTACAATAGTTTGGCGGTTAATTCAATTTGGTTGCTTTGGATTCGTTTGTGGCTGAAAAGGTAGGGGGGAATTCTTACTTAAAATTTTTTTGAATTCATTTTGATGAAATTATATTCTCTGATTTCATGTTTAATCTAAATCATGTTCTTAAGAAACGTCAACATAAGATGAATTTGTGACTATTTGAGCTATGTTATATTTGTTCACATTGATTTCAATTTAGGGTGCATGAAATAAGTTAGGAATTTCATCTAACTTGATGTTTAAACTATTTTACGTGTAAAACTATCCATGGGTTCTTCGAATTTATTGGAAATAATTATTATTTCATCTTAGAGATTGATTTTAAACATTTCAGAGATTTCTGAAATCATCTTTCTTCCTTGTTTTTGAACAAGTTTTACATATATCTAATTTAACTTTCGATTTTTTTTTTTATATTTTTATATGAAATATGGCCTTTTCTTATTATAAACTAGCCAAGAATCAACGGATTCCGATAAGTAATGAAGTCTAGGTGAATGTTTTAGTATAGACTTCCAAAACTGTAATTTCTATAGAGCTTGGTTATTGTCCTGTTTATTTGAGACTTTTAGAATCAACTATATACCTGATTTCTTCTTGTTATGATTATTGTGTCAAATAGGAGTCTCTGATATTTCTAACAAGACCAAGTTTACTAAATTCCGTTGTGTAATGAATTTTAAACGAATTTTTGATTGCACACTATCAAAACTGTAATTTCTGGAAAAATGCACATCTGTCCTGTTTTATTGGGATGTTTAAACATAGTTATGTGTCAATCCTGAGAGGTACACTTTTGTTGCTGATCTTATTGATCATGATACAAAAACATGGAAGCGGGAGATTATTTCTGAACTCTTTCATCCGGAAACAGCTATTAATATTTTAAACATGAGAATTCCATTACGAACTGAAGATTAGTTAATCTGGACAAAAACAAAGGGAGGAAATTTTACAGTCAAATCGGCTTATCAAATGCTCTACAACAAAAAATACCACAATGGAGCATCTATTCCTGCCACAACAAGCAATAACTTATGGAAACAAATCTGGAGTATCGAAGCTATTCCTAGAATTAAGCTGTTCATTTGGAAATGCGCTAAGGATATTATCTGCTCTAAGGAAAGAATGAGTAGAAGAATACCACAAGACTCAGTCATGTATTGTAGATGTAAAGTCAAGACTGAAACCACTATGCATATACTTCTGGAGTGCTCTTTCGCAAAAGATGTGTGGTTTGGAGCAGGTTATATCATCCATAATTGGCAGTGGGATAGTCCTAAATAATGGATTTCTTCATGGATTAATGATACAAATAAAAAAATGGTTGCAAAGATGGCGTCCATTTGTTGGCATCTGTGGAAAGACAGATGCTATGCAGTTTTCGGCAATAAAGTTGGCTCTCCACAACAATCTCTACACTACATAAATTCATTTATTAACGACATGATCCTAACCTCAAAGCCTAGAACCATCTCTGCTATTCCCACAGTCATTCATAAATGGATACCACCGGAAACAGATATAGTTAAAGTCAATGTTGATGCTTCCTTTTTCTATTTAACTCTATCTGGTGGTTATGGTCTAATTTTTAGAAACAGTGAAGGTGGTCATGTAGCATCGAGATGTGTTGTCTTCAATGGAGCTTCTGGTTCAGAACAACTGGAATGCTTGGCAGTGTTGGAATCCATCAAAATGACGCTTGAGTTAAATTATAGCAGGATCGTCATAGAGACAGACTACCTTCCATTAGTTCAAGTTATCCAAGGAAAAGATGCAGAAGTACCATGGGAGCACAGGGAATAGTCGAAGATATTATTATTCTTTTAGATTCTTTTCAAAACTGGTCT
The DNA here is from genome assembly GCA_023529315.1 of Papaver bracteatum. Classification (NCBI taxonomy): domain Eukaryota; kingdom Viridiplantae; phylum Streptophyta; class Magnoliopsida; order Ranunculales; family Papaveraceae; genus Papaver; species Papaver bracteatum. Next base: position 2,378,958 of record JAJJWX010000127.1, read on the forward strand.
TGTATGCACACGAATCGTTTAGCTAATAAGTGTGCTGATGAATTGGAAAAATATGCCAGGAAAAAAAGGAGTCTCGAGCACTTGGCTACAAGTCCCTCCTCCTTTCTTGTTAAACTTTATTTTGCACGACTGTGCTTGAGTTAATACGCTTTCCTTTATATCAAAAAAAAAAACATAGTTATGTGGTTCATTTCTTTTGGTTATAATTTTTAATTAAAAGTTAGGTTTCTCATCTTTCTAAATAAACCAAAATTACTTAATTTAGTGCATAATGAATACACGAATTTTCGAATATAGACTGCTGAAACTGCGATTTCTGAAAAATGTAAGTTTTGTCCAGTTTTATTGAGGTGATTTTACACATCTATAAAACTCATTCATTTTTCCAAGCATTTTTTCATGAAATATTATCTTTTACACTTTAAAATGAGCCAAGCATCACTCGATTTCATTGAGTAAGGATTTCTACGGAGTTTTTCGATAACAGGTTAGGCGAGCTGAAGTTTCTGAAAATTATGCACTTGTTTTAAACTATGTTCCCCTTATTATTGGAGTTAATGAATTCCTTATATTTTCTAGATATTTTTGTATTAATGGAAGTCTTTTATAGTTTCTAAAAGGTTGTATTTTTTGAGTTTTGATTTGAAATGAAGCCCATGGTAATTTCTTAGAGTAAGTGGTTTAAAACGATATTTTCGTGCAAACTATTTGGTTTGAATGAAGTTATTGATTCTTAGCTTATGACCAACTCTAAGATTTATTACTTAAATGTATTTATGATCTCTGTTAGAGCATTTATCGGTCGAACTCGCAAGCGTTTCTATCTCAAGCTTGTTTGTCAAGTTTAGTTTCCAAAACTCTAAGTCTTGATTTCTAGTCTACTTATAGCTAAGTCTCGGATTAGGAAATTAAGTGTAGTTGATATTTAAACTCCACGACGTTCATCAAATAAAGATGAAGAACTAATCAAGGGAACTTTTGGAACCTCATCAACAAAAGGTATGTGGAGACGTGAACTTATCTATCACTCAAAAGTTTATTTATTCTATCTCCTATTTTGAGACAAAAGTCATATTGCTATATAGACTTCAATTATACACATTTGCTATTTTGACCTGAGTTTATATCACTTAGCTATTTCTCGAAATATGTGTTGGTAATCTTTCGCTTTAGCCAAGTTCATCTTTACTCGTGACGAAGGTCATATTATTTCAATAACTTGAAAATCGCTTTGATGAAAATAGTCTGTGGATAACAACTATTTTAACATCCTCTAAGAAAGTTTCAATGATTGAAATGAGAGTTTAGATCAAGTAACCATGTTTGGATATAAACATAGCGTATTCTCACATTTGTGTAAAAGTTCAAAACCGGAAACCTAAAGTATGCGTACCCCTACACATACTGGCGGTTGTTGGAAATCCGGGTAAAAGTATGCGTACCCGTACGTATACTGGCGGAAGTTTCACGTCCTTGAATTTCTGTTGGAGTTTGAAAGTAAAAAACAAACTCAATCCGGGTACTTAAGTATGCATACCCGTTTGCATACTTAAGGAGGTTACTTTCTAAAATCGGTTTTTTCATGAATTAAAGCATTTATATAATTAGGAATGCAATCTTTGCAAACCAAGGATGTAATGTTCATGAATTGATTCAAATGAATCAAAATCTATATTGCTTCGATTGTCTTTTGTATACTTCTATGAAATCTAAGCAATTGAACAACTTTCTAATTAGTTCATTTGAGTCATTTGAACTAGTTATGGTAAAGATGAATAAGGTTGATATAAAAGTGCTCATATGGATAACCATTGGATAACTATTGTTGAACCGACTAAGTGTACACATTTAGGTACGGTTATCCAAACCTTAATGAAGTTATGTTTCATTTGTGTATAACAAGCTAAGTTTGATCTAACGTTTGAAAGATATTAGCTTGAATCTAATCAGGTTTTTTGTTAGAGCATTGCTCGGTCGAACTCGCAAGCGTCGCTATCTCAATATTTTTTGCCAATTTTAATTGCCAAAACTATAAGTCGTGATTTCTAGTCTACTTATAGCTAAGTCTCGGATTAGGACAATAAGTGTAGTTGAGACTTAGACTCCACGGCGTTCATTGAATGAAGACGAATAACTACTCAAGGGAACTTTTGGAACTTCATCTACAAAGAGGTATGTGGAGACTTGAGATTATCTATCACTCTAAAGTATATCTATTATATCTCCTATTTTGAGACAAAAGTCGTATTTCTATATAGACTTCATTTATACACATGTGCTATTTCGAGACGAGTTTAACTCACTTATTTATTCCTCGAAATATGTGTTGGTAAGCTTTCGATTTGGCCAAATTCATCTTTACTAGTGACGAAAGTCATGTTGGTTATTTCAATAACTTGAAAATCGCTTTGATGAAAATAGTTTGTGAATAACAACTATTATAACATCCTCTAAGAAAGTTTCAATGATTGAAATGATAGTTTAGAACAAGTAACCATGTTTGGATATATAAACATAGTGTGTTCTCACATTTGTATAAAATTCCAAAACCGGGAACCTGAGGTATGCGTACCCGTACACATACCGGCGGTTGTTGGAAACTCGGGTAAGTATGCGTACTCGTACGCATACTGGATAAAAGTTCATGTCCGTGAATTTCTGCTGGAGTTTGGAAGTGTGATTTAGTATGCACACCCATACACGTACTGGTGTAAACAAACTCGGTTTGATCACTTAGGTATGCATACCCATTTGCATACTTAAGTAGTTTACTTTCTAAAATCAGTTTGTTCATGAACTAAAACAATTATATAATAAGGAATGAAATCTTTGCAAATCGTGGATATAATGTTCATGAATTGATTCGAGTAAATCAAAATTTATTTTTCTTCGATTGTGTCTTGTATACTTCTATGAGATCTAAGCAATGGAACAACTCTCTAACTAGTTCATTTGAGTCATTTGAACTAGTTATGGTAAAGATGAATAAGGTTGATATGAAAGTGCTCATATGGCTAACCATTGGTTAACTATTGTTGAACTGACTAAGTGTACACGTTTAGGTGCGGTTACTCAAATATAAATGAAGGTACATTTTATTTGTGTATAACAAGCTAAGTTTGATCTAAGGGTTGAAAGATATTATCTATAATCTAATCAGGTTTTCATCTAACGGTTAATATTGAATGCTTTATTACCAAGGTAACTTAGATTGAAAACCCTGATTTGTAGACTATATAAAGGATAACTCTAGCAAGTGGGAAACCTAATCCCCACACCTCCTTTGTGATACTAGTTGCATAAACTAGAGTCGATTCTCCTTTAACCTTAGATTTTTCACGAAACCATGTAGGTTAACAACTTAAAGATTTCATTGGGATTGTGAAGCCTGACCTAACTATTTTCTATGTGGTTACGTGATCTGATCTTGATGTTTTTATCGTGTTTGAGTACAATCTTAAGATTTACTTGAAATTTATATTTCTGATAGGCAAGATAGAAAAGTAGTCACAAACACCTTCGTCTCATCGTTCGTGATTCCACAATATCTTGTTTCATTAATCGATTGAGATTATTGTGAGGTGATTGATAATTCTAGGTTGTTCTTCGGGAATATAAATACGGGTTATCGATTGGTTCATGTTCACCTTGATTTATCAAAATACTGAACAAAACTAATAGGTTTATCTGTAGGAGATAGATTATCTATTCAATAGACTTTTCTGTGTGAGACAGATTTGTTTATCATGTCTTCTACTTTGGGTCATAGCAATTCTTAGTTATGGGTGAGATCAGCTAAGGGAATCAAGTGTGTAGTATCCTGCTGGGATCAAAGACGTAAGGAACGTAACTGTACATTTAATTAGTGTGAGATTGATTAGGGTTCAACTACAGTCCATACCGAAGTTAGTTTGTAGTAGGATAGTGTCTGTAGCGGATTAATACAGTGTGGTTTTCAATCTGGACTACGTCCCAGGGGTTTTATGCATTTGCGGTTTCCTCGTTAACTAAACTTCTGGTATGTGTGTTATTTCTTTTCCGCATTATGTTTTGTTATATAATTGAAATATCACAGGTTGTGCGTTAAATCGATCAATTGGTAAATCCAACCTTTGGTTGTTTATTGAAATTGATTAATCCTTGAACATTGGTCTTTGGTACCGCTCAAGTTATTTCTATTGTATTCAATCAGGCTTGCAAATTCCTATTTTTTTGATTGTGGACTGAATCGAGAAATTGAGATATAACTCTTTGATATACTTTTATTAAGATTGAGTATGACTGTCTAGTTGATTCTCTTAAAAGTATATTGGAGTTAGTCTATACAGATTAATAAGTGAAATATTGGGTATGGTTGTTATACCCCCGATTCTTTAATTGGTATCAGAGCAGGAAAACGCGGTTAAGACCTCATAAGTCTTTGTTGAAGTGATATGACTCTATGGACAGAAATTTTATCTCCATAAATGTACCACCAGTCTTCGATGGCTCTAACTACTCATGGTGGAAAATAGCTATGCGTGCTTTATTTTCAAGCTTGTGATTTTCAAACATGGGTACGTGTTGTTAATGGCTATGATCCTCCGGTTAATACATAAGGCGATGTATCTATACCTAAGGATATTGGTATATATAGTCCAGAAGAATTCCTTGCTGCAAAAAAAATTTCTGACGGCTTAAATGTTATCATACATGACATTACCCCAGATTTTCAGCATCATGTGACTACTTGCACAAATTTTAAAGAAGCCTGAGACATCTTAGAAATTGTATTTGAAGGTAAAACCTCTGAAAAGGAAGCTAGGCTTCAAAACCTATGTTCCGATTGGGAAAACCTTCATATGGCAGATGAAAAGTCATTTGATGAGTTTAATCACAAAGTGTCTGAAATTTCGCAGTGGGTAAGACTATTCCTGAAAAGGACATTTTGATGAAAATTCTCAGATCACTGCCATCAAGATACGATTCTAAGAAGCATGCCATCGTTGAAGGAAATAATCTCGCAACTCTTTCTAGAAATACCCTGGTTGGGAAGTTAAAGATCTTTGATCATGAGCATACATCCAAATCCGGAAAGGATGTTGCTTTCAAAGCATAAAATAACACTAAATTACTTGATAAAAGTAAAAGTGTTTGCATCTCTGAAAATGATCTTTCTGAGGCTGATTCATCAGATGAAGATCTTGACAAGTCAGTCTCCTTGATTATAAGACAGTTTAGGGACCTTCTTTTGAAGAGAAGTAAATGGTTTTCCAGAGATAAATCTAGGTCATCAGTTAAACCCCATAATCGTGTTCCTCCTAAAAACAGGGATAATGATGAAACCGGTGACGAGGATATGCCTCGGTGCTTTAAGTGTAAAGGTTTTGGCCATTTTGCAAATGAGTGTCCAAATTGTAAAAAATACACTGGGAACAAAGGTCTTGTTGCAACTCTTGATGAAATGTCTGACAACTATGATTATAATGAAGATGAAAAGTCAAGTGTTGTACTTCTTTGTGAAAATATTTATTTTCGTAATTGTAGTAATACATACATCAATCTTGATATTCTGTCAGAATAATTCCCAACCAATCTGGAAGAAAAAATCTATCTACTTGTTTCTACTGGAAACTCTATTTTTTATTTTGCAGTATGTCTAGCATCCTGCACAGATGAGATGCATAAACCTTCCTCCAGGTTGACATGTCCTTATTGTTCTCTCATAGGGCATGAATTATCAAAATGTTTCAAATACAAACATAAGATAAGATATGTCAACAAACTTCAACGAAGAGAAAATCGATTAGCTAACAAGCTCAAAAGTGTTCAGGAATCGGCTGAGGTATGTAATCGCATCTCCATTTCAAAGAAATTAGTTTCCAAAGAAAATACTAGATCATTAGACAGAAATTTATGGTCTAAACACTATGAGAAACATGGCTCTATGATTTTCTTTCGAAAAGGACATGGTGGACAGATTATTTTTCACCCCAGCACAACCTAAAATTATGTTGGTTAGTGCATCTTGTCTCATGTGCCTAATCAAAAGAGACAAGATTTTGCATACCTCGGGCTTTAGGAAAAGAAAATTCTTTTAAATTGTTTAGATTTTATTTTCTTGTTTGTTTTTGCTCTGTCAGCATTGTAAAGTCTGGAATTCATGTAGTTTTTTCATATCTAATTGATATTGGAAAGAACTTCCCTGTTTTTTCAATAAAATAGGGTTAAAATAGATAATTCTTCCTTTTTTAGGATATGATTTGTTCGTACGTGAATCTTTTTAGTGTATAAAGGTTCTGTAACCCTACATTCCTTTTTCCTTCTCTAAGAAACTCTTTTTATCATAAGACTGCTTGTTGAGAATATCTTGTGATTTCCTCTCACAATTCTGTTCTTATGGATACTCCAAGCATTATGTCGACTGATGGAAAAGATGTTAATATGATTGTTAAGACATCAATCATGAAGGAAAAAGATAAATCTCAGTTACCTTCAAATTTGAAAAGAAAAAGAAGGAATGTGAGGAAGCTAAGAGTCGTTCCTTCAAATTCTCAGAAGTTCTCTGATGTTCTTGAAGAGTTGAAGTTAGCAAGGAAGGATATTCAGCAAATAAAGGATTTTTTGTTTAGGACTCTTGAAATTCAGAAGGCCCTAGTTCGTCATCATTTAAGAAGGTTTCTTGATATCAACTTATTTCTTCATGAACCTTATGTCCCAGTGGCTATTGATGACAAGGAGTTCGGGGACGATAAATAATTGTTCAAAGGTCTTAATGTCTAGGAAACTTCTTATGAGAATTTATTCTTATGTTTGAAGAAGGATAACTAGGGTTTGGAATAACATCTATTGTGAGTACACATAGCTATTTCCAACGATTTTCATCTTGCAATGTTTTAAGATTTATTTATTTAAATTCTAAAGTTTATTTGGAAGATGATTTTGCAGTATTAATCTTTATGATTTTATATATTGCAACTTGTTATGGGATATGTGTGTTTGCATCCGTGAACTGTAATTGTCCCATTTATGGTCAAAATTTAAGTCTTTCAAATGTCGGTATTCAAGTATTGATAAAAGATTGAATGAAATTTTGACAAACAAAAGTTAAGACTATTATGTCATTATGCAAATATTGATGGAAGATAGGATGAACTTTTGTTTACAAAGATTAAAGTCTATTATATGTCATTGTGGAAATAGTGATGAAAAATAAAATGACTCTTTGTTTATTCCGCAGTATTGATCTTCCCTGATCCATATTTTATGTATATACTGTGCGGATCTGTAAGTCCTCTTATGTGAGCATTTACGATTAAATTAATCATGGGTTCTTTTGTGGTTAATTTAATTGAGATTTTTGGATATAAATTCATATTCATATGTGATTTGTTAATGTCCAAAAAAAAATCCTTATTTTCTTGTGAAAGTAAGGTCGCTCTTGTTGTTCTTTCGGGAATGACATTATATGGGGGAGAGTTCTTAATTGAACTTTTCCTTAATTGACAGATCTATGTGGGGAGTGAGGCTATGGAATATTATAGGGGTTATCTTGTATCTTTATAAACTCCATAATGAATGCATTTAGTTTCGGTTATATTATTGCATCTAAAAGAGTTGATATGTGCTTTTCTTTTGGTCATGAAGTATCTCTATGGAAATTTCATTAGGATCCCACTAATTTTCGTACCTTTGCCAATTTTATTGTCAAAAAGGGAGAGAATTAATGTGTAGTTCACACTACAAATACATATGGTTTACAGATTATTATGTAAGGGGGGGGTGGTTTTCATGTGAGATGAAGTATTGACTAAGGCGGAGTGATACATATCACCATAGTATTGTTGTCGAAGTTGTGAAACAATTGAACTTTGATGTTGTGTAATAATACTATGACACTGTATAATAATGATTGAGATCTATTTTTTTCTCATTGTTATAGCTATGGATCTTCAACAACGATGATGCTGAATTGAATACCTTTGGAATCATTGGAGTACTTGGAAGTGACGAATATTTCGAGTAATATTAAAGAACCAAGGAGATCAAGCATTTGGATGAGAAGCTACAAAGTTTAATTATTTTGTATTCCATATGTATTGATAGTTTTGTCACTAAAATTGACAAAGGGTGAGATTATTAGAGCTTTCCCTGGTCGAACTCTCAAGCGTTGCTATATCAATCTTGTTTGTTAAGTTTAGTTACCAAAACTATAAGTCTTGATTTCTATACTACTTATAGATAAGTCTCGGATTAGGATAGTAAGTGTAATTGAGCCTTAGACTCCATGACGTTCATCGAATGAAGACGAAGAACTTCTCAAGGGAACTTGTGGAAATTCATCAACAAAGAGGTATATGGAGACTTGAACTTATCTATCTGTAGTTGCAGGAATTCCCACAACACACCCCTTATCATATCTTGGTATTAATTTCTAGATCTACATATAAAAATGGTAGTAAAATTGCTAAAATTGTGAATGGACACCAAGATTTTTTACATGGTTCGATCAATTTGATCTACATCCATGATTCTTCACTATGATTGTTAAAATTTTATTTTTATTTTACATTAATAATCTCCATTAATGGAGTTCTAAATCTAGTTTTAGGGAAGAAGATGATAAAGAAAAGTACATTCTCTCTCTAAAAATCTCTCTGCAAAATATTTCTCTCTCTCCTAAAATTGACTCTCTCCTCAAGACTCCCTCAACTCTAAAAAATACATCATCCTTTCCTGAATCTATTGGATCTCTATTTATAGGAAATTACACAATGGGTGACAGCTAAGCTATCCTCTAATTTCGGATCTCACTCGCGATATTATCGCAATAGCTATTCCTAAGCATCGTAACCATCGCCAGTCAATCATGTTCTTTTTGTGTCTCTCCAATCGTCAATTGTTATGTCATTATTTTGTGGCACTCGCAAAGTGATGTTGGAGAACTCGCTGTGACGCTCGCATAAATGTTGTTAATCTCGCCAGAATATTTCTGTGGAGATATTCTGGTACTACACTATCACTCAAAAGTCTATCTATTATATCTCCTATTTTGAGACAAAAGTCGTATTGCCTTATAGACTTCATTTATACACATGTGCTATTTCGATCCGAGTTTAACACACTTATCTATGCCTCGAAATATGTGTTGGTAAGCTTTTGATTTGGCCAAGTTCATCTTTACTAGTGATGAAAGTCATGTTGGTTATTTCAATAACTTGAAAATCGCTTTGATGAAAATAGTTTGTGAATAACAACTATTATAACATCCTCTAAGAAAGTTTCAGTGATTGAAATGAGAGTTTAGAAAAAGTAACCATGTTTGGATATAAACATAGTTTGTTCTCACATTTGTGTAAAAGTCCAAAATTGGGAACCTGAAGTATGCGTACCCGTACGCGTACCGGGGGCTGTTGGAAACTCGGCAAAGTATGCGTACCCATACGCATACTGGCAGAAAGTTCATGTCCGTGAATTTCTGCTGGAGTTTGGAAGTGTGATTTAGTATGTGAACCCATATATGTACTTGTAGGATCAGAATACTGTTACAACAATATTCCTGTGATATAAACAACATATCTGCGACACATCAATAATAAGCAACAGTTCTGCGATATATCAATGATATTCTGCGAAACATCTCAAGGTGACGTAAGAAATGACATGTTGGATGAAAACGACAGAAACATGAGAAGAGCGTGACAAATTTGTGATGAATCGATTAAGCCTACGAAATATTAAGGCGGTGCCATCTGCGATTTATCGCAGGAGTCTAGATCCGAAATTAAAGGGAATCTTAGCTGTAAATGAGCTGTCATGAGCTGTAATCCACTATGTAAATGCCTATATAAAGGAAATGAATAGTTCCAGAGAGGGGGATGAATTTTTGAGAGTTAGGAAGATTTTTAGGAGAGAGAAATCCTTTATCAAGTGTTTTGTGTTCTTCATCTTTGTAAAATTCCTTAAGATCATATTAATGAAAAAGTGTCTTTAATCTTCAAGTTATGTCATAAATATTGATAAATTCTTGAATAGGGTGTAGTGTGGGAATTCCTGCAACTACATTTTGGCGCCCAGAAACAGGGAAGAATCAATTTTAGAAATTTCAAATTACAGCTTCAAGATTTGAAGAAGTTATTATAATTGAAGAAATGGCTAGAAGGAGAATAAATACATCAGAACCACCAACAACAGTGAAAAGAAGTAAAAGAATTGCAGGGGAAGGGACAGGTGAATTGGAAGGATCTTTAAGGATCAGATCAGGAAGAAGTAGAGTGAGAAATGGAGCAGAAAAATCAATCCAACCACCGAATCAACAAACACGAGCACAAGATAGAAATGTGGATTATGATAGAGTAAGTGTGCATACTTGGAGGTCGGATTTGATAGAAGAAGCGGAAAATCAAGAAGAGGAAAGAAATCAAGAAATGGATGGAAGACTAATTCATGAGGAGAATGAAGTAGTAGATGATTTGAGACAAAGGATACAGGAAGAAAGAAGATTATAGGCAGAAGAACGTGCCAATCTTACAAGGTAAAATCATGAATTAAGAATGGAAAATTTGAGGTTGCAAAATAGAAGATCGAGAAGCAGCATGAGATCAAATTCAAGATCATATAGAGAAGAAACAAGACAAAATCTCCCTATACAAAATATTGGCGAGAATGTGATAAATGATCGTTACATTCCACGCGGTGAAACTTTAGACATTAGACATAATCAGGATGAGGGAGAAAATCAAGAAGAGAGAAGGAGAATGTTACGGGATGAAGAGATTCGAAGAAATCGCAGAATAATCGAAGATGATATTGAGAGGCATTATATTGAGCAAGTACATTTAGTGGGAGAAAGAGAGAGATTGCGAGCAGAAGTAGAAGAACAAGAAATTCAAACAGCGTTGCGTCAGAATAATCATGATAATTGAGAACGACGACGTGCGCAAAATCGTAATAATGATAATCTCAATGAGGAATATGAGAGAATTCGCAGAGACATAGAAAGGAAACAAAGAGAAACAATAAGGGATGAGGAAATTCGCGGAGAAGAGAATGAAAGACAAATTAACTTGCAAGAAGAAGAAAATCGCAGAAGAAGGCAAAACCAAGATGTTGGAGAAGAAGCGCGAAACATCGCAAGACAAGAAAGACATGAACGCAGATGAAGAGAGGCTGCGTTGAAAAGGCCAATGGAGCAAAATTCTGATAGAAATGAACAAATCTTGCGAGAATTAGCAGAAATGAGAGGAATGATAAATAACAGAAGAGAAGGAGGAAGAAGACAACTTGATGAGGTAATCGAAGAAGCTGCGAAAAATCCATTTACTCAAGAGGTACAATTAGGAGGGATACCTCCAAAATGCAATTTACCGGTGTTGACCAGTATATTTGATGGGACTACGTGTGTTGTCCAACATATCAAAGATTATATTCGATGTATGCTACAATGGGAGAACCATGATGTCGTTTTGTGCAAATATTTTGCGTCAAGTTTAACGGGAGAATCATTGAAGTGGTTCGAAAGTCTTCCAAATAATACAATAACTTCGTTCATGCATTTGCAAACTACTTTATTAGGAGCATACATCAGAAATAACTTTATGCGACCTGGAATTGAAGATGTGTTTGGATTGAAACAGAGAGTTGGTGAGAGTTTAAAGCACTTAACGATAATATGGAGGACAATGTGTAGTGAAATGGCAGGAAGAGTAGATGAAAGATATCTCATCTTATCCTTCATAAATGCTATGTTTGCGACGAATCTATTATACATCCATGTCTTCATAGTTAAAAACACAATTACCATGACAGAACTGCGAGAATTGCAAGAAGAATATATTGCTTTGGAGGAAAAACAAAATGAGATGGAGTCTTATCCAATTCACACGGGCACAAGTTTAGCCGCATCAAATGGAAGTTTGTTACCAAGGATGATTAATACAGTAGCAAGTACTTCCCAAAACCCGCGAGAGAAAATGGAGACTGATAATCAACATAAGATAGTAGCAATGGGGAGTAGAGATCAGGAGTAATTGGAAAAGGAGAGAAATTTTTATAATCGCAATAACAATAATAAGGTCCTAAGGTTTGATCAACCGCAGGAGACTTATGGTGGACAGAGGCAGAATTATTCAAGAGAGCAAAGAGGTCAGAGGAATATGTGGGAAGACATCAAATTGCCACCTTTAAATACCGGTATAGACAAGATTTGGGAAGCGATTATTCTGATGGAGAATATACCCTCACCCTGGAACATGGGGAAAGAACCACATCCTAACAACCAAAATCAAGAGTTTTGTCCTTATCATCATTTTCATGGCCACTCTGTGCATAATTATAGAAATGTAAAAAGAATTATTTTGCGAATGATTGAACAAGGGAAATTAAATCATTTTCTAGCAAGATATTTACAACCGCAGCAATTGCCGCAAGCACCAGAAATTCGCAGAGCTAATGTTGCAAAAGAAGCCGAAACATTTGTCATTGAAGTAGGAGATACAACAAAAAATATATTTTTCAATTCAATTGTACATTCGCAGAAAACGATAGAGGATTTCCATGACAATGTGCTAAGCAGAGTATTTGCAAGGGATATAGAGGGAAGAGAGGTGATGAATATTGTGAAGATTTCTCCGTTAGAAGAATGGCAGAAACAAGTTATTTCTTTCACTGCGGAAGAGATACCAGAGCCTGGGAAGATGCATGAAAACCCATTGGTGGTGAAGTTAGAGATAAATCCAAAATACATAGAAGAAGGAGAAGAAGATGATGATGACGCAACAAATGATTCTTGGGCAATAGATAAAGTTTTAATTGATACTGGTAGCTCGGTAGACATTTTATTTTATCATACATATCGCACAATGGGTGGAAGAGATGATGAGTTAATCCCTTCAACTTACAATATCTATGGTTTTAATGGCACTGCAAACAAGACAAAAGGAGAAATTACTATGGAAATTCCGTTGAACAAAATATCTTCAAAAATCAAGTTTTGTGTAGTGGATATAGAATCTCCTTACAATGCCTTAATTGGAAGACCATGGCTCCATGGGATCTTGTGCATAGCATCAACATATCATCAATGGATAAAGTTTCCACATCCTCATGGTATTGGGATAATTAAATGCGATTGGTTTGAAAGAAAAAAGTGTTATGAAGTTGACATTAATACTTGCGAAGAAAGAAATGCTCGAAATCGTGATTGGCAACATAACAGGAGGCAAACTCAGAGAGATGAAAAATTGATGGTGGACAATATAGAGTTGCGGGGAAAGTATATATTACAAGAATAGTTTGTCCCAAAAGAATCAATAGTGATTAATCATGCGAATATGGGAAAAAGTTGAAATCTTCATTCTTCGCAGGAGAACAAACAAGTATAAGGTGTTGCGATAAATCAAGTATCAAGAAATTGCGAATAATCATTCATCACAGAAGAAAAAAAAAAGTGCAACAATATCATGTTGTGGGGAAAAAAAAAAAAATTTTCTCAAAAATAAGAATTTCTCTATTAAAAGAAAAAGATGATGATTTCGAATCATATATAATTATTTTTAATGCAAATGCATAAGACGGGAGAAAATCGCCTAAAAATATATAAGAATGGGACGAACTTTTATGGCGTACACCTTAGTTCGCGGATTCTATTCCGTAAGAGGCAATGTCCTTAAAGTACGTCATAAGAGGGGTATCTCTTTGCATGGCTATGGGAAAGGCTATACCGCTGCTGGAACCTAGTTATGGAGAATTGGGATTATAGAAAGTCCATCCGGGAGAGAACTTGGATTCCCAATTATATAAGGTTATACCCTGGTTGGGCGCCCGAGAGTTTCTCCTAAGGAATGCAACGTATGATCAAGGCGCCGAGGTACACGGTTGAGATGTGGGTGCCCGGGATGGATGAACCTACCCTGGCCATCCACGGCAAGTCTTGTCTTACGATGTGTTCAGCCCGAAGAAAACCCCACTTAGGGTTCAGTCTTGTAACTATAATCCATATAAGGCATAAAGGACAAGACTGCGAAAACAACTGGTTATTGGCAGAACCGTATGGGAAAGTGCTAGTCTTGTATGGCCGATGTATAATCCTTGAATGGGAAACCGGGGGGAGAGATAAGGGCGATACCCTCCATTAGGGAGCTGTGTATCAAAAAAGACGGCAATGTCATGGGACTTTATATTCGCAAGAATATTTAGGCCCGTCGTATTGTCGCGTGACACAGACATCAATTTCATGGGACTTTATATTCGCAAGAATATTTAGGCCCGTCATATTGCCGCGTAACTGGCCAAAAATCCTAAAGAGAAAAGTTAAGATGAGATCAATGGGTTTTTGCGATAAGATCAAAAGATGAAATAAATGAAATTAATAATAAGAGGATATAAATCGCAAAGATGTCCTGCGATTTCATCGCAAATACGGCAATGTCTTAAGTCTTAAAAAGCAAAGAGAGATTAATCTCACAAGGTGGCTTAGATTTATCATATTGTCGCAAAGATTAAAATTAAAATGATAAGGCAAGATCAAGGGATTATTACATGTAAAAGTAAGAATGTCCTGCGATCTTGTCGCATAAAAGTGGCATAATAAGACCTTTAACTAGGAAGGAGAAATAAGACCACAAGCAAAATTATATCTGTGAAGCATATAACAGATTCTTCGCAGAAATATTTGCGATAATTCATTTATCATATTGCAGATTAATAACAAGAGGCAAGTATGGGAATGATGCATAGAATGGTTAGTATTGTTATTCATCATTATATGATAAATTCATATAAATAACAGACAGATAGAAGCAAAAAGGGAATTTATATATTGAAAAATATCAGGAGTTGCAAATACCTTGCAGAAAGAATATTACAATTTGTCGCAGATAATTATCGCAAGAAAGAAAGAGAGAAATACAGGAGAAGATCAAAAAGAAAAAACAAAACTATTGAGATTTATTTTCATCTTTATCTTCATCATCGTTAGTTCCTTCTTCATCTTCGCTTTCATTCTCATCTATATCAGCCTCATTGTCAGAAATAACTGGTACTTCAGAACTGGCTGGGATATTCTCCAAGAAACAAGGATATAGACTAAGAGGAAGATCATTATCTTTACAAACTTTCTCAATAGCATTATTGCGAACGATGAGAAGATTATTACGCAAATTGGAGTTGGATATCTTTATTTTGTCTCGCATTCTAGAGATTTTATCATTGCGGGAAGCAAGATTTTTCGCAAGACCACTCTTTTCTTCTTCATGTTCTGCTATCCTTGTGGAATGATTTTCTTCAGATTCTGCGATGGTACAATAACAAATTAAAATTCGTTGAAAATCTACAAAAAGTATAAAGATGTTAGAGGAGAAATAAATAACCTTCTCTCTCATGAATCATTTCTTGTATCAAGGTTTCTTGCTCGGTTTGAAGACTGACATCTATTGCTAATTTTTTCCTAGCATTATCGAGAATTGCCGCAGCCCATGCGAATTCATCATCACTTTGAATGAGAAGATGGGAACGAATTTGTTTTTCTCTTTTAAGAAGTTTAAAATTTTCATCCTTAAGTCTATCTCTCTCAAGTTCAGTATCAATAAGGGTATTGTGAAATTTTGATAGATCTTCAACGCCTTGAAGAGTAATGCGTTCTTTATCCTTCTCAAGTTCACTCTTCTTGGCTTTTAAGACTTTGATTTTTTTTTCTCTAAATTCATCTCTGCAAGTCTTTAAACTATTGGACATACTCAAGGTAGATCTATAGTCCATTCTCATAAGGGAAACATGATGTTTAAGCTCATCAAGGGACAGAGTATTAATTTTTTCGTCTGAATAATTATTTAAAGCGTCATTAAGACGCTGAAGAAGAGTGGTTTCATCTATGGGTTCATCAAAAGAATTGAGAATAAGAGCTTCATCAGTAAGATTATAGGCATCTGCAAAATGGTTGCTCAAATAAGCTATAAAATAGCAAGAATGAAGAAAAGTAAAAAAAAAATATTAAAGAGAGAAAAGATTTATACCAATAATTTGTTTGCAGAACTTCTCCTTGTCAACTAATTTCTGTTGAAGAACTTCAACTTCTACTTCAAGCGATTTGTTTTTATTAAGGAGCTCAGTATTTCCAGATACTTCCAATTGCTTGCATTTTTCGCGAAGAAGGGATATTTCAGCTTCATATTGTTTATTTCTTTCACGAAGTTTCGCATATTCATATTGTGAATCAGTAAGCCTTTTCTGCGATGTTGATAATCTATTTTATAATTCTGAAGCAACAGAAAAAGAAGCTCTAGCAGTCTGCGACAGAAAAGATAAAATGAGTAAGGATAAGTAAAAGATCTTCGATACACATGATAAATGTAAGATTTACTACAAGAAAAATAAAGGAAAGGGGCATACCAGCGAAGTTAGCGCGTGAAGAAAACTTGAGTCGATAAATCTGGAAACTCCTTTAAGATCTTTATTATTAGTCAAGATCGAAGCATCGAAGATTTTCGAGAGATAATCGCAAGTACGAGTGATATCATCCTCACCAACACCTTGCATGGGATTCCTAAAAATATTTGATAATTGATCCATTGGAGTCTTAGGTTGAGAGAAACCCATCGCAGATCTAATTCTTGTGGAAGAAAAATGTGTTGAAGTGCCCACAGTAACGTCATGGTTTACCCCATCATTTTCTTCAAGTTCATTATCTTTTTCAGCGATAATAGGAGTCTCTCTAAGTGGAAGAAGTGGTTGAGTTTTTCTTCTCTTCTCTGGAGGACCGTCCGTGGTTTGATTTTTATTGCGGCGAGGGGAAGCACCAGAATTTTCATTTGGAGTTAATACTCTTTTGCCTTTATCTTTGGCTTCAACCACCGCGACAAATGGAATTTCCTTGAAAACAATCACACATAAAGATAAGAAACAGGGGCAACAATATATTGTTAAGGGTTATAAAAGAATGTTTCTTACTTCATCTGTGAAGGTTTTCAAAATTTGTAGGAGATTGGGATTTAAAGATCTTGGCGTAACTAGCCTTCATTTTTTCAATCTGATAAAAGATATTTCAATAATTAGTAAGAATAATATATTTAACTAAATTTGCGAATAATGATAAACTTTGCGGGATATACCTCAGAATTGATAAGTGCATATTTCACATATATTTGGTGTTAATTCCATGCTATTATTTGATGGTTTTCTTGCAGATTATTGTGTGTTACGCGTGTTTTCTCTTATTTGTGTGTTAGAAGGTGAATAATCCAAAAAGAAGTGAATTCGAGCTTAGTTGTGTAGTGAAAGAAGCTAGCTAGGAGTGAGGAAGAGCCAAATACCAATTGTAACTCGTTCAAATACAAGATTTCTACTTTTCATGGGGTATAGGACGACAAGTCAAAGGCAACGGAGAAAGAACGGAGTCAATCGGAGTTCGTATGAAGAAGTTATGGGAAAAATAAGAATGAACTTGGAATTAAACTGTCAGTCTTCCAGGACTGACAGTTGAATGGGCATCTCTTGTTAAAGGGAACCCTCACTGTACGTTAAGGGACACCTTCATGTTAAGGGGTAGTCAGTTCAAAGGAACTGCTAAAGGGCGATCGATATTCTATTAGGGGAAGCTGAAATTCAAAATGATGAAAACTCCGCGTACATTGATCTCTTTTGCATGGAACATTTGTTGTTGATGCTCGGTGTTGGAGGAGCTCGGTTTGGCGAGCTAGGTGATGACTACAACGGATGCTCTCTGGAAGAACAATGATGGTTCGTGAGCTGTTGGTGGAGATGGTGACGAAGTCTCGATGCTGTTGATCATCAAATGGCAGTAACAATCACGAGCAGGGAAGCTATGGTGGTTGTTATGATCAGGGAATCTATCGTGGTTGGCCGTGAGCGATGGAGTTGTGAAGAGTTGGAGCTTAACAGTCTGTTGGTTAAGGAAGTTGAGCAGTTGAGAGAGTCTTCACGGAGACTCGAGTTCGGCTTTTTGTGACGGATGGAACTATTGGATACCGTGACTTTGCTGCATGCATGACCGGAATTGGTAATCAATGGGGGGTACTCGAGTTTGGCGAGAGAAGTTGGCAAAGTGAGAGCGATTTACGGACGTTGATAAGTAATGATGATGCTCGGTCTTGGAGTGTTGTTGTTCGAGTTTTTTGCATGCATGCCATTATTACTGAATCTGTTGGTGCTCGAAGAACATGGACAGCGTGGAGAACATGTGATGAAGTGAGCTGCCATGATTGAGAGAAGTTCGAGCTGGAAAGAAAGAAAACAGGAGAACGTGAAGAACAAGCAGGTGAAGTTTCTGCTGGCATGCACGTGCTAAACCGAGCTCGACAGAGAATGAAGATGGTCATGACAGATGCTGCTGCCAAGAACCTGTCCAGTGGACGGTGGTAATGATGAAGATCGAAGTAGAGAACGTGATGGCAGTAAGATGATGGTCGTTGTTAACCTTTGGTAGTGACGTTACAATGAGCTGGAAGGTGTTGTTGCTCGGCTGGTGCGATGGAACTCGAGGTGGCTATGATGATTGCTAGTGAAGACATCGAGGAGTTTTTGACAATGATGGCAATGCACATGAAGAAGAGCAATGGTTGTTTGCTGCCATGGGATTCGAATGATGCAGCCTACATGGCCATGCACGTGAGTGCCAGGAAGAGAGGCATGGGTGAGATGGCCGTTCACGTGAAGAAACAAGAGGAAGCAAAGATTGTCTAACCACTCTACCTATAAATAGGGCTGTGGTGTTTTGTTGAAGGGGAATCCGATATCCCACACCTCTCCATCCCACACAACTCTTCTATTCTTCTTTCATTTCTAGTTTTAGTTTTATTTCTTCTTCTTTATTTTTGGTTAGTACTCTAATTATGAGTAGCTAAATTTCTATCTAGGATTAGGGAGGAAATCCTACTATGTGTGCTAGAATGTTTTGATTATTTTCTATAATAATTCTCTTGGTCCTTATTCTTGATTCGTAAGGTAATAATTTTCTTCATGTGTCCTATGATGCTTGATAATTGATTTATATATTCTATGTTAGAGAATAGCATTTTATAGTGAAGAAGATTGTTAATTCTTTGAGAAAAATAATTGCTTGAAAAGATTTATTTTCCGAGACGTATTATTTGTCCTAAATCGTCTTGAGTAATTTTTGGGAGAATGTTATAGGGAATAGTTATAATCATTTAGTATGTGTAGTAGTGATGGAATCTTGACATCCTAGACTCTTTTAATTGAACACAAAAATCATTTTTAGCATTTCCATTATTTTATAAGTTTTATAAAAATCACCATCTTTTTGTCTAAAACCAAATCTTTAAAAAAGTCCGAGAATTGAATCCCTATACTTACCACTTGTAAAACTGCATCAAGAATTCTTTTCAGGCCAATTAAAAACCCAAGGACAATACGACGCAAGATTTGAAAGATCCGCAGGAATATCAAGAGTGCCAAAAATATATGGACCTTCAAGGAGGAGAGGAAATTTGCACCACTTGTCATCTTTTGAGAAGCGTGGACCTTGGTTTTTACTTGAATGATAATCTATATCTTGCATAAGAATTTTATCTTTCGCAACTTTTTTATCCTTATTTAAACGAACATCCCAACACGTGCTCTCTTTCTTCATGGGAATTACTTGATAATTCGCAAAGAAATTCTCCACGGTATATTTCGCTGGAATAATTGGGATATCTTTAAAATAAGGATGTCTCGCAGAATCAGGATAGCAAGATCCTTTACCAGCTCCACGAGAGGCATATTCAAGAATGAGACGAATACAATCTCCACTTAACTGGTAGATTGCTCGTGAAAGTTTGGCATGAGAAATAATTTTATAAAAAATAGGGAGTTTTGGGTCATAAAGATGGATAGGAAGGCCAGCTTCTAATTGACCTAGCGAAATAAGGATCTTCTCATTAGAAGAAGGAAATCTTGAAGCTAGATCAATGGAGAGGTCAGAGTCTGAAGATTGACCAGGGATCTCAGAAAGTGCAAAACCTAAAGTTTGAAGTTTCTGCTGGTGTTTTATTAAAGTGGGGTGACCTAATTTTTTAGCAGGGGCTATTTTTTAGTATGGGAATGATGATTTAGATGAAGAAGAATAAGGAAATAAAACTGAAACATTAATAGATCCGGAATTTGCGGAAGAAGATGAAGAACAGTAGAGTTGCAGAGAAGAAGTAAAGAAGAAAAGAAAAAAGAGAGAGTAAAAAGAAGAGGGGAGATTAGCAAAGAAGATATTTATAAGGAAAGAAGATTCTCGAGAACATCAATGCATTTAATGAAGAGAAGACATGAATGGTCAGAATTCAACGGTTGAAAAAAGACGTGTCAAGGGATAAATGAGAGAAAAAACACGCGTAGAATATTTAGCGATGGATGCAGAGACGTGTCAGAATGAAGGGAATGTGAAAAGACAATGAGTTGCGGCAAATCAAGAAACTTAAGTTCTCATGATCTTTATCTTCTTCGCAGAAAAGATATGAGAAGATGCAAGATGTAGGATCAGAATACTGTTACAACAATATTCCTGTGAAATAAACAACAGATCTGCGACACATCAATAATAAACAACAGTTCTGCGATATATCAATGATATTCTGCGAAACATCTCAAGGTGATGTAAGAAATGACATGTTGGATGAAAACGACAGAAACATGAGAAGAGCGTGACAAATTTGCGATGAATCGATTAAGCCTACGAAATATTAAGGCGGTGCCATCTGCGATTTATCGCAGGAGCCTAGATCCGAAATTAAAGGGAATCTTAGCTGTAAATGAGCTGTCATGAGCTGTAATCCACTATGTAAATGCCTATATAAAGGAAATGAATAGTTCCAGAGAGGGGGATGAATTTTTGAGAGTTAGGAAGATTTTTAGGAGAGAGAAAACCTTTATCAAATGTTTTGTGTTCTTGATCTTTGTAAAATTCCTTAAGATCATATTAATGAAAAAGTGTCTTTAATCTTCAAGTTATGTCATAGATATTGATAAATTCTTGAATAGTGTGTAGTGTGGGAATTCCTGCAACTACAGTACTGGCGTAACCAAACTCGGTCCAATCACTTAGGTATGTGTACCCGTT